>JACEFZ010022605.1:315000-1035648 GCA_014155875.1 Cepaea nemoralis
AGTATGTGCTCTGCTGGCTGCGACACCAATCCATACGTGCACATGGCTGATTCACCAGTCTTGAATTTTTGTACACATGTGGTCTATTCTGAGATGCGGAATAATGACTTTTCCTGATCTGTCCATAACGTGGTAGTCACCCTAATCAGGTACTGTGGCTTTCTGGCTGACTTGTTCATTCATTTCTTTTGGTGGTATGTAACGGGTGCATCAGACTTATCTTTTTGCACTCCTTCCCCGGGAAGGTTAACCCGGCCAACAAATGCCAGCAGAAGTCGGATGTGTCGGCCTAACGGCGCAAGAGCGCAGCTCTGCTGTAAACAGGCACAACGCAATCACGTCTGGGAAAAAAACTCCGGATGAACGCAGAAGAAGAAGAAGAAGAAGAAGAAGAAGAAGAAGAAGAAGAAGAAGAAGAAGAAGAAGAAGAAGAAGAAGAAGAAGAAGAAGTACTCCTTCCGTAACTAATCGAGCAGCGCTGGCGTGTCCGGGTACTCCACAGTGTGGTGACCTTATGCCTACTGCTAAGTTCAGAAAGTAGTGTCCTTAGTACCGGCAATATCCCAGATAGGAGCGCCTCGAGCACTGATTTTTGCATTTGCCAATAGCAACTAATGATACAGCCGAGACACGAGTGTAATGACCCAGTAGGTCAAAAATGGAGGTAATGGAAGAAACCGACGTGGAAACTAACCCATGAAATAGCCCAGAAGGGGAAAGAAATTCGTTCTGGTGCATGTTTGGTCGGCAAGTGCCACGACTAGAGATTGTCTTCTTCTGTCAACTCGTCGTTATATACACCGTCATTGGCGTATCGCTATTCAATCAGTCTCGAGACAGCGTCGATGCAGCCGAGGGCAAGCTGTGCATTGCTCTTCTCAGCAGCTGTCTGGGTTCCATGCTACCAAACTCTAGAATATGAGTTTCTACGTGATACAACCATCTCTCTCTCTCTCTCTCTCTCTCTCTCTCTCTCTCTCTCTCTCTCTCTCTCTCTCTCTCTCTCTCTCTCTCTCTCTCTCTCTCTCTCTCTCTCTCTCTCTCAACAATCTTGCTTCTCTGTGCCAACCTATGCCATGTATATTTCTGGTTGTCGGGTCCTATATGACCCCAATAACACAAGCACTGGGTGATTTGATCCTAGACTACGCGGTATAACAATCAACCTTACTGACTCTCTATTTCATAGGGAACAGTATGAGTGAAGCCTCGTATTTGTAAACCTACCTACTCCTCATACCTCATGTGATATGTTGCAGGCACTTTTACAACCCCTCTCTCTCTCTCTCTCTTCTCTCTCTCTCTCTCTCTCTTCTCTCTCTCTCTCTCTCTCTCTCTCTCTCTCTCTCTCTCTCTCTCTCTCTCTCTCTCTCTCTCTCTCTCCAAACAATCTTGCTTCCCTGTGCCTACCTATGCCATGTTTATTGCTGGTGGCCGGATCCTATACAGCCCCAATAACACAAGCACTTGGTGAATTGATCCTAAAATACGTTGTATAACAATCAACCTCACTGACTCTATTTCATAGGGAACAGTATGAGTGAAGCCTCGTATTTGTAGACCGACCTACTCCGCAAACTTCATGTGGTATGTCGCAGGCACTATTCCCCTCTCTCTCTCTCTCTCTCTCTCTCTCTCTCTCTCTCTCTCTCTCTCTCTCTCTCTCTCTCTCTCTCTCTCTCTCTCTCTCTCTCTCTCTGTCTCCAATCTTGCTTCTCTGTGCCTACCTATGCCATGTATATTGCTGGTGGTCGGATCTTATACAACCCCAGTAACACAAGCATTGGGTGATATGATCTTATAATACGTGGTATAACAATCAACCTTACTTACCCTATATTTTGTAGGGAACAGTATGAGTGAAGCCTCGTATTTGTAGACCGACCTTGTCCGCATACCCCATGAGGCACATCACAGGAACGATACCTACCGCTCTCTCTTTCCCTCCCTCCACCTCTCTCTCTCTCTCTCTCTCTCTCTCTCTCTCTTTCCCTCCCTCCACCTCTCTCTCTCTCTCTCTCTCTCTCTCCCTCCCTCCACCGCTCTCTCTTTCCCTCCCTCCACCTCTCTCTCTCTCTCTCTCTCTCTCTCTCTCTCTCTCTCTCTCTCTCTCTCTCTCTCTCTCTCTCTCTTCTTATAAATACCTTGCACACGCCCATGTACACTGGTGTATGAATGTCTGTTGAGCGGTGTATATGTATGTACGTGCGCTCACGCATATCAGTCTACCCAGACTTTGGGACTCGCCTCATATCAACATACATGAGGGCATAATGTGGTTTTGGTCGGTACCACCATCATGCTTGCGCCCACTCATGCTTCGTCAGTGCATCCACTGTGATTGCTCGGATGTCCCTGCCGGACAGGTTGCCGTCCTGCCCTTCTGCCTCCGTCCCCCTTCTTTCTATGTGCTCATTGAACCGTAACACCTATCATCCTGTCATCATCCTCCATCTCGCTCCGTCTTCGGGGCGAAGTGGTCAAGCCGTTTAACTCGGGCTCCGAAGGTTGTATGTTCGATTCCGGGCCACGTCCTTCGGTTCACGAGTTGAATTTTTCGGAGGCTCCTGTGGGTCGTCGCTAGAGCTACGGAGTTCGTGCTTTGTGCGACGCTTTCCGCGCTGCGGAAAGAGACTGAACCATATGGGATAAAACCCGGTGCAATGAAGTCGACCCTGTCGACTTTTAAGCGACTTTTTTCATCTCGCTCCGTCGGTTGGGTATAAAAAGAATACATCGGGGATATTCTGAGTTACTCACGGATCGGAGCTGTGAGGTAAGTATGAACATTTTTTTCAATTCTCATTTTCTCTTCACTGCTTTCATTTTTTCATCCTTTTGTTCTTCTCGTCCTGTCGTCACCTTTTGATGTAGTCACAGGAGATCTCCTTGACTATATGTTGTGTTTGTGAATGTGTTTGTTTGCTGATGAAGGCTAATCGCCGCAACGTCCTGTATGTGTCGTAAATCTGTTATGTAAAGCTGCACTACTTTGTGTCATTTCATATTGTTTACCATAACATATGGGAAGGAAAGACATCACACAATACCTAGGCTTATTATAGGTGAAAATTCTATTACTTGATATTTCTAAAACTGTATGTTTGCATCTGATATTTCCCTAGCCTATTTTTTTTTTTTTTTTGGTCGTTTCTTACGGGGGGGGGGGGGGGGGGGGGGGGGAATGTGTATTTTCTTGTTTCCTGTTTAAGCGATTTCTAGGCGACTTTGTGTGGCCCTTCTGAGACCATTGGCAGATTGTTTAGACTGACTTCCAGGGTTGCCATTCTAGATATTTTATATCCAGATCTAGAGGCTTTTGCCGGCGTCTGGATACCGTTTTCTGACGTTTGGATGCTGGATGCAATTCTAGATACTTTTCATTTGGAGTTGGATATTTTGGATACTTTCTAGATTTTACTTTTCTGTCGGTGTCATTTACCCATGTTTTGTTTGGTCTGGACGCGCGTAAATTATGGTAACTGCCATTATTTAAACTTTGAACTGGCTTGGATCAACGCTCAACAATCTGGCAACCCCCGGTAATGAGTAAAAGGGCGCATAAATTATAATAACATTATTTGAACTGTAAACTCACCATGTTGCGAATTATTGCTGTGATGCCGACTTTGTGATTCTTTTTCATGTGATTTATTTTATAATTGCTCACCTTCATATGTGTCTTCCACGTTGAACACATCTTTCAACATGCCAAAAGTAAAGCAATATGAACAAAAATTTCGGAAAGGGTGGCTGCAGGATGGCATAATTAAAGATTGGGTGATGTCAATTCATGGAGATGCGACTAAGGCTCGTTGTAAGTACTGCAAGTGCGAAATGAAAGCGAAAATACAAGACTTGGAGAAACATGCAGAGGCTAACAAACAAAAATATTTAGGGATATGCCACCGTCGACATCTGTTTTCAGAACTACACAGAGTAATGAATCATCAAAAGTTGAAGGATCTGTCGCAATGTTTTTAAGTTGTCATTGTGCAATCGTGAACTGTGACCATTTGACTGATTTGTTTAAAAACACGATTTCTGACAGTAAAGTGTTCGCCTAAAGGACGTGAAAATGCATCGCAGCAAGTGTACAAATATGATCAGAAGTACTTTGTTTTCCTACTTTGAAGAAGATTTGATCAGTTATTTTTCTACAAATAAATATAATTTATTATTAGACGAATCGAATGTCATTTCGGTTCTGAAAGTGGTTGGTGTATGTGTTATATATTATAGCAACAGCAAAGACAAAGTAGTTTCTACATTTCTTAGACTAGTTCACTTGGAAGAGTGTGATGCAGAAAGTATAGTTCAAGCAGTGAAGAAACTTTTGGTCAGTAAACATGTAAACTTGAAGAATGATTGATTGATTGATTGATTGAGGAATCGACATCACAGTATTCGGGGCATTCCCATAAGTGTTCCGTCCCCATCCTCAGCAGCCAGCGAAGAGTTCCAACACTAATAGTACCAGTAGCAATCTGATTATAAGTCCGTCTCGCCTTTCCTCTGAGCGTTGAGCGTCGGCCAGATCCCCTCGCCACTCCTCTTGAAAGAAACTTGAAGAATTTGGCTGCAGTTGGAACCGATAATGCATCGGTAATGGTTGGTATCAACCATGGCATTTATGCAAAATTTGAAGGAAGATATCCGATCGTTAATCCTCATAAACAACACACGTTGTATTCATTACGGATTCAAAGAGTATGCTTAGTAAGGTGGAGAAAGGAATGTTTCGTGTGGAATGGCTCTCGTCGCTTCAGAGGTCACATATTGTGAGAATTGTATGTGTAAGCAACTCAGCTTTAACAGGCATGCAAAGATTCCGCTTTTGTACCACAAGCAATGATAACACGAAGGTTATGCAAAAAGATACAAGTATAATACAAGTTTATTCTGAGCTTTATTTACAATAGCTCGGCCAGCGGCGGATAGCCACATGGTTAATACATATCATGATGTATGGTGATGATGTTAAATGAGAGATGGTCTCAATGGTAATCTCTATCAAAGTTAAGTAGTCTAAGTCACATCTATGAATACTGTCCTTTCTAAGCAACACAGTCTTCTTAGCGAATACAGCTGTCTGTCTCCTAGGCTGTCGAGTCCCGGTCTGAGGATCTTCGTGGCGTGTACAGCCACAAGCGATAGACCCTTCGTGGGTTAGCTGGTTTGCGTGCCCGGTGTTCCAGCACGCCTTTAATTACTGGTCACCCGGTTGGAGTTACCAGTGTTTTCCCTGGACACTTCTCGTGATATGGGTTTCCCCATTCTATCCTGGGTAACCCCAGCTCACGTCTTACGCTGTCCCCTTTTAGGACACGAGTGTGTCCAGTTGGAGAACTATTCATAGTTCTCTCGTGCTTCTGTCCTTTCTGACCCCTAGCTCCTAGATAGCTATGTCCTATCTATCTTGTTTGAGTCTATTTCCATAGTTCTTCTATCTTGTCTATTAGCAGCCTTTTGACAGTATGGATATTTTGCCCTGGCCATGCGGGGGTACGGGGGAATGAACAGGATGATAGGCTAGCTGGGAATGTACCTCTTGGTCGTAGTTTGCCTTTGGACAAGGGGGAGGTGGTCGTGCGCTTGTAGGACCAGGTGGAGAAGGCACAGACTGAGAACCCATATATGGAAAGAATGAGATTGCAGGGGATCGGCAGGGGTTCTGGAAGAATCTCAAAACTGAGAGGGAAGACCAGGAGCACTTTTAATTAGATAGCGTTGGGAACGTTTAGTAGTATGACTCTTCGCTGGCTGTTGAACGAAGGGACGGAGCACGTATGGGAATGTCCTGAGTGCACTGATGTCGGTTCTTAACTCAACAACTTAATCCTCATAAAATGTGCGTGTCATTCCTTACAGCTAGCATTATCACTGTCGGATGTTTAATTGATGGCTCAACCCCAAAGAGATAACGGATTCTCTGTTCCTCTTTCTCAGTGTGATCCTGCCCGTTATAATTAATTTAGCTGTTACTGGCTCAATGGTTTGAGACCATTAAATAGAGTTTTGGAGAACCAAGGAATACCTCCAGGAAACTAATGAAATGTTTACTGAGTATCCCAAATGTCCTTAGGGTGAATCCTTGCCTCTCCTCTACCAACTAAATAATTAATCTAGGATGATTACTAACAACAATTTTACTATGACAAGAGAACTCACAAAAGAGAAAATAACCCGTAATTTTCATCATTTATTATATACTAGCTGACCCGGCCCGGCTTCACCCAGCTTCTGGCGGGGAGCGTCTCATTGGATTCATATAAGTAGTCAGTATGCATTCAAATACATTTCTCTAAGTACATGGAGTACGCGTTCTGCCCCTGGACCCTCGCAGCTAATTTATTGATATTTTATTAGTTACCAGAGAATAAATATAACGGTTTTAATTTTTTTCTTCTGTGAATAGTCTTAAACAGAATGATTTTACTGCAGTAAATATTATCTCTATACACTTTTATTTTATTTTATTTCATTTTTTACAATAACTGAATAATGTTTTGGTGCCCGCAATTTTAAAATTGTAATTTTAATGAAAAATAACAAATAAAAAAGATGAAACAAATATTTAAAATGTTTTTAGAATCCACTCTTTATTAATTAGAAAAAAAAATTGTTTTAAAAAATGTTATGTGTTAATTAATTTTAACTACATTATATAGTTGCAGTTAGAAAATTCCGCTTAATCCAAGGATATTTTTATTTTATGTTGTCGTATAGTTTTAAAGTTATGGCTGAACCCCCAAATATGATGTCTAATAAAGTGCTTTTGGATAAACAATATATATTTTTTTTCTGTCTGGTGTGTAAACGAATAAATCTGAAGGTCTTCCGACGCGTGAGCAGGCCACACATAGCTGTCCATGTGTGAAGCATGGATTTTCCAAATGTAGTCCACACACTTGTAGCGATTGTCCCTGTGCTTTGTTGATCGTCATAGCAAATGCGACTCGCATCGGAAAATGTTTTAACATTTGAAATCTTGTAGTGTACGATGAAGCGCCTCCAATGCTTTTTTGTGCGCCATAGTACATTCGTCCCATATATCATATAATGAGTTGACATGATTGGAGTACTTTACCAATTACAGAAATTTTGCTGATATTGTATGTTGGTGTCTCAGTGATGTGCATATTCAACGGCAATTTCAGTGATGAATGTGCTGTTCGGCCACCATCTTTCTTTCTTTCTTTCTTTCGTTCTTTCTTTCTCTTTCTTTCTTTAATGTAATTTGATTCGTTTATGTTTGTTTTGTGAGCTGATGAAGGCGTTCTATCTTGTTTAGATTTAATTTAGATTAAAGGCGGTTTAATAACAGCTGTGTATAACCAAATGAGCAATCAGGACGTGTTAAGGGAAGCTAAGACGCAAAGACAACTTATCACAAACATAATAAAGTGTCAGACTTCGGTTTTTTTTAATTGGGGGGGGGGGGGGGGGGGGAATCAAATTATGAGCAGCAAAATCTGGAACATGTGACAACCAGAAAGATTTGCGGGAAAAGAGATAGAGGAAGACAGTGTGAGAAGATTATTGACAGTCTTGTGTCATGGCACGGACGGAAATCAACTTACAGTACTACAATTAGAGATTGAATAACATTTTCAGTGCCAAGGTACCGTAACTAATAAAACAAAAAGCGACCACAAACAGTTATAAAAATTAAGTCTAATGAAAATAGACGCGGATTGTTTGTTAGTTAGAAAGAAAGTTAGTTACGTGTCCTTTACAGGACGTAGCAGTCAAACCTAGCATTTTTTGGCTGTTCGTGATTCCTTGGCAAGTTTACGTTCAGTAGTTTGCCATTGCTTACTGAACGATCGGCACCCATATCATTTCATTAAAAAAAACCAACACAGCTGTGTTTCGAACGTGGGTATGCGGGATTACGAACTTCGCCCTTAACTCTTCGCCACGGATAAGCCGTTTTAGTTAGTCCATCCATCCATCCATCATGTGCCATGCCGGTAAGCGTGGGCGGTCATGTTCTGCCATCTCACTCGATCACCAGAGTCGTGGATCAGCTCCGTTTGCCTGTCTCTACTATGCCACGTGGCCAAGCCATCCACGTATTTACTTCTCAGTCTTCCCCTTGGTCTCTTCCCCTCGATCTTGCCAGTCGTCACTAAGTTATCCATGTCATTTCTTCTCATAACATGCCCAAACAATTTTGACTGTCTCCGTCTAATGTCTCTAATCAATTTACGATCTTAATTTATTTCTTGAAGGACTTATTCATTGATTTTTCTGTCTGTCCATGGTATTCTTTGCATTTTCCTCAGAAACCACATTTTCACAGCCATCAGCTGTTTTTCAGCGTGACTGCTTATTGTCCACGCTTCACATCCATACAAAAGTATAGGTTCTATGTAGCACCTCAACACTCTTTTTCTCGTTTCAATTGATATCTTTTTATTGGTCAGTATGTTTTTCATCTTGCAAAAGGCTACCTTCGCAATGGCAATTCTTGTTCTAATCTCTTCAAGGCATCTCCAATCAGATGTTATGACTGTGCTGAGATAACAGTATCGATTCACTTGTTTAAGAATATGCCCATCTACTCGTATATCACATTGTGGTACTTCCTTCTTCCCAGTGACGACCATAATCTGCGTCTTCTTAATATTCAGTTCTCACCCTAGTTGTTCACTGTGTGCATCAACCGCATCTACTAAATTTTGCAGGTCCTGTTCATTGTCTGCAATCAAGACTGTATCATCTGCATATCTAATGTTATTGATGTATCATCTCTAAATGTTGATTCCTTCCATATCTTCTATATTTCTGAAAAGTAACTTTTAACATGGGCATCATAAATACCCAATGTGGGTGTAACGCGCCATACATATGAGAATGTAAAAAAAAAAATTAATTAATGTGCTGAGTTAGAAAATTGTCACTATTTAAATAGATGCATTATTTTTATGAAAACTATGAAAATGCCTTAAAGATTATATCATTATTTATTATAACTCGTATGCCTGTAAATAACTGTAGACAAAGAGTTTATAAATCTTTGAAAACAATGCAACAATCTATACATAAAATAATAGCAATTTTATTAAAAGTTATGCCCCTTGAAATAACTTTTCTCATGTTAAGTCCCCTTGCTATATAGAA
This sequence comes from Cepaea nemoralis, assembly GCA_014155875.1. Taxonomy (NCBI): domain Eukaryota; kingdom Metazoa; phylum Mollusca; class Gastropoda; order Stylommatophora; family Helicidae; genus Cepaea; species Cepaea nemoralis. The sequence goes on from JACEFZ010022605.1 coordinate 324,130, forward strand.
ATGATAATGTAAATTTAAATATTAAATTTTAGTAAGTAAATAGCTGATTGTACACTAAAAAAAACTATGACAGTTGGTTGCACGGGAATGAAAAGAAAACATGTAGAAAATTTCATCTCAATTGGATGGACCGTTCGCGAACGCATAAAGAACAAACGGACGGACGGACGGACAGACGGACGGACATACACACACACACATAAATACATACATACATGTATGTGTGTGTGTGTGTGTGTGTGTGTGTGTGTGTACGTATTCTTATATATATATATATATATATATATATATATATATATATATATATATATATATATATATATATATATATATCCAATGCCTGGAATATCTCAGCCCCCTTGCTTGCCTGCTGGCCTTCTTCTTATCCTTTAGCTCGTATATTCTGTGGGGTATACCTCACGACTTCATGGCGACACTTGATTGCTTTATGCCTAATGACTGATGTGCGATTAGGTTGAATTATTGTTGGCCCTTCCTTAGCTATCTAGGGAACCATCCTGGCTGCCCAGGACTTCCTCACCATGGTGTTATGGAATGCACCAGTAATTCTTACATATGAGTCACTTCAAGTTTTACAACCATGTACATTTTGAAATGCCTTTTTCAAACAAAGATGTGTCTACTGGTTCTACTCCAATGGACCATGTGGTCTTAGAATGTGTCCACTTCTGGACCCTTTTTCACCTTGTATCACCATGTCATACAATGTATAGCCAAGCTAATAGGAGCTATTGGCTTTTTGCTTTTGATACAGAATAGCAGAGAGGAATTATGTTTTGTTCCTATTCTGCATCTGACACATACACAACAGACACACCACACCAGCACTCAGACACATTGCTATTGTCAAGACACTAAGGAGTCTGTAACTGTTTGTTTGATTTAAGGAGCCTCGCTGCTGATACTGCTGACATCTAACCGGTCTGGTTACCGAAACTTTGAGCCACCAACTAGTGGAGACGGAACCTGGAATCCGGAGGAGCATCGTACACCTGTCGAATGCCAGGGTCGACTCCAAGACATAATACCAACGAAAGCCAGCACTATTCCTAACCGAGATCAGATTGTCTCAGGTGACTCTGTGTCTACATGTGTTCTGAGTGTTTCACTGTCTGGATGGTGTGAATGATGATATGCTATCTATCTAAGCATCAGAAAACTGTTTTATTTTTGTACCTGTAACATAATTGTAACTGTCATAGTTCACCACGTGAACGACAATTTTCATTATCTCTTTTACTATTAAAGAGTATTATTGTTTTATACTTGTACCAACGTACTCCCCTCGTGATCATTTGAACGCAAGGCGTGTGCGTGAGTGCGTGCAAGTATTTAAAACAGGGGGCTTATCTTTAAATGACGAAGGATCACCGACAGATAAACTAGACATTCGTGTTAGGTCTTCCTACATACACGAGTGTTCTTCACCTTCTGACTTTGTCTACCAAGTGAATCCCAGTCTCTTCTATCGGGACCATCCCGTTAGACATTCTTATAACGAGCCATAATTTCTCGAGACTGTCGGCAAACTCTTGGATAGGGATTTCTGTCTATTTCAATAGAAACACCCTAATGGTCGGTGACAAGCATCACCGATCATTATCATACTACCATTTCACGAACATATATATGCAATCTGTACGTCATGATTCACTCACAACACCGTCGATGAGAGGGTCATGTTAGTCAAACATTCATTTATCACTCACTTACCATTCATGCATCATGGAGCGAGTGATGACATTATGTAAGGCTATAAGCTTTTACAATGCCAGTATATGACAACAGAGATTGTTGTTTGGTATGGTAGAGATCATTTTAATTGCAAAACCCCACCTATTGAATTTTTTAAGCAAATAAAGGTCAAATGGTAACCACTATTGACAATATAGCAAGTATGATAGGGAAAGAAAGGTAATTGATGTATACGTACAGTCCCCATGTCAAACTCCATTACTAATACAGAGGGAATGGTACCATTTAATCACACATGTCCCCTCGATCGGGTTTAATAGCTTTGGTTGGGGATGCTTGTCTTTAGGGCAAATGAGGGACTACTATGGGGAAGCCGTGGGACATTATGAAGCGCATAGATTAATTAGCACAGCTCTCCCATAGGTTGGTGCTACATGACGTCAACCAGGGGTGTAGATAGAAGTGCGTGCCCGTAATATAATAATAATATTTTTAAAATGAGATTTTGTGTGTGATTAATAGGAGACCATGCCATCATATTAGCACAATTATAGGTATGTTGGAATATGTCTATATAATAATAGATGCAAGATATGACTCAGTATGTCTCACCCGCTACATGTTATGGTTGTAATCCGATCAGAATACTAAAATGGTTACACCATTGTCAAAAGGGGGGAGGTATACTGCCATGTAGCGTCGGAGGCAAGGGATGATAATGTAGAATAAGATACGGAAATTGTGGCAAACAGAACAAGAAAGAGTTAACCAAAAAGCGACATAATACGCAAGTTGCAGGATGACGTCAAGGTGTACTACGTCACTAAACTCAGTTAGGTTTTGGGATTGATCATGGAGATGGGAGGAGGAATAACAACACTGAAATACAAATGCGAATATCCAGCGGAAAAGGCATAATCAAGATGACATCTAGGACTCTAGACACATCAGGACAAGAATCATAGTCTGCAGTAAAGAGAACGATAGGAAGATGGAGCTTTAACACAGAGAAAGTGAGGAAAGTATACTGTATCAGAATTTGCTGGTCGTTTGACAAATAGAGGTCATGGCGTCAACATACACATAGCTCGGCGTGAGTAATATTGTTAGAACTAGAGAAGTAATGTAGTTTACAGAACGGTGGACCGTATGATATTTTACTCGTCATTAATGGAAGTGGATGGATGGGATCGGATGCTACAGTGAACATTGAATATTTATAAATGCTTATTAATTATTTTTCACCGGCCCTTCCATCAACATGGGAACGGTGACGTTGTTACTCTGTATGCACGATCGCCACCAATAAAGCTATTTATATTCGACGAGGAACGCCATCGTTGGTGAACTCATTTAATTACTATTGAGTTTGGTTCCTTTTACTCTGCGATGTTGTTTTGGCTTGACGACGAGCGCAATAATTATTAGAGGGAAACAGCATAGCAGCTACTGATAATAGTGTGACGGAAGCAGAATATCAGTTAACGAAAATTAATTTTGTTGACTGGAGAAACAAAACAGAAACTGAAGCCTTTTGGAGTGAAGTAAGACAATTTAAAGATGCCTCAGGTAACAGTCCATTCTGTCAGCTCTTTGAATGTGATACTACCCCATTCAATTGCTGATGTAAAAAGAGAGTTTTCAGTACTATGAATTATACAAAATGTAAACTAAGAAACAGGATGAAACTTGACCTCTTAAATGCTATCTTGACAATAAGATTTGGCCTGATGAGAGCAGGAAAATGCTGTTCAACTTATTAAATATTAGCTCTCTGACCGTGTATTAAAAGAAATTGGAGCAGCTAAAGCATACCAGAGTCATTTTGAATCTAAAGCTTCAGCTTCATCATCCAAGCAAAGTGTAAATGAGGACATGATTCTATAGGGTTAGTCACATAATTTTTTTTAAATGTTGCATATCCCTTACAGGACGTTGCAGTCAACATCAGCATTCTTCAGCTGTTGTTGATGTACTAGGCAAGATTACGCTCAGTAGTTTCCCTTTGCTTTCTGAGCGACCGGCTCACATACCCCCGTAAGTTACCAGCACGGCTCGAACCACTGCAGTTTCGGGCGCAGATGCGTTACTCGCGAGAATATACGGGGTTACGGTGAAAGCCGTTAAGCTCTTCGCCAGGGAGACGGGCAGTCACACCAATACATATGCAATTTCTTACTTTCTCAATCTGGATATTTTTCCTAGATACTTTCCAACGAAATCTAGATATTTATGGATGTTGTTTTGGCCGTTTCTAGATTGTTTTGGTCAAAACAAAAGTGGCAACCCTGCTGACTTCCTGTTTTCGTGATGTCTGGTCCATTGGTGGCAGACGCCAGCTTGTGTTACTTCTCCAGTTAGCACATTTCACAACTAACTGGTCGAAGTAAGTGCAGTCTATAGGTGTCGGTTATCTGTCACAGATAATCATTTAAGGCTATATCATTGTATTGAAGCTATACTAAGAAATATAATACGTCTTAGTTGCAGAAGTTCACTCAGTTCAGATGACTTCAGTTTTCGTCGCATAGAATAGAATAGAATAATAAATAAAATAGATCGACACTAGACGAAGACTGAACTGAGTGAACTTCTAATTCAGAGTAAACCATCAGTCACTAATTAGCTGATAGTCATAGTGTATTAATTAGTTGCTGGCTCCGTGGCAAAGGAGGTGCGGACGCGGTTCGTGATCCCGTATACCTACGTTCGAAATAACTGCCGGCGATGTGGCAGCAGACCGCGTTGCGTTGGTCTTTTAACTTTTACGAAATTGTATGGGTGCTGGTCGACGTTCAGAAAGCAATGGCAAACTAATGATTACTAATGAACGTAAACTTGCCAAGAAATCACAACAGCTGATGTTGACTGCAACGTCCTGTAAAGGATATGCAACTAACTTTAGCTTTATATTAAAAGATATGAAACTAGCTTTATATTAAAGGATATGCAACTAACTTTAGTTTTATATTAGTTGCATGTCCTTTTACAGGATGTTGAAATCATCCCCAGCATTTATTAAAACTGTTTGCAATTTACAAGGCACTTTTTACGAGTTAAAATAGTTTGCCATTTCATTTATTGACTTTCTGTACGGACGACTCATAATCTAAATTGACGCAAAGCGGTCAAATCGATCTGCTCGCAAATCGCCTTCAACTCGTTTCGAACCAGCGATCTGATATATCAGGGAACTGTGAAACTGCATTCACTACTAATCATTAAGACACCGACATATATAGTATGTAAGTTCTAGTAATACTTGATTAACATGACCAGATTACAGGTTTAAAGCCTGACAGTGAGTTCATTTAAGCTCTAGGTATTTTATGGAAGACTGTCCACTATGAATTTGAAAAACAAATAATAAAATAAAAGAATGTAAAATTAGGCTTTGTTGTAAAATTTTCAAATTCTTTTAAAATTATGAAACCTGCTTAGTTGGATAGATCTTTAGAAATGTAATCCAATAGTACCTCATTCCCCAAGTCTCTCACCCACTCTAAGCAGATATTAGAATTTTTTTGAAGGCAACTTCATGCTGCATGAACCTTTAGTAAAATGAAAATTATAATAAATCTCATATGCCTACATGAAAGCTCATTAGGCACAGCCAGAGTACTGTTTTTGTTTAATTTATTTAGTGTTAAGTCATGAATCGGCTCCTCTTAGAGTTCTTTTCAGGGAAAGATGGAGTGATTTTTGTGTTTCATAGGTGTGAAAACTGCTATATCCCAAGGCTGATGATAATAAATGAGATGGTATGCTGATGGCATGACAGGTGGAAAAATTATTTCTCAGAAAATATTGTTAACGATCGAGCTGAAAAACGAGGACCTGTTTTCATGCCTTGAGGTGCATTGGGTACGTGATGCTAGACCCATATTTTTCTAGACCAGTCAACACTGGTCAGTGTCACGCCAGCCAGCTTTACATGCCAAGTCATTTCCTGCTGCCCGTTCTGGGCTGGATTTGATCTGGGAGTCTTGTTACATTTTCGAAACCCACCTCAATGCGTATTTAAATCCATAACTATCAGGCAAGTGTTTGCGGCTCCCAATAGTGTTGGAGTATAGTGTACACATTGTTGCATTTGAAGCAGAAATATTTGTTTTTCAACAAATATTTCCTCACCAGAATAATTTAAAATATGAAAGTTGTCAGCTTGGAAATTTAAAAATGTTCGACCATTTCGACTGTGCATGGGTATGCACATATTTATATGCATGCACACCAGAATATAACATAATAATAGAAGGGATTATGCTTAACCAAGTTTATACATTCAAATATCTGGTGCACTCATAAAAATATAGAAGATGCATGACAGAGATTAAGGGCAGAATAGGCCAAGAAAAAGCTGCATTTCAGAAAATGAAAAGTCATCGTTATCATTATATTGCTAAGAGTGGGCAGTCATGGTTCATCATCTCACACGATCATCATCATTATATTGCTAAGAGTGGGCAGTCATGGTTCATCATCTCACACGATCATCATTATATTGCTAAGAGTGGGCAGTCATGGTCATCATCTCACACGATCATCATCATTATATTGCTAAGAGTGAGCAGTCATGGTTCATCATCTCACACGATCATCATCATTATATTGCTAAGAGTGGGCAGTCATTGTTTCATCATCTCACACGATCATCATCATTATATAGCTAAGAGTGGGCAGTCATGGTTTCATCATCTCACACGATCATCATCATTATATAGCTAAGAGTGGGCAGTCATGGTTTCATCATCTCACACGATCATCATCATTATATTGCTAAGAGTGGGCAGTCATGGTTTCATCATCTCACACGATCATCATCATTATATTGCTAAGAGTGGGCAGTCATGGTTTCATCATCTCACACGATCATCATCATTATATAGCTAAGAGTGGGCAGTCATTGTTTCATCATCTCACACGATCATCATCATTATATTGCTAAGAGTGGGCAGTCATGGTTTCATCATCTCACACGGTCATCATCATTATATAGCTAAGAGTGGGCAGTCATGGTTTCATCATCTCACACGGTCATCATCATTATATTGCTAAGAGTGGGCAGTCATGGTTTCATCATCTCACATGATCATCATCATTATATTGCTAAGAGTGGGCAGTCATGGTTTCATCATCTCATACGATCATCATCATTATATTGCTAAGAGTCGGCAGTCATGGTTTCATCATCTCACATGATCATCATCATTATATAGCTAAGAGTGGGCAGTCATGGTTTCATCATCTCACACGATCATCATCATTATATTGCTAAGAGTGGGCAGTCATGGTTTCATCATCTCACACGATCATCATCATTATATAGCTAAGAGTGGGCGGTCATGGTTTCATCATCTCACACGATCATCATCATTATATTGCTAAGAGTGGGCGGTCATGGTTTCATCATCTCACACGATCATCATCATTATATAGCTAAGAGTGGGCAGTCATGGTTTCATCATCTCACACGATCATTATCATTATATTGCTTAGAGTGAGCAGTCATGGTTCATCATCTCACACGATCATCATCATTATATTGCTAAGAGTGAGCAGTCATGGTTCATCATCTGACACGATCATCATTATATTGCTAAGAGTGAGCAGTCATAGTTCATCATCTGACACGATCATCATCATTATATTGCTAAGAGTAAGCAGTCATGGTTCATCATCTCACACGATCACCATCATTATATTTGTTAAGAGTGGGCAGTCATGGTTCATCATCTCACACGATCATCATCATTATATTGCTAAGAGTGGGCAGTCATGGTTCATCATCTCACACGATGATCATCATTATATAGCTAAGAGTGAGCAGTCATGGTTCATCATCTCACACGATCATCATCATTATATAGCTAAGAGTGGGCAGTCATGGTTCATCATCACACGATGATCATCATTATATAGCTAAGAGTGAGCAGTCATGGTTCATCATCTCACATGATCATCATCATTATATAGCTAAGAGTGGGCAGTCATGGTTCATCATCTCACACGATCATCATCATTATATTGCTAAGAGTGGGCAGTCATGGTTCATCATCTCACACGATCATCATCATTATATTGCTAAGAGTGGGCAGTCATGGTTTCATCATCTCACATGATCATCATCATTATATAGCTAAGAGTGGGCAGTCATGGTTCATCATCTCACACGATCATCATCATTATATTGCTAAGAGTGGGCAGTCATGGTTCATCATCTCACACGATCATCATCATTATATTGCTAAGAGTGGGCAGTCATGGTTCATCATCACACGATCATCATCATTATATTGCTAAGAGTGAGCAGTCATGGTTCATCATCTCACACGATCATCATCATTATATTGCTAAGAGTGGGCAGTCATGGTTCATGATCTCACACGATCATCATTATTATATTGCTAAGAGTGGGCAGTCACGGTTTCATCATCTCACACGATCATCATCATTATATAGCTAAGAGTGGGCAGTCATGGTTCATCATATCACACGATCATCATCATTATATTGCTAAGAGTGGGCAGTCATGGTTCATCATCTCACACGATCATCATCATTATATAGCTAAGAGTGGGCAGTCACGGTTTCATCATCTCACACGATCATCATCATTATATCTATAGCTAAGAGTGGGCAGTCATGGTTTCATCATCTCACACGATCATCATCATTATATAGCTAAGAGTGGGCAGTCATGGTTTCATCATCTCACATGATCATCATCATTATATTGCTAAGAGTGGGCAGTCATTGTTTCATCATCTCACACGATCATCATCATTATATTGCTAAGAGTGGGCAGTCATGGTTTCATCATCTCACACGATCATCATCATTATATCTATAGCTAAGAGTGGGCAGTCATGGTTTCATCATCTCACATGATCATCATCATTATATAGCTAAGAGTGGGCAGTCATGGTTTCATCATCTCACACGATCATCATCATTATATTGCTAAGAGTGGGCAGTCATTGTTTCATCATCTCACACGATCATCATCATTATATTGCTAAGAGTGGGCAGTCATGGTTTCATCATCTCACACGATCATCATCATTATATTGCTAAGAGTGGGCAGTCATGGTTTCATCATCTCACACGATCATCATCTTTATATTGCTAAGAGTGGGCAGTCATGGTTCATGATCTCACACGATCATCATCATTATATTGCTAAGAGTGGGCAGTCATGGTATCATCATCTCACACGATCATCATCATTATATAGCTAAGAGTGGGCAGTCATGGTTCATCATATCACACGATCATCATCATTATATTGCTAAGAGTGGGCAGTCATGGTTCATCATCTCACACGATCATCATCATTATATAGCTAAGAGTGGGCAGTCACGGTTTCATCATCTCACACGATCATCATCATTATATCTATAGCTAAGAGTGGGCAGTCATGGTTTCATCATCTCACACGATCATCATCATTATATAGCTAAGAGTGGGCAGTCATGGTTTCATCATCTCACACGATCATCATCATTATATAGCTAAGAGTGGGCAGTCATGGTTTCATCATCTCACACGATCATCATCATTATATTGCTAAGAGTGGGCAGTCATTGTTTCATCATCTCACATGATCATCATCATTATATAGCTAAGAGTGGGCAGTCATGGTTTCATCATCTCACACGATCATCATCATTATATTGCTAAGAGTGGGCAGTCATTGTTTCATCATCTCACATGATCATCATCATTATATAGCTAAGAGTGGGCAGTCATGGTTTCATCATCTCACACGATCATCATCATTATATTGCTAAGAGTGGGCAGTCATGGTTCATCATCTCACACGATCATCATCATTATATTGCTAAGAGTGGGCAGTCATGGTTTCATCATCTCACACGATCATCATCATTATATAGCTAAGAGTGGGCAGTCATTGTTTCATCATCTCACACGATCATCATCATTATATTGCTAAGAGTGGGCAGTCATGGTTTCATCATCTTACACGGTCATCATCATTATATAGCTAAGAGTGGGCAGTCATGGTTTCATCATCTCACACGGTCATCATCATTATATTGCTAAGAGTGGGCAGTCATGGTTTCATCATCTCATACGATCATCATCATTATATAGCTAAGAGTGGGCAGTCATGGTTTCATCATCTCACACGATCATCATCATTATATTGCTAAGAGTGGGCAGTCATGGTTTCATCATCTCACACGATCATCATCATTATATAGCTAAGAGTGGGCGGTCATGGTTTCATCATCTCACACGATCATCATCATTATATAGCTAAGAGTGGGCGGTCATGGTTTCATCATCTCACACGATCATCATCATTATATAGCTAAGAGTGGGCGGTCATGGTTTCATCATCTCACACGATCATCATCATTATATAGCTAAGAGTGGGCAGTCATGGTTTCATCATCTCACACGATCATCATCATTATATTGCTTAGAGTGAGCAGTCATGGTTCATCATCTCACACGATCATCATCATTATATTGCTAAGAGTGGGCAGTCATGGTTCATCATCTCACACGATCACCATCATTATATTGCTAAGAGTGAGCAGTCATAGTTCATCATCTGACACGATCATCATTATATTGCTAAGAGTGAGCAGTCATAGTTCATCATCTGACACGATCATCATCATTATATTGCTAAGAGTAAGCAGTCATGGTTCATCATCTCACACGATCACCATCATTATATTGTTAAGAGTGGGCAGTCATGGTTCATCATCTCACATGATCATCATCATTATATTGCTAAGAGTGGGCAGTCATGGTTCATCATCTCACATGATCATCATCATTATATTGTTAAGAGTGGGTAGTCATGATTCATCATCTCACACAATCATCATCATTATATTGCTAAGAGTGGGCAGTCATCTCACACGATCATCATCATTATATTGTTAAGAGTGGGCAGTCTTGGTTCATCATCTCACACGATCATCATCATTATATTGCTAAGAGTGAGCAGTCATTGTTCATCGTCTCACATGATCATCATCATTATATTGTTAAGAGTGGTTAATGTTGCTGTATGTAGCCGGGGCGCAGTTTTGGGGTGAGCGCCCAACATTGCTTAAATACCCCAATGGCTCGTGAATACATAACCTATGCAGCAAAAGTTAACTCCTGGCCTTCACGTGGCGGAACTGTTTCTACTAACAGGAGAAGGGTCGACTGCGAGTATCTGGCGCCGGAAAATAACCAGTGTGCTCTAGATGTGTATACACATACATGCATGTGCAAGCACGTGTATGCGTGTGTACACATCTAAATTCGAGTGAGACCACAGTCTGCTCTAGCAAAGGAAAGGTGCTGAAGACGGAGGCAACCAGCCAGGAGGCGCACCACAGAAATCAGGATGCCACGCAATTACGCAAAATGGAATATGTCGACTACTGCTAAAGTTATGGTGCTCGCCCTGCTTTGGACCCCCAGGCAGGTGCAGTGCTGGGCCCTATATCTCGAAAGGGTCCAACCCCAACTACTGGAGGTCCTTCTCAGATGTCCTGTGGAGCCAGGGGACATGAGAATAGAACGGCTGGCCATACTAAACAAAGACTTAAAATAATGCACTGGAATGCGGAGGGAGTCAGCAACAAAAAAAATAGAATTAGAAAACATCCTGGACCAAGAAAAAGTAAGCATATGTTGCTTGCAAGAAACTCACCTCAACGAAAATATAGCCTTCAAAATCAGAGGCTACCAGTGTTACCGATCTGACCGAAAGGACAGGCGAAAAGGTGGGATACTTACCCTTGTAAAAAATAACATCACTGCTTCCCAAATCGAAGTCTACTATGGAAGGGGCTGAGTATCAGACACTTAAACTTAAGACAGGCTATACAGACCTACATCTGATCAATTACTACTGTCCAAGTGACCGCCCACAGGCACTGGACACACTACCATTAACAGAAAAAATGATTGTGTGTGGCGATTTCAACAGCCACTCGCAGAGTTGGGGCTATGATCACATGGACCAGAGAGGAGAGAGACTGGAAGACTGGCAGGATGAGAATAGATTCATCTTGGTTAACAAGCCGTCCGACCCACATACTTTCTACTCGAGATCATGGCACTCTACAACTACACCTGACCTGGCTTTTCATTCACCAGACCTGGAGTGGAACATTACACGAATTGTTGGGAAACAACTTGGTGGCAGCGACCATCGGCCAGTCTTTCTAACTGTAGAAAATGAGCTTGTAAGTGAAAGCAGCACCCTCTCGAGGTGGAACTACAAGAAAGCAGACTGGGCAATGTACAAGAATCGCACCAGCATACTGGTTAGAAACCTGAACACTGAGAAAGACATAAATAAAGTAGTTGAAGAGTTTGGGAAATGCATACTACAGGCAGCGCGAGAAACAGTACCAAGAGGAGCCCGTAAACAATATAAACCCTACTGGAGTAGTGAACTGGAACAGTTGCATAATGATGTGGAAGTATGTAGAAAGCAAGCAGAGGCCACACCCAGCCAAGAGCACCACAATAAATTCCAGCATGCAAAAGCCAAATTTCAAAGGGCCAAGCTGCAGGCTAGACGGAAAAGCTGGCAGGAAAAAACAGAGTCTCTGAACTTTGAAAGAGACACAAGGAAATTGTGGAAGCTAATAAAACAACTTAACGATGAGGGCACAGGGAGAAACTCAAAAATTGCACTACATAAAGATGGAAACATCTTAACAAGAAAGCAAGCAGCTGACCATTTTGCGGACTCATTCGCACAAGATAACAATATCAAAATTAGTCCAGAGAAACAACAAGAGATTCGAGAGAAACGGCAACATACAGGACAGAAGGAAATAGTACATGAGGTTCTGGAGGCACCCATCACAATCAGCGAACTGGAGCTAGCCATATCAAAACTGAAAATGAGAAAGTCACCAGGAGCTGATGGTATCTCCAATGAAATGATCAGGAACCTAGGAACAGAGGCCAAAGCAAAGCTGTTGCAGATCTTCAATAACAGTTGGACCTTAGGCAGTGTTCCACAAGCCTGGAGAGAAGCAATCATGATACCCCTCCTAAAATCAGGGAAAGATAGTTCCATTGCCTCTAGCTACAGACCAATTAGCCTCACCAGCTGTCTCTGCAAAACACTGGAGCGCATCATCAATCACAGACTGCAGTGGTACATTGAAAGTAAAAACATCTTTGTGCCACAGCAGGCTGGCTTTAGGCAGTGCTACTCTACGGAAGATCAGACAACCTACCTCTCTCAAGAAATTGAGGATGCATTCCAAGAGAAGAAGCTGGTGCTTGCGGCATGGATAGATTTGAAGAAAGCCTTTGACAAAGTCTGGAAAGAAGGTCTGATGAATAAACTGAGAAACTGCAAAGTCAATGGAAGAATGTACAAATGGGTGAAAGCATACTTGCACAACAGAAGAGCCCGAGTACAGATAGACGGACTAAAGAGCAAGAAAGTACTACTGCGTCACGGTGTTCCCCAGGGCGGAGTCTTGTCCCCCACACTTTTTCTAATCTTCATCAATGATCTCGTTGCTAATCTACCGCATGGAATTAAAGCGGCAATGTACGCCGATGACCTGGTTCTATGGAGCACAAATGAACATGCATCAGTTGCCACCAGATTACTACAAAGAGCTGTAGATACATTTGTTGCATGGGCAAATAGATGGTGTGTCAGCATAAACACTGACAAGTGCAGCACCACCCTATTTACCCTCTCTCCAAAACAAAAGGCAGGGACCATCCAGATAAATGGAACACCCCTAAGAGAAGATAAAGAACCAACATACCTTGGAGTAACATTTGATGGCAGGCTGACATGGAGAAAGCACATCAACAAAGCAGTAGCAAAAGCCAGAAGGAAAATAGCCATCCTGAGAAAGCTAAGTGGAACCACATGGGGAGCCAGTGGGAAAATACTTAGCAAAGTTTATCAACAGAGCATACGACCACACCTGGAATACGGGTCAACTGCGTGGTGTTCGGCATCAAAAACCACACTACAAGAGCTGGACAAAGTGCAAAATCAAGCACTTAGAGTCACCACAGGAGGGATGAGATCAACCCCTATAGTGGAAATGGAGAAGATGGGGAGGACACAAGCACTGAGTGAGCGCAGAGATACGAAAACGCTAATACAAGCAGAAAAGTTCCTCAGCTTGCCAGGCCACCCTATGAAGAACAGATTTGAAAACCAGCTATGAGGCGGTTGAAAAGTAGTAGTTTTATCCACCAGGCCAAACGACTCTGCAGAGAAACCACCGATCTGCCCACAGTTGGTATCCCCCTAACAACTATTCCAGAGCGAACTCCATGGAAAGATGAGCATAGACTATCATTACAAATCCAGACAAAAGTGAGAGGAATATTTGACAAGGAAGAACAGAACAGTGTGCAGCGCAGAACAGCCACTCTCAGCTTCCTTGATGAAGAATACCCACAGGACCTCTGGATCCGAGTCTACACAGATGGGTCAGCACAAAATGCTGTTCAAAATGGAGGAGCGGGAGTGTACATAGAATACCCCAATAATACTAGGGACACAGCTAGAGTACTGACAGGAAAGTACTGCCATAACTACGATGCTGAAATTGAGGCAATCAAGATAGCAACAGAGAAATTACTAAATACCAGCAATGATACACAACCTGTGGTGCTATTGACAGATGCAAAATCAGTACTCGAGGTGCTCCTGTCTGGGAAATTGCCAGTACTAAGGACACTACTTTCTGAACTTAGCAGTCAGCATAAGGTCACCATACAGTGGATACCATCCCACTGTGGAGTACCCGGAAACGACAGAGCTGATCAATTGGCTAAGGAAGGATCCAAAGAAGAACAGCCTGATGTGCTCGTTACATACCACCAAAAGAAAAGAATGATCAAATCAGTCAGAAAGCCACCAAAACCTGCTCAAGATGACTACCACAGTTATGGACTAGACCAGAACAAGTCATTATTCTGCGCCTCAGAACAGGGCACAATAGATTACGCAACCACATGTATACAAAATTCAAGATGGGTGAAACAGCCATGTGCACATGTGGATTGGCGTCGCAGACAGCAGAGCACATACTCCAAGACTGCCCAAAATATAACATATTTAGGCAAACCTTCTGGCCTAGAGAGGCGACAGTGGAAGATAAACTCTATGGACCGCTGTGTGAACTGAAAAAGACAGTTCAATTCATACAAGAGACGGCATTGCAGTTATAGACATATTTCAAGCGAACGAAAGAAGAAGAAGTTAAGAGTGGGCAGTCATGGTTCATCATCTCACACGATCATCATCATTATATTGTTAAGAGTGAGCAGTCATGGTTCATCATCTCACATGATCATCATCATTATATTGTTAAGAGTGAGCAGTCATGGTTCATCATCTCACACGATCATCATCATTATATTGCTAAGAGTGGGCAGTCATGGTTCATCATCTCACACGATCATCATCATTATATTGTTAAGAGTGGGCAGTCTTGGTTCATCATCTCACACGATCATCATCATTATATTGTTAAGAATGGGCAGTCACGGTTCATCATCTCACACGATCATCATCATTATATTGTTAAGAGTGGGCAGTCACGGTTCATCATCTCACACGATCATCATCATTATATTGTTAAGAGTGAGCAGTCATGGTTCATCATCTCACACGATTGTGGTATATTGGGAATTAGGAAGCAGTACCCACCCTGGCTTACCCCACAATTAAGTTAAGCTAAGAGGATGGGACTAATTTCGTCTGGAGAGGATGGGTCCTTGGAAGCCAAAGTGCCCCATATTAGGTCAGGAAATCTAGGGGTTTCCCAGGAATGTTGATAACTTCCCTCCAAACTTTTCCTTCCCGAAAAGAGAAACTTATCTAGCTCGTGAGACCCCACCTGTATTAATTTTCCCTTAGAGGTGAAGTGATTACAGGAAATTTATATAATTTAAAGTTCCCTTTTCTGAGTAATCTGGAACCTGGGAGTTTACAATAGAACAGGACTTTGCTGTCTATTAGTGTTTACCCAGCCACCTTTCGTTCCAAATTCTACAAAATATGTGAAGTAATTAAATTAACTACACAAATAAAAAGTTTTGTCACATCACAATGTACTCAACAAGAAAAGGAAGGAAAAGTAAAATGTGTTTATTAAATAAAACGCTGTGGAATTAAAGCCAGTAAAGCAAATATGAACACATGAAATACAAGCATAGTCTCTGTGATAATGTTCCTAAGTTCACTATGGAAAATGAAACTCTCAGTAGATCTATTGTTGATTCAGTCATTTTGCTACTGGTTCTATCCACTATTCCTCCTAACTTGTTTATGAGCTACACTGTATTGCATTTTTGAATCCCTTTGGAATAAGCAAAACGTTTGTAAATCTGAAAAGTCCCTACACCACTATAAGACTCAGAGAAGTTCATAACTACTCTCTGTCTATTGAAGTCCTTGATTGTTTTCAATTTGACAAGTGTTCACTGAGTGGAATCAAGTTACTTCATTGATGAAATGCTGCAAAGATCTCTGCCATATTTCTAAGCAATCTGCAGTGAGGTTGGTACTTATCTACAGATCTGATGTTAACAAGCAGGTCTTTGAGATACTATATAGAGTCATTGGGGTAATCTGCATCTGCAGATCCCAGTGATCATAATCTGCATGATCTTGGTGATATAATCTGCATCATCTTGATAATGAACTATAGATCCTTTGATTATCTGCAGATCCCAGTGATCATAATCTGCATGATCTTGGTGATATAATCTGCATCATGTAATAATCTGCATGATGTAATAATCTGCATGATGTAATAATCTGCAAGCACCGTCTTCCTCACCTGAGGTGAATAAACATGGTGATCCTATTTATATCTAGTCAATGGATGATAATTCTCCAGTTGACAAGAATGAAAAGGGCTACAGACAGGAGTTACAGAAGGTAGCAGATTCAGAAAGCACCTACAAGTTAAGAGCTACAGTGTCTCTTCTTTGTACTGGCATCAGACATCAGCAATTATATTTGGCAAGCCCTCTTCTTCTGCTCTTGTACATAGTGATCTGTTGGCTGATGTTCTCACAGAGGACACAGACACAGTGAATGACAAGGCTAGTAGAGGAATGATGGAGAGTTAATGATGGAATGCACCCAGCATATCTGATCCTAAATAGTAATGGAACAGGACAGGATGATTGTTCATCTTATTCATAATAACTCATGTTACCAATCAGTGCTGCCTCAATTGTTTTAGTCTGCCTGGTTTCCTGTTTATACCTTCTCACCTCCTCTGTCATTACCTTTATTTACTTCTTCTGACACTGGGGTGATATTCCCCCTGACAGTTTAGAAGTGGTTATGCATGAAAGCATATTAGGTGTCTCTTCTTTACTTACACTTTCAAACAGGGAGATGGGTCAATAAAATTACATTCCACATGTTGAATCAAAGTAATAATGTAAAAAAGCATACATTGAATATTTTCACTCTTAAGTTAACCCTTTACAGGGCAGACGCTTGTCCGTTTTGTAGCCCTGAACGGGCAAGATTTTTTCAGGTTCTGTAAAAATTTCGGGTCGCGTTAGTAAAAACATCACAAATAAGGTGTTAGTCAACCGATTTTAGTTAAATAAACAACACAATGAAGGGAAAAGCATGCAGAATATGTTACTCACGTGATTGTTGCCGGTAATCCATATATGAACACAAATATTTACGAAATACGGCATGTTGTTTGTGATTTTTTGTCATCTATACGGCAATTTACAAACACATTTTCAGAATCATAATCACTTTCTTTAAAGTCCGACTCACGACTGCTAATGCAAAGTAATGCTTTGCACTGATATCTAGCTCCGATTAATAATCAACTTCATGCCCTTTAATGTCATTTAAATTGAACAGAGCGAAATCTCGGCTATCACTTGAAGAATCGCCGAAATCCATTTTGAAAAACAGCGTAAAACTCCCAAAAACTATCAAAACAAGTCCGTAAAAGTCTGTTCAAAGTCATTGTAGCGCGTTTACAAATGGCGGCCACGTTGTCAAGCTATGGGCGAAAGTGAAAGTAGCCGACGGAAGTGTCGGAAAGCCGAGAGATCGCGTTTTTACAATGCATAATAGTATCGGCCGGAATCGGACGTTACGCTCGTATTTAGAGACCGGCCGGTAACGGACGCTATGCCTTGTAAAGGGTTAACATAATGATTAACCTGTAATTGGTATGAATATTGAGGTCTATGTGAAACATTCCTTGTGAGGATTCACACTGCCTCTAATTCATTAACACACATATATACAGAGTGACAGAGAGATGAGATAACGCAGTACACTCATTCTCTCATTCCAACATCAATCTTTTCTTTATTCGTTCACTTGAGTGCTTTGAACTGGGCTGTTAGTTTGACTATGGTTCGATCAGAGTGCTAGATACAGGGTCGATCATGTCACAGTGTGTTCGAATAAATCACAGCAGTATAAAACGCTGGACCCATGAATGATGCTAAGCAGTTACATAACACAATCTTTCTTCACACCACGGACATGTAAGATAAGAGGAAGAGCACTTTCATTCCTCCCTCTCTCATTCTCGTGTGTTGAAGATTCACCGTGGATTGAAAACTAAGGCGACGGTCAGCACACAAATCATAGCTTGTCCTTTACTAAACCTGCTCTGAACGCAGTCAGAAAGCTAGTAGGATTTAGATTTTAGAATAGCGATTTGGCTTAAATGAGCCTCTTCTCACAGCTTAAGACATAGTGTTTGTACAGCGCTCCTCTTCTGGAAACAAAAGATAGATGGAGTCAGATATTTTCTAAACCAGTGATGGCGGAAAGTAGCCGTTGCCAGGACAGGGTGGAAGTTAGTGGCTGTCTTCAAATAGAAGAATATATATATATATTCGTGCCGGAACCTTCATACACACACTCACATACACAAAGCTTTACCTGACTCAAAAGTCAGCTACTTTTGATACACAGAAGCAATCCAAATGAATCAGGCAAGGGACATACAGATCATAAGAACTCTTCATGAAAACACAACCGGCCTTCTTGATTGTCGATCTGCATGTGCCAATTTAAAGCGTTATTAGTCCCAAGAGCCTTCACAGCGACGCGATTCTTCTAGGTTAGCCAATGACTTTGGTCGGATTCGAACACCTGACCTGTCCATCATTGGGTGACATGGCTATATTTAGCGCTGATGCCATATTCCTAAAATTCTGATGCTTTCTTGTGCGAACCTTTTGTAGATACTTGTGTTTTGAAGTAGTGCTGTGCAGATGTGAAACGAACTGAGTGTGTAGTATGCGACAACGATCATCATTATATTGCTAAGAGTGAGCAGTCATGGTTCATCATCTCACACGATCATCATCATTATATTGCTAAGAGTGAGCAGTCATGGTTCATCATCTCACACGATCATCATCATTATATTGCTAAGAGTGGGCAGTCATGGTTCATCATCTCACACGATCATCATCATTATATTGCTAAGAGTGAGCAGTCATGGTTCATCATCTCACACAATCATCATCATTATATTGCTAAGAGTGAGCAGTCATGGTTCATCATCTCACACGATCATCATCATTATATTGCTAAGAGTGAGCAGTCATGGTTCATCATCTCACACGATCATCATCATTATATTGCTAAGAGTGAGCAGTCATGGTTCATCATCTCACATGATCATCATCATTATATTGCTAAGAGTGAGCAGTCATGGTTCATCATCTCACACGATCATCATCATTATATTGCTAAGAGTGAGCAGTCATGGTTCATCATCTCACACGATCATCATCATTATATTGTTAAGAGTGGGCAGTCATGGTTCATCATCTCACACGATCATCATAATTATATTGCTACTAGTGAGCAGTCATGGTTCATCATCTCACACGATCACCAGTCTTGGATCTGGTTTTCTCCTTGTCCCGATTAGGTCATAGGCCAAGTCATCCATGTATTTTTCTCTTTGCCTTCCCCTTGCTTATTTCCTATCAATTTTACCAGTTGTCAATAAGCTTTCATGTTTATTTCTCTGCATAACATGAAAAAAAATTAATTCTGGACTGTCTACGTCTAATTTCTATAACCATTTTATGGTTTTCCTTTGTGTTTTGTAGGACCTGCTCATTTGTTTTTCTGTCCATCCATGGTATTCTTTGTATTTTCTTCAGAAACCACAGTATGCATACAAAAGTATGGGTTCTATATAGCACTTCAACAATCACTTTCTCACTGCAGTTAACAGCTTATTATTGGTGAGTATGTTTTCCATCTTGAGCTGTGATGGCATAGTGGTTGGTAAGCTTGCAGTTCCAAAGTAGTGGTCCGGATTAAATCCCCAGCAATGGAAAAGTTGATTTTTCTTACCTAGGTCAGCCCAGACCCATAAAAATTGGTACTAGAGACATTTTCTGGTAAGAGAAGGTGATGAGTAAGGGAAACTGACGCCTTATCTGCCGTATGAATATGTGTAGGCCTAACACTTCACACCCCAAAGGCAGTATTTGCTTTGGGTTTTCACACTTTAATCACATACTTTAATGTTAATAAAGTTAATTGCATGTCCAATACAGGACATCACAATCAACCCTGGCTATTATTGGCTATTTGTGATTTACTGGATGATTTTTACATTCAGCAGTTTGCTATTGCTTTCTGAACAACCAACACCTCGTGCTTTTGGAATCAGGGGAAAACAGTTTGCTTCCAAATTCCCCACAGCTGATTTCAAACCCTCTGCTTGGTATGACAGGGAATTGTGAAAGGTGTGCGCATGGGTCAACATGACTGAATGGATAAGATCATGTGTTCTTAAACATCCGGTGTGCTGATGCCGATTGATTGATTGATTGATTTAGGAACCAACATCACAGCATTCAGGGCATTCCCATAAGCACTCCGTCCCCATCCTCAGCAGCCAGCAAAGAGTTCCAACACCAATAGTACCATAGCAATCTGATTACATGTCCGTCTTGCCTTTCCTCTGAGCATCGAGTGTCGACCAGATCCCCTCGTCATATTTCGCTGTCTCATTCTTGCCAGACCATGGTGATCTATTTGCTCCTCCGAGGTGTACACGTGCTCCCACAAGGCCGCGACCACGTCTGCCTTGTCATGCATCAATACTCCACCATGTTTTCCAGAGCCAGCCAATCTGTCCGCCTGTTCATTCCCCAGCACACCGGCATGCCCTGGAGAAAAGATCCAGGTTGATGCTTGCCACCCGTGATCCCCCGAAGCGAAGCAAGCCACTCTGCCCGAAGCATGCCTGTCCTCACCTTCCTCAGCATGCTTTCTGAATCAGTTACAATCACAATGTGTGTATCGTATTCTCCATCCAGCAGAAAGCTGCACTGACCGCCTCCACCTCCATTCTTAAGCTAGATGTTGTGGTATCATATGCCAAGCTCTCCTGCACCAAACGTCGACCATTAGCTTTTGCTAAGAACCCCCAAGGACTTCTCCTACCTTCAACACCAACCCATCTGTGTAGATAATCCCATCACCCGAGCGAGCATTATCCTGAATTAGTTGCTGGATTTCCACTTCCGTGGCCCCTGCTGGCCATTCCCTGCACTCCCGGCTCAATGTGATTATAACTCTGCACAAGTCTGACGTTGACACTCTGACCCACTCCTCTCCTCGCCAAATGTTCTCCAAGATGCACACCTGTATGATCGTATCCTCCGCCTGAGCCATCCATGATTTCCCTCTTATCAGTCGCTGACCCTTAACTGCCTCCAGCGCCTCATGCAACGGATGATCTGTGTCTGCCTTCGCCTGCATCACCTTGAGCCTACCAGCAACAGTCGGCAGACCAAGGATGTAACGCCTACACACTACTGGGGTGTCTCTGGTGCATCCAGAATGACACGCATAGCTTTGTTCAGTAAGCACTCTAATTTCACCAGCTGACTCTTTGAGACAGTGAGCAGTCCTAGTCCATAATCAATCACTGAGAGGATCAAGTGTTGATATAGTGGGAAAAGCATTCTCTGCTCTGTGTCCATTGCAGCCATAGTTTTAAGTGCATTGAGTCCCTTTTGAGACCTTGTCACAACCGTCTCCACATGGTCCTTGAAGAACAGGCTCCTGTCAAATGTGATTCCCAGATACTTCAGTTTGTTCTCTCTGTTGATGTTTCTACCATCTATCATGAGGCTCGGGACATCAGCTCTCACAATCCTGTTGTCCAGTGAGCACCACAAAACGGCCGCCTTTTCCGGGTGGATGACAGCACTCATTTCTGTGCACCAGTCAGTCACTTTGTCTAGTGTTGCCTGTAGCTCCTGGGCTGTTTGCTCCCTATCTCTCCCCTGCCTATATGCAAGAATATCATCTGCAAATGTTAGTATCCTTCCAACCCCTGGTGCTTCTACGTTTGCAGTCTTGCTCGTGTACACGTTAAAGAGCACCGGTGAGATTGCAGATCCCTGTGGCAGTCCCGGGGTTAAAATATGTGGCTTTGAGGTCCATGCACCCAGACGGAGAGCAACCCAACGAGAATGCAGGACGGCTGCTATCCAGTTCACCAACCAGGGATTGACCCCCTTCTCCATTAGTGCGGTCATCAAAATATCATATCAGACTCTATTGTATGCATCAAGATCAAGCGCCGCCGCCATCGTTTCCTGTCTACTTTGGAACCCCTCATAAACATCAAAGGCAAAAGTGGTTGCATTTGACTAGGTGTCTTTTCCTGGTCTGTAGCTCCCCAGGCCTCTTGGAAGAAGCTTCCCCCTTTCCAAAAACTCTTGCAGCTTGACAGCGACTATCTTCTCTAGTACCTTCCCAAATGTATTTTGAAAAGTAGTAAGTAAGGGGTTCAGCCCCTACATCGGACAGTTGAACTAAAAATGTTGACCTATCGTCCTTAACTTGGGGACGTAAATTACAAGTACCTCTGAAGTCAGAGTGGGTTAGCCTGATGGTGAGGGACACTGTTAATAGGGAAAGCTAATCCACATGCAAAATTCAGTTCATGCCTCTAAGCCACAGCAGTACTTTAGTGTCTAGTATCATTAGGTCCCCGGGAAGGTTAACCCGGTCAACAAATGCCCGCAGAAGTCGGATGTGTCGGCCTAACGGCGCAAGAACGCAGCTCTGCTGTAAACAGGCACAATGCAATCACATCCGGAAAAAAAAAAACTCCGGATGAACGAAGAAGAAGAAGAAGAAGTATCATTAGGTGAAGTATGGAATTAGTTTATATGAAATTATGTAATTGTTTGAACAGCACATTAATTGTTTTAATTAACAATTTTCTTCTGTTTGAAATCTCCAGGGTGCTAGTACAGTAGCAGCGACAGGAGAAAATTATGAGCATCTGAAAATTATACATATACATTAAACTCAGTGGAAAACATAAAATGAAAAAGAAAAATTCTGAAGCTCCACCATGCCCAAAAATCCCTCGGCTTCAGCAGTCTGGAGAAGTGGCTTCATATAGCAGTGGACCTTTATCTGAAGTGTCATCTGCATGGCTAAGCTCCAATGGAGACTCCTCACAAGGCCCAGAATCAGATATTTCTAGTACCAGTGCATCTCCAGTGTTGTTAGGCAGCTCAGCAGAGTCATCTCAGACAGATGATCCAAGAATTGAGTCAGCATCCTCCGGGGATCAACCGCAAGCAAGCACACAATTTTCTGGAGCTGCTAGAACAATAGCCATAACAGATTTGCCAATAGCAATATCAGGCAAGTTTGTGTCTTTAGTGGGCAGGAATTCACCATTAGCACCAGCTGCTAGACATCCATCTGGAGGTCGACATGTAGGCAGCCTTCCTATTGCAGATATACGTGGGGAGTTTGCACACAGTCCTTTAATACAAAATGATAATGAACTGTTTAGGTCTAGTTCCTCATTTGAACGTTTAATGCCAGCGGGTGAGAAATTGCCCACTCCTGTTATCAGCACAGAAGGTGTTGAGCAGTCTGTTATTGATAACCCATTACATTTCAACATGCCTACTAGAACACAAGAACCTAAAGCTTCAGTGTCGGCAAGCGGAGATAATCTTGCGTCATTTGACAACACATGCTGCAATCAAATTGTAAATAGTCTTTCTACTGATAAATCTGATCAGACCTTGCTGAGCCCTGTCTTCAGGTTTGGACAGTCTCGTCAAACTTCAGGAAAACATAGTCATGGTTCATCTACTTCAACAATAGCCACACCACACTTAGGTCAGGATGTGCAGCATACCCATACATCACTGACTGCATCTCCTGTTGCAACATGTTCCATGCCTGCAGCTATAAACAGTATACCAAGGCCGAGTAGCCAGGCGAGTAACAGAAGCCCTGTTCCTCTTCATTCAGTGTATGAGACCAGTACAGGGAACCTGTTTAGAAGCATAGTTTCACCATCACAGACACCATCCACATCTGTGTCACCAGCTTCTTTACGAGGGTCAATATCTAGGCCTGATGGGGTTTCCCTCATGCCGAGGAGGAAGTCCCATTCTGAGTCAACAGTATCCAGGTAATATTAGCATTTAACATTACAGGTACTGTTTGGAGGGGATTTATGGCAAATAAATCCATTTCATTGCACTGGGTTTTATCCCATATGGCTCTGCTTCTTTTTATCAGAATGGCCTGTCAACAGCATTGTACAGAGCATGAGTTCTAGATCCAGGGTCTCCGAAAAAATTGCACTCGTTAATCAAAAGACCAAGGACACAGGGACACAAAAACAAATTGGTGTTCACACGGTGAATGAAATTATGTGATTTATATAGCATTAATTTCCACCGAAATAACCTATGTCACACAATAGTAAAGGGATTTTGTCAAGTGTTGGGGTATACATTTCAGATAACATATATAACTTTATGCTCTTTAACATATGGGTTAACACTAAAAAAATAAAGGTCAGCATGGGCAAATGGATAAGAGTGTTTGCTGTTAAACTTCTGGTGTACTGATGCTGAGGTAGCGGATTCAACCCCTACACCAGTCAAATGGACTAAAATGTTCTCGGCCTTGACTTAAGGACATAAATTACAAAAACCTTAGAAGTTGGAGTGGGTCCGTCTTATGACGAGGGACGCTGGTAGTAGGTTAAGTTAATGTACACGCAAAAATCAGTCTAAAGCCTAAAGTAGTAGCACATCTGTGGACTATGTAAAGTTCAAAGTGAGCAAGAGCAAGAAAATACTCACTGAACTACAATACATTGCTTATTTAGGGTTATAATACTCACTGAACTACAATACATTGCTTATTTAGGGTTATAATACTCACTGAACTACAATACATTGCTTATTTAGGGTTATAATACTCACTGAACTACAATACATTGCTTATTTAGGGTTATAATACTCATTGAACTACAATACATTGCTTATTTAGGGTTATAATACTCACTGAACTACAATACATTGCTTATTTAGGGTTATAATACTCACTGAACTACAATACATTGCTTATTTAGGGTTATAATACTCACTGAACTACAATACATTGCTTATTTAGGGTTATAATACTCACTGAACTACAATACATTGCTTATTTAGGGTTATAATACCCACTGAACTACAATACATTGCTTATTTAGGGTTATAATACTCACTGAACTACAATACATTGCTTATTTAGGGTTATAATACTCACTGAACTACAATACATTGCTTATTTAGGGTTATAATACTCACTGAACTACAACACATTGCTTATTTAGGGTTATAATACTCACTGAACTACAACACATTGCTTATTTAGGGTTATAATACTCACTGAACTACAATACATTGCTTATTTAGGGTTATAATACTCACTGAACTACAATACATTGCTTATTTAGGGTTATAATACTCACTGACCTACAATACATTGCTTATTTAGGGTTATAATACTCACTGACCTACAATACATTGCTTATTTAGGGTTATAATACTCACTGAACTACAATACATTGCTTATTTAGGGTTATAATACTCACTGAACTACAATACATTGCTTATTTAGGCTTATAATACTCACTGACCTACAATACATTGCTTATTTAGGGTTATAATACTCACTGACCTACAATACATTGCTTATTTAGGGTTATAATACTCACTGAACTACAATACATTGCTTATTTAGGGTTATAATACTCACTGAACTACAATACATTGCTTATTTAGGGTTATAATACTCACTGAACTACAATACATTGCTTATTTAGGGTTATAATACTCACTGAACTACAATACATTGCTTATTTAGGGTTATAATACTCACTGACCTACAATACATTGCTTATTTAGGGTTATAATACTCACTGACCTACAATACATTGCTTATTTAGGGTTATAATACTCACTGACCTACAATACATTGCTTATTTAGGGTTATAATACTCACTGAACTACAATACATTGCTTATTCAGGATTATAATACTCACTGACCTACAACACATTGCTTATTCAGGATTATAATTCTAGATACATTTGAACACCTTGAATCATACACAATAATGATAATGCATTTCTTGTTGCACGCTAGTGTGCACTGATACGCTGGTGCTTCTTCTAGTATATATTAATCCTCTAGCACCTGTTTATTTTCCTGTAAAGATCACTTAACAAAACCTCTTCTACAGCTCTAATACGTTATGATATTTCCTAGAAGCTATTTTGACACTAAAACCTATGTTCTCTAACACAAATGCATAATGACAATATGTCTAAAACACACCTGAAACTGACAGATTCTCTCTTGCTAATACTATAATGTAAATCCCAGAAGTACTTCTTCATGCCAGACGCATCTGCTACTAATTTCTGACACAACTGCTCATGCCTGACACATCTGCTACTCATGCCAGACACATCTGTTACACATGCTAGACACATCTGTTACACATGCCAGACACATCTGTTACACATGCCAGACACATCTGTTACTCATGCTAGACACATCTGCTACATATGTCAGACACATCTGTTACACATGCCAGACACATCTGTTACTCATGCTAGACACATCTGCTACACATGCCAGACACATCTGTTACACATGCCAGACACATCTGCTACACATGCCTGACACATCTGTTACACATGTCAGACACATCTGTTACACATGCTAGACACATCTGTTACACATGCCTGACACATCTGTTACACATGCCTGACACATCTGTTACACATGCCTGACACATCTGTTACACATGTCAGACACATCTGCTACACATGCCAGACACATCTGTTACACATGCCAGACACATCTGCTACACATGCCTGACACATCTGTTACACATGCCAGACACATCTGTTACTCATGCTAGACACATCTGCTACATATGTCAGACACATCTGCTACACATGCCTGACACATCTGTTACACATGTCAGACACATCTGCTACACATGCCTGACACATCTGTTACACATGTCAGACACATCTGCTACACATGCCTGACACATCTGTTACACATGCCTGACACATCTGCTACACATGCCAGACACATCTGTTACTCATGCTAGACACATCTGCTACATATGTCAGACACATCTGCTACACATGCCAGACACATCTGTTACACATGCCAGACACATCTGTTACACATGCTAGACACATCTGCTACACATGCTAGACACATCTGTTACACATGCCTGACACATCTGCTACACATGCTAGACGCATCTGTTACATATGCTAGACACATCTGCTACACATGCTAGACACATCTGCTACACATGCCAGACACATCTGTTACACATGCTAGACACATCTGTTACACATGCTAGACACATCTGTTACATATGCTAGACACATCTGTTACACATGCTAGACACATCTGTTACACATGCTAGACACATCTGTTACATATGCTAGACACATCTGTTACATATGCTAGACACATCTGCTACACATGCTAGACACATCTGTTACACATGCCAGACACATCTGTTACACATGCTAGACACATCTGTTACATATGCCAGACACATCTGTTACACATGCCTGACACATCTGCTACACATGCTAGACACATCTGTTACACATGCCAGACACATCTGTTACACATGCTAGACACATCTGTTACATATGCCAGACACATCTGTTACATATGCTAGACACATCTGCTACACATGCTAGACACATCTGTTACACATGCTAGACACATCTGTTACATATGCTAGACACATCTGCTACACATGCTAGACACATCTGTTACACATGCCAGACACATCTGTTACACATGCTAGACACATCTGTTACACATGCTAGACACATCTGTTACACATGCTAGACACATCTGCTACACATGTCAGACACATCTGTTACTCATGCTAGACACATCTGCTACACATGTCAGACACATCTGCTACATATGCCAAACACATCTGTTACTCATGCCAGACACATCTGCTACACATGCCAGACACATCTGTTACACATGCCAGACACATCTGTTACACATGCTAGACACATCTGTTACACATGCTAGACACATCTGCTACACATGTCAGACACATCTGTTACTCATGCTAGACACATCTGCTACACATGTCAGACACATCTGCTACATATGCCAAACACATCTGTTACTCATGCCAGACACATCTGCTACACATGCCTGACACATCTGTTACACATGTCAGACACATCTGTTACTCATGCCAGACACATCTGTTACTCATGCTAGACACATCTGCTACACATGCCAGACACATCTGTTACACATGCCAGACACATCTGTTACTCATGCTAGACACATCTGCTACACATGTCAGACACATCTGCTACATATGCCAAACACATCTGTTACTCATGCTAGACACATCTGTTACACATGCCAGACACATCTGTTACACATGCCAGACACATCTGTTACTCATGCTAGACACATCTGCTACACATGTCAGACACATCTGTTACACATGCCAGACACATCTGTTACTCATGCTAGACACATCTGCTACACATGTCAGACACATCTGCTACACATGCCAGACACATCTGTTACACATGCCAGACACATCTGTTACACATGCCAGACACATCTGTTACTCATGCTAGACACATCTGCTACACATGTCAGACACATCTGCTACACATGTCAGACACATCTGCTACACATGCCAGACACATCTGTTACACATGCCAGACACATCTGTTACTCATGCTAGACACATCTGTTACACATGCCAGACACATCTGCTACACATGCCAGACACATCTGTTACACATGCCAGACACATCTGCTACACATGCCTTACACATCTGTTACACATGTCAGACACATCTGCTACACATGCCTGACACATCTGTTACACATGACTGACACATCTGCTACACATGCCAGACACATCTGTTACACATGCCAGACACATCTGCTACACATGCCTGACACATCTGTTACACATGTCAGACACATCTGTTACTCATGCCAGACACATCTGTTACTCATGCTAGACACATCTGCTACACATGCCAGACACATCTGTTACACATGCCAGACACATCTGTTACACATGCCAGACACATCTGTTACTCATGCCAGACACATCTGTTACACATGCCAGACACATCTGTTACTCATGCTAGACACATCTGCTACACATGTCAGACACATCTGCTACATATGTCAGACACATCTGTTACTCATGCCAGACACATCTGTTACATATGCCAAACACATCTGTTACTCATGCCAGACACATCTGTTACATATGCCAAACACATCTGTTACACATGCCAGACACATCTGTTACTCATGCCAGACACATCTGCTACATATGTCAAACACATCTGGTACATATGCCAGACACATCTGCTACACATGCCAGACACATCTGCTACATATGTCAAACACATCTGGTACATATGCCAGACACATCTGCTACATATGCCAAACACATCTGGTACATATGCCAGACACATCTGCTACACATGCCAGACACATCTGCTACACATGCCAAACACATCTGGTACATATGCCAGACACATCTGGTACACATGCCAAACACATCTGGTACATATGCCAAACACATCTGGTACATATGCCAGACACATCTGCTACACATGCCAGACACATCTGTTACACATGCCAGACACATCTGTTACTCATGCCAGACACATCTGTTACACATGCCAGACACATCTGTTACACATGCCAAACACATCTGCTACATATGCCAAACACATCTGCTACATATGCCAAACACATCTGTTACACATGCCAGACACATCTGTTACATATGCCAAACACATCTGTTACACATGCCAGACACATCTGTTACATATGCCAAACACATCTGTTACACATGCCAGACACATCTGTTACTCATGCCAGACACATCTGCTACACATGCCAGACACATCTGCTACATATGCCAAACACATCTGCTACATATGCCAAACACATCTGCTACATATGCCAAACACATCTGTTACACATGCCAGACACATCTGTTACATATGCCAAACACATCTGCTACACATGCCAGACACATCTGCTACATATGCCAAACACATCTGCTACATATGCCAGACACATCTGTTACATATGCCAAACACATCTGTTACACATGCCAGACACATCTGTTACACATGCCAGATACAACTGCTACATATGTCAGACACATCTGCTACATATGCCAGACACATCTGTTACTCATGCTAGACACATCTGTTGCATATGTCAGACACATCTGTTACACATGCCAGACACATCTGTTACTCATGCTAGACACATCTGTTACACATGCCAGACACATCTGTTACTCATGCTAGACACATCTGTTGCATATGTCAGACACATCTGTTACACATGCCAGACACATCTGCTACATATGCCAGACACATCTGTTACACATGCCAGACACATCTGTTACACATGCCAGACACATCTGCTACACATGCCAGACACATCTGTTACACATGCCAGACACATCTGTTACACATGCCAGACACATCTGTTACTCATGCTAGACACATCTGTTACACATGCCAGACACATCTGTTACTCATGCTAGACACATCTGTTGCATATGTCAGACACATCTGTTACACATGCCAGACACATCTGCTACACATGCCAGACACATCTGCTACACATGCCAGACACATCTGCTACACATGCCAGACACATCTGTTACACATGCCAGACACATCTGCTACACATGCCAGACACATCTGCTACACATGCCAGACACATCTGTTACACATGCCAGACACATCTGCTACACATGCCAGACACATCTGCTACTCATGCCAGACACATCTGCTACACATGTCAGACACATCTGCTACACATGTCAGACACATCTGCTACACATGTCAGACACATCTGCTACACATGTCAGACACATCTGCTACATATGCCAAACACATCTGGTACATATGCCAGACACATCTGCTACACATGCCAGACACATCTGCTACACATGCATCTGCTACTCATGCCAGACACATCTGGTAGTCATGTTAGGCAAAAATTCTATTCATGTCAGACACATTTGCCTCCTCCTACAAGACACATTTGCCTCCTTCTACAAGACACATTTGCTTCCTACTACAAGACACATCTGATTCCTCCTATAGCATCATACATTCTTGTCTTCATACATCTGAGCACAATACTGCTTATAATAATTACTTTTAGACAATCCTACACTTCCATCCATACTGGACACTATTGCAACCAGTTATATGATTATTATGATAATGAAGAATCAAAGTCACTGTGCTTGGGTCAAGCCCATAAATGCTCAGTCTCTCCAAACAGATGTCAGATGCTGTCTGTCTGTCCCTTTTGTGAGCTGGTTTGTGACACACAACCAGTCTACCTGCTGTATCTTCCAGTTCCATATTTGATTCCCCAATCCAACAGTCATAATAAAAAAGATTCATCAGGAGATATGTCACCATGCACTGAGCTGTCTTGTGCTAGAAGTTCATCCCCTCTATCAATCTTCAATATCCCAGTAATGGATGGTTTTGAAGCAGCCATTTACTGGGTGTTTGTTTCCTATTGTACATGAGCAACATTGTGTTTTCTTAAGCCTTGTCTGCTGGTAGTTATATGTTGCTTACACATTTTGCTTGCTATCTTTTGTGACATTGGTAGCTCATCAACTGGTTTCATTACATAATTTATGATCCTGTCTTTCTTTGGCACATTATTCATCCTATCCAGACCAGGATCTTGGAGTTAAAAGGGTCAAAACCAAATTGGGCATTTTTGTAAATAATTGTGAAGTGATTGTGACCTTATATTGAATTTTTCTTCTTCTTCTTCTTCGTTCATCCGGAGTTTTTTTTCGGATGTGATTGCGTTGTGCCTGTTTACAGCAGAGCTGCGTTCTTGCGCCGTTAGGCCGACACATCCGACTTCTGCGGGCATTTGTTGACCGGGTTAACCTTCCCGGGGGTTTCTTAGGACGTTTGACTCTCACTGTTGTGGTGTTATCCCCCATCCCAGCTGGTCCATATAGAACAGCCAAAGATCCTGGTCAGCCCTCAAGGGAAGGCAGGGGCAGACCATGGGCATTCCCCGCCATCCAAGGAGGCTTCCATACTTGCAGAGCCGATACATAGCGCTCTGGTACTGGGCTCACCCAAGGAATCGTCACGTCCTGCACATGGCTGCTTAGCCTCACTTCCGTATATTGGGCCTTCCGTTCACCATAGGCTGTTCTTCCGGAAACCAGAAGTATGCAGTCTGCAGATGACATCCACACAGTGAGCTTTCGATTCGGACTTTCCACGTAATGGATTTGCTATCCAAGCAATATTCCATTTCATGCCACTAGGACACTTTTCCACCTTTTATGAAGCCCACACAATGGGCTTTTGATTCGGACTTTCCACGTAATGGATTTGCTATCAAGCAATATTCCATTTCGTGCCACTAGGACACTTTTCCACCTTTTATGAAGCCCACACAGCGAGCTTTCGATTTGGACTTTCCACATAATGGATTTGGTATCCATTATATTGAATTTGAGTCATAACCAAAGAAGTAAACACTTAAGCTAATCATGTGCAGTACATTCTTGCATACATAATTTCATAGCTGAGAGTCCAAATTGCAGATACACAAATATTTGAAAATATAATTGTTAACCACATGAAACATTGTTGTAGAAATTGCACCACAAGAACTCCACAGATTTGTATTTACTTTAGATTAACTTCTATAATTCAGTAATGTAATTCAGAAGTAATGTCTAGTATATTGCATACATATGTATCCCAGTGTGAAAAAGTCACTTTTTATCAAATATGTTTCAGATATGTTGGAATAGAGGGCTCATCTGCAAGAAGCCGAGGTTTATCAGCGTTTTCTGATCTCAGGTCAGGATATCAACCATTAAGTAACCAGTCTCCACCATCTTCACTTATCCAGGCTGCTACTTCAGCGTCAGCAGGTACTCCTACTTCTTCAAGTATGCTAGAATGTACTTTAAACTCATCTATCTCCAGGCACCTAGGAATGCTACCCAACCCAGCTTCTGCATCTGAAACACCTTCGAGGCAACAACGTCCTCAGTTCAGTGGTGCAGTATTGGCCCGCATGAGGCAGATGTATAATTCTTGGACAACCTCGGTTGTTGCTGGTGGTGATCCCCATGATGTGGACTTGCGTATAAACCCAGCGCCTTTAAGCACTCTCAGTCAAGGTTTGATTGTTTTCAACAGTCAACATATTATTGGTTATCGTCGTCATCATATTCCGTGCCGATAAGTGTGGGCTGTCATGTTTTGCCATCTCACTTGATCACCAGAGTTGTGGATCAACTCAGTGTTCTTGCCTTGACCATGCCATGTGGCCAAGCCATCCAGGTATTTACTTCTCTGCCTTCCCCTTGTTCTCTTCCCCTCAATCTTGCCAGTTGACACAAAGTTCTCCAATTTATTTCTTCTCATATTGTGATATTGCCACTGCCCCATCCATGCCACCTCTCTCCTCTGCCTTTCATCTTCTAATGGAGCATAAGTCCTCCAGCCACTCATGCCAAGCCTTTGTAGACTTCTTCATAGTTGGTTGGATTTTAAAGGTAAGTCTTTTGGGGCTGAGGTTTTCACGGTGATCACTTTGTTGCCTCTTAGACAAGAATGGTAAGTTACAGAGTAACTATTCTTTGCTTGACTTATTGAATCTAGTAACAAAAGCACAACCATGTCGTAGGAAGAAGTATTTGACTGGGATGCCATTTGGGAGGCAGATTAACAAATTACGACAATTAACAAATCAGAAATGGGGCAAACAGTTTCTCAAAGTTGTGACCTAGAATATGTAAGATTTGATTCCTGACCATGACAGTAGACAATAATCAATAATGCAAGTGGCTATTTGTTTTGGTTTTTATTTTTCCAAATCAAACAAGGCAGGGTGAGTCTCAGTTTCAGAGCCATACTGTTAGAAAAAGAAAACCCTGGTGCTGTGAGGTATTGTGTCTGATAGTCTTTCTTATAAACAGGTGCACTAAGCCTTTGCCACCATGACTTAAATACAGTTAACATGCTTTCTTCATCGTCTGGGTCTTCAGTGGAAAAGCGTACTCTTGTTTGGTAACATTTATAGTATATCCTGGGTTGGTTTTGACAAGGGCTTCTGTGAGTGAGTGTTGTTTACTGGTGGATAGTCTTGCTTTGACGCTGGTGGTTTGTGGATGACCAGGATTCTGGTAGCTGAAGATTGAGAGTGGTTGCAGTAGTATCTTAAAAAGATAATGAAATCTGCCACATTATTCATGCTTTCTTTCACGAAGGATTTTTGTATAAGATTCGGTACTGTTTAATAGCATTTTATCAACAGTAGATCTTTCAAAGTTGAGACTGATTCTCTCAAAGCCTGCATCTACAGTATCGGCTAAATCTGTGTTATAATCTTCTCCGTCTTCTTTTCATTAGTTTTAACAGTGGTTCTTAATTTTTTTTGGCCCTTGCACCCCTTCACCATATGTTCAGAATGTTATTCTCTCCCCCCTCCCCCCCTTTTCGTATTTCCTCCCTATAAATTTCCCCCACCCCTACACAGTATATGTAAAAATGGAAGTAAAACAAGTCTAGACATCTACATAAAACATGATTGGTAGGTCTACTTACGTTATAAAACAAATTTCATAAGGGCGAGAAGTACAGAACTGTAAAGCATGGAGGGAAGAACAATATCAAGTAATCTGTTCCTGTATTAATCCCCCCCACCCTAAAATTACCCCCTAGGGGGGGAATTCCCCACCGTTTTAGAACCACTGGTTTATAATCTGTTTCTGCAACTTTGTTTCCTGCATTAACTGCACTGTCATCTGTAGATGATGCAGGCTTCTGTAGAGATTGGCATCTGGGGTTGTTTCATCTGGCCATTAAATAGGCCATTCTGAGCTGTATTTGGTACATTGTTGCAGTTTATGTTCTGCAGTTTCATGTGCTGCCCACTTGTACACATTGCTGTAGAACCTATCTTTCACTTTGTGTACATGTGACTATTGAATCTGTTGTGTCCTGTTCTGAGTCTAAATATAGTAATGTGTCCCGTCGTGTTGATTAGACAGTGGTCATCCCGTGGTTGA
Organism: Cepaea nemoralis; assembly: GCA_014155875.1. Lineage (NCBI taxonomy): Eukaryota > Metazoa > Mollusca > Gastropoda > Stylommatophora > Helicidae > Cepaea > Cepaea nemoralis. The sequence continues at coordinate 359,368 of JACEFZ010022605.1, forward strand.
ACAGGTGACAATGTTTTGTTTATAAATGTACTTTTGCTGATATATAACTGTAAAATATGGTTGTTGTATTCTAATTGTTATATTATAAATCCCTAGTTGTCAGCTCATCAGTGTTCTTGAGATTTTCGATGCAGTGCTACTCCCCATAATTATTGGATAAAGAAGAGGAAAACTATTGGAAGAAGAGGATTATTCATAAAGTAATGAGAATCAATCGCTTGGTCTATTCTTGGCAGCACAATGTCATTCTCACGAAGGTGCAGATCCTTTGCTGTTGTTCTTCAAGAGATTTTAGTCCCTAGGAAGGGGATTTTTATCTGTTGGAGACCAAATGAAACATTCTATGTTAGAACACTGTTTGATGACTTTTTTGGCAAGCAGCCTTAATTTCACATGCATCATTACTCACTGCAGTTTGTCTGGAAAGCAATACCAAAGCACTTAGAAGTGTTAATTTAATGATGATTTGTGTGGCAGTTTTCAAAATTTGTGTCATTAGAAGGTAATTTGCAAATGAAAATTCTACAGAGATTAGTATGCTCATCAAAGAAGAGAGCTATTGACTGAAATTAGTAATATGAACGACTAAACAAGAGATTAAAAAAGCTAAGATATAAGATGATTTAAGGCCTATCCTCCACTGACATATATATTGCCAAAGAAGAAATTTTAGAACACTTACACATAGTGAAATGGGTTGAATTTCAGGGAAGATGTTAAAATACAATGAATAATAGAACAAAACAATGGAAAGTTTAGTTTTTAGACATAGTTGTTTTAGGGTAATGTATTCCTGCTTGCTGATGATGGTTTGTTGCTTCAACATTCATTCTTTTCATTGTGATTATGTTTTAAAGCAGTAAACTTTTCTTTTTTGTTATTTTATTTATGTAATGGTGAATACTCTTACTATTTTGGATAATTACTTATGTTGACATATTCTTATTTTATATGAGTATTATTAACTGATATGTAATAAATAAATGATTAAAAGTATTATTGCTAGAGTTTAATGAGAAACAGCAGAAATAAGTGTACTATTATTACCATACAGGATCATTGATTATCATTCTTATAACTAACTCCATAGCATCTGGCAGAAGAGTACCATCATCAAGAAGTCTGATGCAGGATTCAAGTCTGCCATCTTGGTGGCCGACTTCTCTAGAACAGATTGTACAACCGGATATGTCTCCAGGCACACCAAAATCATTTTCTTCTGTAGGAGATGAAGCCAGTGAAGAGGGGATGGAACAGTCTTCAAGTGTTAAGAACACTGCTTCATTAATAAAGAAAGCTGGCCCTTATATTTTAGGTAGGAATTAAAATGTCCTATTGAAATTAATTAAGGCTTGTTTAGTCAAACGTGAGATAGGCTTGTTTGTAACTGATCATACATGACCACTTCTAAAAAGTGTTTGTCCCCCTCCTGCCACAAATCACACCAGAAAGATTTAAACATGCTTTCATAAGGATTTCAGCACCTGTAAGGATCCAAATGTGTCTATAACAGAATCACATATGCCTGACTCTCGTTGTGAGTGGGTTTTCTGTTTTTGAAATTTAGCTTGGATCACAGCCCATTTGATCTGCTTATTTCAATCTTTATTTGCTGAAGGATTTTTAATGTGCACACATGCCGTCCCTATTTTTTTTTCTGTGCTCTATTCTGAGCAGGCTAGTGTCCAGTAGACTCCCCAAGGTTTAGCAGGGAACATAAACTTCTCAGGTTTTTTTGTTTTGAAAAAAAAAACACCAGGTGTGATTTGTACCTAGAATACTTGTGTTAGAGGCTGATGATACATCTAAGTCACTTTGGTGCGTGCCCCCTCCCCCTCCAATTCATTGATTATAGTGGTAGACACAATAATTTTAGATTCAGAAGAAGATTAACATAATTTGTTTAGAGTAAGACAGTTCAATGCCCACATGTTGCCAGGGCCCTTAAGGGGAGTCAAGAATAGTAGCACTGTAACCCACCATGCGGGACAAAACATCAATAATATTAGATATGCAGATGATACAGTATTGATTACAGACAATGAACAGGATCTGCAACATTTAGTAGATGCGGTTGTTGCATACAGTGAACAATTAGGATTACCATTGAATTGTAAGAATACACAGATTATGGTCGTCACTAGGATGAAGGAAATACCACAATGTAATATACAAATAAATGGGAATATTCTTAAACAAGTGAATCAGTACAATTATCTCCGAATGGTCATGTAACATCTGATGGGAGATGCCCTGAAGAGATTAGAACAAGAATTGCCATGATGAAGGTGGCCTTTTGCAAGATGAAAAACATACTGACCAATAGAAAGATGTAAAATGCAACGAGAAAAAGAGTGTTGAGGTGCTACATAGAACCTGTGCTTTTGTATGGATGTGAAGCGTAGACAGTGAGCAGACAAGCTGAAAATCATCTGATGGCTGTGGAAATGTGGTTTCTGAGGAAAATGCAAAGAATACCATGGACAGACAGAAAAACCAATGACCAAGACCTACAAGAAACAAATGAAAATCATAAATTGATTAGAGAAATTAGACATAGTCAAAATTTATTTGGCATTCATTTGGTCTTATGAGAAGAAATAAATTAGAGAACATGGTGACAACTGGCAAGATCGAAGGGAGGAGACCAAGGGAAGACTGAGAAGTAAATACCTGGATGGCTTGGCCACGTGGTATGGTTGAGACAAGAACACTGAGCTGATCCACGGCTCTGGTGATTGAGTGAAATGGTGAATCATGACCACCCACACTTATCGACATGGCACATGATGGATGGATGGAACCTAGCATGCATGTTGTAAGTGGTAACTAAGGATGGTTGGCATGAGAGAGCTCATACTATAGAAAACATTAGCTGCAAAATGCAACCAATCATGAACAAGTTCACAAAGGGCTTAGCATGAGTTGGTTGAGGGATTATGCTCCATTAGGAGATAAAATACGGGGACTGTAACTCATTCTATAGCAAACAGATAAGCATACTTTAGTCATTGGGTTCTTACCTGACCAAAACATTTTCAGTAGTTGTAAGCACGATATGTCAAGAATAAACATATGGTAAGTGGCCTGATATGAGTTAGTTAGTTAGTTAGTCGAGGTTCCAACTTCACGGCAACGGGTCGTCCCCATTATGCTCCATTCCTGTGCCAGTGGATAATACACAAAATGCTCCCCACTGTCTAGTGTGAAAAGTGGAATAGACAGGAATCTCGGCAATCCAACAGCTCGCATGGGTACACCGTGCATAATGCCGCCGCCAGAATGCCAACACAAATGTCATCCACGAAAACCACAGTTCATCGTCGTTGGACTCGGCAGTCACCAGAAAGACCTCATTGACCCGGGTTACCTCACATGGCTCGGTCTTTTTCCGCAGGGCAACCCGCCGAAAGTTTCGCATAAAGCACGAACTCCGCAGCTTCAGCGCCAACTCTCAGGAGTCTCCTGAAAAATGTATTTGTGAACCAAAAAGGCAAACCAGTCAATTCAGCAACAGCCAGCCGCCATCGTTCTGAACATGCAGTTCACGCTACAAACAACCGCAAACAGATGTAAAAGCATTCCACATGAAATTCACAGCTTAAAGTGTTACGCCACGCACTCACTCAATAGCAGGCCGACGGAACCATGCACTACCAGTTCAACATGAGGAAAATGCGAATGCAAACCGTCGCCAGAAGCGTAAACACTCCAGAGGCCTTAACGGTTCAAATGCCTATCCACCATGTTGGGGACCGGAAGTCCCCAGCTGTGGCTGAGAGGTTATGGTGTCCACTTTAAGCCAGAAGGTACTGGGTTCTATCTCAGCACAAGGTTGGTAGTTTTGCAAGAGCCATTGGTGTTTAAAGATAACATATGCCCCCTTGACCTCTTGGGTAGTGATATCAGATACCTTGCCTCCTTGGGTAATGGTGACAAATTGAAGAATCGTATGCAAGTGTAAAATCCTCCTGCAGTTGACAATCACAGAAAGTAGGTCTTAAAGTGCTGTCCTAATGAAATGGTAAGGAATGAAAAACCTACCTACGGATAAATAGAGCCCGTCCTTGAATGAAATCTGTCTAGAGGAAGCATATCTTACATAAATGCATGCCTTAGTCAGACCTTTAAGATGTATACTTAAGTTTAATGCTTCCCCCTTGAAAGAGGAACGAAAAAGAGGAGCGAGAGAACACTTTGCTGCATTGTTCGTTGAGGAACAGGTATATGAGGGGATAAGATACCAGTCCCCCGGGAAGGTTAACCCGGTCAACAAATGCCCGCAGAAGTCGGATGTGTCGGCCTGACGGCGCAAGAACGCAGCTCTGCTGTAAACAGGCACAACGCAGTCACATCCGAAAAAATCATCCGGATGAACGCAGAAGAAGAAGAAGATACCAGTCTCCACATCATGAGTCCTGAGTTCTAATCCCTGGTTATGCAAGGGGTATTTATATATCACAAGTAAAATAAAATATTTCCAAGTCTGAAAAAACATGGTTGTTCACATATATTATCATTAGATAGAAATAACCTAGACAATTAAAGATCTAGTGAGGTGACTGGGGAAGTAAAGGACGAAAGGATACAATTATGAGTTGTTGAGTTTGAGTTGAGTTAAGAACCGACATCACTGCACTCAGGACATTCCCATACAACAATTATGAAAAAATACACTAGATAACTGGGTGTATTGACATGCAAAGATGTTCACTACAGGACTAATTTAAAACTGGTTATGCCACATAATATAACTATCAAATGTTATTTTATATAGATTCTCGATTACCATAAAGTTTTATTTTCTCATATGACGTGTTAATTTGTAGCAATGTGTGAATGCTATATTTCCTGCAGTCATTATTATATCGGCTACCATTATTTCCCAAAACATTTCCTGATACCCATTTTAGGCTGGGTTGACCTGTGAACACGGGTCAATTCTATACTACCTGATAGTTTCACATGTATTAAAGTCACATAGTTAATCTGTTTAGCTGAAATGCAGTCAACACCAACATTTTTTGCTGTTGTGATCTCTTGGCAAGTTTACATTCAGTAGTTTGCCATTGCTTTCTGAACGACTGGCCCCCATACCATTTTGAAAAAAAAACAACAAGGCGGTCTGCTGCCAAATTGCCCGCAGCTGTGTTTCGATTGTGGGTATGTGGGATTACAAACTGCATCTGTAAACCCTTCGCCATGGAGCCGGCTAGATTTAAAGAGACTCATGTCTTTTTGTTTGCATTATTGTTTATACATTTGTATTGTAGCTGCCTTTGCTAGTCTCAACAATCATTCATCATATGTGGTAAGGAGCACATGGAAGGCCACTTTGTCTGTCACACGTCCTGTGTCTAACAAAATAGGTGGCAAGCTATGGAAGATCTAGATTCTTTTCTTTGGAGGGGTTTAATCGGGTTCCCAGATTTTGTATTTGTTTCTTACTCTATGGTTCTCTCTAATTAATTTGTGTTTTCTGTTTTCCCACTTGCAGGTCCTAGAATTGGATCCTCACCAGTACTCAGCATAGTTCAATGTCTGGCCAGGCGGGAGAAAACTAGCAAGTTTTACATCTTAAAGGTAAGTTTTAAGTGTAGTGTTCATGTATAACCTAAAGCAACATTATTATATTTTGGAAGTTGTTGGAACACAGTTGATGACTTGTTAATTCTTGGATGACTTGAAGAATTGGGGACATATAAAAGCTTTGCTTCATTCCGGTGGCAAGCAGGACACTGCCAATACTATACTGCTACCGGTATTACTGCTGCTATTACTGCTGCTATTACTGCTGCTATTACTGCTGCTATTACTGCTGCTATTACTACCACTACAACCACCACTGCAGCTATTGCTGCTTTATCTAACACAAATGTACATATAGAAATACAAATTTCACTTATTTTGTTCCAGATCTTAACACTGCCAGATCCAGGTAATGAAACAACAGATGATCGACAGGGCAAAATGCTCATGTTCACAGAGTTCTCTATCTTGTCACAGTTGAAAGACATGAAAGGTGTTGTTCAATGCCGAGATTTTTTCAAGGTAAGAGCTTGAGACATTTGCCTTGTGTTGTTGCTGTATTTATGTTGTGAAAGTACAACATGGCGTCATTGTACAACACTTGAAATTCTATCGATGTTCGACTGTGATACCTGTCATTAAAAGGTAAACGTAATCCCAAGATACTGCATGAAGTATACTCTTTCACATATACCAGATCATATAATTATTCTTTATTACTTCTTCATTATTCTTTCTGGAGAAGTTGAATTTCATCGTGACAACAGAGTTGTAAACATAGCGTAATCTACCACCTGATTTTGAAGAAAATGAGTAAGAAGACTACCTTTCCTTCCCAAAAATCTCGCAATGTAATGTCCAGAAAGTCAGAAAACAGGACTTAGTCTGAATAACAGAAAATCAGAAGCAATGATAATTACAAAGAAAAATTGTATACTCAAATGCAGATCAACATCAAAGTTAATGGAACCAGTCTGAAACGAGTCAGTGTATTTATTTATTTATTTGGGCACTTAAATAACAGCAGACAAATTTATTAAGGATGTTGAAAGTAGAATAGCCCAAGCAAAGGCAGCATGATGAAGAATATTCTCTGTAATTCGATGAGGAAAAGAGTTCTTAAGAGCTTCGTTGAACTGATCCTGATGTATTGAAGCGAATCATGGACATTTGCAGACAAGTGTGGAATTAACATAGAAGCTACGGAGATGTGGTTTATAGAATGATGACAACACGATTGCATTGAAGACATCTTGAAAGAAGTTAACGCACAAAGAGGACTGGTTATTCACATCAGAAGAAGAACAGTCCACATTCTTCAGACATGACAAAGGAGTGTGGATAGACATAATCACCAACACCACCTGGCATGGACAAGAAGAACATCTAAGTAAATAGGAACATTCTTAAACATATGAATTGGTACAGCTGTCTTGTCAGTCAGCATAACAGTCATAACAGCAGATGCAAGATCCCTTGTAGAGATTAAAACAAGAATCATCATGAAGAAATAACCTCTTATAAGACAGAGACAAACACACCAATACAAAGCTGTCTCTTGCAGTGAGAAAAAGTGTTAAATTGCTATACTTTAGTATGCATGTAAAAAAATTGACAATAAGCAGACACACTGAATAACGTCTAATGGCAGTGCAAATGTGGTTTCTGAGGAAAATGCAAAGAAGCCATGCACAGACAGAAAAACAAATGAGGCAGTCCTCCAAGAAACAAATGAAAACCGTAAATGATTAGAGAAATTAGGCATATTCAGTCAAGACTTATTGGGCTTGTTATGAGGAGAAATACACTTGAAAACTTTGTAACAGCTGGCAAATTTGATGGAAAAAGAGCAAAGGGAATACATAGAGATCAATCAATGTCTTGATGTCTTAACACATGGCGTGACTGAGACAAGAACACAGAGCTGATACAAGATTCTGGTGAGTGTGTCAGATGGCAAATTATGACTGCTCATGCTGATTAGCATGGCACATGATGATGATGCATGTTTCTTAGTCGTTGACTGTGTTTATTTCTATTAGTGAGTGCCTGTTTTATGAGTCATTCTCTGTACTGGTTAGTTTTGTTAGTCATTGTTTGTTTCTGAGTCATGGATGGAATTGTTTAGTATTAGTAAATCATATTTCTGAGTCTTTGACTGAATTGTTTATTTTAGTAGTCAGTGTCTGTTTACCGAGTTATTGAATTGTTTAGTTTTGCTTGGATAGCAAATCCATTATGTGGAAAGTCCGAATCGAAAGCTCACTGTGTGGATGTCATCTGCAAACTGCATTCTTCTGGTTTCCGGAGGAACAGCCTGTGGTGACTGGAAGGCTCAATATACGGAAGTGAGGCTAAGCAGTCATGTGCAGGACGTGATGATTCTTTGGGTGAGCCCAGTACCAGAGCGCTGTGTCGGCTCTGCAATTATGGAAGCCTCCTTGGATGGCGGGTAATGCCCATGGTCTGCCCCTGCCTTACCTTGAGGGCTGGCTGGGGTGTCTTCGGCTGTTGTAAATGGGCCAGCTGGGATGGAGGATAACACACCACAACAGTGAGAGTCAAACATCCTACGAAACCCCCGGGAAGGTTAACATGGTTAACAAATGCCCGCAGAAGTCGGATGTGTCTGCCTAACGGTGTAAGAATGCAACACTGCTGTAAACAGGCACGACACAATCACGTCCGAAAAAAAAATGTCTCTGGATGAATGCAGACGAAGAAGAAGAAGAAGAAAGATACAGTGTTACGGTGCAAAACATAGAAAGAAATGGCAAGATAGAGAAGAATATAATAGAATACACAAAGAAATAGTAAACAAATGCAAAGAGGCTTCAGAAATCAGGCTGAATCAATGTTACACGGAGATTGACAACTATATGAAGTTACAAATGATAGGATAGCTTGAGATAGTTGATAATCTGTTTTTTGGGTGATGGTGGTGCGTGGGGGATATAAAAGACAGAAGGAGCAGGAAGAGTAGTAACAGCAGCAACGGTAGTAATGACAGCAGCAGTGATAGTGACAGCAACATTGGTAGTAACAGCAGCAGTGGTACTAGTGGCAGCAGTAATAATTTTTTTTAAAAGTTGCATATCCCTTACCGGACATAGCAGTCAACACCAGCCTCTTGCAGGCGGCCTTAATTCCTCAGGCTCAAAGACCCCTCTGTCATACACCACAAGGTACTATATTGGCCGTAAATTAGTTTTTTTATGACAGTTGATGTCTTGGTAAGTTTGTACGTTCAGTAGTTTGCCATTGCTTTCTGAACGACCGGCTCCCATACCAATACGTTATAACCAGCGTGACACGGTCTGCTACCAAATCGATCACCGCTGTGTTTCGAACGCGCTAAGCGGCATTATGAATCGCATCAGCAACGCCATCGCCACAGAGAATAGCCAACTGTAATAAGTAAGCAGTAATAATAGCAGCAGCTGTAATAGTAAAAAACAACAGAAGATGAATTAACAAATGCATGTATTTAAAATGGAAGTTGAAGATAAAGATGAAAAGAAGAGACTGTGACCTCTACATATGAGCAACACATCATCTTGTGTTTGATATAATGTGTAACTTTTTCATTTTGTTGATAGGACAAAGCATGGGATCCGAAGCAGAAATGTGAGGTTAGTCGACTGTGTTTGCTGGTGGACTGCTTGATGCCTCATGATTATGATCCAGAGTCACATTACCTGGTCAATCTTCAGCATCATGTGATCCATGAGAAAAAGCTGAGCGAGAAGGAGGCCTTGATTATCTTCTGGGATATTGCCAGAATTGTTGAACAACTGCATAAGGTAAGCTAAATTAATCTTCATTTTGACTGGTCTAATATTATCATGTTATTTTTAAAGTAGTTTAGAAGTAATCAGATTAATACAGTGGTTTTTTTATTTAACATTTCATGTAATAACTTCAAGTTACTACACAGAAAACATCAGATTGAAGATTCATATAATTTTATTTCGTGTGCTTGTTCCTGCAAAGTTATTTTTTCATATTGTATCAACTTCTAAATATAATGGAAACTCTGTACTGACCTATAAGGAAACCAAATGAATAAAGGGGAACAGTGACATTAGAAGAAATAACAACAAAACCAAAAAACATGTCAAACTGCTGATGGTATGTGAAATGTTAGGACCATCACAAATTTGAAGGCCTGAGTACATGAAGGAATGGATGGTCAGTCTTTCCCTCCCAAAGCGAATGACAAGATCCTTGTCTGACTGCACTCATACCATTGTCAGTGTAATGTTCTGTTAACCAGAACACTTGCTATTGAGGACCTACAGGAACAGTGTCATGTACAGAATGTGTAGAACATTTATGTGTTACCAGGGCCAGTAGGGGAAGCAGGGAATGGTCACTCTATAACCTACCAGGCATGGTGTAAGTGGTGACTGAGCATGGTTGCATTGAGGTTGGCTACCTCAAACTGCAGAAAGCTACAGCTGCCAAACCCAATTAACCATGAACAAATCTACAAAGGGCTTGTCTGTTGGTTGAGAGCCTTTGCTGCATTGAGAGGTCAAAAGCAGATGAAGAAAATGTAGAGAGATGAAAAGTTGGGTAATTTCTAATATGAATGGAACTTGACCATCTATCTCTTTTAACATGCGAGGAAGACCTAGAAGTGCAGATGGATTGATAACACATGAGAGATGTGCATTTGTATTTCTGGTTAAGCATCCAATTGCAGAACAAATACAGAAATGACCCATACTCAGCTTTTTATGTGGGTTTCCTAAAAATATTTACAGAATATTTGGTGAAACATTAGCAACAGAGAAAAATAGGACACCTTAGTGTAATGATTCTGTAATATTCTAATAATGAATTAGTAATTTGACCATCTGTATTGTATTAACAGAAAGAGAGACAGATTGATAGGTCCCTAGAACAATTAAATATAACTATAAATATCAATATAACTAATTACTAAAGTAAATGTGGGGCCAGCACCATATACCCAATATTCCTCAAAGTGTGGAAAGAGTCCTTTAATTTTTTTTCTGAAGTTTAAAAATTTTTTAAAGACAAAATTAAAAGGACAAAATACCTTGACCACTTCAAACAACATAACAGTCTCCTGAAAACCATGATGAAATGAAGATTTAAAATAAAAGAGCTCGATGGTGTCAAAGATATTAGAGGACAGACGTTAAGATGCGGCTAAAGAGTCTGGTAGAATTTACAATGCGGGCTGAAGACAGACTGTTGGAGATCCATTTCTGCAAACCTACACTGCAATGACAAACACAAGATGATGATAATTATATAGCATGCTGTATTTTTTTTCTGTCAACAATTTTCTGTCAATGCCAGACATGGTCCCTGTCAACACCCCAGCAGAGAAAGCTCGCCACGTGTGAGATAACATGCGTAAGAAAGGCTGCTGAGGTTTCCAGAAGCAACAGAACGCGGGACAATAACATAAGAAATATGATTGGCAAAACATAAAGCAGTGATTTCATGGAGACACAACAAATATAATGGTTTGAACATTTAATGAGAATAAAATCCGATCAGCTGTCAATAAATATGAGCACAAAACCTTTAAAAATCTGGAAATATAGCCAGAGAAAGACCAAGAAAACAAAGCCTAGGCTACTCTAAACAAACATGGATATGATGCCGTGTGGTCTTGAAATACACCCCATTCGTTAACAGCAAACATGATTTAAGAAATGAGATTTCATTGGCTTGGGATTAGCCAATAAACATTTAACAAAATAAGGGGTTTAGAGGCAGGAGAATTAATTTCATTCCATCAGGTTCCATCTTTTATGGCCTGGTCCCGTTCTCCAGAGATGCCCGGGTTCCATCTCATATGGCATGGTCCTTTTCTCCAGAGATGCCCGGGTTCCATCTCAAATGGCTTGGTCCCCTTTCTCCAGAGATGCCCAGGTTTAATCTCATATGGCTTGGTCCCTTTCTCCAGAGATGCCCGGGTTTCATCTTATATGGCTTGGTTTCTTTCTTCAGAGATGCCTGGTTTTATCACACATGACACGGTCTCTTTCTGCAGAGATGCCTGGTTTGATCTAATATGGCTTGGTCAGTTTCCACACAGATGGCCAGTTTTATCTCACATGGCTCGGTTTCTTTCTGCAGATATGCCTGGTTTTATCTCACATGGCTCGGTCTCTTTCTGCAGATATGCTTGCCAACAGCATGAACTCTGTAGCTCCAAAAAATGACCCTCAGGAGTCACCGAAACAATTGTACTTGTGAACTGAATGACAGAATCCACTAGCTCCAAAAAATGACCCTCAGGAGTCACCGAAACAATTGTACTTGTGAACTGAATGACAGAATCCACTAGCTCCAAAAAATGACCTTCAGGAGTCACCGAAACAATTGTACTTGTGAACTGAATGACAGAATCCACTAGCTCCAAAAAATGACCCTCAGGAGTCACCGAAACAATTGTACTTGTGAACTGAATGACAGAATCCAAATTGAACCAATGACTTTTTGAGCACAAGGCAGGCGACTTGGCCACCTTGTCATGGAGGACCCCTGTCATCCAAGAATATCATAAAATATATTAAATCTATTAACTTTGAATTATTTATAATTTCAGAAAAACATTGTTCACCGTGACTTGAAGCTAGGCAACATGATAATTGACCGTAGGTCATGGCGAGTAACAGTAACTAACTTCTGCCTTGGGAAACACTTGAGCTCAGAGAAGGACAAGCTGAGGGACCAGAGAGGTAGCCCTGCTTATATCAGTCCAGATGTACTTAGTGGTAAGGATGGTTCACACAGGTGAAATACATGCACAGCATCTTTCATCTCATGTACCAGCATAATTGAAAGAAGGGTGCATCTGTAGAAGCAAATAAAATCATTACATAAATGTGTGTAGAGGTACCAAGATGGAGACATAAGTTCTCAGTGTAAGCGAGTAATCACAGTATTTTATGTGTGGGTAAATTAAAGGAAGCATCAACACTCAGTGTAAGCTATCCATCATGGTATTTCATATTGGGGTACCATGATGGGAGCATCAACACTCAATGGTGGCTAACCACCTTAGTATTTTATATAGGGGGTCATGATGGAAACATCAACACTCAGTGTTGGCTTGTCATCATATTATTGCACACTGGGATACCATGATGGAAACATCAACACTCAGTGTAGGCTAGCCATCATAGTATTGCACACTGGGATACCATGATGGAAACATCAACACTCAGTGCAGGTTAACCATCATAGTAGTGCACACCGGGGTACCATGGTGGAAATATCAACACTCAGTGTTGGCTAACCAACCCAAGTATTGCACACTGGGATACTATGATGGAAACATCAACATTCACTGTAGGCTAACCATCATAGTATTGCACATTGGGATACCATGATGGAAACATCAACACTCAATGTAGGCTAACCATCATAGTATTGCACACTGGGATAACATGATGGAAACATCAACACTCACTGTAGGCTAACTATCTTAGTATTGCACACTGGGATACCATGATGGGAACATCAACACTCACTGTAGGCTAACCATCATAGTATTGCACACTGGAATACCATGATGCAAACATCAACACTCAATGTAGGCTAACCATCATAGTATTGCACACTGGGATGCCATGATGGGAACATCAACACTCAATGTAGGCTAACCATCATAGTATTGCACACAGGGATACCATGATGCAAACATCAACACTCACTGTAGGCTAACTATCTTAGTATTGCACACAGGGATGCCATGATGGGAACATCAACACTCAATGTAGGCTAACTATCTTAGTATTGCACACTGGGATACCATGATGGGAACATCAACACTCACTGTAGGCTAACTATCTTAGTATTGCACACTGGGATGCCATGATGTGAACATCAACACCCAATGTAGGCTAACCATCATAGTGTTGTTGTTTGTCCATCAAGAATGATGATGACCATTCATTTCATCCAGTGGGGTTGAAAGTGTGGAGCCGTGAGTTCTAAAATGGCTGATAAGGCCTATTTTGGCTCGAAATATTCTTTGACAATGTGGACAAAGAATGCTTGACATTTCTGGAGGAGGATTTTCTGCAGTGGTTTTTCTGTTCTGTCTTTTCTTCACAGCTCTTGCAATCCTGGTTGCCTCACAAGTGACTGCACCCTTGCTTAATGATGCACGCCACGAATTTCGGTCTCTGGCTGTATGTAGTCTCCCAGGTGTCATGATGAATTCCAAAAGCATTCAGTGAGATTTTCAGAGTGTCTTTAAAGCGTTTCCTCTGGCCACCTTGGGAGCATTTACCACAATGCAACTCGCCGTAAAAAATTTGTTTAGGGAGCCTGTGATCTGGCATGCGAGTCAAGTGACCAGCCCAGCGAATCTGATTCTTCGTAAGTACAGTGTGGATACTGGGCATGGACGCTCTTTCTAGGACTTCAGTGTCTGGGATCTTGTCTTGCCATTTAATCTTCAGTAACTTCCTAAGGCAGACTGTGTGGAAGTGGTTTAATTTCCTAGTGTGTTGCTGATAAACAGTCCAGGTTTCACAAGCATATAGCAGTGTGGATAATACAACTGCTTTGTAGACTTTCAGCTTTGTTTGCAGGCTTATTCCATTCTTGGAGATTCTTGCATTCACTTCATCATCAATTGTGGCAGCTTGTGACACAGTGCTGCCAAGATAGGTGAATTTGTCCACAACACTTAAACTATGATCATTCACTTTGATATTCGGCACAGTGTAATTATTCCCTGGAGCTGGCTGGTACATAACTACAGTCTTCTCCAAATTGATATTGAGCCCAAAGTTGGCACAGGCTTGTGAGAAAGCTGAAACATTACGTTGCATGTCCGCTGAGTTGGCGTATAGAGCGCAATCATCAGCAAACATGAGCTTTCTGACGGTGTCACTGTCAATTTTTGTAACCAAACATGAACACTCAGTGTAGGCTAACCATCAAAGTATTGCACACTGGGAGCCCACCACGTGATGTAGCCTACCATGTGAAGTAGCCTACCTCATGATCTCGCCTACCATGTGAAGTAGCCTACCACGTGAAGTTGCCTGCCTCATGATTTAGCCACTATGTGATGTAACCTACTACGTGATGTAACCTACCACTGGGAGGTGAAAGACAAGAGACGAAGGAGAACCCCTGTAGACTCTGTACCTCTATGCTCCACTGGGAGGTGACAGACAGGAGATGAAGAATAACCCCTGTAGACTCTGTACCTCTAAGCTCCACTGGGAGGTGACAGACAGGAGACGAAGAAGAACCCCTGTAGACTCTGTACCTCTATGCTCCCCTGGGAGGTGAAAAACAGGAGACAAAGGAGAACCCCTGTAGACTCTGTACCTCTAAGCTCCACTGGGTGGTGACAGACAGGAGATGAAGGAGAACCCCTGTAGACTCTGTACCTCTATGCTCCACTAGGAGGTGACAGACAGGAGACGAAGGAGAACCCCTGTAGACTCTGTACCTCTATGCTCCACTAGGAGGTGACAGACAGGAGACGAAGGAGAACCCCTGTAGACTCTGTACCTCTATGCTCCACTGGGAGGTGACAGACAGGAGACGAAGGAGAACCCCTGTAGACTCTGTACCTCTATGCTCCACTGGGAGGTGACAGACAGGAGACGAAGAAGAACCCCTGTAGACTCTGTACCTCTATGCTCCACTGGGAGGTGACAGACAGGAGACGAAGGAGAACCCCTGTAGATTCTGTACCTCTATGCTCCACTGGGAGGTGACAGACAGGAGACGAAGAAGAACCCCTGTAGACTTTGTACCTCTATGCTCCACTGGGAGGTGACAGACAGGAGAAGAAGGAGAACCCCTGTAGACTCTGTACCTCTATGCTCCACTGGGAGGTGACAGACAGGAGAAGAAGGAGAACCCCTGTAGACTCTGTACCTCTATGCTCCACTGGGAGGTGACAGACAGGAGACGAAGTAGAACCCCTGTAGCCACTCCACCTCAGAGTTGTTTCATTGATTGAGTCTCATGTGTATTCATGTATCTCACAGGCAAGCCATATTATGGTAAACCCAGTGACATGTGGGCCTTGGGTGTTGTGTTGTTTACAATGCTGTATGGCCAGTTTCCCTTCTATGACAGCGTGCCCCAGGAATTGTTCAGGAAAATCAAAGCCGCAGAGTTCAGCATACCAAAGTAATTTCTGTTTCATTATTTTATCATAACTTTTGATATATAGGATATTGTATATTTGATTTGTTATGTAGAATTCTAGAAAAACATTGAAACCGTTCTCTTGGAAAGTAATATTTAGCCGTACAGATTTCAATTAATTAGAATGAGTTTGTGCATTGACATTTAGTCACGACAGAAATAAGAGCTAAAAGCAGACTCTGCAAGCGATGGATTAGCAGAGGCAACAAACATACTTTGTTGAGACTACTCTTCCTAGCTTCATGCTGAAAGTAGTAAAGTGGGAAGAAGAATAAATCATTTGTTATAATTGTCGAAATGAACCAAATGTAAAATTAAGGTTGTATTTAACATTGAAAAGGATACAGCTACGCTGATGTTCCAGTGTCAGGTTCTATATTCACATAAATTGTTTTTGTGTCAGGTGTCCGACTAATAAAGAAACAATTTATTCTGATCTCCTCTATGGTCTCAGCGTAAAATTAAGAATATCTGATGTAATTGATCCCTGTCTTTGGAGGTCTTAAATTACAAGGAACACCTTCTGCATGAAGCCCTGGACACAGATAAGTGCCATGAGCTATTAAGTGGAAAATCATGGATGGTCCAGGCAGAGGACAGAATCAGAGAAGTGTGTATGCTTGACAACATTGGGAGAGGAGAGAAATGGGTCAGAGTGTGAATAGAAATGTCAGACCTGTTGAGGTCATAACTACACTGGACTGGGAATGTAGGAATTGGCTAGCAGGGAGGTGCAACAACTGATACACGACAATTCACTCAGATGATGTAATGATCTACATGGGTGGCTCTGTCCTGAGAAGTATAGTAAGTGCCTGGGGGTTCATAGGGAAGGTTAATGGACAGTGTTTAGTGCAGGGGAGTTTAGCATATCACAACATCTAGTCTAAGAATGGAAGTGGAAACAGTCACTATGATGTTCCGCTGGCTGGAGGATAGAAAGCACACACATGTTGTTAATGTAATGGACTTAGAGCATGCTGAGCAGGGTGAAGACAGGTATGCTTCATGAGAGTGGCATGCTTCAATTCAAAAATCTTAGACAGGGAGCATCCATTGGATCTTTTCTCTAAGGCATGCTAGTGTGTTTGGAAATGTACAGACGAACAAATTGACTGAATCTGCATCTCTGGGTTGGGTATTGGAGCATGGTAAGGCAGATTTGGTTAAGGATCTTTGGAATCGTATGTATAATGTAGAAGAACATATGGCATCATTGCCTGGAGAGAACGCTGTGGCTGGGAGTGGCCAGAATATCTAGCCGATGCTGAGTTCTCTGAGGAAAGGCCAGATGAACACATCAGATTGCATTTGGTACCATTAGTACTGGTACTTTTCGCTGGTTGTTGAAGATACGGACAGAGCATATGGGAATGTCTTGAGAGCTGTGATGTCAGTTTTTTACTCAACTGAACTCAACTCTTTGGAGGTTAGAAAAAGAATTCTTGCATGTTACATAGAACCAGTTTGGATTTGATTCCTGCACAGTTAGTCCATAGCAAAAATATCCTTTGAGGTCTCAGAGGTGTGGGTTTACAGAAGAATGTTATTTCCTGGGGCAGCCAAAATAAGTGATAATAAATGAAAGTACAACATTATTGAAAACATATGAGAAAGAGACAAAGAGTGTTCTTTGGTCACATAATGAGGCACTGAAAACATTTTGATGGCTGAAAAGATCAGCAGTTGTGGAGGCAGGGGCAGACTGAGGGAAATGATGCTGCATGGATTGAATTAATTAGTATGGGGAAATGTCATTGGCAGAATTGATTTGCAACGCCAATGACTGAGATTTGTGAACATTTTCTCTCCCCCACAGGAAGTGTGTATGCACTTTTAGCACTTTTCATCAGATCTTTAAAGTTGTAGCAGCAAATAGAAAAACCATTAAAGAGTACACATAAAGTTCTTTAAAATACATCTGGCCTGCATGCTGCACAATATAAACTTGAGCAAGTAGCCTTTATCTTTCAGCCCTCACATTTTCACAGCAGATGTTTACAAAAAAAAAAAAACCATAGCAATAATAATGCAAACAAACCTTTGACACACTTAATGCGTATTTAGTATACGCAGCTAGACCCATATTTGTACAGACCAAACGGCACTCATTGGGTGTTGTGGTCGGTATGGTGCCCTTCACCTTTGCTTCCCAGGTCAATTCTTGGTACCCATTTTAGGCGGCTTGACCCCACTGTGGATCGAATCCAGGACCACTGGTATGGCAAGTGAGAGTCTAGCCGTTACTCGACTGAAGCTCCCCTGATAATAATGTTTTTTGTTTCATTATATTTATCACATTTTGTTCTTCCTGACAGCGATGGTCGGGTCAGTGATGACACCAAACAGTTGATTCATCAACTGCTGACCTTGGATGTCCAGACCAGGATGACTGCTAGCCAGGTTGTGGACACCTTGGAGTCCATCATCGGGAAATGGTAACTGTACTACCTCTTCTTGTTGTTCTCATATTGATGTCCATCTTTTAGATTCGTGGTTTTAATTTCTTTGTAGAAGAGGTCAGCATGGCCGAATGGATAAGAATGCGCGTTCTTAAACATCTAGTGAGCTGATGCCGAAGTAAGAGGTTCAACCCCTCGCACTGGACAGTTGGACTAAAATGTTTATCTCTGGTCCTTGACTTGGGGAAGTAAATTACAAGTACATCTGGAGTCAAGAGTGGGTTTGCCTGATGACAAGGGACGCTCGTAATAGGGAAAGCTAATCCACTCGCAAAATTCAGTCCAGCACTACTGGAAGTAGTGAGTATGGACTACGCTTGAGTTCAAAGAGAGAGCACCCAAAAAAATATGTTTTTTGTAGTTTGTTTTTTGTTCGCTTGCTTTTAACTCGAACACGGTACATGCTTGACTGATTTTTGCATGTGGGCTAGCTTTCCCTATTACCAGTGCCCATTGCCATAATGTGAACCCACTCTGACTTTTGAGGCATTTGTAATTTACATCCCTAAGTCAAAGAAAAGAAGTCAACATTTTAGTCAAATTGACCGGTGTATGGGGTTGAACCCGCAACCTCATCATCAGCACACCAAAAGCTTAAGAGCAAGTGATCCTATCCATTCGGCCATGCTGACCTTCATTGTTTTCATTTTGACTGATTTAATTCTGGATTATTTCCTGTGTTATCATATTGTCTTAGCTTTTGTTATACTTCATAATTGTGTGTCAATAGGTGGGTGCCTGATTCCATCTTTGTGTATGGGTGGGTGTCTGACTCCCATCTTTTTAATTGAGTGGGTGGTTGTCTGATTCCATCTGTGTGTGTGTGGGTGGGCATTTGACTCCCATCTTTGTGTATGGTTGGATGGATGGGTGTCTTAACTCCATCTTTGTGTGTGGTTGGGTGTCTGACTCCCATCTTTGTGTGTGGTTGGGTGTCTGATTTCATCTGTGTGTGTGAGTTGGCATCTGATTCCCATCTTTGTGTATGGTTGGATGGATGGGTGTCTTAACTCTATCTTTGTGTGTGGTTGGGTGTCTGATTCCATCTTTATGTATGGTTGGGTGTCTGATTCCATCTGTGTGTGAGTTGGCAACTGACTCCCATCTTTGTGTATGGTTGGATGGATGGGTGTCTGAACTCCATCTTTGTGTGTGGTTGGGTGTCTGACTCCATCTTTGTGTGTGGTTGGGTGTCTCATTCCATCTGTATGTGGTTGGGTGTCTGATTCCATCTTTGTGTGTGGTTGGGTGTCTGATTCCACCTTTGTGTGTGGTTGGGTGTCTGACTCCATCTTTATGTGTGGTTGGGTGTCTGATTCCATATTTGTGTGTGGTTGGGTGTCTGATTCCATCTTTGTGTGTGGTTGGGTGTCTGATTCCATCTGTGTGTGGTTGGGTGTCTGATTCCATCTGTGTGTGTGTGTGTGTTGGCATCTGACTCCCATCTTTGTGTATGGTTGGATGGATGGGTGTCTTAACTCCATCTTTGTGTGTGGTTGGGTGTCTGATTCCATCTTTGTGTGTGGTTGGGTGTCTGACTCCATCTTTGTGTATGGTTGGTTGGGTGTCTGACTCCATCTTTGTGTATGGTTGGTTGGGTGTCTGACTCCATCTTTGTGTATGGTTGGTTGGGTGTCTGACTCCATCTTTGTGTATGGTTGGTTGGGTGTCTGACTCCATCTTTGTGTATGGTTGGTTGGGTGTCTGATTCCATCTGTTTGTGTGAGTTGGCATCTGACTCCCATCTTTGTGTATGGTTGGTTGGGTGTCTGACTCCATCTTTGTGTATGGTTGGTTGGGTGTCTGATTCCATCTTTGTGTATGGTTGGTTGGGTGCCTGACTCCATCTTTGTGTATGGTTGGTTGGGTGTCTGATTCCATCTTTGTGTATGGTTGGTTGGGTGTCTGACTCCATCTTTGTGTATGGTTGGTTGGGTGTCTGACTCCATCTTTGTGTATGGTTGGTTGGGTGTCTGATTCCATCTGTTTGTGTGAGTTGGCATCTGACTCCCATCTTTGTGTATGGTTGGTTGGGTGTCTGACTCCATCTTTGTGTATGGTTGGTTGGGTGTCTGACTCCATCTTTGTGTGTGGTTGGGAGGGAGTCTGATTCCATCTGTTTGTGTGAGTTGGCATCTGACTCCCATCTTTGTGTATGGTTGGTTGGGTGTCTCTCCATCTTTGTGTATGGTTGGTTGGGTGTCTGACTCCATCTTTGTGTGTGGTTGGGAGGGAGTCTGATTCCATCTGTTTGTGTGTGTTGGCATCTGACTCCCATCTTTGTGTATGGTTGGATGGATGGGTGTCTTAACTCCATCTTTGTGTGTGGTTGGGTGTCTGACTCCATCTTTGTGTGTGGTTGGGTGTATGATTCCATCTGTGTGTGGTTGGGTGTATGATTCCATCTGTGTGTGTGTGTTGGCATCTGACTCCCATCTTTGTGTATGGTTGGATGGATGGGTGTCTTAACTCCATCTTTGTGTGTGGTTGGGTGTGTGACTCCATCTTTGTGTGTGGTTGGGTGTCTGACTCCATCTTTGTGTATGGTTGGTTGGGTGTCTGACTCCATCTTATGTGTGTGGGTGCATATGTGACTCTATCTTTCTCTGTTAATATTCCTCCTCTGTTTCTGTCGTTTCTTTTTAGAAATCAGTATTTCATTGTACTTTAGACACTGACGGAAAATTTTATGTTTTCAATTTTCATATTTGATTAATTATGAATGTTTAGCTTTGACATTTATATATTTTAAATTACAAGTCACTATTATGTTTCATCCCATTGGTTCCTTTCAAAATACTTTACATTGTTTTTTGTGTAAGCAGCAAGCCTTATATTTCATTTCAATCTTTAGTGCATCTGGTAATTGCAGACAGTGAGCAACTAGGGTTAGAAGTAAATTTTAAGAAAACAGACATTATGGCCATCTTCAAGAAGAAAATACACTATGTAATTAACATTAAATTCTTCAGCAACTGAATGAGTACAACTATTTTGGTACAGTCATAAGATCTGATGGAAAATGCATGTAGACATTAGAACAAGAATCGTACAAGAAAACATACCAATAAGAAGCGCTCATTTGCAGTGAGAAAAAGAATTTTGAAACACAGTATAGAACCTACACTGTTGTATGCATATTAAACATAGACAGAAAGCACATTGGTGGTAGAAATATGGTTTCTGAGGAAAATTAAAAGAATATCATGGATGGACAGAAAAACAAATGAGAAACTCATTCCAGAAACAAATGAAAACCATAAATTGATAGAGAATTTAAACACCGGAAGTCATATGAGGAGAAATAAAATCCAAAACTTAGTGACAACTGGCAACATTGATGGGGCATGAGCAAGGAGTAGACAAAGGGATAAATAGCTGTTTGGCCTGGCCACATGGGACAAGAACGAAGACTTGATCTAAGACTGGGGATTATGTGAGATGGCAAACCATGACAGCTCACGCTAATTTGCATGGTACATAATGATGATATATTGATAGTTTCATTTGATTTTTACCTCTATACTGTATACTATAGCTGGCTCTGCCATGAAGGGATTACGGATGCAGTTTGAAACACAGCTGTGGGCGATTTGGCAGCAGACCACCTTGCATTGGTTTTTTAACAAAATGGTATGGGTGCCCGTCGTTCAGAAAGCAATGGCAAACTACTGAACTTGCCAAGTGATCACAAACAGCATTAAAAATGCTGGGGTTGACTGCGACATCCTGTAAAGAATATGCAACTAATTTGTAACTAACTGTATACAATAGTGTTTACTTGGATCAGAATTGTTTTAACACAGCTTATTTAACATACTTGAAAAAAAAATGTAATATAGTTTAACACAGATTGTTACAATACTTCAGTGGTCATGTTGTTGTAGTCGCTAGGGTACAGTGCTGACAATGTTATAAGCACGGTCAGGCAAGGGTTTGACACCTCTGCTCTTTGTTTGCTTAAGAGAGGG
Organism: Cepaea nemoralis; assembly: GCA_014155875.1. Taxonomy (NCBI): domain Eukaryota; kingdom Metazoa; phylum Mollusca; class Gastropoda; order Stylommatophora; family Helicidae; genus Cepaea; species Cepaea nemoralis. The sequence continues at coordinate 381,506 of JACEFZ010022605.1, forward strand.
AAAGACTGGCCCCCTGTTCCTCCATGCATTCAATTCAAAATGTGATGTTCCTAGCACTTCAAAGACTGGCCCCCTGTCCCTCCATGCATTCAAGTCAAAATGTTATGTTCCTGGCACTTCAAAGACTGGCGCCCCTGTTCCTCCATGCATTCAATTCAAAATGTGATGTTCCTAGCACTTCAAAGACTGGCCCCCTGTTCCTCCATGCATTCAAGTCAAAATGTGATGTTCCTAGCACTTCAAAGACTGGCCCCCTGTTCCTCCATGCATTCAATTCAAAATGTGATGTTCCTAGCACTTCAAAGACTGGCCCCCTGTTCCTCCATGCATTCAAGTCAAATTGTGATGTTCCTAGCACTTCAAAGACTGGCGCCCCTGTTCCTCCATGCATTCAAGTCAAAATGTGATGTTCCTAGCACTTCAAAGACTGGCCCCCTGTTCCTCCATGCATTCAAGTCAAAATGTGATGTTCCTAGCACTTCAAAGACTGGCCCCCTGTTCCTCCATGCATTCAAGTCAAAATGTGATGTTCCTAGCACTTCAAAGACTGGCCCCCCCTGTTCCTCCATGCATTCAAGTCAAAATGTGATGTTCCTAGCACTTCAAAGACTGGCCCCCTGTTCCTCCATGCATTCAAGTCAAAATGTTATGTTCCTGGTACTTCAAAGACTGGCGCCCCTGTTCCTCCATACATTCAATTCAAAATGTGATGTTCCTGGCACTTCAAAGACTGCCCCCCCCCCCCTCCTGTTCCACCATGCATTCAAGTCAAAATGTGATGTTCCTAGCACTTCAAAGACTGGCCCCCTGTTCCTCCATGCATTCAAGTCAAAATGTGATGTTCCTAGCACTTCAAAGACTGGCCCCCTGTTCCTCCATGCATTCAAGTCAAAATGTGATGTTCCTAGCACTTAAATCCATAGCTGGTTCTTGTTTGTTGTTGTTGTTGTTCAAGTACTTCACTGGAGGTCAGCGTGGCCGAATGGATAAGAACACTTGTTCTTAAACATCCGGTGTGCTGATGCTGAGGTAGCGGGTTCAACCCCCACACCAGTTAGTTGGACTAAGATGTTGATTTCTCGTCCTTGGGGGCGTAAATTGCAAGTACCTCAGAAGTCGGAGTGGGCTCGCCTGATGTCGGAGTACAGTGGTAATAGGGAAAGCTAATCAACATGCAAAAATCACATCCTGTGTGCCAGAAGCAGTAGCACATGTCTGGACTAGGCTTGAGTTCGAAGCGTGTAACCCCTCAAAAATACTTGGCCATGGATTGTTAACACTTGTACCTTGGTTTATGTCTGGCAGGAAGGGAATGATGGCTTGTGAGACAGACCAAGTAGTTCCAGACATACCCATGAAAATAAGCCATGAATATGAACAAACAGACAATGAAAAAACAACTCAGACTGAAGAACATTGCAGCTCGGGCGATGAATCAGCTGTTCAGAGTCGACAGACGCAGTCCGCAGCTTCTAGTCCACCAAACAGGCAGTTGGTGGTCAAATTGGCGTCTGATGCCAGACCCATTTCTCCATCAGAGATTCGTGCAATAAGACATTTGTTTACACCAAGAAGATAGTACAGAATTTGTTTGGTTACTATTTAAATTCCTGAAAGTGGTTCTTGAATGTACCAGCATATGTCTTCCATCATCTGTTCGTAAAACAATGATCAGTGTTCAAATATCAGCATGTCAGACTGTTATATTGGGGCCATTATCTGGTTTCTTTATTCGAGTTGATATTTTGAATCTGATTTCTTGTACCTCCCAGTGTCTGATGAGTCCTGTTTCCACGCTTCATCACTTAGTGCTGCTTTGACTTTTATTGTTTGAAAGTATTCTTCTTCGTTGTTGAGCTTACTAATGTAAATAACTGTCTGAAACTGTTTGAGCACTTCTGGTGGTGTCTCTACTTCTGCTTCAGTTTGTCTTCTTCTTCTTCTTCTTCTTCTTCTTCTTCTTCTTCTTCTTCTTCTTCTTCTTCTTCTTCTTCTTCTTCTTCTTCTTCTTCTTCTTTTTCTTTTTCTTCTTTTTCTTCTTCTTCTTTTTCTTCTTCTTCGTCTTCTTCTTCTTCGTCTTCTTCTTCTTCTTCTTCTTCTTCTTCTTCTTCTTCTTCTTCTTCTTCTTCTTCTTCTTCTTCTTCTTCTTCTTCTTCTATTTATCCCCTACTGGGGTATAGTTTCTTAACAAACTCACTCAATGAACATTGTGTTCTATCTCCTCCAGCTCCCTTTGGTGTCCTCCCCTTATTAATCATTTCTGTCTGTAATTCTCTTTTTGTGTGTTTTTGAGTCTCCCTCTGTTGCATCTAGCCGGCCTCCCTGGCCTAGAGGCTAGCGACTTTCTCCGTAAACCCGTATGCTCTCGTGAGTAATGTGACGACGGCGAGAATTGGTAGCGGTTCTCTCCGCGTCGGTTACTTAAGGGGTATGTGAGCCGGTCGCTCAGAAAGCAATGGCAAACTACTGAGCGTAATCTTGCCAAAAAATCAACTGAAAGATGCTGATGTTGACAGCAGGTCCTGTAAAGGATATGCAAACATTTTAAAAATTATATTGCATCTGCCCTATGGGTTCCAGTGTAAGCACTTTTTGGGTATACTATTCATAGGTTTTCTTAAAGTGTGTTGTATCTAGCACTATGTCTTTTCCTCACCTCTAAATTTACCAGTCTGTCTAGTTCTTTCCATAAGCTTCCTTTTTGTAATTCTCTCTCTCTCCTCCCCCCCCCCCCCCCCCTTTCCTCTTCTTGCTTATTGGACCACTTGCATTGATTAATATTTGTGCCATCTTTGCATTGATTAATAGATTAATAGTTGTGCCATCTTTGCTAATTTTGTTTATAGATCTTCTTGTTGGTGTTTGACTGTTGCTTTCCGATGTTCTAGCTTTGAGAGCCACCCGATTCTGCAGCAGACTCACTAGGAACTGCAATGACTGTAGTTGGTGCTGTTTCAGCTGTTCTTTCTTTGTAGCAGTTGTTGTGACAGTTGAAGACCTTGTCTGTCTAGACACACCGCTTCTATCGGTGTATTATTCAGCAGCTTTGATGAAAATGATGATTGACTTGTCTACTTTCATCTGCTTGGTGTTGTAAACAGGGAACCTACTAGTGTTTTAGCTGTTGTGCATACTATCACTCTTCTCTCAGCATGTCTTGTATTTCAATAGCATATGACTGACAACTTTCACTGACTGGAAAAGGAAAACATTTCGTCAATTCAGAAACTCTGTGAGCATATATATATATATATATATATATATATATATATATATATATATATATATATATGCTCATTTTACATCCACATATGCTTATTTAACTCCAACCTGTAACATTCTTGTCTAGGCTTCAATTGCCTGTAGCAGCAAGGTTGAACACACTCTAAGCATTGTGGCCATGTGGTTGGTGCAGCCTCATTAGGCATTTATTACCAAAGATATTGCTTAATAGTTTCCTTTTATTCTAATTTATTTGTGAATAGACAGTCTAAATAAATGGAAGGATCATCACCAGAAGGACTGAACAAGTTAGGTTGTGGAATTAAGGCAGTTTTTAACTTTAACTATAGTCACAAGGCAAGAAAATAACTCATCACTTCTGTCAGGGCTGCACGAGAAAGCTGTTGCAAATGCAGTGACAGAAGTGTGTGCTGGTTGACATGTATTTGTACTATTCTGTGCATGTCACAGCTGAAATTCACTGGCCGTGTCCCCAGTACATTTCCTGGCACCTATTTTGGGTTGGGTCAATCTGGGAGACCAGGTCAAGTTTTAAAAACATCCTTTCTTTGATGGAGATTAAAACATATGACCACTAGGCTGGCAAGTAAGTGCACCACCATGACTCCAACTTACCGAAATATTGGCCCAAAGAATTGTCTATTGTGAATTTGAGGCAAATGAGATCATTGTGAACTGAAAATGAAAACAAAGATGTAACATCACTCTAAAAACCTTAGTGATGAGCTGCATTATTGGCTTTGAAAACTGGGAGACAACTGCATGAATCCAGTTTCTGCTGGCACAGTGGACCTCACAATTGCAAATCAATGAAGTTACCCAGAAACCTGTTATATAAAGTGGAAAACCTGAATTCAATCTCATGTGTGGTCTCTCACTGCCAAAACCCACACTCAGGCAGCTTGTGTATTTTGTTATGATTAAATTTTCTCTGGTGACTGTGGCAGGGCGTTCATTCCGCATACCTGTTAGTTGGACTCAAATATTGACTTCTCCTCCTCGACTTGTGGACATTAATGACAAATACCTCAGATGTAGATGGGTGTGCCTGATGACGGAGGACACTAGTAATAGGGAAAGCTAGACACATGAAACAATGAGTCTGGTGCACTTCCTAGTAGTAGCTAGCATGTGGACTATGCTCAAATTAAAAGCAAGTGAACAACAACAAAACAAAACAAAAGAATATTTGAGTCTATTCCTCACACTTCACCTAACTGGTCGTTCTGTAGTGTTTTATTGCTAAGTGTGATATTATTATTAAGAGGTTTATCTGCCAGGTAGTACCAGAGCGGACTACACAAACAACATTCATAATATGCTAATAATAAAATAATATGTTTGATGTTGTTGTGATGCATTCAGTGATTAAACCATGTGGCTGGCAAAGTGGAGTTTACTTTTAAATAAATATTTATATTTTATTGTGCTGTAAGTGGCTTAATGGTTAGCATGCTTGTGTACCAAGAGAACTGTCTGAGTACATTCCCTAACAGTCCTTCTTCCCCTGCTCTTTATCTTCTACTGGATCAACTCAAGTCAAGCTGTTTTATTATTTTACTATTTTCTGCTTGTCCGACATGCACAATAGACTACAGTGTTGCTTTTCTATGCTTCCAATCAGGGCCCTGGTGGCACACAGGTGACATACTCTAGCAGAGGCAGGATGATTTTTGTACAATCAGTACAGCTCTGGGGTTGACTGAGCATCATAAATTGAGTACTAAATAATTTTCACTTCTGCAAACTTTAACAAGCTAGTATTTTGTGTGTTAAACAACACGCGAAAGGCAGTGTCTCTGTCAACCACATGGCCACTTTCGATAATGTGCCTATCAGTTGAACAAACGAACGAACAGACTTTATTTTCAAAAGGTAACAAATTGGGCACGCAGGCCCGTCTTACATTCAGCCCTTACAATCACTCATCTTTCTTTCATCAACAGTGCATAGGAAAAATCATTGTGACATGAATTTTGTAAACATAAACAATGCATATTACTATGTTGTGTGACTCATCCACCACCCACCCACACATCCCCCATTCACTCCAACTCCTCCACTCAATCACACACATCACACACACACATACATTCCCCCACCCATCCACCACATCCCTACACCTACACATCTCCCCACCCACACACACCTCTCACCCACCACACATCCCATCCACCCACACCCCAACCCACACATTCCCCACCCACACACATCCACCCACCTACACACATCTCCCCACCCACTCACATATCTTCTACCCGTCCCATTACCCACGAAAATCACTCACCCACATATCCTCCTCCACCCACACACCTCCAACCACCCAGCCAAACACACATTCCTCAGCCACACATCCCCCACGCACACGCACATCTCCCTGTCAACTCACATATCCCGCACCTACCCACACACAAATTCCGAACCCACCCACATTGAAGACGCGGGGAGCTTCCGGTGTGTCGGCCCCACTAGGCTAGCATCTCCTGTGTGTCGTATCTTGTTGACCCATTGAGGTATGTGTTCTGACACTCGTTTGTTAAGCTGTCTCTCTGTTCTACCAATGTAGAAGGCCTGGCATCTACATGTGAATTGGTAAATACAATTGTTTGTGGTGTACAGAGGAACAGGCTCTTTGACTGCTGGTGTAGGAATCGGTATGGTTTTATATCTAATGACTGGAGTTGCAGCACAGAACGTTCGGCCTACTGCTGTAGTAAGCCGGTATTGTAGACGTTGCATTACGTCATTCCCTCGAAAGGTTAGCTGGATGAATACCTTGAGTTTAGGGACTGTAGTTACATCTGGTTTTAGTTTGGGCTGTTGGCAGTGGCGCTTTATAAATCCTGTGGAGTACCCATTCAGGTTTAAGACATTCTTCAGAGTTTCAAATTCCTCTGTCAGTGTGTCCTCGGTGCATATCTTTCTAGCACGGTCAAACAGGGTCCGTACTAAGCCCCGTTTGTACTGGACAGGTGTGAAGCTCTGAAAATTTAGGTATTGGCCAGTCCATGTTCCTTTGTGATACGCCGATCTTTGAATTGTGCCGTCTGCTCTACGTCTCATTAGAATATCAAGGAACGGCAACGCTTCGTTGTGTTCATCGTTATGACATTTTTCCTGCCGTCTTATATTTACCATCACCCAAGGAATATGTCATTGATAGGTACAAACGCAACTTAAATCATGGAAAGCGGCGACATCTCTTTGATGTACTGGTGAAAAACTAGTGATTTCTCGCTAACAAACTTGTTTTACAGTAATGCCAGTTCGGATGACAAACACAAGGCGTATCCAGATTCGTATGAGAGTGGGTGCAATGTCTACTCTGCTGAGACGGAACATGATTACCTGTTTTGCAGGACGAAGATAGCTGTGAATGTCTCTGTAGTGGGCTTCCTTCTTATCAGTCAAGATGTTTGTCCTCTTTTCATTGAAGTTTATAGAATGATTCGTATGTTTGTGTGTTGTCCCCTCATTTGACAACGTGTTTCTTCTCACGTTTCTTGTTATGCCACAATATGTCAGTTCCTACCGCAATATTACTCTTCGTTTGGTATTCAGTGCGTCTAGAACTTTTTGTTTTTTCAATGTTTGTCACCGTTGAGGGCTTACAGAATTTAAAATTCTTCATTGTGGAATACAAACTGGTGCCATTAACAAGTTGTATTGTTTATGCCGATGCTGTAATGTTTAGGGCCTGTAATTCTTCTGAATATGTGGAGCAAAATATCCCAGTAGGTGTGCATGTGGATTAATGTCTGCGATCTGCCCAGACCTTAATCGGTGTCGGACGATTCCAGTAGGTTGATTCCATCCTTTCTCCAATAGTCATCTTCCTCTTTCAACACATGGTCCTCACATTTTTTCCAGCAACTTTTATCAATTTTAATAGCGCGGTCTGAGTTAGTATCTTGACGTCAGACAATTTGAATAGATTAATTGATTGATTGATTTAGAAACCGACATCACAGCATTCGGGTCATTCCCATAAGCGCTCCATCCCCATCCTCAGCAGCCAACGAAGAGTTCCAACACCAATAATTCCAGTGGCAACCTGATTATATGTCCGTCTCGCCTTTCCTCTGCGCGTCGAGTCTCGGCCAGATCCCCTCTTCACTCCCCGCTGCCTCATTCTTGCCAGACTATGGTGATACATTTGCTCCTCCAAGGTGTACCTGTGCTCCCACAAGGCCGCAACCACGTCTGCCTTGTCATGCATCAATACTCCACCAAGTTTTGCCGAGCCAGCCAATCTGTCTGCCTGTTCATTCCCCAGCACATCGGCATGCCACGGAGAATAGATCCAGGTGATGCTTGCCACCCATGACCTCCGAAGCGAAGCAAGCCACTCTGCACGAAGCCTGCCTGTCCTCACCCTCAATCAGTTGCAATCACGATGTGTGTATGTATTGTGTTCTCCACCCAGCGGAAAGCTGCACTGAATATAGTATTGTCAGATGCCACCTGTCCTTTAATTTTAACCACCACAAGCTCTATAGGGTTTAAATGAGAATGGTACGGTGGAAGTCTCAAGCACCTATGGCCATGCTCTTCTATCAACTTTTCGATTTGATATTTCTTGCTTTTTTGCGTCTGTTTTACAAGGGACAACAATTATAGCTTAAAACACGTTTCTGGAATTGGTATATTTTCTCTTCGGAGCCATATCTTTAATCGCTTCCTTTGTGTTCAATGCCGTAGGTATTTTGTCTTCTTGGGCAACTACATTGTGATATGATGCATTGTCCATAATTAGACAAGACGGTCTATCTAGGGATAGAAGCACTGTATTCTCAAGCCAATCGTCAAATACATTGCCATTCATCTCATTCTGATAATCCCTATTGTCTGTATGCTTTGATACGAACACAGTCCAGCATTCTGTAGTAAATCATTTTGAGTACTACCAGCATGGGCTATGACGAAATGCTGTCCTTTACTACTGGGCACATATCGCGTTATCTTTCCGTCCACTGATTCCTTTTCACTTGTGTGGTGCGCATTGATCCAGGTTTCATCCAAATACACTATGTCATAATTTTATTTGCGCATTTTCCTTATTTCACGTAGGTATCTGCTTCTCATGGCTCCTAAATGCAGTTGCTCGCAAATGATATTTATAAACCCCCCCCCCCCCCCCCCCCTGTACTTTCTAAACGTGAAGCCTTATATGAAAGGACCCAAATTAATGACACACCTCTGAAGATACTGCGACACCTTTGAACACTCCCCGTTTCACTTCTAAAGGCTCTTTTCGTAAGGCCAATCCCGTGAACAACGTGAAAATTTACTATTGAACGCTCATGTTTCCTTGTGAAGATGTAATACTTCTTATAATGTGCACTTCATCTCTGTCCCGTAAATTATATACCGCATATAAACAAACTTTGAAATCTGCTGTACAATCTCCAGAACAACAATTGTTTTGTTGGGTGGACATTATGATAAGGTTATATGCTAAATCTCATCATTTTCTCTCAGCTGGTTACTGAGATATGGAATTTTATATTGGGGCAGACAAAAGTAAATGGACTATAATACCTGCAGAGGAAAGTTGACCAGCCTATGCCTAATCTCAGTCAAGACTATCAATGCTGTGCTGAATCATGACCTAGTTACATAATAATATACCTCGCTGCAGATGTGAAGTTCCAGTGCTCGTCTTACATGCCTCGCTTGTTTCTGGGGAAGAAGAGCTCCGTAACACAGTCCCCACAGAGATGGTACTTTGGTATTGGGTCAGGAGAACAGTCTGTCCACCAGCCTGACTCCAGTAGATGCACGCCCTTCTCAGGACTCAAATGACCTGAATGCCAGTACATTGGACATAAGAGATCAAGTTAATCTTCCAGGGAATTCACCTACCAGTCAGGCATCATTCATTCAGTAGCATGTCTTCTGCAGAACCTCACTCCCATAACAACCTTCCGGAAAACTTCTCGGTCATATGCAATATGTCCTGCGTCCATACACCCATCTGGAGATTATCTGCCACATCCTGCACCCATCTTCTCTTCTGCCTTCCTTTTCCTCTCTTCCCAGGCATGATTGATTGATTGATTGATTTAGGAACCGACATCACATATATGTTGAGGTAGAAATATCATTCCCAGGCATATACCCCTCCATTATTGTTCTCTCCAAACTTCCATGACGTTTCAAGTGACCAAAATATTTCAATTTTCTTTGTTTTAACGTCTTAAGTAGCCAACCTGCAATATTCAGATCTAGTCAACCAGGCATATATTTTAGAATTCATTGAAAGGAAGTTGGAGTTGTTTTGAGGTATATGACATTGCCTCTAGCTTGAGAGGTATTGAGTTTGAATCTTGTTGAGAACTATATTTTCAAGACAAGGAGGGCTATCTAAATACCATCATCCTACACCCTGATCTCTGAAAAGAGATTCGTAATCCTGCATACGGTATCCAAAGCACATCTGTGGGCATTTTGGCAGCAGGCCACCTTGCGTTGGTTTTCATACAATGGTATGAGTGATGGTCATTCAGAAAGCAATGGAAAACTACTGAGCGTAAACTTGTCAAGAGAAAGGTAGTCGTGCTCTTATGGGACCATGTGGAGAGGGTGGGGGAGCAGATTTAGAACTCATATATGGAAAGAATGAGATTGCAGGGGATCGACTAGTAGCGTGACTCTTCTCTGGATGTTGAACGAGGGGAAAGAGTACGTGTGGGAATGCCCTGAGTGCAGCGATGTCGGTTCTTAGCTTAACTCAACTCAACTTGTCAAGAAACCACAAAAAGCCAAATTATGCTGGTATGACTGACATCCTGTAAAAGATAAGGAGCTAACTTTTTTTTAATATACCCACACCACCTGCCAGTCCGATGGTCATGGGTTCAAATCCTTATCAGGGTGAATGTTTAGACACATTGGGCAAATGGTGCTAGACCCATAGTTTTATAGACCAATCAGCACTCAAAGAATGATGTGGGTAGTTACTACCCAGGTCATTTCCAGGTACCGGGTTAAGGATGGGTCATTTGCTGTTTGAAATGAAGGAGCGGGAGTGTACATAGAATATCCAAATAATACTAGGGACATGGCCAGCAGGAAAGTACTGCCATAACTATGATGCTGAAATTGAGGCAATCAAGATAGCAACAGAGAAATTACTAAATACCAGTCATGGTACACAACCTGTGGTGCTACTGACAGATGCAAAATCAGTACTCGAGGCGCTCCTGTCTGGGAAATTGCCAGTACTAAGGACACTACTTTCTGAACTTAGCAGTCAGCATAAGGTCACCATACAGTGGATACCATCCCACTGTGGAGTACCCAGAAACAACAGAGCTGATCGATTGGCTAAGGAAGGAGCAAAAGAAGAACAGCCTGATGTGCCTGTTACATACCACCAAAAGAAAAGAATGATCAAATCAGTCAGAAAGCCACCAAAGCTTGCTCAAGATGACTACCACATTATGGACAGACTAGAACAAGTCATTATTCTGCACCTCAGAACAGGACACAATAGATTATGCAACCACATGAGTACAACATTCAAGATTGGTGAATCAGCCATGTGCACATGTGGATTGGCGTCGCAGACAGCAGAGCACATACTCCAAGACTGCCCAAAATATAACATATCTTCTTCTTCTTCTTTGCGTTCATCTGGAGTGTTTTTTCAGATGTGATTGCGGTGTGTCTGTTATGCGCCCTTGGGCCGAAACCCGTAGGCCAACACAACCGGCTTTAGCGTGCTTTTTTTGACCAGGGAGACTCTCACTGTTTGCGGTACCGTCCACAACCCAGCTGGCCAAATTGGAACGGTCGAAGACAACGGTCGTCCATCAAAGGAAGGCAGGGACAGTCCATGGCATTTTCCGCCATCCAGGGTGGCTTCCATAATTGCAGGGCCGGCACATAGCGCCCTGGTGCTGGGCTCACCGAGGGAATCGTCACGTCCTGCTCATGGCTGCTTTAATTCCTCACTTCAATATATTGGGCATTTCGTTCGCCCCGGCCGTTCCCGCACAGACCAGACTGGACTGCAGTTAATATCCACTCAGCGAGTTTTTCGGAAATGTGCTTGTCGTTGTGTCCTTCAGAGATGTTCCAGGCACGACGGACATTCGGAAAAACCGCCTAGTCAGAGCTGTTACGAACAAGAGCGGCATTCGGAAACTAGGTAGTCAGAGCTGTTCCTAGCACGAAAGAATTTTCACTCGGACGTTTTTTGCGTTGTGCCTGACTTATTTGCACCCGTAGGCCAGCACATCCGGTTTCAGCAGGCATTTTTACGGGTTAGCCTTCCCGGGGTTTCGAGAGACGTTAGACTGTTTGTGTTGTGGTATCGCCCACATCTCAGCTGGTCACAGTGGAACGGAAAGCGTCAACACGATAAACCCTCAAGGGAAGGCAGGGGCAGACCATGGGCATTCCCCTGCTATCCACGGAGGCTTCCATAATTGCAGAGCCGGCACATATTGCTCTGAGACTGGGCTCACCCGAGGAGTTGCCACGTCCTGCTCATGGTTGCTTTTATTCCTCACTTCCATGTGTTGGGCATTTCGCTTGCCACTAGTAGCTCAAGCACGCACCAGGAACGGTCAGTCTGCGGGCGATATCCACTAGGTAATCTTTCACTTTGAACTTCGGGCCACACAATGGATTCGCTAGCCGTGCGTTCCACTTCGTGTTATTCAGACGTTTTTCCACCTTTGTCTAGACTCTCTACGAGGTAGATACAGACAATTTTCGTAACCATTTTGACTGGGGCTCTTCTTTTACCTTTTCGTACTCGCTCACGAGGTAGGCTACATGTGCTGCCGACTCAGCACCCTACCTCCGTGCAGCAGTGAACGAGAAACGGTCAGGCCCTCTCATCCGGGAATCTCACATATTCCCCAGCTGAGAGCCTTCAAACAAGTATCAGAACTGGGCATGTAGCGTGCTCAGTATCATACCTCTATTTTTCGATGGATGGGTCTCTTGGATGGATGGATGGGCCCGGCTCTCACATCCGAGGGTTTATGGCTTAGAGGCGTTCAACCTAAACCCTCGACAGAGAGCCTTAGAGTATTGTCCGGACCAAGAAATTATGTCTTCGTGGACCTGATTTATACCTTTGACTGCCATCCTCAGTCTAACCTGCAGATCAGCAGGTTGTGTCTCTCTTAGTCTGGCCCATATCCCATAGGCTGTCCGATATGTAGTTTTCATCCATCGGCAAGCACATGGGGTCGATGGGACACGCAAGCTCCCCCACCACGGCAAGGTGGAGACAATTCGGGGGAGATATAACATATCTAGGCAAACCTTCTGGCCTAGAGAGACGACAGTGGAACATAAACACTAAGGGCCGCTGAATTAACTAAAAATGACAATTAAATTCATACAAGAGACAACATTGCAGTTATAGACATATTTCAAGCGAATGAAAGAAACCTGGGAGCCCTGGTCAGTTTGAGGATTCAAACTCCTGACCAGGGGACCAGCAGGCAAGTGTGCCAGCCACTGCACTACTGCAGCTCCCACTTGGGATAGGTGCTGTATGCGAACTTAGAGTCACCTTCTTTATTTTACAAAACATCCGTGGCTGGCCATTCTGCCAAATGTACTGTCCAGTTTCAGCGTGTAAAAATGTCAATCACAGCTTGCTAGAACAGTTGTCTGGTGGTGCCATCTCCAGCAGTTAGTGTGTTAAAGTTTTTCCCAACCAGAGGTCACCCAAGCCTTGTAAAATGGATGTCATCATTTTTTTTTTCCTGGGAAGGAAAGGTGATGTGACGGGGAGCTGGTGAAGTCTCTTCATACTGCAGTGGAATTGTGTATGTGGACACCTAACACTTGACAATCCTATGGCAGTATCTGCAGTGGAATTATGTTTATCTATACTAATAGGCAAAGTAATGATTATTATTCAGCCAGTTTTAAAGAAACATCTGCTAGAGAGGGAGGGTTAGTTAAAGTATCAGGGACGTTCATTTGAACCCGTTCCAATGGATTTATTACAAAAGCATGAAAGAAACATTAACAGGTGTGGTAAAATTAAACAAAGCATTCATTTTGAATGATTTATGCACCATGGCTTGGTCAGAAGAAGTCGCCGTAGGCATTCAGGCATTTTGCCGTCCGCAAAAAAGGATTGTGGTTGCTCACTGAACCAAGTGATTACTGCGTTCATTACGTCTGCATCTGTGTGAAATCGTTGCCCCTTGAGAGCTTTTTTAGAGGTCCGAACAAATGAAAATAACATGGTGACAAATCAGGACTATAGGCTGGATGTTGAAGAATTTCCCACTTCTTCCTTGCTGCTTCCTGCACAATCTTTCCGACATGCGGACGAGCATCATTGTGCAACAAAATCACACCGCGGGAAAGCATGCCGGGCCGTTTGTTCTTGATGTCATTTTGCAGCTTGTCTCGTGTTTGCAAGTAGTGGGTAGAGTTGATGTTGACACCAGGTTCTACAATAGCCCTTCATGGTCCAAAAATGCGCTCAGCATAACCTTACCAGCGGAAACCTGCAACTTGAATTTTTTGGCTTTTGGTGATCCAGCATGCTTCCATTGCATGCTCTCTCTTTTGCTGCTCGGCTCATAGTGGTGACACCATGATTCATCGCCCGCCACTATGCGGAAGAGAAATGCATCACCCTCCAATCTGTAATGCAGCAAGTGGTTCAAACAACATCCCGTGTGTTCCTCTTTTTGGTGGTCGGTCAACGTCTATGGTACCCACAATGAGCACACCTTCCGATATTGTAGTTTCTTACGAACGACTTTTTGAATTGTCCCAATTGACACATTAAATTTTTTCGCTAATGAACGTATGCTTCGTCAACGGTTCATCTGTACTACTGCATCAATTTTGGCGATGGGTTTTTTTTCTGCTGCAACAATATGCGGTTGACCCGGCCGTCGAAGATCTGTCGTGAACTGACGCCATTTCTGAAACATTTATGTCCAGTCTGTCACTGTTGTCTTCGACACACATTTGTTACCGTACACTGCCGGCATTCTTCGATGAATGTCCGCTGATCGACATCCTTCATATGAAAGAAACTGAATCACCGCTCTTTGAGCTTCTTTGGACAGATTTTGGATCAACCCGGCCATTTACTCAACAGTCAGAAACAGAACCTATGCATCATGGGACGATAAGCACATGCCCTTGTATTCATTGGTCAGTACTTATCACATGACTACGACATGATCATGTTCAACGTACACAGTTACGCACGGTGCGGCACGAATAGATTTCACATGGACGCCCCTTATATTAACCACCTAGTTCAGAAAGCGTTAAAGTAACAGCTGTCTGTTCAGAAAGAGTTAAATTATTAGATGTCTGAATTAGAAAGATTTAAGTTGTGAAAAGCCATGTCTTATTTGATGGCTACTTTATGTGACAGAATTTTACTATTTCTTGTCTTGCGATATATTCATACTTGATTTTGCATTCAGTGTCTTCCTGATTACATAAAAAATTAAAATAATAACTGCCAGGTTCACAAAGAGTTAAAGTAATGGCTGTATAGTTTATAACAAATAAACTAATAGTTGTCTGATTCATAAAGTGTTAATGTAATAACTGAGGTTTAGAGCGAGCAAAAACAACAGGCAGGATGATAGAGTAGGGTTAAGTAACGAATGTTCAGGGACAGAAGAAATTGAAGTAACAAATGTAAGGTTTAGAGTAAAGCAGAGCAACAACTCGGATACAATAGGGTAAAGTAATAAGTGTTTAAACATAGTAAATGATACTGGTTGGCTGAGATAAAAGGATGCGTGTGAAAATAGAGAACAACAGTATTTTAATTTGTTTCAGTAAAACACTTCTAGAAGCAGTTAGGGTGTGTTTGGTCATGCTTCTGTATGCCTCAGGGATGTTCATTATGAATGTCAGGTCTTCATTGATGTATTTTTATATGACCAAATCTCTGTATTTCCTGTCTTGCTGTACATTCATACTCGATTTTGCTTTCAGTGTCTTCCTAATTACTTAATTATTTTGAATTTTGTTTCATAGTTGTAACTGCATGAATTTTATTATATAATTTATGTAATCCTAAGACTTAATAATATGGCACTTTGAGTACATAACCTATTTATTGCTTAATGTACTGTTAAACGTCATGTTTATTGCAATCTGTGAAGTATTATTTCAGTTGCAATGTCTTTCCACAGCCCCCGTCCCCCACCGTCTTGCATGTTGCCAATAATTTCCAGTATAGATGTTTCTCCACACCACGATGTCAAGCTATCAAACATCTTCTCTCCAGGCCTTCCTTTCTCTGTTCTCTTATTTATCCCTTCTCATGACATGCCCGCAGAATATAAATTGTCTGTTTCTGATATGAGTGGTCAGTTCTCTTCATGATTTGGTTTATTTCAAGGCATATATTTTTTTTTTAATTTGTCCATGGTGTTCTCAGCTTTCTTCTAAAGAATCACATCTCTGCAGTCTCTAAGTAATTTCTCACAGATCTGCTGGTTGTCCGTAATTCACTGTTTTAATTTAATATGAATACGTGAAATTGTTAATTTTCCTAGTAATTTATTTAAGTATTGAATGCATATACTGTTTTGTTAAATGACAGTGAATCATGGAATGCGAATGAACAAATTAGGAAGAGCTTTGAAGCAACAGAGATGTTAGTACCCGAGGTTAATGTTGCGAATACCTTGGGCTGCCAGAGTAAGTAACAATGATTACCTGGAAGAGGCTAATGAAAATAGAACATTATATAGAACTATAAGATAGAGAAAAGCAGCCTTCTTTGGCCATGTAATGAGAAGAGAGACATTAGAAAACATGACTGGAAAAGATCAGTGGGGAAAAGAAGCATAGGCAGTCAACAAGAAATGATACTGGATGGATTGGGGCGGTGGCATAGTGGAATATCATCAGCAGAGCTGATTCAGAAAACCAAGGACCGAGATCTGTAGAAAGACATGAATGCCAACACCAGCGGGTGTTGATTGTTGATAATGATGATTAGATGCGTAATGTTTTTTTTCCCCAAATAGGTATAGATTGTGGCAAAGAGGTTACAGACGCAGTTCGTAATCCTGCATAATTCGATCAAAATACAGCTGCCGGGGATTTGGCTGCAGACCGTTTTGCGTTGGTTTGTATAAAATGGTATGAGCGCCGGTCATTCAGAATCAATGGCAAACTACTGAAAATAAACTTGCCAAGAAACCACACACACACAAAACAGATCGGGAACAATGTATGAAGTACTGGTGACATAGGGCGAAATGTTATGTTGTTTGCATGAAAGCTTGTTTTATGATACAGTATTGCTATGCCTAAATTATGGTATGTTTTGATATGGTGCATATTTATGTTTGCATCTCAGGTGATTCAGTTAAAGTGGAGTCCTGTAGTTATGTGTTGGAGTAATTCAGAGTTATTAGACTCCTTCTCATGCTGCACATAGGAAAGTTAATGAAGTTGCAGAGATAATTCAAAGCACAAATCACCAGGCATAGATGGAATCATGGCTGAAGCAATCAGAGCTTGTGATGATACGTGTTAAATGGCTTACGAGAATACTTATAGCAGCATGGGAAGAAAGGAAAATGCCCACGATTGGTAAAAAGATTTCTTCAATATATGAGACAAAGGGCAGTAAAATAGAGCATGAAACATACAGAGGAATAACTACTAAGTCACATTGTTGAATCAAAAATATGCAAGGCGTAATGTGAATTTAGAAAGAAAAAAAAAGGATTGCAATGTGGTCATATTCACTTTAGGACAACTAAGTGAAAAGTTATTGATTATGACAAACACAGTTTGTCAAAGTACAACAAAGCCCAGCGGAAACATTTTTTTTTCGTCGTTTTGTCGCGCCGCATTCTCATTTGCGAGCACTATCAAGACAAGTCACCTGAACAAGTCAAGAAGCCCGATACGGGGGAGGAAAATGGCACGTTGCAAGTCCAATACCAAGAAACAACAGACACAGAAAATGTGCAGCGTGGGAGCCGCTAAAACCACAAAGAAGACGACCGTGGAGAGCCTGTCTGCAAGCTGTAACAAAGAACCTGAAACTGCAGCCACTACTGAAGCCATCACGAGGGAGACAGTCGACAGCCCACAACAGACAAGAGCCAAGACAGCTGAGAAGGAGGAGGAGAAAAACACCAGAGTCGGAAACACAGACTCAAAGACAGTCAGATGGGTTGTCAAGCGGATTCAAATGGAGCTGTCAGACGAAGAAATCCAGAAGCAGCTGCAGGAAGAGAATCTCAACAGAATCTTGAAGGTGGAGCGGATCCTGACTTACTCAAAGATCCCTACGACGCTGGCGGTGGTGACGACTGAGGGCAGCGAGATGCCGACCACAATCTCAATCAACAAGAAAGTGCAACAACCGGAGAGATTCATCCCAAGAGTCACTCAATGTTCAAGATGCCAGAACGCGGCCACAATAGAGCAGCATGTCGCTGTAAGACAGAAATCTGCCGGTACTGCGCCGATCACCACGCCTTTAAGGAGTGTCCGCTGGCCAAGATGGACACGGACTTCCGAGCACCCAACAGCAAAAGAAAGTGCGCCAACTGCCTGGGCAAGCATGGAGCAAGATACTTGGGCTGTCCGTACCTCCAAAGACACAGAGACGTCTTAAAGCTCGCCATTAACACAAAGACGCCATACAAAGAAGCAATGCGGAGGTGCGAGACGGCCACGTGTATATCCCAAGCTGAAAGAGATCAACTGCAGAACCAGATAGACGAGCTGAAGAAGCAAGTCAAGGCAATACTGACGCCAGCACCAACCAGCGATAATGAGAAGCTGCTGGCCGACATGAAAGAGATCCAGCACAACATCAAACAAGAGATGGAGCGCATGGCTAAGATGAAGAAGGAAAATGAGGAAATCCTACAAATGATCAAGACCGAAAGAGAACTACTGAACGCCGAAAGGACGCAGCACCAATCCAAACCAACAGATGAGATGAAGCAAGATGAAGCACAACAAAAAAACATCGAAAAACTGATGAAGACAATGCACAAAAAAGGAGGCAAAAAGACGCATGATGGAGCCAAGCCACAGACCAATCAGAAACAGCAAGCAGAAGCCAGTAGTCCAGCCACGATACCTAAGCAACCCGAGATGAAATCAGCATCCTGCCAGGTAGATGAATATGACCTAGAGGAGCCTGAAGATAACGGGAGCACAGACGAGGAAGACAGTCCTCTCTTAGCTCTATGCAAGAGGAGAGAAATATATAACGCTGATTACGAAGAAAGGGAAAGGCAAGCTAGACTACGATGCAAACAATACGAAAATGACTCCCGCACATGGGACGATAAATACCATATGGAAAAGCAACTCGTCTGGAAACAAATGGAGGAAGAATACCACAGCAACTACGAGAAGGTGAAACAAACTCAGAACAAAAGGAAAGCTAACTAAACATCAAACAAAGAGTCCTTAAAAGGACTGCAACCAGCCAAGCCAGACGAGTCAGGAGCCTTCACCAACAAAAGAAGCCAACAGGAGACGGGAACAAAGGACAGCCGCCGACCAATCCCCCAGCTGACGTCACAGACACAAACGCTTACATAACCAGTCCGAGATAGGACTTGCTCGTAAGAGCGCACAAGACAAGAAACAGGATAAAAAAAATACCCACAAAAACCACGGATCTCAACAATAACCAAAGCTGATGAGGCAGGTTAGACGAGACCGAATTTGGAATTTTTGTTTTGAAAACTGGAATTGGAATTATGACAAATAACTCAACAATGAGAAGTGGCTGGCCGAGTGGCTAGAATGCCGGATTCACCTTCGGGAGACCCGTGTTCGAATCCTTGGTAACGTGTGGATTTTTTTTTTCTGTCGTTGTGAAGCAACCAGAGCTGTAAGAGCTGTGAAGAAGAGGCTGGGAAGAAAAACCACTGCTGGAGATCCTTCCCCTGGAACATCAAGCATTCTTTGCCCACATTGTCAAAGAACATTTCGAGCTAAAATAGGCCTTATCAGCCATCTTAGAACTCACGGCTCCATACTTTCAAACGCACTGGATGAAATGAAGGTCATCATCATTCTTGATGGACAAACAACAATAATCTTGAAAAGAACTAGTCCGGGGAAGGATCTACCGACTACCGCAGCCTTGCCATTGCCCTCTTGCAGCTGTGTTATTATACTTTGTCAGATTATTATTTGTGTTCTGCTTATGGCGGGTCTTTTTATTATTTTTCAGTTTGTATGTAATAGTTCCTTTATTGTTATTTCTTTTTTTTTTCTTGTTTATTTTGTTTTGTAAATATCTCGAACGGTCTTCCCTCTATTCCTCATATTGTTGGCAGTTTATTAGGAAGTGGATTATATTCAGTGTTTCACCACAGTTTGTGTATATTGGTTCCTGCCATTTGAATACAACCTTTCCTAGATTCTTTAAGACCGACCGGCATGCATGCGAATGTTGTGGAAGGGTCTGTTAGGGAGCACCGCACCTAGATGGAATGGCGAAGATGACGTCACTACTCTGAGATCGAGGATTGGCTACTGCAGTGGGTCTCAACCTTTTTTCGCCCATGCACCCCGTCACCATATGTTGAGAATGTCACCCCCTTTCCCCCCCCCCCCCCCCCCCCACTGTATTCGTAAAAATGGAAGCTAAATTTAATAACACATACTAGAGCAAGTCTAGACGTCTACGTAAAACGTGATTTGCGGGTCTACTTACGTGATAAAACGAATTTCAGAAAGGCGAAAAGTACAGAAGTATGGAGGGAAAAACAATATATATCAAGTAATTGGTTTTTGTATTAAAGCGATCCTAAAATAATCTTAACCTCCCCCCCCCCCCCCCCCCTCCGAAACCCTAAAATTCCCCCTTGGTGGGGGGAATTCCCCGCCGGTTGAGAACCACTGGACTACTGGTACCCTGGAAATGTAACGAAGTCATCAAATACTGGGAAGAGAGCAGTCGGGTGCCACGCTGACAGGTTGCATGTAAACAGGCACACCGTAATTACGTTTTAAAGACAATGCGACCACCGCAGCAGTAGAAGAAGGAGAAGAATGCACACCAACAGATAGTTGTTGAAAAGAAAACAATATTATTACTTATATTTCACCACAAGTGAAAAAGAAAAGATAACACATAAACTACACTAAAACAAGAAGGTATGGTCACGAAAAACAAAAGCCCTGTGACATCATAAGGAATAACAAGAAAGCAAGTGATGGTATTTAATTATTCAGATCAGCGATGACAACAAATGAAAAAAAAAGTAACACAGAGATAACATACAGAATAACCCAAGCCATGGCAGCACACCATCAGAAATGACAATAGTGAACCGTGAACACCCAGTAGAGATCACAACCGAAGAAAATAGGGATGTGGTTTCTACAAAGAATAGTAAGAATCACGTGGACGGCAAAGTACTTCTTCTGCCCCTATTCCACATTGGATCAGAGGCTAACGACCAGTTTGGGTCAAGCCATCCTGCAGCTGTCCCCACGTTCTCTCAGTGCCGCCATCGTTTCCTGTCTACTCTGGAACCCCTCATAAACGTCAAAGGCAAAAGTGGCTGCATTTGACCAGGTATCTTTTCCTGGCCTGTAGCTCCCCAGGCCTCTTGGAATAAGCTTCCCCCTTTCCAAAAACTCTTGCAGCTTGACAGCGACTATCTTCTCAAATGTATTTTGAAGGGTGATGATTCTAAAGCCGCTGAGCTTTGAATGATTCCTTGGATAGTTTTGGGAGAGGGATGAGATAGCTGTGCACCCAATCCCGCGGTGCCGTGTCTTTTGCCTTTTTCAAAATGTGTTTAACATCTTCCACCCGTATGCTGTCTTCATACTGTATATTCTTCGTGGAGGACAATCGGAAAAGTTGCAAGCTATATTTAGCTGTAATTCGTGAAATTCCCGTTAGTTAGTTAATCTTTGCTTTATTGACTATACAAAGGCTTTTGATAGCGTTAGACATGTCAGCATGGTGGATATGCTTGCAGATCTACAAATTGATGGGAAAGACATTAGACTTATAAAAAACATTTATTTGAAACAACAAGCTGCAATAAGGATTGATAATGAAGTGGGACAGTATCAGCCAATTAAGAGAGGTGTTAGGCAGGGATGTGTGATGTCTCCAGATCTTTTTTCCCTGTACAGTGAAAATATTTTCAGAAATGTAGAGGATATAAATGGAATCAGCATTGGAGGACGAAACATCAATAACATTAGATATGCAGATGATACAGTATTAATTGCAGACAATGCGCAGGACCTGCAACAATTAGTAGATACGGTTGTTGTACACAGTGAGCAACTGGGGTTAGAATTAAATTGTAAAAAGACTCAGGCTATGGTCGTCAGTAGGAAGGAAGAAGTGCCACAATGTAATATACGAGTAAATGGAAATATTCTTCAACAAGTGAATCGGTACAATTATCTTGGAACAGTTATAACATCTGATGGGAGATGCCTTGAAGAGATTAGAACAAGAATCGCCATGGCGAAAGTAGCCTTTAGCAAGATGAAAAACATTCTGACCAATAAAAAGATGTCAATTGAAACGAGAAAAAGAGTGTTGAGGGGATACATAGAGCCTGTTCTTTTGTATGGATGTGAAACTTGGACAATGAGCAGTCAAGCTGAAAAGCATCTGATGGCTGCAGAAATGTGGTTTCTGAGGAAAATGCAAAGAATACCATGGACAGACAGAAAAACCAATGACCAAGTACTACAGGAGACAAATGAACATCGTAGACTGATTAGAGAAATTAGACGTAGACAGTCAAAATTTTTTGGACATGTTATGAGAAGAAATGGGTTGGAGAACTTAGTGACAACTGGCAAGATCGAGGGGAACAGACCAAGAGGAAGACCGAGAGGAAAATACCTGGATGGCTTGGCCACATGGCATAGACGAGACAGGAACACTGAACTGATCCACGACACTGGTGATCGAGTGAAATGGCGAGTCATGACCGCCCACGCTTTCCGGCATGGCACATGATTGATTGAGTTAGTTAGTTAGTTAGTTAGTTAGTTAGTCGTGATTCCAACTTCACGGCAATGGGTCGTCCCCATATTGCTCCATTCCTGTGCCAGTGAATATCACATAAAATGCCCCTCACTGCCCAATGTGAACAATGGAGTAGACAGGAGTATCGGCAAGCCAACAGCCCGCACAGGTACACTGTGCATAATACCGCCGCCAGAATGTCAACACACCAGTCCCCCGCGAAACACCCAATTCATCTCTGATGGAATCGGCAGTCATTTTCCTATCTGGATGTTTCCTAGATGTTCACCTACACAGTCCACGAACATACAATTCATCACCGACGGCAGTGGAAGTCAACCAGAAGCCCAGCAGCCACGCATTTCTGCATAAGGCAAAAACTGGTCAACTCTGGGACATAGCAGCCACCTGCCATCGCTCCGAACATGCAGTCACGTTCCAAAAATAAAAACTTGGGCAGATTCAAAAGCACTTCACACGAAACTCACAGCTCACAGTGTCGCGCCACGCACTCACTCAGTAGCAGGGCGACGGAACCATCAAGCCTCCTTAGTCGCCTCTTACGACATGCGTGGTAGGCTACAGTGTTGCTATTCTTTGCTTCCCTTATGGGCCCCGGCAACACACAATTAAATAAATAGGACATCTCTGAAACAAGTTAAAGAATTCAAATATCTTGGAAGTATGATCAAAGAAGGTGGAAGATTGGATAGAGAAATCGAGATCAGATGTCAAAAAGAAAGTGCACTTACACATCAACTATCTTTTTTCTTTTCCTTCGCATATCCTTTACAGGACATCGCTGTCAACACCAGCATTTTACCGCTGTCGTTGATTTCTTGGCAAGATTATGCTCAGTAGTTTGCCATTGCTTTCTGAGCGGCCGACTCACTTATACTTTATGTTACCAACGCGGCGAGAAACGCTTCCAATTCTCGCGTGCTGCGTTACCCTACGTGGATAAACGGGATTACGGAGAAAGTCGTTTAACTCCTAGGCCAGGGAGAACGGCATATCAACTACAACTATCACCCATAATGAAACATCCAAATATACCCATGTCCGCAAAACGACAGATAATAAACAACATATTCACACCAACCTTATGCTACAAATCTCTAACGTGGATATTATTCAAATTACACATACGCAAAATCAACACCCCTGAGATGAGATGCCCGAGGAGAGCTGCCAACATAATGTAACGGCAAGGAGATAATAGAGATATAGCAAAACGCTTACTGCTCATGGGTCATAGACGAAGAGAAGAATACAAAGAAGACGGAGATAACCTCATCCAAACATTGGTAGGAAAAACTCACCCAACCAATCAAACATGAAAGAAAAACTGCAACCCTAACCACACAGGCATACATTGGGTTAGTTGGGAGGGAGAGGAAAAACAACAAGAAAAACCCAGGAATATTCCCTCAATATGACTCCGAGTCATATCCTCAAACACTGCAGAAATGGCTTCGCCAGGACATATTTTGGGTGGTTCTCTTGATTGCTTCCCTTCTTCCCAGTTTATGCACCTGTCTCATTTATATCTGTGACACGGCCTGGTCACACTTGCTGTCCCTCTACATGTTTAAGGATGGAGGTGGTGTGAGGGGAGGGGCAGTTCCATTCCCCTCCAGATTTGGGGCCCATCCGCTTTCAGCGGAGGCTGCACAGGGTTGCCAGATCACTGTGATAAAAAAGTCAAATCATGAAATAAAAAGAGCCAAAAAAGCCAAACATTTCCCAATAAAAATATCTATTAAAAATACATTTACATCACATGAAGACCCCGTCTTCAAATAAGTATCCCTCTTTGTTGTTGAGAAACTCAGTACAGAATTCCTTAGAATATAAAATTTCAGCTTTGAAATCATTCAACATTTTGGATGAAGGAACAAATTCCTTACAGCACTTGTTTGAAGATAATTTTTTTTTTTTTTTTTGGTATATGTGTGTGTTGCGTATCCCTTACGGGACGTTGCAGTCAACACCAGTATTTTTCAGCTGCTGTTGATGTACCAGGCAAGTGTTACGTTCAGTAGTTTGCCATTGCTTTCTGAACGACCGGCTCCCATACCAGCACGTTATAACACAACGCGACACGGTCTGCTGCACAAATCGGTTGCAGCTGAATTTGAACGCCTGGTACCCGGCTCACGAACCGCACGAATCGCAAGCCTTCAGCCACGAAGTCGGCTGAAGATAATAGTTTGAAGATAATAGTTCTGCTCTAATTCTAATAATTGCGTCTAAAAGAGAGAACATCCTCTCCACTACAGCATTGCTAATAAATAGGTGTCTTCTTCTTCTTTGTGTTCATCCGGAGTGTTTTTTCAAATGTGATTGCGGTGTGTCTGTTATGCGCCCTTGGGCCGAAACCCGTAGGCCGACACATCTGGCTATAGCGTGCTTTTTTTTTTTTTTTACCAGGTAGCATTCCTGGGAGACTCTCACTTTTGCGGTACTGTGACATGATGGATCAGAACCCCACATTCCCAGTTCAACCCCATTCATAAAAATACTTTAAGTCGGAACGGAGACCATCCTGATAGCAGGGCTATTATTAGAATAGAATGTTCCAGAACGTGATGGGGGAGGGCAGCGGTATGCGCTTGTCTTTTCATTGGCTGGTACGTGGTCGCCCACGCTATTCACTGGGCCACATTTGAAAATCTAGCAGTTTGAGCGGGGATTCCACCAGGAGCAGTCGCTAGTTTGTGATGTGGGAACTCAAAATGCCCTTCAAGATTCAGTAATATATTGTTCTCTGGACAACAGGTACCACCTTAAAACATACTTTAATGTTGTGGATGCCTAGTGAACGAAAGAGAAGAATATATGAGTATTTTATGAATAAAATGTGAAAGTGAAAAACAGAACTTCTGTGCGCCAGTATTCTGGATACTGCTTCTTCAACCTTGACATGTCTTTCACGCTGTATACTCCAAGTGCATATCAATCCCTTGTTGTGACTGGTTGCGTATGCTTGATGAATGTATAGTACACTCAATGCAAATTCGCAAACCCAAACCCCTTGTGCATTCTTCATGCCTAGGATGACTCATTCTTAAATCAACTGTACCTTTGCTCTCGCGAGTTAACAAATCACAGTCTGGATTGGAATGGGTGATGTAAACATGTACAAGTCCTTTGTAAATGCTGAGAATGTTGGAAGTGAATGAGCTGGTGCTTTGATAAGTAGCCTCTCACATTAGTAGAAAGAAAGATGCTTCAATATCCATATGTAAGCAGGATGGTGTATGGTACGCCAGAATTGCAAAGTTCATGTGATGCCTGGTGGCTATATGCTCAAGAGAATTAATACAATTTCTCTTTGAAGTATTACACTGGTACCTCTACTGTTGGTAGGTTCATATAAACTAGTTCCTAAAAGGACAATAGGTGTGTGAACCTGTGTCTTAGTTGGCTGAATATAATGTATGGCTCATGCAAATTTACAAGGACTAAACATGTTTTTCCCATATGTGCTTGGTGCATATGTGAACATTTGCTTATGCAATTGAGCTTCTGTTACCTACTGTGGTAGATACTCAGTGGGGAAAGAACACAGGATGATGATGATGTACCGGTGAGCCAGGTCAGGTCTGAAAGGGGTGAGGTCTGGCATTGCTGTGTGAATATGGAATAGGACATTCAGGCACCAACATCACAGCCATTGGAATGGATGTCTGGTCTGCTAATTTGGTAACTGCCATTAGTTTAATACATATTGCTTATTGCAGTTGTAAATGCCTATTTTCCATTTTCTTCAACATGCCTATTCATGTGCTGATTCACAATGCCTGTCCCATGTTGCTATGTCACAATGCTTGCACATGCTGCTTGCCTTATAGTGCTTGCTTTACTGTGTCTGTTCCTCATTGTGCCCAGGTATACTGCTGGTTTAAACATTGAAAAACATACACACATAAAATGCTTGTAATTGTGTAGGCTATCCCTGTCTCAGCATATAGTCTTGTGATTACCACAGATAAAGGTGAATAATGAACACATATCACCCACAGTACATCACAGTGAAATTCACTACATCATCAACTAGGAGAGGTGTGTTTGGTCAACACCCTCCCTTAACCTTCCCCATCTCCAATCTGTGTATGTTAATGTATGATAACATCATCTTTTAACAAATGTAAAGAGATGTTGTGCCATTTTTGTATATTGACAGAGAACAGGAGGATGTGGAGAGGCCTTTCATATATCATCTGGGACAACTAACCAGAAGTCCCAGGACCCAGAACTACTCCCTCTGAATGTAATCCATGGGATAATCACAGATGAACTCAGGCTGAATTGCCAGCTTTTATTTTCATGACAACCTTTGGCCCCAGTCAAATGAAGTAACTGTTTTGCAACAGAAAGCAGGAATGGTCGACATTGGTGAATCTGTCTTGCTGCACAGTGAACCATGCTCTTTATTAAAGAAGACCCCTGTCTACAGTTTGTCTCGGTCATGTTCATAGAAAGTAATCCTGTGCCCCAATGGACCACTTATTCATTTTCCTAGAATTCCAAAACACAGGAATGTCTTGGAGAATTTTACCTCAGCTCTCAAACAGCTGAATGTCAAAGGGAGAGGAATAGTTCCTGAAGACTTCAATGATTAGAAGTATAGTGATCCTGGCAGTCATCATAATTATCAGAATCATCTAAGAACAAAAACAACAAGTCACGGGTTGTTAACCCCATTCGGAGAGGACTGGTGAAATGACTAGGGAAATGGATGGTTTGTCTAGGACTTGTCTTAGTTAATCTCCAGCCTGGTGCTCACACAGTGTTTATGAATGAAGACTTGAGGAGTGAGTGAGGTGGACTAGATATGTGAAGTCCCCAGTGACAGCTTTCACAGACAGTCTGGTCAACAGGGAGATTCAGTACCTTATCATCACCACCAATTCTGTTCTCAAGAGGAAATGATCTGCCATGGGACTTAGTTACAGGAAATCTGCTACCTGGACCTTTTCCAACCTCAATTGCTGAGGATAACAGGGTACAAACGGATCCAGAATAGTGGTTCCTTCCTTAAGTTTCCCATAAGTAGGATTTTCATGAATACTTCCCAGAGACAGAGCATGATGATAGATACATGAATGAGTGTTGTAGTTGGAGAGGAGGAGGAGGAGGAGAGTTTATTATTGGCTGGTGGAGTAAATAGGGAAGTGTTGTATCATTGTTTATCTAACATGCATGTGTGGCATATTTTATGCATTTTCAATGTAATTATTGAAGTGTTGACATGCCAGGAGATGAAACAATGGTCATCCCTCGACTCACCATCAGCTCAATAAATTGTGTATTTAATGAATCAGTGTTTTAAGTACATGTCTCAAGAGAATGTCTTGTACAGTTGCTGTCAAGTATTGTCTCTGGTGACTGTCTTAAGTTACTGTGGTTGTTTCAAATATTGTGAAAAGTCCTGTATAGATGTTGTCAAGTATCTCATGATGTAAGTCTTGTACAATGGTTGGTGTAAACATTTCCTTGTGAATGTGTGTTCCACTTTTGTCAAGAACCTGTCATGTAGATGTCTTGTTCAACAGATGTTATGTACAGTTATTGTTGAGTTGTCTACAAGAATTGAATCCTACAGTCCAAAAGTCAAATTGGGAAAGCTGATATAGGTCACACTTGACAAAAAATAAAGAAAGGAAGATCTAATGTGACGGACGAATAGCACACTGGCAACATTATGTTGAGTGAGATGGATCCTCAGTTGTACAGAGGCGAAGAGTCCAGATCTTCTTTTGGTCTTGAGGGAACCTTTTTCTTCTTATATAAATTTCTGTGTAGATACATGGTAGTCTCACAGTGGGGGTTCAGAGCCACGGGAAAAAGGGTTCTCCAAAAAGGCTAATGCGGGAATGATTATCTCATTGAGAGACCTCTAGACAAGAAAACGTGCAAAATCATATCCTTTCTTCTTCTTCTTCTTCTTCTTCAGCATTCCGAGCCATTGAGGTTCTTTGCTGCAAATACAATCTGTCTCCATTCGTCTCTCTGGTGGACCTTCTCTTGCCAGTCGTTGATTCCAAGTGCTTGTAGGTCTGTATGTATATTATCTCTCCACCGCCTCAAATTCGTGGTATAGCAATTAACCTTACTGCCTCTATTCCATAGAGAACAGTAGGAGTGCAGCCTCGCATTTGTAGACCTACCCACTCTGCATTCCTCATGCGGTATATCGCATGCAGTTTTCCTCTCTCTCTCTCTCTCTCTCTCTCTCTCTCTCTCTCTCTCTCTCTCTCTCTCTCTCTCTCTCTTCTCTCTCTCTCTCTCTCCTTACATCTTGCTTCTCTGTGCCTACCTACTTCACTTGTATTACCAGTGGTTGGATCTCACACAGCCCCATCAACTCGTACACTGGACGAGTGGCTCCTGAAGTGTACTGTGCAATAATCAACCATACTGACTATTTCATAGGGGACAGTACGAGGGAAACGTCATACGTGTAGACTGACACGCCCCACATGCCTCATGTGGTATATCACAGGCACTTCTCCTCTCTCTCTCTCTCTCTCTCTCTCTCTCCTCTCTCTCTCTCTCTCTCTCTCTCTCTCTCTCTCTCCTTACATCTTGCTTCTCTGTGCCCACCCACTTCACTTGTATTACCAGTGGTTGTATCTCACACAGCCCTAACAACTCAAACACTGGGCGAGAGGCTCCTGAAGTGTACTGTGCAATAATCAACCATACTGACTATTTCATAGGGTACAGTACGAGGGAAACGTCGTACACGTAGACCGACGCGCCCCACACGCCTCATGTGGTATATCACAGGCACTTTTCCTCTCTCTCTCTCTCTTTCTCTCTCTCTCTTTCTCTCTCTCTCCCTCTCTCTCTTTCACCCTCTCGCTCTCTCCCTCTCTCTCTCACTCCCTCTCTCGCTCTCTCTCCCTCTCTCACTCCCTCTCGCGCTTTCTCTCCTTCCCTTGATCTCTCTCTTGCCCCCCCCTCTCTCGCTCTCACCCTCCCTCACTCTCTCCCTCTCTCTCCCCCTCTCTCCCTCCCTCTCTCTCCCTCTCTTTCCCTCTCTCTCTTCCTCTCCCCCTCTCTCTCTCCATTTCTCTCTATCTCTCTCCCTCTCTCTCCCTCTCTCTCTTCCTCTCCCCCTCTCTCTCCCTTTCTCTCTATCTCTCTCCCTCTCTCTCTCCCTCCCTCTCCCCCTCTCTCTTCTCCCTCTCTCTCCCTCTCTCTCCCCCCTTTCGCGCTCTCTCTCTCACTATCTCTCTCCCTCTCTCTCACCTCTTACATCTGGCCTCTCTGTGCATACCTTCTTCACGTGCATTGCTAGTGGTTGGATCTTACACAACCCCAACAACTCTAGGACTGGGCGAGGGGCTCCTGAAGCGCGTTGTATGACTAGCAACCATACTGACTATTTCGTAGGTTACAATATACCCCATGTGGTAGGTCGCAGGCACTTTTCCTCTCTCTGTCTCTCTCTCGCTCTCCTCTCTCTCTCTCTCTCTCTCTCTCTCTCTCTCTCTCTCTCTCTCTCTCTCTCTCTCTCTCTCTCTTCTTGCATGTCAACATACACTAGCATTTTGTCTGTTGAAGTGTGTCTATGTAGAACGCGTGTTCCTACACACCAGTCCATTCAGACCAACAACACAATGGGGCCGTGGTCAATCTTACACGCCTCCTACCCCGCCCCCTTCTTTCTATGTGTTCACTGTACCGTAACATCCAGCACCGTTATAAAAATACACCTGAGATTTCCGTAAACATTCACAGGTCCGTACGTGAGGTGAGTATACAGTTTTTGGTTTTTTTTTCTCTATAAACAGTTTTTCTATTAAACATTTTCTTCGACTAACATTCTTTTCAATTAACATTTTGTCAATTCTCATTTCCTCTTCATTGCTTCCATTTTTCCATGCATTTGTTCCTCTCGTCCTGTCATCACCTTCTAATGTAGTCACAGGAGTTCTCCTTGACTGTATGTTGTGTTTGTGAATGTGTTTGTTTGCTGATGAAGGCTAACCGCCGCAACGTTCTGTATGTGTCGTAACTCGAGTTTCGAGGCACGTTGGACTTATTGTTGTGATGTCGCCCACATCTCAGCTGGTCAAGATAGAACGATAAAAGACATCACGGTCGACCCTCAATGGAAGGCAGGGGCAGACCATGGGCACTCTCTCTCTCTCTCTCTATCCAAGGAAGCTTCCATAGTTGCAGAGCCGGCACATATTGCTCTGAGACTGGGCTCACCCGAGGAGTTGCCTCGTCCTGCTCATGGCTGCTTTAGTTCCTCACTTCCATGTGTTGGGCATCTCGCTAAAGCACACAACAGGAACGGTCAGTCTGCAGGCGACATCCACTAGGTAAGCTTTCGCTTCGGACTTCGGACTAAGCAATGGATTCGCTAGCCGCGCGTTCCATTTCGTGTTATTGAGACATTTTTCCACCTTTGTCTACTCTCTACGAGTTAGATACAGTTTTCGTAACCATTTCATTCGACTGGGGCACTTCTTTAATCTTTTTGTACTCGCTCATGAGGTAGGCTACATGTGCTGCCGGCTCAGCACCTTACCTCCGTACAGCAGTGAGCGAGAAACGGCCAGGTCCTCTCAACCGGGGATCCCTCATATCCTCCAGCTGGGAGCCTTCGGACAGGTATCTGAACTGGGCATGTAGCGTGCTCAGTATCTCACCTCCATTTTTCGGTAGGTGAGTATCGGCCCGGCTCTCTCATCCAAGGGTAGTAGCTTAGAGGCGTTCAGCTACATCTCTCAGATGGAGGCCTTTGTGTAAGTATCTGGACCAAGTTTGTGGCTTCCTGCGCCTGAGTTTAAATTTTGACTGCTATCCTCAGTCTACCCGCAGAGCAGCAGGTTGTGTCTCTCTTAGTCTGGTCCCTATACCAAGAGCTGTCCAATATGTAGTTTATATCCATTGGCACAGCGCTTGGGGTCAGTGGGACACTCAAGCTCCCCCACCGCGGCAAGGTGGAGACACATCGGGGGAGCTAATATGTGTTATTAAGCAAGTAAGAGCAAAGGAAGCAAGCTATTTAAATTGGGGATGTTTCATGACTCCTTGCCAGAAATGCTTTGTATCTTTGGGCAGTTCATTTTCTTTAAATTGTTTTTCTTCCTTCCAATCTATAAAAGACAATTTTCTGTAATGCTCTTCAATAATAGTGCGATTTTCTTCAGCCAAATGCAAAAAGAGCAATTTCAAAAATAGTGGTCTAGATATAAATGTCTTTTTCCCATTGATCATTATATTTCCTATTAGTATCTTAAGATGGTTTCCACTTTGGCATGATAATGGGCTCAATAATAAGAAATACTTGCCATGAAGGTATAATGAATTTGAAAACGTAACTGAACAGTAAGGTGTCTGCGCAGTGCGTGAGTGCTCATAGAACAGTACAAACAGTACGAAAACCATACGTGTTTAATACTTGTTAGTTGTTACGTTCGTTCTCGAGAATGCACCAAAATCAGTATGAGCTAAACTTATTGGTTTGCATTTCTTTTAGCTAAAAAAGTGTTAAAACAAGATAAAAATTAACTTGACCAATTCAAAAACGAGGCATTTATAGCTAATTATTCATTCATTCATTCATTCAGTAGCATGTCCATTGCAGAACCCTCGCTCCCCTAACAACCTTCCGGAAAACCTCTCGATCATAAGCAAGATGTCCCGCGTCCGATACACCCATCTAGAGATCATCCGCCATATCCTGCACCCATCTTCTCTTTGGCCTTCATCTTCCTCTCTTCCCATGCATATATCCCTCCATTACTGTTCTCTCCAAACTTTCGTGACGTTTCAAGTGACCAAAATATTTCAATTTTCTTTGTTTTATCGTCTTTAATAACCAACCTTCTTCAATATTCAGCTCTTGAAGTACTGATGCATTTGTTCTTTTCTTTATCCAAGATATTTTTAGAACTCGTCTATAACATTTATATTCAAAGGCATTTATGCGCTGTTCAGCTTGTTTAGTAAGTGTCCAGGTCTCACAGGCGTATGTTTTCAATGGGAAAGATGCATGCTCTTAAAAATCTAATTTTTGTAGTTCTGTCTGTCCCATTCCATAATTTATTCAGTTGTTTTAGTCTTTGAAGAGCAATTGATAGTCGTCGTTTAATTTCTTTCATTGTGTCACCGTTGTTGGTAATCAATGACCCAAGATATTCAAAATTTTCCACCACCTCCAATTTTTCCTCATTAACATATATTTCTTTCTCCGTAGTAGTTTTATTTGTATGCATTATCTTTGTTTTTGCAATGTTAAGATACAAGTTGTGATTTTCACTATTCAGTTGGGTTGAGGCTATTAGGTTTTCTATGCCTGTCTGTGTTGTGGATAGCAATACTGTATCATCAGCATACCGAATCTCTGTTATGTCAAGACCACCGATATTTAGGGAATCATATAGCTCCCTATTTATATCATCTCTTACATTTCTCATTATATTTTCGACGTACATGTTAAACAAATAAGGGAACAGCACACATCCCCTAATTATTATGCCTTTACAAATAAAATAAAAAATTGATTATTTGGTTGTTTCGGGATTTGAAATTTAAATATTGAGCACAACCCACTACTGACAAATCTGATCGTATTCTGGTACGAACCTAAGGCCTATCCACGTCAATATGGAAGCACTATACTCGAGTTTCGCTCTTGTTTGAGCTCGTCAGTAGTGCATATCCCTGACCGGATCCGGAAACAAGCCCCGGATCACTGGCGTGTGAAGCGGGTGTGTAACCACGCGGAACACGCTGGACACGCCAAATTATCATAACAGAATATTACGTCACCCATCGTAGGCTATGCTCAAGATTGCCCAATCACTGCGACTGACGTCCGTCAATCGATGTGGACCCGAGCGATCAGGACCTCTCACTGGCAAGAAACACCAGGCCTCCTAAAATCCAGTGAGCAATAATCAAATTGATTATTTGGTTGTTTCGGAATTTGAAATTTAAATATTGAGCACAACCCATTACTGGCAACGCTGATCGTATTCTGGTATGAACCTAAGTAGTGAAAATCACAACTTGTATACATTGCAAAAACAAAGATAATGCATACAGATAAAACTACTATGGAGAAAGAAATATATGAACCAACATATGTCCAACAGTTGTTGTAGCTCTGTTGAATTATCCGCCAACAATACTGTGTCATCTGCATAGTGCATATTATTTATATTATAACCTCCAACTTGTTTTCCTAGTATCTCTTTGATCTCTCTCATTATTACTTCGCTATATAGGGAGAAGAGATCTGGTGACAAGACACATCCCTGTCGTACTCCTAGCTTTATTTGTTCGTAACTACCCTCTTTATTTCCCATTTTAATAGCTGCTACTTGGTTCCAGTAAATATTTTTCATTCATTCTTAAATCTTTCCCATCAATGTTGATATCTTCTAACATTTTAATCAGCTCATCATGTTTTACTTTATCAAATGCTTTAGTATAATCTATGAAGCACAAATATGTGTCTTTTCGTTTCTCTATTGACCTTTCTATTAGTGTCCGTAATGTATAAATTGCATTGTTTGTGCCCTTTCCCTCCACAAATCCATATTGTTCTTCACTAATTTTCATTTTTATTTTCTTTCTGATTCTTCTCATTATGATTCTGAATAGAAGCTTAGTGATATGGTTTATGAGATAAACTGTACGAAAATCTTCACATTCAATTGATCCTTGTCTTTTTGGTATAGCTATAAATACAGATTTTAGCATATCGCTCGGTAAATATCCACTGCTGTAAATACCATTCAAAATTTTAGTTAATATATCTACTCCACATTCTTCCAATACTTCTATTGTGATTTCTTCTTCTTCTGCTGCGTTCATCCGGAGTTTTTTTCCCCGGACGTGATTGCGTTGTGCCTGTTTACAGCAGAGCTGCGTTCTTGCGCCCTTAGGCCGACACATCCAACTTCTGCAGGCATTTGATGACCGGGTTAACCTTCCCGGGGCTATTGTGATTTTATCTGGTCCAGCTGTTTTTCCTTTCTTCATATGTTTTATAGCGTCAGCGACTTCTTCTTTTAGAATAGGTGGGCCTTCTAAGTTACTATTCTTCTGTTAATTCTTCCCTTTCTCCATCATATAATTCTCTTATATACCCATTCCACGTCTTTATTATAGCACCTTCCTTCAAAAATATCTTTCCTGTTTTTGATTTCAAACACCCTGTATTTATTCTTATTTTTCTTCCCGTGAGCTCACTGATTTGTCTGTGCATGATCATATCATTGATATTTGCCCATTCTATTAGTTTTTCTCCTCTTTCATTTCTTGTACCTAAATCATAATTCCCCACTACATCCTCCATTTCCCCCTTTCCTACTTTTGCATTGAAATCTCCAAGTATTATTTGTTATTTCTTATGATCCAATTTGAGCCATAATGTCTATTTCGTCGTAAAAGTGTTGTATTTCTTCATCACTACTGGTTGTTGTTGGTGCATATACTTGTATGCTATTTATATCTATTGGGTTTTCTTTGATTTTGACCAGTACAACTCTATCTGACATACACCAGTAGGGGAGACTGGGGAGAAATGGACCAGCAATTTTGTAGTTTTCAATTTTTGCTCATCACCGGAACAGATTTTATCGAAACATAACAAAACCATGACTAAAATGTTGTACATTCATTTATTTTAAAAGGGGAAAACATTTAGCAATCTATTTCTATATGCTTCTTTACAAAATGCATTTCAAAAATGTATATGAACATGGGGAGAAATGGACCACCATTGGGGTGAAATGGACCAGCACGTGGGGAGCAATGGACCATAGTGGGGAGAAATGGACCTTTTTTAAAAAGAAGCAGCAACAACTCATCCATATTGCTATAAGAAATAAATAATCATTAAAAGGATATTTGCAGTTTTTTTAAATTATTTTAAGCGACAGTAAAAAAAGTTTAATATGATATATTAATCTAATATAAAGTCTTATCGAACATTTATGCCTGCAAGACTTTCTTTGAAGACATAGCCATCTTTGGTCCTAGAAGTGGTTCCAGTGATTGTAGATCTAGTCCATTGGCCATCCATCCCATTGGCACCTTGCCGTCTTGACAGACGATAGTTTGTGCTTTAAAAAGGCATAATAACTTTTAACTATGGCGGTAGCGAGTGTGACTGATAAGGCCAATTTGCGCTGTAAATGTCCGTTCACAGTGGGTGCATGTGAACACGTGGTCATTTCCACCATCATGCACCATCTTACGTCTCAAACGCTTGGTGTGTGACTTTTCTGCAATAATTTTCTCCTTTGACTTTATTCCATTTCTGATATTTGCCCTCCATGCAACACGTTCAGCGGCGACTTGCTCCCAATGTGCATTATCAATGCCTGTATCAATCATGTCCCGCTTACACACATCTTTGTATCGTAGTAGAGGCCGACCCTGAGATCTCTTACCCATCTGTAATTCACCAAAAAAGATATCCTTTGGTATTCTACCATCATCCATCCTCCTAAGATGTCCTATCCATCTAAGTCTACGAAGACTGAGCATGGAATAAACTGTCACACAACCTGATCTTTCCAATACTTCAGTATTTGTGATTTTGTCTTGCCACTTAATACCAAGAATTCTTCGCAGACACCGCATATGAAAGCTGTTTAAATTGTTCTCTTGGTGTGAGTAAGTTGTCCAGGTTTCACTGCCATAGAGAAGAGTACTAAGGACACAGGCTTGATAGACAAGGACTTTTGTTTTGGCAGTAAGCTTCCTGTTCTCCCAGACTCTTTTTCTTAACCTGTTCATTGTTGTTGCTGCCTTACCAATCCGGATGTTGATTTCCTGATCTAGGGATAATTTGCTATTTACCACTGATCCTAGATATGTAAAATGGTCTACTATCTCTAGTTCGGCGTCGTCAATAAAGATTGATGGTACCTCATGTGCACCTTGTGACATAATCTGTGTCTTCTTTTTGCTAATTGTTAAACCAAATTCAGAACAAGCATTGGAGAATGCAGATAGTAGACATTGCAATTCTTCCTCAGAGTGGGTCGTAACTGCAGCATCATCTGCAAAAAGCAACTCTCTGATCAGTACCCTCCTAATTTTGGTCTTAGCCTTCAATCTCTGAGCATTGTAGAGGCCGCCATCTGAGCGTGAGTGAATGTATATACCACCATCCTGATCACGAAATGCATATTTCAGTAGAAGTGAAAAGTATATTCCAAAGAGGGTGGGAGCTAGTACACAACCTTGCTTAACTCCACTCTTGATTTCAAATTCTTCAGAATTTGCACCATCAAACTTGATTATACCCTTCATGCCTGTGTGGAACGATTCCACAATGGACAGAAGAGTTGGTGGGCAGCCAATCTTCTTTAGTGCCTTGAACAGACCCTCACGACTGACCAAATCAAATGCCTTTGTGAGGTCGATGAAGGCAATAAACAGTGGTTGATTCTGTTCACGGCATTTTTCTTGCATTTGTCGCAATGAGAATATCATATCAGTGGTAGACCGGTTCTGTCGAAAGCCACACTGTGATTCGGGGTAGACTTGATCTCCTAGGACTTGAAGTCTGCGCAGAACAATTCTGGCAAATACTTTTCCAACAATACACAGAAGTGAGATACCCCTATAGTTGTTGCAGTCGCTCCGATCGCCCTTGTTCTTGTACAGTGTTATGATGCTTGAATCTTTGAAATCCTGTGGGACTTGTCCTTCACGCCAGCATAGCTCTATTAGCTGGTGTATCTGTATAGTGAGTGTGTCTTGCCCACTCCTGATAACCTCTATTGGAATCCCATCCTTACCTGGAGCCTTGCCAGATGCAAGTTCATTTATAGCACACTTAACTTCTGTTATGGTGGGAAGTGTGTCCAGGTGGTCAAGAGTTGGTAGAGCCTCTATGGCGTTGAGGGCATCATCCGCTAGTTTGGTCTCACTCGAGTAAAGCTCCAAATAGTGCTCTACCCATCTGTCCATCTGCTGTTTCTTATCAGTGATGACTTCTCCAGTCAAGGTTTTCAATGGTGCACTTCTTTTGATCACTGGACCACAAGCTTTCTTTATTCCTTCATACATGCTTCTTATGTCTCCCTTATCACTTGCGATTTGAATGGACTCACATAACTTGATCCAATAGTCATTCGCACACTGCCTGGCAGCCTTTTGTACATCCTTCCTTGCTTGCTTCAGCTCACTCAGAGTGTTACGTATTGGTCTTTCCTTGTTTCTTAAGAGAGCCATCTTCTTTTTATCAATCAAGGGCTGCAGTATCTGGCTGTTGGCCGCAAACCAGTCCTGCCTCTTATGATCCACAGTGCCGTAAACCCCTACGGCAGTTTTATAAAGAGTTTCCTTAATTTGACCCCACTTTTCATTTACTGTACAATTTTCTGGTGTATCAGTGAAAGCATCTTCAAGTTGCTGTTGAAACTGAAAGCACTTTCAGGATCATGAGTGTTAATAATATTAATCCTGTGGCTAGATTTGTGTTTAGCTGTGTAGATTCTCTTTGGTCTCAGTCTAACCCTTGCAACAACCAAAGAATGATCCGTATCACAGTCAGCACTGTGGTAACTACGAGTCAATGATATATGGTTCAGATGTTGTCTCCGTGTGATGATGAAGTCCAGCTGGTGCCAATGGCCGGATCTTGGATGTTTCCATGTGACCTTATGCATCTCTTTTGTTTTAAAAAAAGAGTTTGTAATACATAGGTCATTACTGGTGCAATGCTCCAGCAGCCTTTGCCCATTTTCATTCATGCGACCGATGTTGTATTTTCCAAGGCACACTGGCCATGAACTTGAGTCCTTGCCCACACGAGCATTGAAATCACCGAGCATATAAATGTAGTCAGATTTTGGAACTGCCTTGATCACGGAGTCTAACTCCTCATAGAACAAATCCTTCACATCATCAGAGGAATCGAGTGTCGGTGCATATGCAGTAATAATGGTGGCAAACCCAAAAGAGGTTGCCAAGCGCAGGGATAATAGTCTTTCATTTCCTCCTGCTGGAATTTCAATCATTCCCAGTAGCGAATTCTTCACTGCAAAGCCCACACCGTGTTGCCTTTTTTCTGCCTGCCCTCTACCCTTCCAGAAAAAGGTGTAGTTGTTTTCCCTGAGTGACCCTTCCTCAGCGAGGCGAGTCTCCTGCAGGCCAGCAATATCAATGTTAAGACGATTGAGTTCGGCATCAATCACAGCCGTTTTTCTCACATCGTCAATATTGGTCAAGTCAGTGGAAAATCCTGGACACATAGTTCTCACGTTCCAGGTTGCAAGCCGTAGCTTGAGGTTTCTATTTTTATTTTTGTTTGTACCTGGTGCATTGGTTTTACAGCCTGCGATTCAGATTTTGTCCTAGCCCCAAGCACCCATTGAAGCAGGCAGGCTGTGGCGGATCAGCACCCAATTGGCTGGGGGCTGCCCAGCTTGAGGCGGGCGGTAGCTGATCAGTGACACCTATAGGTGTCTCTCACCGTCAGAGGCAACGCGTGGCGCCCCATGTCTACGCCAACTGACAAGGACTTATAACCCGTAACAGTTGCCTCTCGCTTTGATTCCGAGACCAGTTAAGACCAGGGATGGAGTTATTGCCTCTCCATAGCACAAAGCCTGGGCTAAAATATAGAGATCATGTGTTGCCCATGCAGCATGATCCCTCTCTCGGCCCGCCTAGTTCACTCCAGAGGAAAGGTAACACCCCTACATCTGGAACAAGACAAGCTGCAGAAGCTGCCGGATCAGCAAAGCAATGCTCTAACTGCCCGCCTGTCGGAGCTTCGATCCTAGACCAGTCGCCAACCAAGGTTAGGGCCTGGTCTGCCCTGCCATGACAATTTTGTCTTTAGCTTGCATTTCCTCGCACCAGGGTAAGGCTTGTACCCTCCCAATTGCGCTCTTCCGCCCGAAGCCGTTGGCACAATGTGGGGTGTCGGGTTTGGTAAGCGCCGCCCAACGTTCGGCGCTAACAGAGACCAGGTAGTACCGTCTACTGTTATACGGTAGCTCAGTCATATCTGACTAAGACCTGACACAGAATGTAGATCTAGTAAGCTGTGCTTTAATACATGTAATTGAGACACTGGCGACATCTTCTACCTTAGGCTTAACAAATTTACCAGCAACCTTCTCACTCTTGCGCAAGAACTCTACCTCAACATCACCATCATCATCAATGTCTCCCCTTACAATTCCTACATAGTAAACGCAAGTCTTCTTTGTTCCATATTCACATAACACAC
This sequence comes from Cepaea nemoralis, assembly GCA_014155875.1. NCBI lineage: Eukaryota > Metazoa > Mollusca > Gastropoda > Stylommatophora > Helicidae > Cepaea > Cepaea nemoralis. The sequence goes on from JACEFZ010022605.1 coordinate 420,964, forward strand.
ACTGGCCTTCAAAAACCTCACGCACACCAGTCAAGCTAACCGTACACTCCTCATTTTCACCAAATGAAACATCAGAATCTGTGTCATCACAAAACGAAATGTCAGTTTCTGGATCTGAATCAACATCAAGTTCTTTCAGCAGCTGTCTCTTTGCCTTTTTGGGTGGAACTTTTGCTGCCTTTTCTTTCATCACCGCTCTTTCCCTAATTCGATCCATTTCTGGCGTAGAAGTAGTTTTTCCTCTTTTCCTCATATTATTTGAATCTTTTCGCGGACCAGCTTTTGGAAGTCCTCTGAAAAGATGAGGCAAAGTAAAGGAAGAAGTAGCTTTATGTTGAAGACTCCCTGATATTTCCTGCAAGTCATCTACAAGGTTCTCAACATTACACTCTTTCTGATTTTCATGAAATTCTTGTGCAGTTTGATCTGTGCTGGTACCACAATGTGGAGATGCTGATCCTGTCTGTTCATTGCTTTCTAAAGTGGCATTTTCACTGTCCTTGCTGATGGGCTGTTCGTTATTTCTGAAGGCATAAAATCATCTTCTGTAAAAACATCTTCGTTAAAGGGCCAAATACCTGACACTGCAAAGCCTGATTGAATGTTAATGGGAGTTGCCGCTTTAAGAAAAGTGTGGCCTCCTAGATTTGCAACTTGATAGATTGTCAGTGGTGTCCCAACATTTTTCATCATCCATGAATCACACGCATTGTTATAGACCGACTTCATGGGTTCCATTTCTGGCGTAGAAGTAGTTTTTCCTCTTTTCCTCATATTATTTGAATCTTTTCGCGGACCAGCTTTTGGAAGTCCTCTGAAAAGATGAGGCAAAGTAAAGGAAGAAGTAGCTTTATGTTGAAGACTCCCTGATATTTCCTGCAAGTCATCTACAAGGTTCTCAACATTACACTCTTTCTGATTTTCATGAAATTCTTGTGCAGTTTGATCTGTGCTGGTACCACAATGTGGAGATGCTGATCCTGTCTGTTCATTGCTTTCTAAAGTGGCATTTTCACTGTCCTTGCTGATGGGCTGTTCGTTATTTCTGAAGGCATAAAATCATCTTCTGTAAAAACATCTTCGTTAAAGGGCCAAATACCTGACACTGCAAAGCCTGATTGAATGTTAATGGGAGTTGCCGCTTTAAGAAAAGTGTGGCCTCCTAGATTTGCAACTTGATAGATTGTCAGTGGTGTCCCAACATTTTTCATCATCCATGAATCACACGCATTGTTATAGACCGACTTCATGGGTCCAAAAACTGAACGGTCCAAGGGCTGTTTTAGGTGAGGTGTGTGGTGGCAACGTGATCACATGAATGTTGTTTTTCTCGCACAGTTCAAGTGATTCAAATGAAATGTGGGAATCGTGATTGTCCAAGATCAAAATCAAAGGGAAGTCTTTGGAAGGTCTTGAATGCTTAATGAAGTGATTTATAACTTTGACGAAATTATCACGGGTCATCCAACCTGATTCATTCACAAGGCAAGGGAACCTTCAGGTGCTCCAGCAAGCATAACATTCTTAAATTTTTTTCTGGGAAACACAAAAACTGGAGGGATAATGTGACCCGCAGCTGACACAATGCAACAGATTGTGACCAGTTCTCCTCTTTCTCTGGATGTCACCTGGCCTATTTGCTTCACTCCTCGTGGGGCAATTACTTTTGGCACTTTCTGTACAGTGGTCAGACCTGACTCATCCAAATTGTAGATTTGAGCTCCACTCACATTTAGTTTTGTAATGGTTTCCTTCACAATGTTGAAGAAGATGCAAATATTATGTTTGTTGAAAGCTGTAGCTCTAGCCAGAGATGTTGCCTCAGGTTGCCTCATGGTCAGCTCGGGATTCCGTCGCAAAAATCCACAAAGCCAGTCATTCCCTGCCATAATTTGCTCATCCCATGTTAAAGGATGTGCAATGTTATTTACTTTCGCCATCTCGTACGCCAAAATACGAACGTTTTTAGTTGTGAGTCCATGGAACATTCTTGCACAATCTTTCAAGTAACTAGCAAAATCAGCTTCTTGCTTAGCTGTGAAAACAAGGCTAAGCCTATAATTTGGTACGAGTCTAGTAGGCAGACCATTTCCTTCTCTGTCTTTTGTAAGATTGTTATTAAGGGTAGAGCGAGCAATGCCGTACTCCCTTGCAGCTTTCCTCACTTTCATTCCATTTTTCACAGCATTAACAGCTTCTCTCATACGTTCCTCCGTAACGAGACCCTTGTTGGTGTTTCTGATGTACAATCTTGGCATCTGAAACAAAAGAGTGACAGAATTATATAACATTTAGAATGGTAGGCCTATCATTTGCAAAGAAATACTGATCATAGCACGAATGGCGTGCATCTTTAATAAATCACTGAAATCAAATTTGTTAACAGTTTTATTGGTCTAGATTTAGACCCCAGTATTAAAAAGAATCAATAATGTTGATATTCGAATGCAATCTTCAACACTTTTAATAACAACAGACTGTCTTGTAAATTTCTTCTATGGGGAGAAATGAACCATGGGGAGAAATGAACCGGTCCATTTCTCCCCCATCAATGTATTAAACTATTCAGCCATAAAGTCTCTTAAATCTAATATTATATGCTATATTTTTTATATGAACTCTTAAATAACAAGTAAATAAAGATATTAACGTAATTACCTTGTCCTGATTCCTGACTATGCGTCTGCTTTACGATGGTGTCTGGAACTGGAAAAAGAAACTTTAGTGCAGAAAATTTTTCAAACTTTGCGTGGGAACGACCTGTGCGGGAAGTCGATGGCAAATGAAAAATTCGGACTATGTTTGATGTGGAAAACAAACTTATTATGGTTTCACTTTCATTGCATCACAGCCAGGGGCCAGAGAGGGGGTGGTCCATTTCTCCCCTATGTCCATTTCTCCCCAGTCTCCCCTATCCATTAATTGATTTGGCTACACTAGATTACGCAACCACATGTATACAAAATTCAAGATTGGTGACTCAGCCATGTGCACAAGTGGCATGGCGTCGCAGACAGCAGAGCACATACTCCAGGACTGCCCAAACTACAACATATCCAGGCGAACCTTCTGACCTAGAGAGACAACAGTGGAAGATAAACTCTATGGACAGCTGAGTGAACTAAAAAAGACTGTTAGATTCATACAAGAGACAACGTTGCAGTTATAGACATATTTCAAGCGAACGAAAGAAGAAGAAGATTTGGCTGTGTTTTCTTCTAATATTATTCCTACACCGTTTTCATGTGTATCCCCTCCAGAATAAATTAAGGGAGAGTTTATTCGCAACCAAGTTGCGAATAAATGAAGTCTCTATTCGTAACCAAGTTGCGAATAAACGAAGTCTCTATTCGCAACCAAGAGTAGTTAGAAACAAGCTGTGGGAAATCCTTAAACCATATGGAGTGAGTACACATCAAACAAACCAATGTAGAAGCTTATACAATTAAGCAGCCATGTGCGGGGAATGCCCAAGTCTGCCCCTGCCTGAAGTCTGAGTGGGTTTACCTGATGGTGAGGGACAATGGTAATAGGAAAAATAATCCACATGCAAATATCAGTCCAGTGCACTCTCCAGTAGTGGCAGCTATCAGTAGTAGCACGTATATTGGCTACGCTTGCGTTCAAAGCGAATGAACAAACAACAACAACAAATTCAGATATCCAATAAACCTCTCGTGATATATTTGATATCTCCGTGAATTAATCCGGACACTGTGATGTATGGCTTGGTTTGGCAAATCAACAGAATGTGTGTGTGTTTTTATTTTTAATTCCGGGCATGTTTACGTTCAGTAGTTTGCCATTTCTTTCTGAACTACCGGCACTCATACCTCTGTATGAAAACCAACGCAAGGCGGTCTGCTTCCAAATCGCCGCAGCTAGGTTTTGAACGCGGTATGCAGGATTACGAAATGCATTCATAACCACTTCACTACAGACCCGGCGACTATTCATGTTTGTTTCAGAAGGTACAGTTAGTTGGATGTCTTTTACAGGACATCACAATCAACCACGGCATTTATTTCAGAAGTTGGTGTTGTTGTTGCCTTCCACTTATGCCGTTAGGCGTCGTGGAGAAGGTTAATTGAAGCTCCAGCGCCTGTCCTCCAGTTCCCTCCGGTTTACCGGATAAATAATTACTATCAGTTACCAGTAAGTTATAGCATGTCCAGAAACGAATGCACGATCAATTATTTTCAACACTGTCTGTTGCATCATTATGAAATTTTTCCTGCCGTCTTATATTTACCCCCACCAAAGGAATATGTCTTTGATAGGTCCAAAAGCAACTTAAATCATCGAAAGCGGCGACATTTCTTTGATGTTTTGCTGAAAAACTAGTAATTTCTCGCTTACAAACTTGTTTTTACAGTAGTGAATACCCCGCCAATTCACATGACGACACAAGGCGTATCCGGATTAGTATGGGAGTGGGTGCAATAAAAGAAGTAGCTTAAAAGTCGACAGGGTCGGCTGCATTGCACCGGGTTTTTATCCCATATGGCTCAGTTTCTTTCCGCAACGCGGAAATCGTCGCACAAAGCACGAACTCTGTAGCTCCAGCGACGACCCTAGGGAGTCTCTGAACAAATGTACTCGTGAAATGAAGGACGCGGCCCGGAATCGAACATAAAACCTTCGAAGCCTGAGTCAGACGGCTTGACTACTTCACCACGGAGAATCCCGAGAGGGGTGCAATGTGTAATATTAGTAAAGACAGAGAATTTACAGAGGCATGGGGTAAATAATTTGTAAATTGACAGGAAAGTAGAAGGAATATATTTCTTACCTTATTTTTCATTTCCTTCTTGTTTTTTCAGCTGCCGGTTAATAATGTGTACACAAGTCTTCATGTTAGCTTTTTATATTGAGTTCGTGAAAGCTTCCAAATAGCTGTGCGTTAATGTGCGTATGGAGTGACCAGAAATGATACCGCAATTTAGCCATCATGTTTCCATTTTTAAGGATCTGTTCAGCTGTCAGTGTAGTTTGTTCACACGTACACATGGGTGACATATCCGCTTTGAGCCTTCGTGAAAGATTGTCTACTCTGCTGTTTACCGTTCAGAGACGGAACATGATTACCTGTTTTGCACTATGAAAATAGTTGTCAGTGTCTCTGTAGTGGGCTTTCTTCTTAACGACCAAGATGTTGGTCCTCTTTTCATTGAAGTTTATAGATTGATTCGTATGCACCTGTGTTGTCCCCTAATTTGACAACGTGTTTGCTCTCACGTTTCTTGTTATGCCACAATATGTCAGTTCCACCGCAATATTACTTTTCTGTTGGTATTCAATGCGTTTAGTGTGTGTGTGTGTGTGTGTGTGTGTGTGTGTGTGTGTGTGTGTGTGTGTGTGTGTGTGTGTGTGTGTTTAATACAGTTGTTTGTCACCACTGAGAGCTTGCAGAATTGAAAATTCATCACTGTGGAATACAAACTGTTGCCATTGACATTATGCTGATGCTGTAATATTTAGGACCTGCAATTCGTCTGAATAGTTGGAGCAAAATATCCCGGTAATTGTGTACGTAGATTAAGGTCTGCGATCTGCTCAGACCTTAATCTGTGTCAGACGATTCCAGTAGGTTGATGATTGCTCTCGGTTGCATAAAGTTCAATCCATCCTTTCTCCAATAGTCCTCTTCCTCTTTCAACGCATGGTCTTCACATTTTTTCCAGTAACTTTTATCAATATTGAATAGCGCGGACTGGGTTAGTATCTTGACGTCAGAAAATTTGAATGTAGTATTGGCAGCTGCCACGCGTCCTTTAATTTTAGCCCACACACGTTTTATAGGGTTTAAATGAGAATGCTACGGCGGAAGTCTCAAGCACCTATGGCCATGCTCTTCAATCAACTTGTAGATTTGATATTTCTTGCTTTTTTGCGCCTGTTTTACAAGGGACACCAACTGTAGCTTGAAATATGTTTCTGGGAATGGTATATTTTCCCTTCGGAGCCATATCTTTATTGCTTCCTTTGTGCTCGATACCGTAGGTATTTTGTCTTCTTGGGCAACAACATTGTGATATGATGCATTGTCCATGATTAGACAAGACAGTCTATCAAGGGATGTGTGACGAAACGGCTACAGATCGGCAGATCTCTGCATAATATCCCTTTGACGGGAGTGCGATGCGTTGGTCTCCCTTGAATTAATATCAATTAATAGGGGATTCCCCATCAAAAAGTAGTGCGTGGCGGCGCTATTCTAGTTATTTATAGATAAATCTAGAATGTTCCCCCAAGTGCGTACGTGGTCGAGATCTCTAGGTTCACGAGTGCTTCATGCAGCACGGGGTTGAGAGAACATATCGTGACTCTGGTTTTCTCCGTGAATCATGAATTCACGCGGCCCGTGTAGGCAAGTTGAAGGCGCACTGAGTTAGTTGTGACCAGTCGCCAGCCGGACCTCAGCGTTAGACAGATCACAGCAATAGGGCTGCTGTACTTTTGATGTCAATATGCGCAGCCAGAGCGGACATCGGCAGTCAAGTTTGTGATTGTTCAATCACAGGTTAGTTGAATACTTATTCTATTGTTTAACTGTTGTCTGTATGCCGTGCCGACCTCCCCGAACGAATTAATTGCCGTCGGAATTGAGTAGTCGCGTAGCGTTACAATTTACAGCTGGCTGTCTGCATAGATAATTAACTTTTATCGATCAGCGCCGTAATGTTACCGGACGGAACAAGCCTTATTCCACAGCGAGTGGTGTGTAAAGCAAATAGACTGACCTAGTTACTTATTTGGTTTATTACTTACGCAGGCAAGGCAGAAAGTTTGTCAGTCATTACATCGACAAGCTAGACGCTGTAAATAATAAGGTAGAACTTATTATTATAGATGTGTAATGTGCTTCGTGACATTAGAAGTGTAACTTAGTTCTATCAGTGGTGGTGATTTTTCGAGGAATCAAGGTGAGATCGGTCTTGGTGTATTTACTGTGTGAAGATAGCAGTGTTAATCCGTGTAAGCCGGATGGTGTTACATCGATATGATAACAGTTGATAGAAAGTATTTATGATACTATTGTTACTGCGTGTTGTCATGTCCGTCCGCTAGAATGACCGTGCGTGTTCCATCGTACGTGTGTCTAGGCAGCCGAGTGGGAGGTAGGCCGGTACGCCCAACCCGATAGGTTACAGGTCCGACCCAAAGCGATCGTGCATATCCGAAGGTTGAACATACCCGATCGAGGGTGATGCGGCACTCCGTAATTCGAGGCCGTGGTGTCTAGATAGATCGAGGATTTGAACCTAACCGTTTCTGTCTCTAATATTCTACTCTTCGGGAACCCTGACTCGGTTCATGGAGTACTGGGAGTACTGCCGTGAAGTAGTAGTAGATGAGGGTATAATCCCCCCCCCCAAAAAAAAAGGTGGAGCCAGAGTTGGGTAGTGGAGAGTCTGGAGGCCTGCTACATTGGATGACGTGACTTAAGTCGTCACGGGACAAGGTACACGGGACCCACAGTAGCTGTGGGAAAGTGTAATGGTGGATGGCCACCAAAGCTGTGCTCGACCGGCACAGGTAAGACTGACCTGGAAGATAGTCAGTGAATAAAAGGGCAACTCATGATCTGGGGCAGGGATCCCAGAACTGACACTATGGCTGTGATATGAGTTTGTTATTTAAGTGTAACAATTCATGAGTTCTCTTTGGTTAATACTATAGTAATGAATTATCAGGAGTATAATTCATTATGGTCATATAGTTATTAATGTGTGTAATTGATCAGTCCATGGGTTAAGGGATTGGTGAATTGATAAGTCTGTCAGGAAGGAGATGTCCGGCTGGACACCTTCTCGATAAAGTAATCACTACACTGAAAGGGAAGTAGGTGTATATGTTGATTGATGATGGAAGATGAAACCGGATTGGTCTGGCACCAGGCGAAAGATGCTTTGACAGAGTCATACAGTCGACTCTGGTGCTAGGGGTTATTTGTAGCCCAGAAGTGTTACTTGACTGAACAGGTGAGCTATTGCTGTCTCTACCATCATTATGCCTATACATTATGGTTAATAGTAGATCTATGATGTGATGATTTCATACTCATGTTGGTAGACATGAGGTATGTCTGAGAGGCAGGTGACATGGTGGAGATGCTGTTAGTCTTTGTTGTAGTTGAGTACTCACACCAACCTCTCCGTGTTTCAGGATCTGTTAGTACTATACTGAAGACGATTCGAGAGCTTCACCATGAGCTCTATGGGCCCACTCATTCCAGTGCCTATCCAGAAGTTGATTGAGGCCATACTGGGAGTGGTCGTCTGATTCTGCGAGATCAATGTTGGAAGGAGCTGAGTGCTGAATATGTCGGTAGTTCTAGGTTAGGACCTCCGTCAAAAGTCCGACGAGTGTTATCCGATCCTGAGAGGATCCAACACTGAAACGTCTGGTGATTCTAGCCAGTGAAGCACTGGGTGACATTCAACCTCAGTGTAAACCTTGGTGATTGCAAGGTCGTGAACTTCAAGTTGAAACAGAGTGATCATTGATACCGGTCACCATGACTGTGTGCTATGCTTCTGGCCCGGCTGGGTTATCATGGGACGCCATGTATAATTTGATGCTTGAATAGTGTTTCTACATTGGTTACCTTTATGAAGCCAACACGTGGTCCAGTGACCTAAGACTTTGATTACGAAAGTGGTGGGAACACCAGAGTGACATGTTTGTTAAGGTAGGGAGCTACCTCATGTCAACGTGATGAACTGTTGACAGTGTATGTTAAGGTAGTGAGCTACCTCATGCCAACGTGGTGAACTGTTGACAGTGTACTAGTTTGTGCTTGATACCCATCGATCAGGGTAATTACATGATACTGTGTGAAGATCTATTGATCCAAGGACATGGAAATAAGGTGAAGTGTTTAGTCACCTGATAGTCTTTGCCAGTGACATTTGTGTTCATGTGGAGCAACCGCTCATTTTGTAGGTGACATATCAGGGTGAGGGTCACTTATGAGAAAGAAGAGTGACTAGGCTCTTGTGTATTTTGATACGGTGCTACATGTACTTTTTCTGCAAGTGGGAAACCGCTAATATGCTAGGGTCGGCCCAGACTTCATCAGGAGTGTGACGAGTGATGAAATAGTACGACAGCAAGGAAGGATCCTTGTTCATCGGTGCAGTGTCAGTCAGGCAGTGGTACTGCGCTTGATCAGCCCGTGATTGGTTCTCTGTGTGAAGAGGGAACTTGGGAGAGGCAGCAGACCTTGGAGTTCCAGTCCACTGGAGGAGCCTGGGTGAGTCGCTACCACGACTGGACAACCGCACGAGTGTAACAGAGTTAGGAATAGGAAGAAGGGACAACGAGGTGTGCATAGTCAATAGGGAAGTAGGGTACGGTCAAGCACCATAATATGGGGTAGTTAGGGTGGCTCGTCCTATGACGAGCATCGTAGAAACAAGGTCAGTTGTGAACGACCCATCTTTCGAGATGGACGTATGATTGAACTGGGCAACATCTGGCTTGATTCTGAATAAAGTAACATGAAGCCAGAACCGTCTTGGAGTTGTTGATAGTTCACCGTTACTTCGCTATACTGTTACACGAGCTATCGTCCGCCTCCATGATGAAGAATACTCATCTGCATCTCTGATCTTGTACATAGTATCTTCTAGTCTGGCTTTCAGCCATCCTTCATTGTGTTGTGGTTGACTTAGTTCAGAATTAAATTTTTGTTCTCTTAGCTATGACTTTGTGCAGTGATATGACTGGTGTCTGGTCCGAGCCCCCTTGGGGTAGAGAACCCTAGGTGAGGGAGGGAGGTCCAGCTGTCCCGGCTTGTGTGGGCCTGGTAGATGTTGAGTGCTATTGAGGTGGTTGGAGCAAAGGCTGGGGATTGTATCTATCGTGGCAAACCAGTCCAAGCCCGGCTGTCTTGTCACAAGATAGAGTGGGGGCTCGTCCTGGAGCTTCTCTTTGTTCTGACATCTCGTAGGAATAGGTTATAGTGTCATATGTCCTATACCTATGGTCTACTAGACAAGTAGGGCTACTCGATACCTTTCTCGTCGACATGGACAGACATTTAGTAAGTAAAGTACATGATACATAGGTACAGGTGAGGGTGGAGTACAGTTTAGATGTGATTGCAGTATTGCATATCTATACTGCAATACTAAGTACACTAAGCCATGGTACTCGTACTTTAGATTTAGTAAGTGCGGGCATAATGCAAATGAGATGGGATTAGGAAAGGTGAGGAGTTCAAAGCCTATGTACTGGAAAGTCGAAGAGAGGACTTCAGAGCAGCACACAGAAGATAGCCGTACTAACTGTGTTCAGAAATCGAGCTTGAGGCTCGAAAGAGTAGCACTTGAAGAGCAAAAGTGGTGGCAGAACCAAAAGGCACAAAAACTTGCAGCTGGACCTAGAGTCTAAGAAAGAGATGCTAGGAAGTTCATGTCTCATGGAAATTGAACATGAGTTCGTATGAAGCACTTGAGTAGAGAGCTAAAATCGGTTCTGGTGATTCTGAGCGGAGCAGTAGGGTGGAGTAGCTTTACCAGCTCATCAGCAGCAGCAGACCAGCTCTACCATGCTATGAAATTGCCATGTCCACCATTGCAACCCTTATTGCAAAGTATTAAAGGCGATTCACAGGACCAAGAGAAGATAGATCAATTCTTAGAAGAAGTTCGAGCAAGTTAAAGCTATGGGCTTAGAGCATGAGCGTTGGAATCTTAAGGCTTCACAAGGACTCCGTGCACCGCGTACGAAGCTGTATGCGCGCCGTTTATCTTCCCCAGGGATGGAAAATGATATCCAACCTGAAATCGGCTCTTTTGAAAAGATCGAAAATGACAGCATGCTTACAGGCTGGAGGTCAGAACTTCAAATGTGCAGAAACCATGTGAGATGTTCTCGGTCTATAGTGTGAGGCTGAACTCATACCTATTGAAATGGATGGCGTTGGCCATTTCAAAGAGGATTATGAGGTCTGAGAGAGTTGATGGTGGTGGATCAAATGAAAATGCAGATGTCCCAAGCCTTTAAGGAATTTCTTAGGGGAAAATGGGGCGGAAAGCTAGACATAGTAAATAAGTTTAGCTGAACGGTATGTGGAAGTCTATGGTGAGACTGGGGATTCCAGTCAGACTGATTTCCCAGAAAGGCAGAAGGGCTTGATCAGAAGCCCAAGACCAAGGTCCCAAAGAATCATCCAATGTAGCAGATCCTGTGGTAAAAGACTCTGGTAAGAAACCCGAGATGCAAAGCCCTCCCGCCTCCCCAAAACGGAAGTGGAGTAAGAGGTGGTGTAAGTACTGTAAGTCTCCTTCCCATAATACGGTAGATTGTCTGAGGAAGCCAAAGGACTTGCACTTTGCGTGTCTCGCCTCTAATAGGGGTAGACTTAGCGAGACTACACCTAAGGGTCGGGAGAAACCAAAGTCTGAGAAATCACCTGTGGTCGAAACGATAGAGGTGAATGGGAAGCAGGTGGAATGTCTATACGATACAGGATTGGCAGTTTGAAGCTGTAATCTCATCCCACCTTGTGAGCCCAGGGCAGCTCACCGGCGAGACAAGAGAATTCCATGCTGGCCATGAGGAGCTCAGTAGATATTGACTGCGATTGCTCGGATTGACATTCGGTGCAGCGTATGTTAAGGGTAGCACCAGGCGGCTGTGCTGCCTGATTCCATATTTACCCTTTGATCCTCGGTCGTCCACAGTATCCTGGGCGGACCCAGGGAACATGTCTAGTGCGCGCTAGGAGCCAGGGCCCTAAGGATGGTGAAAGGCAGTGTGGTAAGTGATATACATTCTCTTGCGGCGTTAGTGAGCAGTGCTCAAAGAAGGGACCAGACTTGAGTCCTTACTTACTAGGAGAGTGGCCAAAGTTCGAACGCCAACTCGGGTAAGTTCTATGTAGAAACCGGTTGCTTTATGTAGAGCCGGCGAAAAGGGATAGACAGTACGGTAAGATGGTAGTCCCTACGAACTACAGATCCCGACTTGAGACCTAGAGTGCATACCATATCTTAACCTCGACATAAGGATTGGGGACAACAGTCCAGGCGTACTTTTCCAGCCACTACACACTGGCCTAGAATGACAGGCGGACGTGCGGAGATATATCCGGTCGGCCCAACGGGGTGGTCTGGCAGCACACCCCCCCTCCCTCCTCCCTCCCTCCCCTCCCCCCCCCCCCCCCCCCCCCCCCCCCCCCCCCCCCCCCCCCCCCCCCCCCGCCAAGCACAGGACAGAAAAAACGGTTATCTCTGCAGATTGGAGATAGGGTTCTCGCGCTTCTCCAATCGAGGGGGCGGAATTCGAACTCGGATCAGGGCCCTTTTCCTGTGGAAACGGATAATGTCCGATCCACGTATGAGGGGAAGGTCCGCGGGGAATGCGTAAGTTCCATGTACTCTCCTTCAGAATTTGGAGAGGTCCGAGGTAGTTTCTCCAGACAAGATAGTGCGACTTCCATCGCGCTAGATTCGGTTCTGGGTCCAGACGAGGGCGAGGAAGACTCAGTCCTACGCAGTACATCCTGTGGGGAGGGTCTGCGGTCTTCTGAGCGTTCAACCGTAGATAGGGCGAAAAGAGCCCTCGGGAAGAGGCCCATGGTGTTAAGCACACTGGGAATCGAGGTCGGACAGGCGAAGTCACATCTGGCACGACGGGATCGTCGGGTGACTACGACAGGCTCACTGTCCTACTCGCGGGAGAGAAGGCAGGAGCAAGGGTACTCCAGACGAACCTGGAGTAAGCGACCATTCATTTCGAGTCGGACATCGCGAACGGTCCACGAGGGTGATGAGTCGGGATAGGAAAAATCCTATTGTCGGAAGGGACGAACGAACCTTCAGTAAAGTAACCGAGGGCCTACACAGGTGGATGCGGACAGTCCAGTGTAGAAGACAGATCCTGTAAAGCAATCACCAGGCCGTACGTTCCGGGCCTACTCCCGCTGGAGATAACGTATGTTTGAGGCGCAGTAGGGGTTGGTGATAGCCAGCAGCCCCTACCAGTCTGGTAGATCTCCCCAGGTGAAAGTGAACGTTATGGAACGTCCTATTCCTGGAAATCCAATCTTGATAGAGTTGAGGTTCAGAGTTCAGACCGATCTTTGTCTAGTGAGTGCGACCAGGGTCGACCATCTTAAGTGGGGGCTTATGTGACGAAAAACGGCTACAGATCGACAAATCTTTGCATAATATCCCTTTGACGGGAGCGCGATCGTTGGTCTCCTGAATTAATATCAATTAATAGGGGATTCCCCTCAAAAAGTAGTGCGTGCGACGTATTCTAGTTATTTATAGATAAATCTAGAATGTTCCCCCAAGTGCGTACGTGTGGATCAAGAGCATCTAAGGTTCACGAGTGCTTCAGCAGCACGGGGTTGAAGAGAACATATCGTGATCTTGGTTTTCTCCGTGAATCATGAAATTCACGCGGCCCGTGGAGGCAAGTGAAGCGCACTGAGTTAGTGTGACCAGTCGCAGCGCGCACCTCAGCAGGTTAGACAGATCACCAGCAATAGGGCTGCTGTACTTTGATGTCAATATGCGCAGTAGAGCGGACATCGGCTAGTCAAGTTTGTGATTCTTCAATCACAGGTAGTTGAATACTTATTCTATTGTTTAACGTTGTCTGTATGCCGTGCCGACCTCCCCGAACGATATTAATTAGCCGTCTCGGAATTGAGTTAGTCGCGAATAGCGTTACAATTTACAGCTGCCTGTCTGCATAGATAATTAACTTTTATCGATCCGCGCCGTAATGTTACCGGACGGAACAAGCCTTATTCCACAGCGAGTGGTGTGTAAAGCAAATAGACTGACCTAGTTACTTGTTTGGTTTAGTACTTACGCAGGCAAGGCAGAAAGTTTTGTCAGTCATTACATCGACAAGCTAGACGCTGTAAATAATAAGGTAGAACTTATTATTATAGATGTGTAATGTGCTTCGTGACATTAGAAGTGTAACTTAGTTCTATCAGTGGTGGTGATTTTTCGAGGAATCAAGGTGAGATCGGTCTTGGTGTATTTACTGTGTGAAGATAGCAGTGTTATTCCGTGTAAGACGGATGGTGTTACATCGATATGATAACAGTTGATAGAAAGTATTTACGATACTATTGTTACTGCGTGTTGTCATGTCCGTCCGCTAGAATGACCGTGCGTGTTCCATCGTACGTGTGTCTAGGCAGCCGAGTAGGAGGTAGGCCGGTAACGCCCAACCCGATAGGTTACAGGTCCGACCCAAAGCGATCGTGCATATCCGAAGGTTGAACATACCCGATCGAGGGTGATGCGCAACTCCGTAATCGAGGCCCTTGGTGTCTAGATAGATCGAGGATTGAACCTGACCGTTTTCTGTCTCTAATATTCTACTCTTCGGGAACCCTGACTCGGTCATGGAAGTACTGGAGTACTGCCGTGAAGTAGTAGTAGATGAGGGGAATAATCCCCCCCCCACCCAAAAAAAAAAGGTGGGCCAGAGTTGGGTAGTGGATGAGTCTGGAGGCCTGCTACATTGGATGACGTGACTTAAGTCGTCACGGGACAAGGTACACGGGACCCCAGTAGCTGTGGGAAAGTGTAATGGTGGATGGCCACCAAAGCTGTGCTCGACCGGCACAGGTAAGACTGACCTGGGAGATAGTCAGTGAATAAAAGGGCAACTCATGATCTGGGGCAGGGATCCCAGAACTGACACTATGGCTGTGATATGAGTTTGTTATTTAAGTGTAACAATTCATGAGTTCTCTTTGGTTAATACTATAGTAATGAATTATCAGGAGTATAATTCATTATGGTCATATAGTTATTAATGTGTGTAATTGATCAGTCCATGGGTTAAGGGATTGGTGAATTGATAAGTCTGTCAGGAAGGAGATGTCCGGCTGGACACCTTCTCGATAAAGTAATCACTACACTGAAAGGGAAGTAGGTGTATATGTTGATTGATGATGGAGGATGAAACCGGATTGGTCTGGCACCAGGCGAAAGATGCTTTGACAGAGTCATACAGTCGACTCTGGTGCTAGGGGTTATTTGTAGCCCAGAAGTGTTACTTGACTGAACAGGTGAGCTATTGCTGTCTCTACCATCATTATGCCTATACATTATGGTTAATAGTAGATCTATGATGTGATGATTTCATACTCATGTTGGTAGACATGAGGTATGTCTGAGAGGCAGGTGACATGGTGGAGATGCTGTTAGTCTTTGTTGTAGTTGAGTACTCACACCAACCTCTCCGTGTTTCAGGATCTGTTAGTACTATACTGAAGACGATTCGAGAGCTTCACCATGAGCTCTATGGGCCCACTCATTCCAGTGCCTATCCAGAAGTTGATTGAGGCCATACTGGGAGTGGTCGTCTGATTCTGCGAGATCAATGTTGGAAGGAGCTGAGTGCTGAATATGTCGGTAGTTCTAGGTTAGGACCTCCGTCAAAAGTCCGACGAGTGTTATCCGATCCTGAGAGGATCCAACACTGAAACGTCTGGTGATTCTAGCCAGTGAAGCACTGGTGACATTCAACCTCAGTGTAAACCTTGGTGATTGCAAGGTCGTGAACTTTCAAGTTGAACAGAGTGATCATTGATACCGGTCACCATGACCTGTGTGCTATGCTTCTGGCCCGGCTGGGTTATCATGGGACGCCATGTATAATTTGATGCTTGAATAGTGTTTCTACATTGGTTACCTTTATGAAGCCAACACGTGGTCCAGTGACCTAAGACTTTGATTACGAAAGTGGTGGGAACACCAGAGTGACATGTTTGTTAAGGTAGGGAGCTACCTCATGCCAACGTGGTGAACTGTTGACAGTGTATGTTAAGGTAGTGAGCTACCTCATGCCAACGTGGTGAACTGTTGACAGTGTGCTAGGTTGTGCTTGATACCCATCGATCAGGGTAATTACATGATACTATGTGAAGATCTATTGATCCAAGGACATGGAAATAAGGTGAAGTGTTTAGTCACCTGATAGTCTTTGCCAGTGACATTTTGTGTTCATGTGGAGCAACCGCTCATTTTGTAGGTGACATATCAGGGTGAGGGTCACTTATGAGAAAGAAGAGTGACTAGGCTCTTGTGTATTTTGATACTGTGCTACATGTACTTTTTCTGCAAGTGGGAGACCGCTAATATGCTAGGGTCGGCCCAGACTTCATCAGGAGTGTGACGAGTGAAATAGTACGACAGCAAGGAAGGATCCTTGTTCATCGGTGCAGTGTCAGTCAGGCAGTGGTACTGCGCTTGATCAGCCCGTGATTGGTTCTCTGTGTGAAGAGGGAACTTGGGAGAGGCAGCAGACCTTGGAGTTCCAGTCCACTGGAGGAGCCTGGGTGAGTCGCTACCACGACTGGACAACCGCACGAGGTATCGTCCGCCTCCATGATGAAGAATACTCATCTGCATCTCTGATCTTGTACATAGTATCTTCTAGTCAAGCTTTCAGCCATCCTTCTCTGTGTTGTGGTTGACTTAGTTCAGAATTAAATTTTTGTTCTCTTAGCTATGACTTTGTGCAGTGATATGACTGGTGTCTGGTCCGAGCCCCCTTGGGGTAGGGAACCCTAGGTGAGGGAGGGGAGGTCCAGCTGTCCCGGCTTGTGTGGGGCCTGGTAGATGTTGAGTGCTATTGAGGTGGTTGGAGCAAAGGCTGGGGATTGTATCTATCGTGGCAAACCAGTCCAAGCCCCGGCGGTCTTGTCACAGGATGGAAGTACTGCATTCTCGAGCCAATCTCTAAATACATTACCATTCATCTCATTATGATAATCCTTATTGTCTGTATGCTTTGATACGAACACGAGCCCAGCATTCTGTAGTAAGCCATTATGAGTACTACCAGCATAGGCTATGACCAAACGCTGCCCTTTACTATTGGGCACATAACGCTTTATCTTTCCATCCATTGATTGCCATTCCTTTTCTCTTGTGTGGTTCGCATTGATCCACGTCTCATCCAAATACACTATGTCATAATTTTCTTTGCGCATTTCCCTTATTTCACGTAGGTATCTGCTTCTCATGGCTCCTAAATGCGGTTGCTCGGAAAGGATATGTCTACCTCCCTTGAACTTTCTAAAAGTGAAGCCTAATGTCCTTATAATTGTCCACAAAGGTGTTTTGGATAGCTCTATGTTATTGTTCTTTCTCAACAAAACCCTCAGTTTTCTTACAGTCACTGTTTCTTTGGCATCCATCATTTTTATAATAACTCGCCTGCTGACATCATTGTCAAAGCTGTCTACGATTGCCTTTCTACCTACCGTTTGCTCATCGCGTGTTGGTTTCATTCCAGATTCTTGCACCCATCGACGAAATGGCCGTTTACTCAAACCCAATGCATGCACTGTTCTTATTTCGGGATTTGTAACAGTATAAAACAGTTTTCTGCGATCAGCTTCTTGACAAAAATATGTGTACAACTTCATAGCGATGCTTTGAAGTCAGTGGCGTGCAGAGGGGGTGGGGCGGTGCGACGGCCCTGGGCATCCAGCCGGCAGGGGGCATCCAATTAGGGAGAGGGGGCAGCACAGTGCAGTGGGAGGGGAGGAAGAATGAATTAGGGAAAGAACAATTAAGGGGCATCCAATCAAGGGGTTGGCCCGGGCACCAAAGAACCTCTGCACGCCACTGTTTGAAGTGTACACAATTTCACTTTCAATCCCATTGAACAATATTCACACATTCAAATATTAGCTATTAATATTATATTAGTGGTAAGATTTATTTATATATTTATTTATATAATCACGTTTCATGAAAGAACCCACATAGGAGACACCTCTGAACAATCCCATTTAACTTCGCGCAGTCTGTGCCAAAACGAAAACCACGAAACAATTTCCAAAAAAAAAAAAAAAAAGCGCGGATGTGTCTTGGTGAAGCGGTAATACTTTTAAAATGATGGACTTAATCTCTATGCCGTAAATTATATACCGCATATAAACAAACATTGAAATCTGCTGTACAATCTCCAGAACAAAATTGTTTTTGTTGGGTGGACATAATGATAAGGTTATATGCTAAATCTCATCATTTTCCCTCAGTTGGTTACTGAGATATGGCATTTTATGTTGGGGCCAAAAAAAATAAATAAATAAACAGACTATAGCTAATTTTGTCAAAATGCCGAATAACTGTCTTTGTGCATAGTTATCTTGTCGCTTTCACTTAATAAATTTCTGAAATGAAAAAAAAAAAAAAATTCACCTGCGGGGAAATCGAACCACGGTAACAAGCGGAGATACTCACCGCTATGCTACTGGTACCACGATGAAAGCTTAACACAAATGTATCATATAGTCAACAACATGTCCCGATGGCGTCACTTATGTCACGTGACTAGCCTTTGGTTGTGAATAAAGACTTTGTTTAATGATATCGATAAATTAATGTGTGGTTGTCAGCTATTATTTTACCCGATCCCTTCCATCTCATCTTACTTAAGCCTAGTATATTCATTTTCATGCAATCCATCTCTCTTAGAACATTGTTCAACTTTCCTAGCTCATTTAATGTCCTCACATTCCATGTTCCTACTCTTATTTTGCCACCAGTAGCTGGATGACGGTCTGGTGTCACCTGTGGCTCATGACTGTCCCTACCGGAGGAGGATGTCCTAAGACAGCCATTAACATCGTTCACTAACTCTGAAATTTGATGATGATGACTTTCTTTTGTTATTTATATAAAGAGGATGAGGCGCGTATGATAGAATATCCCGAGTGCTGTGACGTCGTTTCTTAACTCAACCTATATTTACTTAGGACAATCGGAAAAGCCACAAGATATTTTTAGCTGTAATTGGTGTAATTCGAGAAATTCTCGTCACCGTGACTAAACTTCACTAAACTAAACGATTAAACGGTTCTCTGTCAAGCTATATCACGTTATAACAGACGTCTGAGTGAGTTTTGAAGTAAGATTAAACTGTTGTGCTAACTACTTACAACTACTGATCATATGCCATCATCATCAAGTGCCATACCGACTGGTATAGGCGTTCTGATTTAATATACTGGCTCGTAAAACCCCCAAGCATTGAACAAGGCAGAAAAGGTTTCCAGTTCAACACTAACATAGAAGTAACGCCGTTCATGACTCGCCACAGATCTCGGTCTTTGGTGTTCTGGATCAACTCTACCACTGATTCCTCCATGCCACCGTCGCAATCCATCCAGCATAATTTCTCTTGGTCTGCCTCTGCCTCTCTTCCCCTCGATCTGTTCAGTTGTCACGATGTTCTCCAATGCCTCTCTTCTCATCACATGCATTAAGCAAATTAAAATCCTAACAAAGTGTTGGTATATGAATATGATTATTTAAGTTTATAATATACTATTATTAATAATATAATAATAGTTTAGAATGTAGACTAGATACAGAAGCAATCGCAAACCATTTTGATGTTGAATTTGAATCTGTAGTGATCATCGCCGTCGGTTAAGTTAACTACTTAAGTTAAAGTAGACTTCACTGGTAGCCAACGACGACGACAACAACAACAACCACTACGGCACTCTTCCGACAGACGGGTCTAAATCGGGAGGTAACATTTAGGTGTAAACAGTCTCCCTTACAGGGCCTCATTGGCTGCTACTGACTATTACTACTACTACTACTACTACTACTACTACTACTACTACTACTACTACTACTACTACTACTACTACTACTACTACTACTACTACTACACTACTACCCCACTATATTTATTATTACAATGGAAAAGATTTATCTGTATACAAAGGATAATCGGGAAAAGCTGCAAGATATTTTTAGCTGTAATTCGTGGAATTCCCGTTATTTCAACAATAAACGATAGAAACGTATCGCACTCTCCATTCGTAAACTCTGTCATTATCACATTAACTAAAGACAGACGCTGTTTTCAAGTATTAAGTAAGTATAAAACTGTAAAATACTGACATATTAACTGATTACAACCATTGATTATATGCAGGTATAAATTAAGCCGCTCGTAACAAAGTCTTAATGTACTAATTAAATCTAGACCAGAGTCGTTACACGACAGAGTTTTAAGTTTAGACAGAAGTGACTCGTGAAGTATTCGGAAACCATTTTGATTTTGAAGTTGACAGTTAACTTATTTTTATCTTTGGTGATCAGCACCGTCGTTTAAGTAGATTTCACTCTAATGGCAGTAAACTGTTACTACTACTACTACTGTAGTATAAAATCTTGTTTTCTCCAACTAAATTGATGAAGATGGAAAAGGGAAAGAGGACATCTACTAGTACTACTACATCTAATGGCATCTATCTTAGTAGTAAGTTAGTATAAATAGACGTAGTCACTCCATTTCACACATTACTCAACTTAGACACGTAGTTTACTTAGGTGGATAGTAATCGAATTTCAAAATTTGTGTCAATGTAACGTCTTTCAAGCCACAGTGGCATAGAGTATTATATTATTTAATATTACACTGTGTACACTTGTGGGGTGGTAAATATAAAATAAATTAGAATAAGGACAAGTTTGGCTAGGGGTATTCAGTATGAATGGGGTCTAAATCCCAAACACGCCTTCTATAGGATTTAATATACTGGCTCGTAAAACCCCCAAGCATTGAACAAGGCAGAAAAGGGTGCCAGTTCAACACTAACATAGAAGAAATGTTTCCCTATAGAAGGCTGGGAGATCCGGGAAGTTCTACCACAGACACCCGGAGTACAAATCACTCTACCCAGAAGGTGTGTCTGTGTAAGTGCCCCGCCCCACATTTAATCTCCCACATATATATAAACAATGACAAGTATCCACTGTCATGCACATCCACAGTATTATACAACAGAGGGACAACAACCAATGTTAGACGCAACAATTGGATTACATGACAGAGGAAAACAGCCATTGTCAGACAAAAACAGTACAATAACTCACTATATCACATAACAGTAACAATAACTGGACTATAAACATCAATTTTGGAACAACAGGGTTTGTCCAGAACCCAAATGTTTTCCCAATACAGTTGTTTGTTTGTTTGGTTTAAGTAGTAGTGGTTATTCTGGCTGCCTACCAAGCGAAAACCCTCACCGTGACTTAGAGAATTGTCAGATGCTCAGAAAACAGTGTGTAAATTACTAACTACTAACTTTACCTAGCCGTTCTCCGTGGCAAAGGGGTTACGGACGCGGTTTGTAATTCCGCTTAAATGCGTTCGAAACACAGCTGTGACTGATTTGGCAGCAGACCGTATCGCGCTGGTTGCTGATAGTATAGGAGCCAGTCGTTTAGAAAGCAATGGCAAACTACTGAAAGTAAAGCCAAGACATCAACAACAGCAATGCTGGTGCTGACAGTGATGTCGTGTAAATAGGATATGCAAAAAAACAAAACTTAACCTAATAAATAACAAACAGCCAACAAATGCTGGGGTCGATGTCGATATCCTGTAAAGGACATACAACTAACTGTGTTATTTTTTTTTTATTGGCATATCCTTTATAGGACATCACAGTCCTCACCAGCATTTCTGCCGTTGTGATCTCTTGGCAAGTTTACTTTCAGTAGTTTGCCATTGCTTTCTGAATGACCAGCACCGATACTAACACAAAATCAATGCAACGCGGTCTGCTGTCAAATCATGTGCAGCTGTGTTTCAAATGTGGGTATATGGGGTTACGAACACTACCATAATCTCTTCGCCACGAAGACCGGCGTTATTTTCGGTACTGTGCAATAATTTGTTTGGTACTCAACACCAGTCATCTTTGCTTGTTTAGCCACTTTTATACATCAGACATGGATTTTGCCTCAGCTTTCATTCTGGATGAAGAGGAAGAAGAAGAAATAGAGGCTTCTGGTATTAATATTATTCCACAAGAGCCAGGTGAGTACCTTTCTTGATATTTTATGCAGGATTGTCATTTCTTATTACAAATTTTTCAATTTTAATCTAGATGCTCTTTTGCACATAATTTTGAAATATTTCTTCACTGAAACAAAACAAATCTTCCAAGAAGTCATATATTACAGGTATATGTAATATTCTCGAGCAGCAAAGAGTTTGATAGCTAATCGTCATTGATAGTCATAGAAATTGTGGCATTATAGCATTATAGTTCTAGTTTTTTTTCTTTAAGTTAAAAGGTCATAGGATTGACTTAATTGCACCATGTTTTATCCCATCTCAGCCGGCTCCATGGCGAAAGGGTTATGGACACAGTTTATAATCTGGCATACCAAGTTCGAAACACAGCTGTGGACAGTTTGGCAGAAGATCGCCTTACGTTGGTTTTTTATGAAATGGTATGTGAGTGGGACCTTCAGAAAGCAGTGACAAACTACTGATCATAAACTTGCCCAGGAAACATGAACACTCAAAAAATTATGGGGTTGACTGCTACATCCTGCAAAGGATATGCAACTAACTTTATCATGTCAGTCTACATCAGTCTGTCTCATGTCAGTCTACATCTGTCTGTCTCATGTCAGTCTGCATCTACTGTCTCATGTCAGTCTACATCTACTGTCTCATGTCAGTCTACATCTGTCTGTCTCATGTCAGTCTACATCTACTGTCTCATGTCAGTCTATATCAGTCTGTCTCATGTCAATCTACATCTACTGTCTTATCTATGTCTCAGTCAGTCTAATCAGTCTGTCCTTATGTCGTCTACATCTACTGTCTCATGTCAGTCTACATCTACTGTCTCATGTCAGTCTACATCTACTGTCTCATGTCAGTCTACATCTACTGTCTCATATCAGTCTACATCTACTGTCTCATGTCAGTCCACATCAGTCTGTCTCATGTCAGTCTGCATCTACTGTCTCATGTCAGTCTACATCTACTGTCTCATGTCAGTCTATATCAGTCTGTCTCATGTCAGTCTACATCTACTGTCTCATGTCAGTCATCTACTGTCTCATGTCAGTCTACATCAGTCTACATCTACTGTCTCATGTCAGTCTACATCTACTGTCTCATGTCAGTCTACATCTACTGTCTCATGTCAGTCTACATCTACTGTCTCATGTCAGTCTACATCTACTGTCTCATGTCAGTCTACATCTACTGTCTCATATCAGTCTACATCTACTGTCTCATGTCAGTCCACATCAGTCTGTCTTATGTCAGTCTACATCAGTCTGTCTCATGTCAGTCTACATCAGTCTGTCCCATGTCAGTCTACATCTATTGTCTCATGTCAGTCTACATCAGTCTGTCTTATGTCAGTCTACATCTACTGTCTCATGTCAGTCCACATCAGTCTGTCTCATGTCAGTCTACATCTACTGTCTCATGTCAGTCTACATCTGTCTGTCTCATGTCAGTCTACATCAGTCTGTCTCATGTCAGTCTACATCAGTCTGTCTCATGTCAGTCTACATCAGTCTGTCTCATGTCAGTCTGCATCTACTGTCTCATGTCAGTCTACATCTACTGTCTCATGTCAGTCTATATCAGTCTGTCTCATGTCAGTCTACATCTACTGTCTCATGTCAGTCATCTACTGTCTCATGTCAGTCTACATCAGTCTGTCTTATGTCAGTCTACATCTACTGTCTCATGTCAGTCTACATCTACTGTCTCATGTCAGTCTACATCTACTGTCTCATGTCAGTCTACATCTACTGTCTCATGTCAGTCTACATCTACTGTCTCATATCAGTCTACATCTACTGTCTCATGTCAGTCCACATCAGTCTGTCTTATGTCAGTCTACATCAGTCTGTCTCATGTCAGTCTACATCAGTCTGTCCATGTCAGTCTACATCTATTGTCTCATGTCAGTCTACATCAGTCTGTCTTATGTCAGTCTACATCTACTGTCTCATGTCAGTCTACATCAGTCTGTCTCATGTCAGTCTACATCTACTGTCTCATGTCAGTCTATATAAGCCTGTCTCATGTCAGTCTACATCTACTGTCTCATGTCAGTCTACATCAGTCTGTCTCATGTCAGTCTACATCTACTGTCTCATGTCAGTCTACATCAGTCTGTCTCATGTCAGTCTACATCAGTCTGTCTCATGTCAGTCCACATCTACTGTCTACTGTCTCATGTCAGTCTACATCTACTGTCTCATGTCAGTCTACATCAGTCTGACTCATGTCAGTCTACATCTACTGTCTCATGTCAGTCTACATAAGTCTGTCTCATTTCACTCAGATGTAGAATGACATGAGGCAGACAGATGTAGACTAACATGAGACAGACAGATGTAGACTGACATGAGACAGTAGATATAGATTGACATGAGAGAGTAGATGTAGACTGACATGAGACTGATGTAGACTGACATGAGACAGTAGATATAGATTGACATGAGACAGTAGATGTAGACTGACATGAGACAGTAGATGTAGACTGACATGAGACAGACTGATGTAGACTGACATGAGACAGTAGATGTAGACTGACATGAGACAGACTGATGTAGACTGACATGAGACAGTAGATGTAGACTGACATGAGACAGTAGATGTAGACTGACATGAGACAGTAGATGTAGACTGACATGAGACAGACTGATGTAGACTGACATGAGACAGTAGATGTAGACTGACATGAGACAGTAGATGTAGACTGACATGAGACAGTAGATGTAGACTGACATGAGACAGTAGATGTAGACTGACATGAGACAGTAGATGTAGACTGACATGAGACAGACTTATATAGACTGACATGAGACAGACTGATGTAGACTGACATGAGACAGTAGATGTAGACTGACATGAGACAGACAGATGTAGACTGACACGAGACAGACTGATGTAGACTGACATGAGACAGACTGATGTAGACTGACATGAGACAGTAGATATAGACTGACATGAGACAGTAGATATAGACTGACATGAGACAGTAGATATAGACTGACATGAGACAGTAGATATAGACTGACATGAGACAGTAGATGTAGACTGACATGAGACAGACTGATGTAGACTGACATGAGACTAGGGCTGTACCGGATTCAAATTTTTGAAATCCGGCCGGAGCCAGATTTGGCTGGATTTATGAAGTGAGATCCGGCCGGAGCCGGATTTACAAATAAAAAAATAAAAATAAAATAACGTACTACATCACTTGACTTAGGTGAGTGGAGTCACTTGACTGTTTATTACTGCAGTTCATTACTATAGACATGACAATGGTGACATATACTCATATTAAATCATTTAAATGTAAAATAATTACATCATCATCATCATCATCATCATCATCATCATCATCATCATCATCATCATCATCATCATCATCATCATCTTCCACTTCTGCCGTCAAGCGTCGTGGCGAGGAATAATTATTAGTATTATTATAATAAATTAGTAGATCACAGGTTGTTTATATGAGGGTGCTTAAAATGAAAGCTTTAAATGTTTTTTGACTCTTTGAGTTGTCCAAACTGGTGGAAATCACTTGGAACTAGGTCTAGTGAGTACGGGGGATGTTGTACACACTGAAAGTGAAGGTCTTCGATGGTTTCAACCATTGCATGAGCAGTATGGGGTAGAACATTGTCATATTGTTGAAGGACACCATTACTCAGAAGTTCACATCATTTGGACTTCCGGTCGTCAACATGGCAGTTAGGCATTGAACCGTTAAGGCCTGTGGCGTGTTTATGCTTGTAGCTATGGTTTGCAATCGCATTTTCCTCATGTTGGACTGGTAGTACATGGTTCCGTCACCTTGCTACTGAGTGAGTGCGTGGGCGACACCGTGAGCTGTGAAATTCACGTGGAATGCTTTTACATCTGTCCTGTACAGTGACCTGCATGTTCAGAACAATGGCTACCGGTTGTTGCTGAATTGACTGATTTGCCTTTTCGGTTCACAAGTGCATTTTTCAGGAGACTCCTGGGAGTCAGCACTGAAGCTGCGGAGTTCGTGCTTTGTGCGACGCTTTCGGCGGGTCGCCCTGCGGTAAAAGACCGAGCCATGTGAGAAAACCCGGGTCAATGAGGTCTTTCTGGTGACTGCCGAGTCCATCGATGATGAAATGTGGTTTCCGTGGATGAATTTTGTGTTGGCATTGTGGCAGAGGCATTATGCATAGTGTACCTGTGCGGGCTGTTGGATTGCCGAGACTCCTGTCCATTCCACTTTTCACATTGGACAGTGGGGAACATTTTGTGTGATATTCACTGGCACAGAAATGGAGCATAATGGGGACGACCCGTTGCCGTGAAGTTGAAACCTCGACTAACTAACTAACTAACTAACTAACTCACATCATTTGAATTTGATTGCGGGTTGAAACTTCCTACTCCACCCATACACTTGCTGGACTGACTGGCATTCATCACCATACTGGACCTTTATTTGCTGATGAATTTCTATGGGTTTCACCTCTTCACTGGTCAAAAAACGTACAACAGAACACAATCCCTCTATCATGCGTGTCAAAAGTGATGCGGCCATCTTTAAACTGTCCTCATGATGTTACAGTGTTTATCTGCACCATGATGTCACATGCTTAACACTCTTGACATCCTTGACAACAATATTGACAGGCTACAACACAATGGTTATTGTAATTTCTATCACACTTTTAAGGTTCTCACTTGAATCCCCCTTGTATTTCTGCGTGTTGCTTAACGTATAACAAAATTCAGCGCCATGTTTTTACCAGTTCTATTTTTCGCAGACACCAGTGATGAAGACCAGTATTATGGCAATTACTCGGGATTGGAGTGTGAAATCATGGACTTTGATGAAGATGAGATTGAAACACAACAAACTACTGTTAAGGTAAGTTCTATTGAAAAGCAATATATACAATTTAACAGTGATATTTAAGAAAATAAAAACAAAAGCAAAACTGAAAATGTTCACCAAGACAAATGATGTAAATTGTCAAATATTGCTTAAATGATGACACAACTAATCAAGTCATTTAAAAACTAAAAATTTAACTAAATGAGTCATATAAAAAAAAAAAATCAACGTTTTTGCACCGATTTTATTCCATGTGGCTCGGTCTCTTACATCCTCTCTCATTTTACTCTCTGCCATTTTAGTCCTATTCTGCACAGATATCACGTAATGAAAGTTTTTACTTTATTTGTAATTGTTTTAATCATTCTCTGTATTTATGATCTACATAACAACTGATTTACCATTAGAATAAAGAATTCCGTTTTTCTAGTCTCTAGTGTGTCCTCTGATCTTTGCATATTTTCTTTGCTTGTATGAATACTAGAGCTTGTGGATGTATTTCTCATGTTGAAACACAAGAATTATTAGTGTTGAGATGTGGACACAATGAAATATTAGGGACGTTCATTTGAAACCTGTTCCAATGGCTTTATTACAAAAGCATGAAAGAAACATTAACAGGTGTGGTAGCATTAAACAAAGCATTCATTTTGAATGAATTATGCACCATGGCTTGGTCAGAAGAAGTCGCCATAGGCATTTAGGCAAGCATCCCATTGCTTAGGTAGGCGGTGAATGCTGTCCCAAAAAATGGATTGAGGTTGCTCACTGAAAAAAATGTTTACCGCGTTCATTATGTCTGCATCTGTGTGAAATCGTTGCCCCTTTGGAGCTTATTTTAGAGGTCAGAACAAATAAAAATAACATGGTGACAAATCAAGACTATAGGCTGGATGTTGCAGAATTTCCCACTTCTTCCTTGCTAATACTTCCTGAACAATCTTTGCGACATGCGGACGAGCGTTATCGTTCAACAAAATCAAACAGCAAGTAAGCATGACGAGTCATTTATTCTTGAAGGCTTTTTGCAGCTTGTCTAGTGTTTGCAAGAAGTTGGTATAGTTGATGTTGACACCAGGTTCTTTAAAGTTGGCCAATATTAGCCCTTCCTGGTAAAAAAAATGTGCTCAGCATAACCTTACCAGTGAAAACCTGTAACTTGAAATTTTTGGCTTTTGGTGATTCAGCATGCTTCCATTGCATGCTCTCTTTTGCTGCTCGGCTCAAAAGTGGTGACACCATGATTCATTACCTGCCACTATGCGGAAGAGAAATGCATCACACTCCACTCTGTAATACAGCAAGTGGTTCAAATACCATCCCTTGCGTTCCTCTTTTTGGTGGTCAGTCAACATCCGTGGTACGCACTGTGAACACACCTTCTGATATTGCTGTTTCTTACGAACAACCTTTTGAATTGTCCCAATTGACACATCAAATTCTTTCGCCAGCGAACGTATGCTTCAACAACGGTTCATCCGTACTGCTGCATCAATTTTGGCGATGGTTTTTTTCTGCTGCAACAATATGCGCTTGACCCGTCCGTCAAAGATCTATCATGAACTGACGTCCTTTCCGAAACATTCGTGCCCAGTCTGTCACTGTTGTCTTCGACACACATTTGTTACCATACGCTACCTGCATACTTCGATGAATGTCCACTGGTCGACATCCTTCAAATGAAAGAAATTGAATCACAGCTCTTTGAGCTTCTTCGGATGGATTTTGGATCAACCCGGCCATTTTCTCAACAGTCAGAAACAGAACCTATGCATCATGGGACGAGAAGCACATACTCTTTTATTCATTGGTAAGTACTTATCACATGACTATGACATGATCATTTTCAATGTACGCAATTACATGCAGTGCAGCACAAACGGATTTCAAATTAACGCCCCTTATATGACATTTCTTGACTGAAAAAATAACGCGTTATGTGTCTTCTTTAGGAAAAGAAAGTGAACACCAATACAGTTAAGCTAGAAATGAAGAAGCTTATGGAAGAGCCAGATCTGAAAATACACAAGTCAAAACTAGTTACATGCAAGAATGAATACTGTGGGGCTATTTACTCACATCTTTCCAAGAAGGACGATGAGAAAAAGGTGCTGATATATTTTACTTGTTGGATAGATGTATGTGATACTGACGTGTTTCTGCTCTTTGCTAGATGTAGATCTTACTGACATTTGTGCTGATTATTGGATGTAAATCTTACTGACATTTTTGTTCTGTTTGATGAATGTAGATCTTACTGAAATGGTTGTACTGTTTGCTGGATGTAGATCTTACTGAAATCGTTGTACTGTTTGTTGGATGTAGATCTTACTGATATGTTTGTTATGTCTGGATCTTAATGACATGTTTATACATACTGTCTGCTATATCTTACTCCTTTTGACACTTTTGTGCTGTTTATTGGATGTAGATTTTACTGACATGTTTGTGTTGTTTGCTGGATGTAAATCTTACTGACAGATATTTTAGAAGTAGTAATTTTCGGTAGGAATTTAGTAACCACCACCTAGATGAGAGTATTACTTCACTGGCGAGCAATCCCCAAATAGTCAGAAATTGACTAAGGACAAAATCTATATGGCTGAACTACAGATTAAGCCCATGAATATCCAACATACAGCTCCAAGTGGCTCATAACAAAATGAAATGAACTGTGCTGAATATTCACCAAGAAGTGGGAAGGAGAAGGTTAGCTGAGGTAGATTTTTAAGTCTAGATTTAAGAGTAATTGACGGTTCCAAATTGCTGTATGTAGCCGGGGCGCAGTGTTGGGGTGAGCGCCCAACATTGCTTAAATACCCCAATGGCTCGTGAATACATAACCTCTGCAGCAAAAGTCCAACTCCTGGCCTTCACGTGGCGGAACTGTTTTAACTAACAGGAGAAGGGGCGACGGCGAGTATCTGGCGCCGGAAAATAACCAGTGTGCTCTAGATGTGTATACACATACATGCATGTGCAGACACGTGTGTGCGTGTGTACACATCTAAACTCGAGTGAGACCACAGTCTGCTCTAGCAAAGGAAAGGTGCTGAAGACGGAGGCAACCAGCCAGGAGGCGCACCACAGAAATCAGGATGCCACGCAATTACGCAAAATGGAATATGTCGACTGCTGCTAAACGTTATGGTGCTCGCCCTGCTTTGGACCCCCAGGCAGGTGCAGTGCCGGGCCCTATGTCTCGAAAGGGTCCAACCCCAACTACTGGAGGTCCTTCTCAGATGTCCTGTGGAGCCAGGGGACATGAGAATAGAACAGCTGGCCATACTAAACTAAGACTTAAAATAATGCACTGGAATGCGGAGGGAGTCAGCAACAAAAAAGTAGAATTAGAAAACATCCTGGACAAAGAAAAAGTAAGCATATGTTGCTTGCAAGAAACTCACCTCAACGAAAATATAGCCTTCAAAATCAGAGGCTACCAGTGTTACCGATCTGACCGAAAGGACAGGCGAAAAGGTGGGATACTTACCCTTGTAAAAAATAACATCACTGCTTCCCAAATCGAAGTCTATATGGAAGGGGCTGAGTATCAGACACTTAAACTTAAAACAGGCTATACAGACCTACATCTGATCAATTACTACTGTCCAAGTGACCGTCCACAGGCACTGGACACACTACCATTAACAGAAAAAATGATTGTGTGCGGCGATTTCAACAGCCACTCGCAGAGTTGGGGCTATGATCACATGGACCAGAGAGGAGAGAGACTGGAAGACTGGCAGGATGAGAATAGATTCATCTTGGTTAACAAGCCGTCCGACCCACATACTTTCTACTCGAGATCATGGCACTCTACAACTACACCTGACCTGGCTTTTCATTCACCAGACCTGGAGTGGAACATTACACGAATTGTTGGGAAACAACTAGGTGGCAGTGACCATCGACCAGTCTTTCTAACTGTAGAAAATGAGCTTGTAAGTGAAAGCAGCACCCTCTCGAGGTGGAACTACAAGAAAGCAGACTGGGCAGTGTACAAGCATCGCACCAGCATACTGGTTAGAAACCTGAACACTGAGAAAGACATAAATAAAGTAGTTGAAGAGTTTGGGAAATGCATACTACAGGCAGCGCGAGAAACAGTACCAAGAGGAGCCCGTAAACAATATAAACCCTACTGGAGTAGTGAACTGGAACAGTTGCATAATGATGTGGAAGTATGTAGAAAGCAAGCAGAGGCCACACCCAGCCAAGAGCACCACAATAAATTCCAGCATGCAAAAGCCAAATTTCAAAGGGCCAAGCTGCAGGCTAGACGGAAAAGCTGGCAGGAAAAAACAGAGTCTCTGAACTTTGAAAGAGACACAAGGAAATTGTGGAAGCTAATAAAACAACTTAACGATGAGGGCACAGGGAGAAACTCAAAAATTGCACTACATAAAGATGGAAACATCTTAACAAGAAAGCAAGCAGCTGACCATTTTGCGGACTCATTCGCACAAGATAACAATATCAAAATCAGTCCAGAGAAACAACAAGAGATTCAAGAGAAACGGCAACATACAGGACAGAAGGAAATAGTACATGAGGTTCTGGAGGCACCCATCACAATCAGCGAACTGGAGCTAGCCATATCAAAACTGAAAATGAGAAAGTCACCAGGAGCTGATGGTATCTCCAATGAAATGATCAGGAACCTAGGAACAGAGGCCAAAGCAAAGCTGTTGCAGATCTTCAATAACAGTTGGACCTTAGGCAGTGTTCCACAAGCCTGGAGAGAAGCAATCATGATACCCCTCCTAAAATCAGGGAAAGATAGTTCCATTGCCTCTAGCTACAGACCAATTAGCCTCACCAGCTGTCTCTGCAAAACACTGGAGCGCATCATCAATCACAGACTGCAGTGGTACATTGAAAGTAAAAACATCCTTGTGCCACAGCAGGCTGGCTTTAGGCAGTGCTACTCTACGGAAGATCAGACAACCTACCTCTCTCAAGAAATTGAGGATGCATTCCAAGAGAAGAAGCTGGTGCTTGCGGCATGGATAGATTTGAAGAAAGCCTTTGACAAAGTCTGGAAAGAAGGTCTGATGAATAAACTGAGAAACTGCAAAGTCAATGGAAGAATGTACAAATGGGTGAAAGCATACTTGCACAACAGAAGAGCCCGAGTACAGATAGATGGACTAAAGAGCAAGAAAGTACTACTGCGTCACGGAGTTCCCCAGGGCGGAGTATTGTCCCCCACACTCTTTCTAATCTTCATCAATGATCTCGTTGCTAATCTACCGCATGGAATTAAAGCCGCAATGTATGCCGATGACCTGGTTCTATGGAGCACAAATGAACATGCATCAGTGGCCACCAGATTACTACAAAGAGCTGTAGATACATTTGTTGCATGGGCAAATAGATGGTGTGTCAGCATAAACACTGACAAGTGCAGCACCACCCTATTTACCCTCTCTCCAAAACAAAAGGCAGGGACCATCCAGATAAATGGAACACCCCTACGAGAAGATAAAGAACCAACATACCTTGGAGTAACATTTGATGGCAGGCTGACATGGAGAAAGAACATCAACAAAGCAGTAGCAAAAGCCAGAAGGAAAATAGCCATCCTGAGAAAGCTAAGTGGAACCACATGGGGAGCCAGTGGGAAAATACTTAGCAAAGTTTATCAACAGAGCATACGACCACACCTGGAATATGGGTCAACTGCATGGTGTTCGGCAGCAAAAACCACACTACAAGAGCTGGACAAAGTGCAAAATCAAGCACTTAGAGTCACCACAGGAGGGATGAGATCAACCCCTATAGTGGAAATGGAGAAGATGGGGAGGACACAAGCACTGAGTGAGCGCAGAGATACGAAAACGCTAATACAAGCAGAAAAGTTCTTCAGCTTGCCAGGCCACCCTATGAAGAACAGATTTGAAAACCTAGCTATGGGGCGGTTGAAAAGAAGTAGTTTTATCCACCAGGCCAAACGACTCTGCAGAGAAACCACCGATCTGCCCACAGTTGGTATCCCCCTAACAACTATTCCAGAGCGAACTCCATGGAAAGATGAGCATAGACTATCATTACAAATCCAGACAAAAGTGAGAGGAATATTTGACAAGGAAGATCAGAACAGTGTGCAGCGCAGAACAGCCACTCTCAGCTTCCTTGATGAAGAATACCCACAGGACCTCTGGATCCGAGTCTACACAGATGGGTCAGCACAAAATGCTGTTCGAAATGGAGGAGCGGGAGTGTACATAGAATACCCAAATAATACCAGGGACACAGCTAGAGTACCGACAGGAAAGTACTGCCATAACTACGATGCTGAAATTGAGGCAATCAAGATAGCAACAGAGAAATTACTAAATACCAGCAATGGTACACAACCTGTGGTGCTATTGACAGATGCAAAATCAGTACTCGAGGCGCTCCTGTCTGGGAAATTGCCAGTACTAAGGACACTACTTTCTGAACTTAGCAGTCAGCATAAGGTCACCATACAGTGGATACCATCCCACTGTGGAGTACCCGGGAACGACAGAGCTGATCAATTGGCTAAGGAAGGAGCCAAAGAAGAACAGCCTGATGTGCCTGTAACATACCACCAAAAGAAAAGAATGATCAAATCAGTCAGAAAGCCACCAAAACCTGCTCAAGATGACTACCACGTTATGGATAGACCAGAACAAGTCATTATTCTGCGCCTCAGAACAGGGCACAATAGATTACGCAACCACATGTATACAAAATTCAAGATTGGTGAAACAGCCATGTGTACATGTGGATTGGCGTCGCAGACAGCAGAGCACATACTCCAAGACTGCCCAAAATATAACATATCTAGGCAAACCTTCTGGCCTAGAGAGACGACAGTGGAAGATAAACTCTATGGACCGCTGTGTGAACTGAAAAAGACAGTTCAATTCATACAAGAGACAGCACTGCAGTTATAGACATATTTCAAGCGAACGAAAGAAGAAGAAGAAGAGTAATTTACAACTATCCCAGTGCAGGTTTTTCTCCCCTGACTGTTCCCGTCCTTGGTCTAAGTGAACCCCCACCAATGTACACACACAACATGTATGCACAATTGGAATTAAAAAGTATAACGACTGAACTATGAGTTAAAATAAACTACAACATTTATTGGCTATCATTATTATTAGACATCTGGTGTTTTTCAAGATGATGATGATTAAATCATATAAGTTTATGCACTACATTAATCATGAAAGTGAAATGATTAATATATAATACATAACTCTAGATCCTATCTGGATCAGTGTCCGGGCTCCAAGAGAGCTAGCAGAGTGATGTTCAGATCAGCAAACAGCCGGACGGTGTTCAGAACAATAGTGTCTGTCCTGTCTCCCCTAGTTCCTCCATTGTCACAGCACGGGTACTGGGCTCCTGTTGAGGGCTTGGGAAGAGAACATCAAGAATGCATGATCAGTACAATCCTAATTAATACATACATTCTATCACCACCCTATACAATGACCAGGCCAAGTTTCTCTTCCAGCTTTTCTGTGCGTTAACTCTCCACCTTCTTCCTCTATATCTCTGTCCTACTGTTCCGTCATAGGAAGCACTTTTCCATCATCTCACATGCCTGTAATTATTACATTTCTGCCGCATTATAACGTCCCGTCATGAGGAATGCGATGTCCTAAGTTAATGCACTAATTCAGGCAGACATGTAGTTCTCCACCGCCAAAGGTAGTGGTATCATAAGAGTATTTGATCTCCGGCTTACATGCCATGATCAATTTCCATGAACGCTCATCCATCGTCCACAACACACTGAAAGGGTTAAGCACCATATACCCTATAGCAATGGTGAGTAATGTCTGTATCATTACACCGCTGCTTCCAGCGCAATCAATAGGCAAAGTGCCAATGCACGCACAATAGCATAACACTTCATATTGGTAGGTTTGCATATGACAAATTAATAATATCAGACATCCAATGCACATAAAATATATGAATTAAACTAGACATATTATGATACCTTAGCATAATAGCATTATGCACAGTTAGTAACAATATTGTTTACATAAATATGAGACATATAAACAAGTGTCCTTGAAGTAAACACCCAGGACATCTGCGTTGCTGGACACCTCTTAGCCACTGTCGTGGTAAGAATAAAAGCAATGTAGTCAGTTTACTATATTCTGCACAACAAATGCACACAACAAAAGGTGACTAGGCTACTGTACAAAGAAATGACAAGCATCTACCAAGACACATGACACTCAGAAGTCTATCTAGACATAGCCAAGATCTGCCTAACATAAGGTTCCTACTTCTCAGAAGAAGAACACATAAAGCACTATGATATTGTACACTGAACTGAGAAAGAATAGTGTACACTCAAGTAACCTGAGACAATGATATTTCTTGAAATAACCTAATTTTCACCTGTAGACTGAAAATCAGTACATACATCTAAAAGATATGAATAGTTAATAAGAAATAACATTCCTAATGAAGTCTAGCAGACATATGACTACAGAACATTGAACTGGGTGCCTACCTGTTCTAAAGTCAGACTTATTCTGACCTGAAACCTACAAGCCTAGGCTAAACTAAGTACCATGAAGGCCATAAATCTCTTTGGTGCCACCCTGTCTGGTTCATTGTGTGTTTATTTCAATTCCCCACAGTCCTGTTTAATTGCCTCTATGGATCTGTTTCACACATCCCTACAGTGCAGACACATTATCTCCCAGCATTTCCAGTCCTAAATTCTTTCTAGCCCTCACACCTGTGACTGTGGGCAGTCTCTAGTCAGCCAGACTTTCACACCTTGTGTGATTGAGAGGTCCCAGTCAAGTCTTAATCTGTTTAGCCCAGGGAGACTTATTAAGCAGTGAGTTCACACCTTGCGCCTCTAGTCTGTTTCAGAAGGCGGTCAGCCGTCTCGGTTGATCAATTTTCCTGTATGGTGTTGTGTTAAAGGAGCAATTAGGTTCTCATGGTCAGCTGCCAGTTTACAACTCTGTTGGTAAACCACGGTGCTTGCCTCATGCCTGGTCGGTTTTAATTACCATTCCCCAGTCCATTGAGTCTGCCCTTCTGTCTGGCTCTATTGTTAACCACTGTAGGTGAGTTCTACTGGTGTAAAATTGAAGAGGGTTCCCATGTAGCCGTGGACTGTGGTGGTTTGTAATCTTGCGTCGTGTGAGACGTCTTGTACATGCTTATAGAGAAAGCAGTTCATTCTTCTGTTCTTTCTCTACATGGTCCATCAAAATTGAACCAAAACTGTTCTGGGATGTAAATTTGGCATTTCACGACAGTAACTCAAAATTATCAGACATAGGTAGTCATAATATTTTGGCAACATTATGAGAAGGGAAAATGTTTAACATGTTGGACAATCAGAGAGATTTATGAAATGAGATACATCTAACACAGTGAGTGAAACTTATTGAAGACCTTGTGTCATGGCACTACAATGTGTCAGAACATGAATTAATGCATGTTGTTGGAGATTACCAGACGTGGTGAAGCATGATTGTCCATGTCAGTCAACAAGACACTTGATGATGATGATAATTTTCACAGCTTTAAGCAGACTATTCCATTTTGTAATTTCTGATAAAATTATCCACGTAGGTATGGACGTGCAATTTCTGCTACCATGCAAATGACATTGGTACTGACCTACCAGATCTTTCGGACAAAAGTGACATCATGTACATTGAGGACACCAGTAAGATTCCTAAGTTGACACCCCCAGAAAGCAGTAAGCAGAAGATCATATTTGTGATTGACAACTCTTCCAGCATGTCTCTGACAAAGCCAGTAAGTATACGTGTGTTCATTGAATAATTAAGTATTACTTAACCAGACACACATGAGATGTTATATCAGTTGTTAAGTGTAAGCTATACCAGTATGTAAGTGTATGTTATACTAATATGTACATGTTTGTTATACCAGTTTGTAAGTATATGTTATACCAGTATGCAAGTATGTGTTATATCTGTATGTAAGTATATGCTATACCAGTATGTAAGTGTTTGTTATACTAATATGTAAGTGTTTGAATACTAATATGTAAGTGTTTGTTATACCAGTATGTAAGTATGTATTACATATGTATGTAAGTATATGCTATACCAGTATGTAAGTGTATGTTATACTAATATGTAAGTATGTATTACATATGTATGTAAGTATATGTTATATACTTACATACTGCATGGGCAACACATGGTCTCTACAATTCAGCCCAGGCTTTGTGCTCTGGAGAGGTATAACTCCATCCCTGACCTTAACCGGTCTCAGAATCAAAGAGAGGGGTAGCAGTTACGGGTTATAAGTCCTTGTCAACTGGCGTAGACAGGGGCGCCACAGGTTGCCTAGGATGGTGGGAAATAGCTAAGTTGTCACTGTTCTTTGCAGATAGGTCACACACCGAGCATGTGAGATGTAAGATGGTGTGTGATGGTGGAAATGACCATATTTTCACAAGCATCCCTTGTAGATGGACATTTACAGTGCAAATTGGTGTGATCAGTCACATTCACTACCACCATGAGTTGTAGTTATTATGCCTTTTTGAAGCACAGTGTAACAAACTATCGTCTGTCAAAACAGGAGGGTGCCAGTGTAGTGTGTGTAGTGTTATACTAATATACTAATATGTAAGTATATGTTACACCAGTAAGTATATGTTATATCTGTATGTAAGTGTAAGCTGTACCAGTATTAAGTATATGTTATATCTGTATGTAAGTGTAAGCTATACAAGTATAAAATATATGTTATATCTGCTTGTACGTATATGCTATACCAGAATGTGTTTTTTTAAAAACCAGTATGTAAGTGTATGTTATAAAAGTATGTAAGTATATGCCATATCTGTATGTAAGTTTATGCTATTCCAGTATGTAAGTATATGTTATATCTGTATGTAAATACAAGTTATACCAGTATGTAAATTTTTGTTATATCTATATATGTGTATATTATACTAGTATGTAAGTGTATATTATACCAGTATGTAAGTGTATATTATACCTGTATGTAAGTGTATGTTATACCTGTATGTTATACCTGTATATAAATGTATGTTATTCCAGTATGTAAGTGTATGCTATACAAGTATGTTAGTGTACGTCATACCAATATGTAAGTGTATGGTATCCTTTTTTAGTAGATGCAGTTGTTGCACACAGTGAACAATTAGGGTTAGAATTAAATTGTAAGAAGATACATATTATGGTCGTCATTAGGAAAAAGGAAATACCACAGTGTAAAATACAAGTAAATAGGAATATTCTTAAACAAGTGAATACGTACAATTATCTCGGAACAGTTCACAACATCTGATGGGAGACGCCTTGAAGAGATTAGAGCAAGAATCACAAAGGTGAAGGTAGCCTTTTGCAAGATGAAAAACATATTGACCAATAAAAAGATTGCAACGAGGAAAAGAGTGTTTAGGTGCTACATAGAACCTGTACTTTTGTATGGATGTGAAGCGTGGACAATGAGCAGACATGCTGAAAAACATCTGAAGGCTATGGAAATGTGGTTTCTCAGGAAAATGCAAAGAATACCATGGACAGACAGAAAAACCAATGACCAAGTCTTGAAATCTTACAGTGATTAGAGAAATTAGATGTAGACAGTCACATTTTTTTGGTCATGTTATGAGAAGAAATAAATTGGAGAACTTGGTGACAACTGCCAAGATGAAGGGGAAGAAAACAAGGGGAAGGGACGCAGAGGTGTTTCCAAGGCACCAGGGCCGGGTTATATACTGGCCAAGACCTATTGACGCGTCCTCGTCGAGCATCCTGGGCAACAGATCCCTTCGGGGTCCTGGCTAAAGTCAGTAGGATCGCCGATTCCTCCGAAGTCGGAGAGTGTCTACCTGTACGACAAGGAACCACCAGTCTGCACACCAATAAGCCAGACATGGGCAACGGATACTCATGCAAACCTCAGGTCCTGTATGACATCACACTGATGTTGAACAACAGGATGCCTTCATCCGACATACAGGACTTCGCGCTGGAGCTCAAGCCAACGAACACAAGCAAGCAAGCAAGCAAAACAAGGGGAAGACAGTGAAGTAAATACCTGGATTTCTTGGCCACATGGTATGGTAGAGACAAGAACACTGAACTGATTCGTAACTCTGGTGATCGAGTGAGATGGCGAATCATGACCACCCATGCTTATTTGCATGCCACATCATGAATGAATCCTTGTTCATGTGCCATGTCGGTAAGCATGACCAGTCACAGTCTTGGATCAGGTCTGTGTTCTTGTCTCATTTATGCCGTATGGCCAAGTCATCCAGGTGTTTGTCTCCTTGTCTTCCCCTTGCTCTTTTCCCATCAAGTTTGCCAGTTGTCACTAAGTTTTATAGTCAATGTTTCCTCTTAACGTGCTAAAAATATCTTAACTCTCTTCGTCAAATTTCTCCAATCAATTTGTTGTTTTCATTTGTTTCTTGGATAACTGTCTCAGGTGGTTTTCTGTCTGTCCATGGTATTCTTTACATTTTCCTCAGAAACCATGTTTCCACTCGGTTAGATGTTTCTCAGCTTGTCTGGTTATTGTTAATGTTTCACATTATACAACAGGATAGGTTGTGCATCGCCAAAACCAAACAAAGCCAATATGTTGGAATCATAATTCTATAGAACAGAAGGAGTTAAAGTAACAACTGAGATGTGTGAATTAGCATAACAACAGTGTGGGATTTAAGAAAAAATGTCACACATGAAGTAGCCAATAGACGTGTTAAGATGCTTAGTGCAAAATGAGCTAATAAACATTGAAATCTTCTTTTCTTCATCTTACACCTTCAGACGTCAACATGAATATATCCAAATAAAGCAGCAGACAGCCAGAGCTTGTTGACATCTCCATGAAGTTTGTCTTCAAATGGAGCAGGTGTAAGCCAAAATAGTTTTCTCTTTTCTGCTGACGTTGGGCACTCTTGCAACAAATGTTAGCTGCCATTTTATGAGAGTTCCATAGTTCCATTCATCAGTATCTCCTATCTTTTTTACTTGATTAAACATGTGGCATTTCATCCTATTGTGTTCTGTGCAGAGTCTGAAGATTGTTACTTGTTCTCTCTTGTTTGTAATATGCATTCAATCAATCAATCAATCAGGTGCTATCTCCACAATGAAGGTTGGCTGCATTGGGTCTCCAACACAGTCTGTCTCTTACCCTGACTGTACATTCTGTCAGGTTGCTGTTCGTCTATCTCTTGATATTATCTTCCCACTTGTAGCATTGTCTACCTCTTGCTCGCTTGCCTTCAACCTTACCCTCCAGTGTGGTTTTTATAAGCGTGTCATGTCCTTTCTCGTGACCAAAATATTTCATTTGCCTCTTTTTTTATTTCTTTCATCAACTCTCTTTTCATTCCTAGTTTTTCTAGAAACTCTGTATTAGTCATTAGTCATTAGTCGCGGTTCCAAATTCACATCATCGGATCGTCCCATTATGATCCATTCCTGTGCCAGTGAATATCACACAAGATGCTCCTCACTGCCCCATGTGAAAAGTGGAACAAATAGGAGTCTAGACAAATGAACAGCGTCGTCCCTATTATGCTCCATTCCTGTGCCAATGAATATCACACAAGATGCTCCTCACTGCCCCATGTAGAAAAGTGGAACACATAGGAGTCTAGACAAACCAACAGCCTGCACAGGTACACTGTGCATAATGCCACTGCCAGAATACCAACACAAAAGTCCTCCACGTTCATCGTCGATGGAAGCAGCAGTCACTAGAAAACCAGCAGCCACACATTACTGCATATGGCAAACCAGTCAGTTCTGCGACAGAGTCGGCCGTCATTATTCCAAACATGCAGTTCACGCTACAAACAACTGCAGACAGATGTAAAAGCATTTCACATGAAATTCATACATAGCTCATGGTGTCACGCCACGCAACCAACTCAGTAGCAGGGTGACGGAACATAACACTTCCAGTTCAACATGAGGAAAATGCGAAT
Organism: Cepaea nemoralis; assembly: GCA_014155875.1. Taxonomy (NCBI): domain Eukaryota; kingdom Metazoa; phylum Mollusca; class Gastropoda; order Stylommatophora; family Helicidae; genus Cepaea; species Cepaea nemoralis. The sequence continues at coordinate 461,652 of JACEFZ010022605.1, forward strand.
GCAAACGGTAGCCATGAGCATAAACACACCAGAGGCCTTAACTGTTTAAATGCCTATCCTCCATGTTGGGGACCTGAAATCACTGTCAGAACCTCTGTATTTGATTGTTTTTATTTCCATGAAATATGACATTTTTTTCTGCATATCCACATCTCCAGGTTCTTTATTCGACTTTCTAATTGCTTGTTTAATGCCCAGGCTTCCACACCATATAGTAGTCTTGAATATACATAACATTTGACAGTTTTAATTTTTAATGAATGTTAATATTTCTTGAAGTTAATGCTGATTTCCTACTGTTGAAAGCATTTTTGGCCATTCATATTCTCCCCGTTTACTGTGATGTTCATTGATGGTCTTTCCTTTCCACAGCTAATTATCGTAGTTTTCAGTTTTTTGATGTTAATATTTAAGCCACATTCTACACTATGCATATTTACTTGTTCCACTAGTTTTTGTAACTCTTGCTCACTTTGTGATAGTAACATTGTATCATCAGGTTACCTAATATTGTTTATAATTCTTCCACTGATGTTAAGTCCAGGCATTTTCTTCTTCTTCTTCTTCTGCGTTCATCCGTAGTTTTTGTGTGTGTGTGTGGACGTGATTGCATTGTGCCTGTTTACAGCAGAGCTGCGTTCTTGCACCGTTAGGCTGACACATCCGACTTCTGTGGGCATTTGTTGACCGGATTAACCTTCCTGGGTCCAGGCATTTTGACTTGTTTAAAAATTCTTTCTGTGTATTATTTGAAGAGGCTTGGAGACAACACGCATCCTTGCTGTACTTCTCTTTTTATCTTTATGGGTGACAAATAATTATTTCCATATCTTATTGATACCACTTGTTCCCAGTACAAGTTACTAATAAGTTTGTGTCCTTTCCGTCAACTCCTATATCTTCAAGACATGTAATTAATTGTTCATGTTGTACTCTATCAAAAGCTTTCTTGTAGTCTATAAAACATACATATATATTTTTCTGAACTTCTATATACTTGTATGTTTCAGTTAACATCCTCAAACAGATTATTGCTTCTTTGGTGCCGCTATTTTTGCAGAACCCAAATTGTTCTTCAGCTACTTCCCCATCTATTTTATTTTGAATTCTTTCTTGTATGACCTTGAGTAGTATCTTAGTTATATGGCTCATTAACCCTAACAGACTGCTGTACCAATTTTTCGGTAATTTCCTAATCTGCCGCCATACAGCTGTACCTAATTTTTGGTATTTTGCCTAGTACTTGAAAAAATGCGTCACAAACTAAAAATAACCAACCAATCATGGTCAAACCTCATGGTTAGCCATTGCAAATGTCTGCCTCCATAGGTTTGAATTTACTTTGTGTGGTTTAACGCGAAAAAAATTCTGAAAATTCACAATGAAACGTGTGGCTGATGAACCAAGCACTTCAACAAGAAAGCGAAGTAGGTCTAGGCTTTTCACAGTCCAACAGGTGATCGATACTTTGGTTTATTCAGACTGGATTGGCACACAAAGGTGGAATATTGGCGCTAGATGAAAGGTAGACCTATTTTCTACAATGTCTCCAAGTTACATCTTATTCTAACCACTTGTTTGCATGAACTAACATTTTTCTATATCATGTTGGTAAACGTTGGACGGAGGGAATAGCAGAGTCCATGGGAATGTCGATATATGAAGCCCATAATCGGGCACTCTCACGAAGTTTATGCTTCACCTCGACACCGCAAGGTACAAGAGGAACATGATGAGATGAGATGAGATGAGATGTTTTTTTTTTCTCTTTAATGCTCAGGAGCCCAGGTAATAGGTACAGTTAGGTTCAGGGCCTCAGGTCTGGTAGGGTTAAGCTAATAGTTCTGTAATCCTCACAATCAACAGCTCTTGGCTTCTTGGGTAAGGTGATGAAAATGGATGTTTTCAAATTCTTGATGATATACCCAGTGTTATATATATCATTACATAATTCTGTGATTGTATCAATGCCAAAGCTGGATAAGGATTTTATCATCTCCGTTTTTATCTTGTCAGGACCTGCAGCCTTTCCTTGTTTCATCTTTTTAATAGCCTTCTCTATATATGCATTCACATTTGATCATTGCAGATGGATATGTCCAAGGCTAGTGCAACTCTGAAAGATGTCATTAAAAAGGATCAAGAGAGACAATATGCTCTCCAACAACAGCTATTAAATCTTCCGGACCTACAACTTCCTGCCATAACGTCTGCTCAGGTAGAAGTCACACGTTTGCAGGCCATTAAGTCCAGTGTTATAGATGCCATCGAGAAGCTCAATAAATCTCAGCCAGACACTCGAGTTGGACTGGTTACGTTTCATGAAGATGTAAGTAATAGTAAAGAGTTTAACTATTTCATTGCCGAAGCATAAAACATCACCAAATGTGACCTTCTAATCTGTTTGGACAGAATGATGATACATCGCTATACTAGGGTTATTGTGTTATTTGTTTTGTTTCGTGGTATCTTCCCCAATTTCCATGCTCAGTAAATGGAAATGTACATTATAATACTTGTTCATTTTACTGTGTACCATATTTGGTCCAGACCTGCTTTTTGTTTGGCAGTGAATCAGTTAATATTGTTTCAGTCTGACACAAGTTATTTGACTATTTCTCTGTAATTTTTTTTATCATACTGTTTGAATTTGATAAAATGAAGAACACCTTATGCAATAAGTCCCTATTATTGGAAGTTAGGAAAGGAATTTTTGTGGGATGCAGAATTTAAGTGTTGGTGATTTATCTTACACAGGTGACTGTTTACGGAGATGGTAGTAAGGTGTTGACTGTTCAGGGAACGCAGCTTCAGAATAAGACAGCTCTAGAGAAAATTGGCGAAGATGAACGTAACCTTCGTCCTGTTCATGAGTCTGTTGTTAGTTTGAAAGAAAAGATAGCGATGTAAGTACTATAAGTTCTAAATTCTATTTTAAAAGCAATATTCCAAACTCTTGACATATGTGATTTCTTTGTTTTGTTTTCCATGTCTCTAATCAGTAATGTTCTGTGTAACTGTAATTCTGCTTCATACCATTGTTTGTTTTTCCCATCGTCAGTCATTTTCCCATATGGATGTTTCCTAGATGTTCATCCACACAGTCCATGAAAATACAGTTCTTCGTCGATGGCAGTGGCAGTCAACCAGAAGCCCAGCAGCCACGCATTTCTGCATAAGGCAAAACCGGTCAACTCTGGGACATCGCCATCTGCCATCACTCCGAACATGCAGTCACATTCCAAAAAACCTCGGGCAGATCACACAAAACTCACAGCTCACAGTGTCACGCCATGCACTCACTCAATAGCAGGGCGATGGAACCATCAAGCCTCCTTAGTCCCTCATACGACATGCGGGGTAGACTGCAGTGTTGCTATTCTTTGCTTCCCTTACTGGCCCCGGCAACACAGAATTTTGTGTGATATTCACTGGCACAGGAACGAAGCATAATGGGGATGACCCGTTGCTGTGAAGTTGGAACTGCGACTAACCAACCAACCAACCAACCAACCAACCAACCAACCAACCACCCACCCACCCATCCAACCAACCAACCAACCAACCAAAGTATCAGTTTTAGAATCAATATCATGAACTCAGATGAGTTCTCATAATGAGCTTAACCACTGTTTGCAGTTGCTCTTTAGCTTCATTCTGCTTTGAGCTTACCCTTGAGTCAGTGGAATGGTATATGTTTATTTACTGCCAGCACATAGAATAATCCTGCTGAGAATTTTCAGCATTTGACATAAAAGAAAATGAGAAATGAATACTCCAAGAGGCACTAATTGATAAAGCAATACTTTTCTGCCTCTACTTTTCCTGCTGTGCTTGCATACTTGAATCCATCATATCAAATTTCTTTGGATTCCACTTCTCAAATTGTTATCAAAAAGTTCATATTTCAACACCTTTTCAAAGTTAACACATTTTGTTACGATTATTTTTCTACTTCTTGTCTTAGTCAGATATGACTGAGCTACCATAGTACAGTAGACGATACTGCCTACTTTCTATTACCGCTGAATGTTGGGCAACGCTCACCACACTCGGCACCCCAAATTGTGACAATGGCTTCTGGCAGAGGAATGCAATTGGGAGGACATAAGCCATATCCTGATGCTAGGAAATGCATGTTCTCTACAATTCAGCCCAGGCTTCGTGCTATGGAGAGGTTATTATGTCTATTTTATTATGGACATAAATATCGCCTGTCAAGGCAGCCAGGTGCCAGTATATATATATATATATTTATTCTCATTGAAGGCATCTTCTACTGACTGAGATCAGTAGGTAATTTTATCCTCTCTATTCTAGCATTCTCCCAATCCAGCTTGCTCTGACACAAGGATCTCCGGAAACTAAGAAAACTTCTAGCCAATGGCTAACTGCTCACTTCCCAATCTTCCTAACAGAGCTTGTTGGTAAACTGAAGTCCTAAACCCTTGGCTGACTGCACTTGTGAAGCCGGATTATTCACATATGCATTCACTTTTGCAACCACTGTTGTTGTATGCCCATAATTCTTTCTTCTTTTCATTTATCTTAGTCTCATCATTAATAAATCATTTTTGCCATAATAATATCTCTGTGTGTTAACCCACATTGTTAGTTGATTAATTTTAGAAAAATAAAGAATAGTGGCATGTGGTTTTGAAAAACAAAATAATGCCTTACCTGTTGAATTAAGCAAACAAACACATTCAAGCCTTTAAACCACCCGTTTTTGTAAAAAAAAACAAAAAAAAAAAAAACACACACACACACTTAGCATCTTCATTTTATTCTTACTCAGGATCAATGGCCTCATTAGTAAATAATTTCTTTCTTTTGTTCACGCGCATACATGCACGCATGCACCCCCACCCGCCCGGCCACTGATGGATGAACAGATACACAGACAGACAGATAGATAGATAATACACTCACAGTTTGCCTTAAATGTATCTATTTATTGCTGACTTTGTTCAGTTTGGATGAACTCGGCCGCACCGCCCTTGGACCAGCTTTAGTCATTGCCCAGGCAATGGCTGGTGATGCAGCAGGATCAAAAGTCATTTTGTGCACAGATGGTATTGCAAACATTGGCCTTGGCAGGTTGGAGGACACCACTAAAGAAGAAATTAACAGCTTTTACAATGATGTCATTAATGACAGTATGCGATCTGGGTAAGAAATGTGAATATCATTGAATGCCTCTTTGTCTCCTCCTCCTCCTCCTTCTCCCCTTCTTTCCTTCTTCTTCTCCTCTTTTGCATTCTTCTTCTTCTCCTCCTCCTTTTACTTCTCCTTCTCAATTGCCAAGACGCTGTCGTACATAACTTGAACGTTAACTGTAATATAATAGCTCGCTTTCAATAAACAGCGCTTTGGTAAAGAAACCATGAAACCATAAGAATAAACAAGGTCGAATCGTAGACGTGATTGTAACTGAATCAATCGCCGTTTAATTTGTTTACACAGCTTATTGGTTGTTGCATATCATCAACTATTCATCAATTTATACCGTGCCTAGTGGACTACCAGGGCGGTCGGTAACTATATCAATTGATATTAATATTAATGTTAGCTTTCACAAACCTTTAAATGATTGTTCTTGATTTACGGTCTATGTCTTTCAATTCACCTTCTGTCTATCCTGAAGGTCCATTTCTCACCGTTTCTGAATTCTAACTAATTTCCTCAGCAGTCGGTTCATTCATTCTCAGCGTCATCTCCTAAGAGCGTGTTACAATATCTTTTCTATCTGTAACTCATATTCCAGCCACTTTGTCCATGTAAAACTATTGATTCGCCAGTTTGAATGTCCTGATCGTTTCATGCACAGCCTGCCATTCCAAACTCCAACAAAGTCCTGTCTGTTGTTTCGGTGACGTCAGAATGACGTTTCTCTCTGTTGACAACTATCTCTAGTTTCTCTGTGCGGTTTTCGCTTCTAGGATATACATCTATTTTCTGTGATGTAATTCTTGGGCACTAGCTATATGGCATTATGCCTCCCTCCCCTTTAAAATGATGCAATCATTTTCTAGATCGTGATCAATAAATCTGACAATAGCAGTGCAGACGTAATAAGTCATAAGCTATGCTAAGTACGACAGTATGGCCCCCTATGTATCCCACACAAAATTTAAAAAAAATTATTATACGACGGGCACGCACATCAGTCTACAATCCCGCGGTAGACGTCGTGTAGACAACCCATGGGGAGGCTGTACTAACTAACTATAACAAATTAGTCCCTCATTTGTCTATTCAGACAAGCGTCCTAACTCTAGCTAAATAACCGGAGTAAGGGGACGTGTGTGATTCACAGGTACCAAGCCGTCAGTACTAGTGACTGCTCTATAACTCTCGCTGCAATATCTATCACTTACTATGATCTTGTCCGTATTGCATATATAGGTGAGGTCATCTGCCTTCATTGTAGCCGTAGTGGTACTCTGCCCTAGTTGTAGCCCTATAGTCCATCTGTTGACTCCCAACAAGTTAGTTAGTTAGTTAGTTAGTTAGTTAGTCGACAGATCATCCTCATTGCACATCGAACCATTCAGTCCATAAGTGCTCGGATCCCCTCCTCAGCAAATCCCGCAGCATGTAGCGGCTAACGACGCCAGTTCTGTGTTGGTTTATCAATCTTCTTTGGCTTCCTGCGTAGTGTTCTTGTTTGGCCACCCCTCTTTTAATTTGCTGCTCTAGCAGTCTGGCCATTGTTGTAGATTCACAGTCATCACTTGGTTTTCGCAAAAGTCTTACTTCTCGTAGAGCATTCAGAATGTCAGCCTGGTCCATGGCGCGTCCACCCTCCACAGTAGCCTCACCTGCGAGCTTGTCAGCTCGCTCATTTCCTTGTACTCCCGCATGCCCTGGCACGGAGATGAAACTAATCTTTGCCAGCCAAGACCGCTCCAGAGGCAGCAACCATTCTCTTCGGATCGACCCCTCCTCTATCCTCTTGATCATGTTCATTGAGTCGCTAAGGAAACAAGCCCTAGTGAATGTCTGTGTCTCGAGCCATGTTATTGCTTTACTTACTGCCATGACTTCCATGGTCAGGCTACTTGTGGTTTCAGTGAAAGCACCAGAGTCCTCCTTCACAATTCTCCCTCCGGCCCGAGCTGTAAAGGCCCATGAGCTTCTCACATGTCGGACGACTGACCCATCTGTGTAGATGACTGCGTCACTGTCTAGCGAATTCTTGAAAATCAACGCTTGTACTTCAGCCTCCACAGCAGCCGGATTTTCTTGTCTGCATTTCCTATCTAGTTGGATGCAAACTGAAAAGGATGTGCAGAAGTCTGTTGGCACTTGCACCCACTCCTCGCCAGGTTCTAAGTCCTCAAGTGAACACACCTGTTGAAGAATGTCTTCGGCTTGACCCATCCACGGCCGTCTTCTTTTTAACCTGCTACCCTTCACCTTCCTAATTTCACTATGCAGTGGATGTTGTGTGTTTGCGTTAACTCTGAGGTAGGCGCGTGCCCTGCAAACTTGTATTCTCTCTTCAATGGTTGGAAAATCAAGAAGGTAGCGCATCGCCCTGCATGCTGTATCTCTTGTACATCCAAGAATAATGCGCATAGCTTCATTCTGTATCCTTTCCATCCTTTCTATCTGCTTATGGCTGAGAGTCAGAATTGCCATTGCAACAGACTCCCAACAATTTAATGGCAAATGATGGCGAAATTATAATGTGGCATAATCTTCGTCTGTGAGCTAACGATTGTACTTGAATATGTTGACAGCGATCAGGCTATTAACCAAATTATAACACTCTTAATCAATAAATTCTAACAAGTAAAGACCAATAATTTAAATTATGTGAACTAATCTAAATTAACACATTCTATAATTATCATATCACAATTCATAGTCCTCAATTTCACTATGCTAATAACTAATTATTTCAATACACAGTTATCAATTGACTTAAATGTAATAAAATTACCCTATGTAACGTTCCTAGCTAAACCACGCTAAAATAGTTCATATGACTAACACAATTTATGAGTGTATAGTTCATCGTCTTATTAATCACAGTCATCGTGATATCCGTGTGAATATATATAACCATATTATCTAAGAATATCGAAGTTCTAAGCTTAAAATGTCAATCAATTGTCCTCAAACCGAATTCTTCCGTTCTGGTAACATTCAACATCCAGATATGTAACAATATTATACCAGAATATTCTACTGAGTAAATATGTACAGAATTTATCAACGCTGTCTATTATTGATATAGTTAACAACAAGTGTCTGAAGAATAGAGAACCAGAAGTAATTTATCAAGATGAATTGCAAAAGCATAACTAAGATAGTGTGAGCAATTCAGTGAAAGTTTGGCTTCCTATCAGCGAAATTTAGAACAACTTATTTTATAAGACTCTATTGTGTCTGTAGTAACAAATGTGCTGATATATTTACCTAGTACTCTCATTCATTCCATACTTTTCATCTTTATTCTTTTCTTTCTTTCTTTCAAACCTATGGAACGCTGTCGTACATAACTTGAACGTTAACTGTAATATAATAGCTCGCTTTCAATGAACAGCGCTTTGGTAAAGAAACCATGAAACCATAAGAATAAACAAAGTCGAATCGTAGACGTGATTGTAACTGAATCAATCGCCGTTTAATTTGTTTACACAGCTTATTGGTTGTTGCATATCATCAACTATTCATCAATTTATACCGTGCCTAGTGGACTACCAGGGCGGTCGGTAACTATACAATTGATATTAATATTAATGTTAGCTTTCACAAACCTTTAAATGATTGTTCTTGATTTACGGTCTTTGTCTTTCAATTCACCTTCTGTCTATCCTGAAGGTCCATTTCTCGCCGCTTCTGAATTCTAACTAATTTCCTCGGCAGTCGGTTTATTCATTCTCAGCGTCATCTCCTAAGAGCGTGTTACAATAACTTTTTTATCTGTAACTCATATTCCAGCCACTTTGTCCATGTAAAATTATTGATTCGCCAGTTTGAATGTCCTGATCGTTTTATGCACAGCCTGCCATTTCCAACTCCAAGAAAGTCACTGTCTGTTGTTTGGTGACGTCAGAATGACATTTCTTTCAGTTGACAACTTCTCCTAGTTTTCTGTGTGTTTTCGCTTCTAGGATATACATCTATTTTCTGTGATGTAATTCTTGGGGCACTAGCTACGTGTCATCAATCCTTCTTCTCTATCCTCTTTTGTCATTACAGTGTTTAGGAAAGGTATGATCTTTTGATAAAAGTTTTGGTGTTTGCTTTGTACAACATGGAGCCAACAGCCCTTTACCTATAATTTCCTTGGTCAGCCTCTTGATTTCATACCATTGTATGAGTAATAGAACTCCATTGTCCTCTGAGCATTAGCTTCAGTTGACATTTTTGTTTATTGAACCATCTGATCTCTGACCATGAGAGACACATTGTACCTTTCCGTCTTGACAGACAATAGTATGGTACATTGTGCTTCAAAAAGGCTTAATAATTACAACCCATGGTGGTGGCGAATGTGGCTGATAAGGCCAATTCGTGCTGTAAATGTTCGTCCACAGTGGATGCATGTGAAAACATGGTCATTTCCACCATCATGCACCATCTTACGTCTCTCACGCTCTGTGTGTGCTTTATCTGCAATCATTTTCTCCTTTGTCTTTATTCCATTTCTGATAGTTGCCCTCCATGCAACACGTTCAGCGGCGACTTGCTCCCAATGTGCATTATCAATGCCTGTATCAATCATATCCCACTTACACACATCTTTGTATCTTAGTAGAGGCTGACCCTGAGATCTCCTACCCATGTGTAATTCACCAAAAAAGATGTCCTTTGGTATTCTACCATCATCCATCCTCCTAACGTGTCCTATCCATCTAAGTTTACGAAGACTGAGCATGGAACACACTGTCACACAACCTGATCTTTCCAATACTTCAGTATTTGTGATTTTGTCTTGCCACTTAATACCAAGTATTCTTCGCAGACACCGCATATGAAAGCTGTTTAAACGTTTCTCTTGGTGTGAGTAAGTTGACCAGGTTTCACTGCCATAAAGAAGAGTACTAAGGACACAGGCTTGGATAGACAAGGACTTTTGTTTTGGCAGTAAGCTTCCTGTTCTCCCAGACTCTTTTGCTAACATGTTCATTGTTGTTGCTGCCTTACCAATCCTGATGTTGATTTCCTGATCTAGGGATAATTTGCTATTTACCTCTGATCCTAGATATGTAAAATGGTCTACTATCTCCAGTTCGGCGTCGTCAATAAAGATTGATGGTACCCCATGTGCACCTTGTGACATAATCTGTGTCTTCTTTTGTTAATTGTTAAACCAAATTCAGAACAAGCATTGGAGAATGCAGATAGTAGATGTTGTAATTCTTCCTCAGAGTGGGTCGTAATTGCAGCATCATCCGCAAAAAGCAACTCTCTGATTAGTACCCTCCTAATTTTGGTCTTGGCCTTCAATCTCTGAGCATTATAGAGGCCGCCATCTGAGCATGAGTGAATGTATATACCCGCATCTGATCATGAAAGGCATATTTCAGAAGAAGTGAAAAGTATATTCCAAAGAGGGTGGGGGATAGTACACAACCTTGCTTAACTCCACTCTTGATTTCAAACTCTTCTGAAGTTGCACCATCAAACTTGATTATACCCTTCATGCCTGTGTGGAACGATTCCACAATGGACAGAAGAGTTGGTGGGCAGCCAATCTTCTTTAGTGCCTTGAACAGACCCTCACGACTGACCAAATCAAATGCCTTTGTGAGGTCGATGAAGGCAATAAACAGTGGTTGATTTTGTTCCCGGCATTTTTCTTGCATTTGTCACAATGAGAATATCATATCAATGGTAGACCGGTTCTGTCGGAAGCCGCACTGTGATTCAGGGTAGACTTGATCTCCTAGGACTTGAAGTCTGCGCAGAACAATTCTGGCAAATACTTTCCCAACAATACACAGAAGTGAGATACCCCTATAGTTGTTGCAGTCGCTCTGATCGCCCTTGTTCTTGTACAGTGTTATGATGCTAGAATCTTTGAAATCCTGTGGGACTTGTCCTTCTCGCCAGCATAGCTCTATTAGCTGGTGGATCTGTAGAGTGGAAGTGTCTTGCCCACTCCTGATAATCTCTATTGGAATCCCATCCTTACCTGGAGCCTTGCCAGATGCAAGCTCATTTATAGCACACTTAACTTCTGTTTTGGTAGGAAGTGTGTCCAGGTGGTCAAGAGTTGGCAGGGCCTCTATGGTGTTGAGGGCATCATCTGCTAGTTTGGTCTCACTTGAGTAAAGCTCTAAATAGTGCACTACCCATCTATCCATCTGCTGTTTCTTATCAGTGATGATTTCTGCAGTCAAGGTTTTCAGTGGTGCACTTCTTTATCCCTTCATACATGCTTCTGATGTTTCCCTTATCACTTGCGTTTTGAATGAACTCACATAACTTGATCCAATAGTCATTTGCACACTGCCTGGCAGCCTTTCGCACATCCTTCCTAGCCTGCTTCAGCTCACTGAGAGTGTTACGCGTTGTTCTTTCCTTGTTTCTTAAGAGAGCTATCTTCTTTTTATCAATCACGGGCTGCTGTGTCTAGCTGTTTGCCTCAAACCATTCCTACCTCTTGTGATCCACAGTGCCGTAAACTCCTACCACAGTTTTATAAAGAGTTTCCTTTAGTTTACCCCACTTTTCACTTATTGTACAACTTTCTGATGTATCAGTGAAAGCGTCTTCAAGTTGCTGTTGAAACTCAAAGCACTTTTCAGGATCGTGAGTGTTAATAATATTAATCCTGGGGCTAGATTTATGTTTATCTATGTAGATTCTCTTTGGTCTGTCTAACCCTTGCAACAACCAAAGAATGATTTGTATCACAGTCAGTTATCATTTATCAGTTGGGGTATCTTCATTGCACTCCGGACAGGTCCATAGGTTCTCAGATCCTCCCCCCAGCATATGCATCAGCGTCCGGTGGCTAATAGTGCCAGTTCTGTATTGGTTGACAAGGCACCTCTTTTTCCCGATATACCTCACACGTCTGGTGTCAACAACTCATGTTTCAGGCATCATCGGATTACTTCTCCCACACCATACAAGAAACTTGCAAGTCGTGTGCGAGGAATGAAATGGTACATTTTATTGCCGTTGGCTCTTTACAATTGCAAAACAGTCGCTATCTAATCACACATAAAGTCACAATATTCTCTATCACTAGTTTTCCTAAACCCTATAGCTAATCTCTATCTACTAGGCTATACGAAAAACACATATCTATTCTCTACGATGTGCACACTACAAAGTCAGTCCCCCGTCTGATCTTCTTTCATCCCCTCGTCACACACCACGCGGATCGACCTTGACCTTGGTGCGTGTTGCCTCACATGGCACGCTGATCGCAGACGTGGTATGTTGAGTGGATACTCAACTTCTCCGTGGCTACCACGAGGCGTGATGCTATCGTGATTAGAGTGCTAACTCTCTGAACAACGCCTGCGTGTCTCATGAGGGAATGGATAACCATCTCCCATTACCTCATCTCCCCTGCCCTTACCTCGGGCACCGTATCACCTCCTGGCCTCTTCAAGATTGACTGCTCTTCCTGGCGGAGGGGATGCGGTTCGAGTCTTTGACACACACCCACCCCTCCTGTGTTGCGTCATCAACTTTCACTCATTGGTTGTGACGCAAGAGGTTTCTAAAAAAAATTTAATGTCTCTAATTTTTTTGTCAAAGACTCTAGATAACCTGGCTTTGGGCACTCTAATAGACTTCTACTGACTATTGTCACAATGTAGCAGAACTTTACTTGGCTACTGGCAATCGCCACAAACTTGACTGGTTGGCGTGAGCCCTCTTCTCACATGCTATATTATATTTATTAGAGGTATGTCTGAACCGGACCGTTGTCTTATAAGACCTGCCCTCACATAGTAAATTAACTTACTACCCATACAAAGTTGACTTTCTTAGGGTCAACACATGAATTGCTTCATGTCCCCCATATAATATTTAACAACCATTACACAAGGTGTGTGCGACAGGCTTTACCTACTTCGCTTCCGCGTGTAAAGTACTATTTCACTGTTAAGTTAGTGTTTCGTTGTCTATTATGTCCCCTGACCCGCAGTTATCTCCCTTTGATCTACAAAATGTGTATGTAATTTATATGTTTGTTTTTCTGGTTGTTTGCGTGTTTGGATGTAATCAATCTACTAATCTACCTTCTAATCTATGTTTCTACCTCCTATGTGTATGTATGTTAGTTTTTTAAGTGTCATAATTTGGTTAAATGCGGCCACAAACAGGTGTATAACACTAATTCGTGACTACATTCCCTTGTTATGAAACCCAAAATACTGTAATCTAAGTTCTAAACTATCTTACAGACACACATTCACACTAACACATTCTCAATAACGAAAACCAACACTAACACAGACAAACATTAAAAGTCGCGCCAGGCAGCAGAAGAATTTGCTGACTGATCTCACTCTCTCCCGTCTATTTTCCATTCGCTCTCACTTTCACACTTCTGTCACACTTCTTTCATCCTTAATTCTGTCACACATCTTTTATCCTTCCACACTAATCATTCCGATTATTTAAAACCCTTGGAGTGACACTGTACAGGTTTGGCTCAGTTTGAGATAGTTGAGCCCATTGACTGTGCGACAATCGTTGCACGAGTCATGTATTTACACTATATTTATATGGACGAGAAAGGGTTGATGGTGTATCCCCTTGGTCTCATCATCTATTATATTATACTAAACTACAACTCTAAATCCTAACATAATAATATTAATTCTATAAATATGTATTTAATGTGTTAACTAAATTTTGTCACTGTTAATTATATGATATGTTTATATTAATCGTTATGTTTGTCTAATCTAAGGGATGTAATCTAACTACTTAAATGTAACTTAATGTGACGTGAGTTATGTACCTTAATTACATGGATGATGTGAACACAAATTATGTAATTTTCTAACACTCTACTAACTAATGTTTTTAAATGCACAAAGGAATTATATGAGTGATATTCTTAATCTAAATGGTGTAAATGATGTATGTTCACTTATCTACTCTTTTTATCCTATTCTGATGTAAAATGATGATATTACTAAATGGTAATATTTGATAGGTGGTATGGTTTCATTAAGATGGAATGAACTGAACCGAAATGAAGCTAAGTGAAATATAACAACCTAAATGGTACTATTCCTATCAAACTTTTAATTTAGCTTGTAATTAACTATTTTTACGTCTAAATTAATATTCTAATTTAATTCTAATGGGTTAATTACTGTACTACCTACACTATTAAAATAAATGAGAACTATTATATTTCCTAACCTACATCTAATTTATCACTATCTTAAAATATTATATTACATATCACAATAAGTTTATATACATGGTATTCAGCTACCTCAGGTTAGTTGTTGCCTTCATGATTGTACATTGGTTTTATAGGCATAATATATATACACACTTTGCCTGGGTATCTGAAATACATTGCACAGTCATACTAGTGTTCTATCGGTAGTGCACGTGTAGAGTTCGCTGGTGTCGTAGCTCAGTCTTTTCGTGTCTGTAATTAAGCATTGTTCTGACACTGTTTTCTGCGCTTCACACAAATGATACACCGGAATGGAGCTTAGTTGGTAATGAGCTGTCCTATTTCACACGGTGATATCTACGTTTTGCAGCACAGTTCTTCACTTGATGTCTACGGACACATGATAGTTCACTGTTCTTGGTACATGATTAAGCACATAATGTCGATGTATATGTAACCTATTTTACATAGAATAATATAATATATTCATGTACTAACTATCACTCTACATTTATCTGTGGGATTTCAGGTATTTCTACCCCAGATGGTAAAATTAGTGACCACCTGTATATCCGGTCATTTCGATGCACACCACTCTGTATGACCGTGATCGGGGAGTTGTCGGTCTGGACAATGCAGTGAACATCCGTCAGAATTAGATGGAGCTTTCTCACCGCATAGATGACGCTTAGGGTTGCAACTGTGATATGGAATCTCTGGACTCAGCAGGTGTGATCTTACGGCTCACGTAGCAACTCGGGTGGAAGATGCCCTCAAAAAATTGGCCTAGTACTGCTGGCATCTGTCCTAGAATAATAAACGAGCCTAGGATTAGGCAAGCGGAGGATTGGAATATTACAAAAAAGGATTTTCATTTTTGACAATGCAGAAATTAATAATGCATCTTTCACATTCAATTTTACAGATACTTTTAAAACATAGGAATATAGAATTGTAATTTTTGAGTAATTTACTAATCCCAAACGGCTTCTGACCTGTTTCTTTCTAGTTAGACATGGTCAGATTCATAATTTTGGTACTAATTTTCATGGTCAGTCTTTAGTTGACCTTGAGAAATGACATGACCCAAAAATGAATTTCTTTTAGGCCTAATTCGACTTTGCTCGGTTTGACAGTGAGACCGAAGAGTCGCACCTCTGTCGAAGACATGTCTTAGTTTCAGTCAGTGTGTTGTCCAGTCATCCGTATTCTGAATATATTCATGCGTATTCTATAAGTTCACTAAATGTATGTACATTGTCGGATTTGCCAGTCTCGCTACCTAGTGTAGTTGCGTTGTGTATGTCTGTCGTCTGATTACTAGGTGTGGATGCACTATGTTCGTCTGTCCCTACTTATGTGTCTTGTTGTGAAAAGTAAAGTTTTAACATGTTGACATGGAATATCTTCAAGTGTCTGTTTATCGACATTCCATAGTCAACATTGGAAATGTCACGTAACACCTTGAATGGTCCTTGCCATTTTGCTTGTCTGGAAGTCACCGACGCATGTTTTGATCTGGTTTACCATCGATTGTTCAAGCACCCTTGTTTGTGTATTGGTAAATTTGACCCTCCCTCTTACAGGTCTAGAAGTCAGAGTAGAAGGTAGTACTTCAGCTGTAGGATGTCTACCCTTAAACTTATGTACTAATTGTTTACAGATATTACAAGAAAATACATTACGACAAAATAATTTAATCTCATTCCAAACCTCTGGCCAATGAACATGAGCGTGGAATCTAGGCCTGGTTTTGTCTTTTGCCAGGTGACCAGCAAGCGGTGACTCATGTGCAGGTTTTTGCACAGTTAAGCGGTGTTGTACAGGTAGCACCGTTTGCTGATTCTCATGGTTCTCAGATGTAAAATATCTCGTAAGAAAGCCATTATTAGGTTTAAGGAACCATGAGGCATTTTTGGTCACTTTAGATCTTTCTTTCATTAATTTTAAATATGGAGACACACTAGGATCAGCTTTCTGCTGTTCTATAAATTTCTGTCTGCTTGGTATCATCTGTGCCAGTTGGAGAAAGCAACAGTAGTCTCTCATCTTGTAGTGTGTCTTGATGTTTTACAGTGTCTGCTCTAGTAGTTGTATTAGCTGCATTTAATTTCTCCCATGCAACTATTTCATCATTAGTACAGTGTTTCAGTTGGGGTAAGGAACCCAAAATTAAATCAGTACAAGGGTTGTCAAGTATTGCACAAGTAAAGGTACCCGAAAGGAAAGGAGTGTTAATACGGGCTTTGGCCAAAGGGTAAATTTCAATGTTACCCGAAAAGGTTCGGCATTTGACAGAGTCGCCTGTATAATCACCTGGACTCACTAGATCCTTTCTAAGACCAATAAGGGTACTGCCGCTGTCCAGCAAACATTGGCATGGTTTGTCGTTGACCATTGCATTGTGGAACACTAACTTGCCTCTGGAGGCTATTGCTGCATTTACACTCTCAGTTGAGCATGGTACTGTATGTCCACACTCCAGTCTTCCGTCTGCATGAAATTGCTGACAATGTCCACAATTGTCAAAGCTTAACACATCGTTCACACAACAGACATCTTCAGACTCCTTGAAAGGTAATACATTTTCAACTTCACACTCAGTCTCACTACCACTATCTGAAGAGGTGTCAATCAAAATAGCATTGTTAGCTTTCATACGTTGGCGGCCAAGGCACTTATTAGAATAATGGCCATAGCTGGAACAAAAAAAACATTTGATTGCACGCCTGTATGCTGATCTTTTATTTTGTTGCTTCTTGATAACATTTTCAAGATGCGCCGGGTAGTTTGGCGATTTGTCACACATAGAATAAGTGTCATGCAAAAGTTGACAGTAAATACATTTTGACACTTTTCTATCTTTGATGTCGTGTTTCTGAAAGGGTTGTCTGTTATTCTGATAGTTTTTTGGTTGGTCTCTCACAAAGGAAACTATTTCAGAGTCATTTGAAGTCTTAAAAATATCTCTGTTGGAAGAAAAATATGCTGAGCCTTTTTTCTCAAACTGCTCGATGTTCTCAATGTCTGACTGCTGCAAAAATTTAGCAAAAGGAGATGGTATAGTGGATATAACCTTATCCATAGCTATTAGGTTTTTTAATCTATCAAAGTCTTTTCCTATGTTAGCTGCTTTAAGCCACCTGTTTAGTACACTCTGCACATTTGAAACATAATCAATGAAAGTTTCACAAGGTTTAGGTTTTAAATTTGAGAACTGAACCTGATACCCAGGGGCATCAAGTAAGAAGTGCTGCATAATTCTGTCATTGATGTATTGATAGCTAGATCTAAGCTCAATTGGTATAGATTCTATTACTTTAAGGGGCTCACCACTCAGATTCTTCATATAAATTGGAGCCCACATCTCTAATGGAACTTGGTGATATTTAAATTGATACTCTACATTCTCTGTCCAGGCTGATATGGAATCTTCTTTGCAATATGGTTTGATAATATTTTTGTATTTGTTGAACTTATTTTCCTCTTGTTGACTTTTTAATTTAGTGGCAGAGATCTCTGCGTGTGAGTCTACATCCATACCTTTCATCTTTAATTGTGTCTCTGATTCTACTTGTATTTGTTTTTCCTTTAGCTCTAATTCTCTTTGTTTTAATTCTTTCTCCTGATCTAATTGCTTTTGCGTTAATTCTAGTTCTTTCTGTTTATTTTCCTTATCCTGTTCTAACTGTTGTTGCTTAATCTGCTTATCATGTTCTAACTGTTTTAGCTTGATGTCCAATTCTTTTTGTTTTGTTATCTCAGCTTGTTGTGCAACCTCCTTTTGATGTTGTCTATCTCGTGCACGTTCGTCTCTTTCAGCATCCTTTATTTCTTTAAATCTCTTATCAGCATATTCTTCTAGCTCTTTACCTGTATATTGTAATTGCTTACCAGCTTTTATAAAGTCCTCTAATGTTGCCATGCTGTTGAGTAATTAGCTTGCGTTGACTTACAATGGTTTGTTTATTCAAATATTTATCTATGATGCTCTATATTTGTTCCTCGTTGAGGACTATGAATTGTATTTTCAGTTTCTATGCTGAACAAAATTTCTATGTTGGAAAATCAGCGCACAAAAATATGCTAGTGTATCACAAGCTGAAAAAGAGATGCACTATTAATCACAATGCATGTCAAAAATATAGGAATACTCAACTTAATGTTCCCGAGATTCAGGGAACTTAACTCCGTTGACACAGATCACCTTGTTTGGTACTTTGGGATGGAGGCACGTTTCGTAATCAGGACATTTTATTTGGCACACCGGTATACGTACTCAGCTGTTGTTCGCCCTCTGATACATAGGGCAGCAGTACTTATTACCCTTACTGCACGATATGATTTTCCCGACAACTAAGGACAATGACTTTGACAATGACAGACTCACGAACAACCAGAATATGTGTTAATTAAATTTAATGTCAATGTCCTGTCTTCGTTCTATCAGTAATTGCCTTTCGTTACTAACCTAGTTAATTTCTGTAAGTGTTGTGCAGCCAAGTCTCATCTGCGTGGCCGAAAATAGTTCCATCGTGACGGTAAACAAAGAGAAAGTAGGACCAAAAATATCAATAACTGCTTTTAAATAAATAAAAATACCATAATAATGTTTAAATAAATAAATATATTCATTTAATAACTCAAATAAACAAATAATAAATAATATAAAGCACAGATTCAGGCGAGACGCCGCTTGGCGATTTTGTAAACACTCGATTGCTGTATGCAAATGACCTAGGACAACTGTTTGTCAATCATTCTACGTCAGAGGCGCAGCGCTATTTTTAGTTTTCAAAAATCGATATTGTCGGCTGGCTGTGTATCGCTCCGCCATGAATCATGTTTGGTGCTTATTCATAAATAAATTGGTAAATACATAAATGAATATGAGAAAATAAGAATATTACTACTTACAGCTTTGAAGAATACATGATTTCACTAAATAAACATTTCATAAGCACAATTAAACAATCTATTTCGTCACGATAGGCACATTTCTAGCTCGCAAATTGCTCTCGTCTGCACAGATTACCGTCACTGACACAAATTAGATCCTAGTCCTAGAGCCGTGGCTGAGTGGATTTGCTTGGCTCTTTCGTCCAAGCACCACTTCTGACACCACAATTATCCTATGCCTGTCAACAACTCATGTTTCAGGCATCATCGGATTACTTCTCCCACACCATACAAGAAACTTGCAAGTCGTGTGCGAGGAATGAAATGGTACATTTTATTGCCGTTGGCTCTTTACAATTGCAAAACAGTCGCTATCTAATCACACATAAAGTCACAATATTCTCTATCACTAGTTTTCCTAAACCCTATAGCTAATCTCTATCTACTAGGCTATACGAAAAACACATATCTATTCTCTACGATGTGCACACTACAAAGTCAGTCCCCCGTCTGATCTTCTTTCATCCCCTCGTCACACACCACGCGGATCGACCTTGACCTTGGTGCGTGTTGCCTCACATGGCACGCTGATCGCAGACGTGGTATGTTGAGTGGATACTCAACTTCTCCGTGGCTACCACGAGGCGTGAGGCTATCGTGATTAGAGTGCTAACTCTCTGAACAACGCCTGCGTGTCTCATGAGGGAATGGATAACCATCTCCCATTACCTCATCTCCCCTGCCCTTACCTCGGGCACCGTATCACCTCCTGGCCTCTTCAAGATTGACTGCTCTTCCTGGCGGAGGGGATGCGGTTGAGTCTTTGATTCACTGACGTCAAAGTCCTCTGCTCTCGCCATATCTTTAAGGACGTTAATCACATCGGCACGATCCATGGGCTGGCCATCTACAGGGGGTGCAGAGCCAGCCAGTTTATAAGCTCGTTCATTTCCCTTGACTCCCGCATGTCTCGGGATGAAGATGAAGGTGACTTTACGGACAACAGACTTCCGCAGCGACTCAGTCCACTGTTTACGTACAGATCCAGCTTTGACCTTCTGAATCATGCTCATTGAATCACTTAGTACACACACGTTAGTATAATGCTGTGATTCCAGCCATATGAAAGCCTGTGTAACTGCCATCACCTCCATCATCATGCTGCTCGTGGTCATAGAGTGGGCACCACTGGATTCTTGAACGGTTCAGCCCGCTGAACGGGCTGTAAATGCCCACGCACTTCTCTGCTGCTTTACAACAGATCCATCTTTATAGATGAGCACTTTGGGGCTATCTGAGTGTTCATAGATGAGCGCGTTGACCTCTGCATTGACAGCGGCAGGGCTCTGCTCTCTGCACTGTCTGTCGAGTGTGATAATGCAGGAGAAAGTGCACTTAAAAGCTAAAGGCACCGGCACCCATTCCTTGCCGGGGTTGATACTGGTAAGACTGCAGACCTGTCTGACAACATCTTCCGCCCGACCCATCCATGATTTGCCCCTCTTTAGCCTGTCACCCTTTTCTCTGAATATAGCGTCATGCAGAGGGTGCTGCTCATCTGCACTTATTTCACGGTCAGCACTGTGGTAACTTCGAGTTAATGATGTATGGTTCAGATGTTGTCTCCGTGTGATGAAGTCCAGCTGGTGCCAATGGCCAGATCTTGGATGTTTCCATGTGACCTTATGCAGCTCTTTTGTTTAAAAAAAAGGAGTTTGTAATACATAGGTCATTTCTGGTGCAATGCTCCAGCAGCCTTTGCCCATTTTCATTCATGCGACCGATGTTGAATTTTCCAAGGCACACTGACCATGAACTCGAGTCCTTGCCCACTCGAACATTGAAATCACAGAGCATATAAATGTAGTCAGACTTTGGAACTGCCTTGATCACAGAGTCTAACTTCTCATAGAACGAATCCTTCACATCATCAGAGGAAGGCAGTGTCAGTGCATATGCAGTAATAATGGTGGCAAAACCACAAGAGGTTGCCAAGCATAGGGATAATAGTCTTTCATTTCTGCCATTTGGAATTTCAATCATTCCCAGTAGCGAATTCTTCACTGCAAAGCCCACACCATGTTGCCTTTTTTCTGCCTGCCCTCTACCCTTCCAAAAAAGGGTGTAATTGTTTTCCCTGGGTGATCCTTCCTCAGCGAGGCGCGTGAGTCTCCTGCAGGCCAGCAATATCAATGTTAAGACGACTGAGTTCAGCATCAATCACAGCCGTTTTTCTCACATCATCAATATTCGTAAAGTCAGTGGAAAATCCTGGACACATGGTTCTTACGTTCCAGGTTGCAAGCCGTAGCTTGAGGTTTCTATATTTCGTTTTATTAGTGCCTTGTGCATTGGTTTTTACAGCCTGCAATTCAGATTTTGTCCTAGTCCCCAAGCCCATTGAAGCAGGCAGGCTGTGGCGGATCAGCACCCAATTGGCCGGGGGCTGCCCAGCTTGAGACACCTGTAGGTGTCTCCCACCGTCAGAGGCAACCCGTGGCGCTCCATGTCTACGCCAATTGACATGGACTTATAACCCGTAAATGTTACCTCTCGCTTTGATTCCAAGACCGGTTAAGACCAGGGATGGAGTTATTGCCTCTCCATAGCACAAAGCCTGGGCTAAAATATAGAGACCATGTGTTGCCCATGCAGCATGATCCCTCTCTCGGCCTGCCTAGTTCACTCCAGAGGAAAGGTAACACCTATATATATCTGGAACAAGACAAGCTGCAGATGCTGCCAGATCAGCAAAGCAATGCTCTAACTGTCCGCCTGTCGGAGCTTCGATCCTAGACCAGCTGCCAACCAAGGCTTAGGGCCTGGTCTGCCCTACCATGACATTTTGTCTTTAGGTTGCATTTCCTCGCACCAGGATAAGGCTTGTACCCTCCCAATTGTGCTCTTCCGCCCAAAGCCATTGGCACAATGTGGGGTGTCGAGTTTGGTAAGCGCCGCCCAACATTCTGCGCTAACAGAAAGCAGGTACCATCTACTGTCATACGGTAGCTCAGTCATATCTGACTAAGACCTGACACAAACTTTGTTAATAGGTTAATGGTAAAACCTAATATATGTAATGCCATCTGTCACTGCAATGCTGATTGTTTCCTTTGCATTATTTGGGCAGTGTGTCAGTCACACTAATTTGTGTGGACAATGCAGGCTTGGATACAGCCCTTGGACAAGTGCCAACAGAAACAGGTGGAATGGTTGGTGGTATTTTATATTCAATTACTTGTATTATATTTTTTTAAACTGTTTGTACATACAGGCTTTGCTTTTATAAAACTGTTTATCTTCAGGACCAAGTAACACGCCCATGGCAGAATGTTCCTCTCATCATAGCTCACTGGAAAGACTCTCCATCCTTCACTAGTTACCTGTCTTTTGCATATTTATAATTAGGGTGTTTTTGATGTCTGTGCCCATTGTCCTGTTGGTTGCCTCTGCCTCAACTTGCAGGAACCATGCCATCCATTATTGTTGTTTCCTACGGTGAGATTTGATTTCTTCTTCTTATTCTGCATTTTATCCCTCAATTGGGCACATGACCTCAATCAGCTGAAACCGAGTACTTCTATCATTTGCCATCTCCTGCACCTCCCTTATGTCCTCCCCATATTATTCATCTCTGTGTCTCTTCCAATAACACCCACCTACAAAAACTAAATAAGAAAAACCAGAAGTGCTATAAGGGAAGACAAGAAGCAGTTTATAACGAGTACTTGTAATAAAATAGAGCATCTCCAGTCGCAAGGAAAAGATGGAGATTTGTTTAGTTAAATCAGAGCACTAACAGGCACATACAGACCATCATTACATGTAATAAAGGATAGGGATGGTAACACTTTAACAGAAAGGTAAGATATGCTAGAAAAATGGAAGGGGCATGGTGGAGAAATGTACGAAGACTTGACAAAGAGCCCAGATAATATACATGAAAGTGTTGAGAGAACCAGAACCTTTATTAGAGGAAGTACAGTCAGTAATACAAAGTCTGAAGAAAGGATAGTCACCCAAGTTGTGATGGCATGCAAGCGGAACTAATCCAAGCAAGAAGAGAAGCCAGTGTCCTATGAGAGCCAGTATCCTATCTAGCACTCACTATGTGTCAAGATATGGAATAGTGCTATTTGACCCAAAGCATGGAAGATAACAATCTACATCCCCTTACTAAAGAAAGGAAATTTAAAATTGTGCATCAGATATCAAACCATCACACTGATAAGTCATGACAGAAAAACTGTGAATTATCATGAAGAGAATTGAAAGTAAATTATAATGTGAATTACAGGAAGTACAGGCAGGTTTCAGACAGGGAAGAGGAATCAGGGACCATTTCATCAACTTGAGAATCATCTTTGAGAAATGCAGAGAGTACAATGCAGATCTTCATATTTGTTTATAGATTACAGTAAGACCATCCACCATGTTCAACATCAGAAATTGTGGAACATCATGAGTGATATGGTGTTTCCAGCACATTTGATCCACCTAATTCATTCATTATATCATGATCATCAAGCAGCTGTCAGAGTAACTGGTGAATCATCAAACTGGTGTGAGTTGCAAAAGGGAGTAAGACGGCTGCATTTTCTTTTCATACCTGTTAACATATAAGCAGAACATATGATGTGTAATGTCAAAAATGATGACACCAGAGATAATTGTGAACCACTTGTAGTTCGTGGAAATCATATCTCAGAACTTTGACTTGCAGATGAGACAGTTCTCCTCACAAATAGTGCTATGGGATTAGAAGAGATGATCCTGTTTGTATAGAGACACAGTAAAAGTCCAAATCTGTGTCTGAACTTAAGCAGAATAAAAATAATGTCCACAGACAAAACCACATTCCAACCAAAGATCACAATTAACAATGAAGAAATTGAAAATGTCACTAACTTTGAATATCTTGGCTCCATGATCAGCGACAATGGGGACAGTTCACAAGAAATTAAAACACGGGCTTGCCACAGCAATGCAGAGATTAAACGGTAATAAGAACCTATGACACAACACCAGCAAACAAGTTACAGTAACATTTTTGTGGACATGCATCTTTCCTGTGTCAAAATATGGATGTGAGTCGTGGAATAATTTTCACTATCACTAAAGAAGAAAAAAACCGGTCTCTCTGGACACAGGACATACAGGAACCTTTGGCATGAGCACATGAGACAGGAGAAATGGCCATAGATCGAGAGGCTTTTCGGCGGGCTATGTTGAGATCCAAAAAGGAACGCTACATGATGATGTTTCTAATTTGCAATATTAGGTCTCCATTTGATTTGGGAACCCTGGTAGCACAGTGGCTAGAATGCTTGGCTGCTCGCATTCAAATTCCCATTCAAGACATGAAGTTTTAACAAATTTACCAGGGCTCCTGGGTTGATGTAGTCAAAAATGGGTATTAGGAAATGTTCTGGGAAGTAAAGGCTGCCAACGTGATAATGATCACATCACCCATCAAGCACTGATTGGTTATACAATAGGGCTAGGATCATATACCCAATACACATCAATGGCAAAAGACAATTTATCTTTTCCATTTTACCACCAGCATTGCCTATTTAGCCAGCCTCCCTGGTCTAGAGGTTACACGACTTTCTCCATAATCTCGTATACTCTCGTAAGTAGCATGACGACGGCGAGAATCAGTAGTGGTTCTATCCGCGTCGGTAACTTACGGGGTATATGAGCTGGTCGCTCAGAAAGCAATGGCAAACTACTGAGCGTAATCTTGCCAAGAAATCAACAATCAGCTGATGTTGACAGCAATGTCCTGTAAAGGATATGCAAACATACATATTGCCTATTTAAGTCTACTAAATTGCCTATTTAAGTCTACTCCATTGCCTATTTAAGTCTACTCCATTGCCTATTTAAGTCTACTCCATTGTCAGTGAAGAGCAAGGGTCTCTGTCTTGGTAAGTGTATGTTGTTTGCAGTAATGTTTAAAAAAAATATAAAATTAATTTAATAATCATTGTGGTATAATTAACCTAATATTTGTCAGTAAATAAAAGGTTAGCTTGAGGCTCATTCTTTCTGAATTTTGCCTCTGTCGGTCACAGAAGATTATCAACTCTATGAGGCTATATCTACAATCATAAGAGTACAGGTGTGTTACTGTCAAAGATGCAACATATATTATGCTGCATATTAAAATATCTAGCCAGATTTCTTTAGTATATTCAGACCAAATATAGAGGGTATACCAAAACACCATGTGTTGCCTGATAACCACAGACAAAAGCTGATCACACATGGTGCGTTGTTTCAGACAGAAAGCGTTCAGAAAACTAGATAGAGTATAACTGACTGTAGCTAAAACATTCTGATGATCCATTTCAATAGAGCTTTGATGTGACAATGACAAACAACTGGTCTGATCTGTGGGACATACTATTAAATGTTTAGAAAGGAATAAAATCGTGTCACTTTATTTGAAACATAAGCCGTCAAGATATACCACAGTCTGTTTTCCTTCTTGTATCATCTTCAATTTCTGTAAATTAATCAGTTTGAGTTGTATATCTAATTAATTAATTCCCAATTTTAACAGTTACATTTTCATCGATGTATTTATATTATTATACAAAACTACCAAATTAGGTTAAACGAATGGTGCAGAAAATGCAAGAGTTAAAAGTAGAGCAGTAGTTAGAAGTTAGAAAATAGGTGAAGAAGCAAAATGTCAAAAGCAGTGTCTAACTTTAATAAATATTCTTTTCAAATAATTATCAGTTGGAGAAAATTCAAGCTACAGAACTCGACGAAAAATTGTCAGAGGAGCTGAGCTAGGGCAACAGTTGCAGTCAGCACTGACATCAAGTTTGTTGTTCACAAAGACTTGTGAGTATTGTACAAATATGGTTGTTTTACAGAATACCTCAGATGTTCCAACCATTTTGTATAAATGATAAAGCTATTGGTTGCATTGTGACAGTTTACAGTGATACTGCATTATTTTTTCAATTTGACCAAACATCTGACTTCACTGTAGTACTTTGTTGAGGTTGGATTGTCTTTTTTTTTTTTATCGCTGTTCTCTGTGCTGGACTACTGTGGTGCAGTCTGTTTTCAGGATTGCAAATTAGGGCTAGAACAAGGTTTTGGTTATTTCTGGTTCACCAACACAGATGCGAACAGTCAAGTTGTAAGTCACTCATGTTTTATTTCTCACCATATCTATTATAAATTGATTGATTTGCATTCAGATTGACCAATTTCTATCTCTTTTTATTTTGTGATTGGGAAGTAAATAAGGCATGAACTAAATTAGCCAAAAATTACAATTTCAATTTTCATTAGGTTCGTTTTTGTCAGATTGGTAACCAAGGGATGTTACTCATTGTGTAAATTGAAATCCCTAGTTATGATCCTTCTGTGGATAAGCATTAACTTTGAACTAATTTGATTGTCCCTTGCATTCATTGGCTGCATCACAGTCACATACATTTCTTAAACTTTCTGTCTCAGAAAGTTGTCTATATCTATAAAACACAATTTATGTATGTGTGTGTGTATGTGTGTATGTATGTCCGTTCTTTATGCATTCGCGAACGTCCATCTGATTGAGATGAAATTTTCTACACGTCTTCTTTTCATTCCTGTGCAACCAACTGTAATAGTTTCTTAGTGTACAATCATCTATTTACTTACTAAAATTTAATTTTGTAATTACATGACTCAACATAAGAAAAAACAAACAAGGGACATAACTTTTAGTAGCATTGCTATATCTTAAGTTAAGTCCCCTGGCTATAGATAGATAGATGGATAGATATATAGATAGATACATAGATAGACAGACAGACAGACAGATCCCCGCCAGGGACTGGGCGAAGCCAGGCCAGACAGACAGACAGACAGACAGTCGGGAATGGGAACTTCTATGACTACTTATATGAATTAAATGAGATGCTCCCCATCAGGAGCTGGGCGAAGCCGGGCTGGGTCAGACAGACAGATAGACAGACAGACAGACAGACAGATAGATAGATAGTCGGGCATGGGAACTTATATGACTACTTATATGAATTAAATGAGATGCTCCCCACCAGGGACTGGGTGAAGCCAGGTTGGGTCAGACAGACAGATAGACATACAGACAGATACCCACCAGGGACTGGGCAAAGCCAGGCTGGGTCAGACAGACAGACAGACAGTCGGGAACGGGAACTTATATGCTACTTATATGAATTAAATGAGATGCTCCCCACCAGGGACTGGGTGAAGCCGGGCCGGGTCAGAGAGACAGATAGACAGACAGACAGACAGACAGATAGATCCCCGCCAGGGCCTGGGCGAAGCCGAGCCGGGTCAGCTAGTTACTTAATAAATGTAGGGACCAATTGGACTTAATGTAACAACTGTCTGAGCACAATGAGGATCGGTAACAATAGCCTAAGACAGGAGGAGATGTTTTAATAACTAAATCAGCGTATGTTGATTTCTCTTACATGTTAGTATAGCTTATTGTCTTGGACAGATAGAGTTAAAAGGTGTTAGACCAGTTTTCAAGGCTTATATTTCCAAGTGTTTGTGATGTGATGCCTTATTTGTCTTCTTTTTCAGACTGTTGTGCCTGCAAGATGTATTATGGCAAAAACAACATGTTTTAATTTTCATTTCTTATAATAATCTTGCTCTAGTTTTGATTATCTGGACATCTTTCTAGAACACAATGTCATGTTTAATAAACTGATAAATTCAGCAGTGTTAACAGTTAAACAATGTTAACAGTGTATTTAAATGTTGATGCTTTCTAAAATAGATATGTGCGTGACACAAGAAACCCTGATTCCAAGTACAGCACATATATCCAGAAAATTGGAAACTTGCAGCTTGACAGGCCAGTGTCTTTCAGCTTTGCCTTCAGGTCCAGTAACCCTCAAGAGCAACCACCACCACAAGCAACAGGTACAGCAGTTTGACAATTTCTTTTTATGTTTCTTGTTCTGTTTATATTTCATTGTCTTCCTGTTGTGTCTTTTACATTCATATTATGTTTTTAACTTTTCATTCATTATCATCCTTGAAATCATTGTTCTTATGATCTGTCAAAGTGTGAAGTACTCAAATTTATTAAAAGCAGAGCATTGTTCGGAATAACTTTCCTACCTGTTCTCTTCTTCTACATATGCTTTCAGACAAGCAATATCAACAGATTCAATGAAAACAAAGCATCAGTCAACTTGCACCTGTTGACATTTCCATAGAGTTTGTCCCCAAATGGAGCGGGTGTAGGCCACATTAGTTTTCTCTGTTCTGCATATGTTGGATGCTCCTGCAGCAAATATTTAGCTGTTATTTTACAAGTTCCACAGTTACTCTCATCAGTATCTTCTATCTTAAGCTTATTAAACATGTAGTATATCTGCCTATTGTATCTTGTCTGAAGATGGTTACTTGCTCTCTTCAGTGGAGTTGGTAATATGAATGATCTTTCTTGTGGACTGGATGCTCTGATTTCCACTCATTGCTTCTTATAAATCTCTTGACCTCATCATTGGTAATGTCAATAAATGCTGAGGCAGTCTTCCACCTTCCTTTATCAATCAGTCAGCCTCTTCATTTCCAGGTATGTTGTAATATGAGTGGCCCCATTGTGTTACAACCCTTTGAATGTCTGACATAGTTTATGAAGTGCTGTTCTTAATTCTGCTAATTCTGTTCAGTTTTAAAACATCTGATTTCACATCTGTAAAGAGTTATTTGTTACTCTTTTATTTTTCTCTGTCAACACTATTTGAGCTGCAGTTTTCAAGGCTTCTATCTCTGCTCTGAAGTAACTTGAACTGTGTCTTCTTTGTTCCATTTTAAAAGACTCAGGAAAATCCACCCACCTCCATTTTTTGTTGAGTTTTTTGCTGACCTGTATGCAAAGCATTTCTCAAATCCAGACCTTGACTGGTAGCTGTCATTAATGCTAAATAATGAGCCCATACCAGAAATACTGAAAGATTATGTCCGTAGTTCACAACAGATGTCAAAATATATCAAAAACAGTGTCACTATTTACTTAGATGGTTTGGAAGTCGGGGTGCGCCACCACCTAGTTGAATGTATTATTCACTGGCAAGCAACCCCAAATAGTCAGAAACTGACAAAGGACAAAATCTATCTCGCTGAACTACAGATTAAATATGTTTTGCATATCCTTTACAGGACATCGCTGTCAACATCAGCATCTTTCAGCTGTATGTTGATTTCTTGGCAAGATTACGCTCAGTAGTTTGCCATTGCCTTCTGAGCGGCCAGCTCAGTTATCCCGCAAGTCACCAGCGGGGATCGAACCGCTTCCAGCTTTCGCCCCGCTACGAGACTCTGCGTGATAAACGGGATTACGGAGAAAGTGTTGTAACCCCTCGGCGAGAGAGACCGACGAACTACAGATTCATCATCATCATCATCATCATCTTCCACTTCTACCGTCAAGCGTCGTGGGGAGGAATAATTTGCGTTCCAGCGCCCGGTGGGCGGCACTGGATAATGTCATTCCGTGTGGTTGTACAATGTCTCTGATGTCGTCAATCCATTTTCTTCTTGGACGTCCTCGTGGTCTCGTCGCAGATGATCTTTGATGTTAGGCCAGTGATGGTAGTTGCTGATGTTGCATTCTAACAACATGGCCAAACCACTTGATCTTCTGTCTTTCAATAAATGTGGCACAAGGTGTTGATCCCACAGTCTGTCTGATAGTAACATTTCTTACTCGGTCTCGGATTGTTAAGTTGGCAGCTCTCCTCAGGCATCTCATTTCGCAGGTGTTGATTTTGCGAAGGTGTAATTTGGATAAAGTCCAGGTTTGAGATTGGTAGCATAGGGTTGGTGTGAATATGCTGTTTATTATCTGTCGTTTTGCGGACATGGGTATGTTTGGATGTTTCAGTAAGGGTGACAGTTGATATGTAAGTGCACTAGTATTTTGACATCTGATTTCAATTTCTCTGTCTCATCTGCCATCTTCTGTGATCATACTTCCAAGGTATTTGAATTCTTTAACTTGTTTCAGAGGTGTGTTATTTATCTGTATACTTAGTGGGCCTGGCGACTTCGGTTTTGGCTGTGTTTATACTCATATTGTATCTGCTGCAGGTTGAACTCAGATTAGTAATATGATTTTGTAGTCTGCCCTCGTCGCTGTAAAACAGGCACTGATCATCTGCAAATAGACGTTCATTTATTCCCTGTGGGTCAGTTGTTTCATCTGGAGTAAAGAGTTCTAAATTTTCTGAATCTGGTCTGTCGAGACTTGCTTCTTTGGAAATTCTGTCCATGTAGATATTGAATAGCAGGGGAGAGAGCACACATCCCTGCCTCACTCCTGTATTGACTGTGAACATATCTGA
This sequence comes from Cepaea nemoralis, assembly GCA_014155875.1. Classification (NCBI taxonomy): domain Eukaryota; kingdom Metazoa; phylum Mollusca; class Gastropoda; order Stylommatophora; family Helicidae; genus Cepaea; species Cepaea nemoralis. The sequence continues at coordinate 492,264 of JACEFZ010022605.1, forward strand.
TATACCTTCCTGTGTTCTTACTGCACTTTGGCTCGAGTGGTACATGGCTATGATGTTTTCTAGCAGTTGGCCCTTCTATCCCATAGTCTTCAAGGATGGTCCATAATTTGTATCTGTCTACTCTATCAAAAGCCTTTTCCTGATCTACAAACACAATATTCTGCTGGTCACTATATTCAATAGTTTTTTCACAAATTTGTCTAAGTGTAAATAATGCATCAGTGCAACTTTTACCTTTCCGAAAACCGAATTGTGCTTTGCTTAACTGTTGTTCAACTATTGGTCTAGCTCTTTGTTCCAAAAGTTTTGCATACATTTTCCCTATATGGCTCAGGAGTGATATACCTCTGTATGTTTCGCACTCTCTCATATTGCCTTTCTTTTTCCATATTGGTAATATTATTGCCTGTTGCCAATCATCTGGGACTTTTCTTTCTTCCCATGCTATATTAAAAAGTCTTGTTAGCCATTTAACTCCTGTTTCCCCACAGGCCTGAATAGCTTCTGTGGTTATTCCATCTGGACCTGGTGATTTGTTTTTAGGACTTTTCTGTATAACTGCTTTGACTTCTGCAGGTATGAAATTTGGTTCTTGCTGTCCCTGGCGTTTAGGCACAAAAGTGAGGTTTCCTATGTTATCTGTGGGGTTAAGTAGTTCTTGAAAGTATTCTGCCCACCTTGCTAGTCTTTGTTGTGGATTAAATATTGGCATACCTCTTTTGCTGTTTATGATAGGTGGTTGGGTTGTAACATGCATCTCTGTTTCTAATTGTGGTGACACGTTTATAAAATTCTCTTGGGCAGTCTTTGCTAAGGGTCGCCATCTGTTCACCGTATATTCTCCAGGATTCATCTTTAGATGCTCTAATTGTTCGTTTGGCATTACGTCGTGCTATTCTATAAGTAATATAGTCCTGTTCAGATTTAGTTGTGATCCACTTTTTGAATGCTACCTTCTTTTTTGAAATGCTATCTTTAACTTCGTTGTTCCACCAGGCTGTTCTGAATCTTTTGTCCTGCCCTACTTTCTTTGTTCCACATTTATTTTTCAGTGTGTCGAGCATGGCAGCCTTGAAACATGTCCATTCCTTATCTACGCTTGAGTGGTCATCAGGGATGTTCTTATGTAGGTTTTGGATTTCTTGATTGAATTCGTCTTTAACCGTATTTTCCTGCAGCCTCCTATAATTGATGACATGTGTTGTTACCTTTTTGTTTCTTATTTTCCTGTGTGGTGAAATCTTCTTTATTATGACTGGCTTGTGATCAGTATCAACATCTGTATTTGGGAGTGCTCTTGAATCTAATAGTAGCCTTCTGTCTGATTTCCTAATTAGAATAAAGTCAATTTGGGATGCTTGGTTTATGTCATTCCATTTATACCAGGTTTTGGTGTGGCTACGACGATGTTGAAAAAAACTTTGTTATTATTAGTCCATGTTCCGAACATATGTTGAGTAGATGTTGACCATTGCTGTTACAATCAGTCTCTGTGTCGCTGAATGGCCCCATGCAATCCTCCTATGGTGTTCTTCGTGTGCCTATTCGTCCGTTAAAATCACCCATCACAACTAGTTCATCTGTCTCCTTGACATTATTTAACGTGTCTGCAAGTTTATCAAAATATTCGTCTTTGTCTTCGTCGCTGTAAGTGTCATTACATGGGGCGTATGTTTGTATAAAAGTTGTTGTTCTATTTCCTTCTTTGATCTGTACTAGTATTATCCTTTCTGATATAAATTTAGTGTTGATAATTGCTTTCGCTTTGTCTGGATGCAACAAAAAACCCACTCCATGTTTAGCTGTAGCTCGCTGGTCGACGCCACTCCATATAAGGACGTAACCTTCGTGTGTTTGTTTCGTGTTCTGCCCCTTTTTCCTAGTGTCTGCGAGTCCTAATAATTGAATATTTGATTGTTTCATAAACTCTACGAGAGATGGTTCCTTATATCCTAGACCTGTAACATTCCAGATTACAGAGAACTACAGATTATGCCCATGAATATCCAAGCATACAGCTACAAGTGGCTCGTTAAATTAGCTGAGCTTGATATTCTCCAAGGAATGGAAAAAGGGGAAGTTAGATGACTAGGCTTACATCTTCGAAAGGATGTCTAGCCAGGGCAGATTATCCCCTCCGACTGCTTTCCCCTCCCTGGTATGTAATTAAGCCCTCACCAAGGTAATCAAGGCAATTGCATCCCTTGGAAAACAAAAGTATAACAACTGAACTATGAGATAAAGCAACTATAATAACGTTTATTATCTATCATTCATGAGTTCACATATGATGGTTTTCATGAAGATGTTGATTAAACTCGATGTGTATGTAATACAACAATCATCTAAATGAAATGATGAAATTAGAATATATAACTCTGGAGTATCCTATCTGGATCTGTGTCTGGGCTTCCAGTTGAGATAAGCAAGAATGGTCAGATCCCCACAGCAGGACGGTGTTAGGAACAATAGTAATGTTCCGTCCTGTCGCCTCCAGATCTCTCTCAGTAACTGTACGGGAAACCTGGGCTCATGTCGAGTGCTTTTGAAAGATTTTTCATTCCTAGTCTGAGTATTCCAATTCCAATTCCAATTTTCAAAACAAAAATTCCAAATTTGGCCTCGTTCAACCTGCCTCTTCAGCTGTGGTTATTGTTGAGGTCCGTGGTTTTTGTGGGTTTATTCACCCTAACTCTTGTCTTGTGAGTCCTATCTCAAACTGGTTATGTTGGTTTGTGTCTGTGACGTCAGTTGGGGGTTGGTTGGCGGCTATCCTTTGTGCTTGTCTCTTCTTGTGGTTTTCTTTGTTGGTGCAGACTCCTGGCTTGTCTAGTTGCAGTCTTTATAAGGACTTTTTATTTGGTATTTTTGCCTCCATTTCTGTGTAATGCCTGTAGGAGCTTTTCAATGCTTTTAACCTCCTTGCGCTTTTTTTCACTTTTGATTGTAAGTACTTGCTGTCTTTCGACTGCTTCCTCTGTGGTCAGCCATGGGACAATCTCTCCGTCTTCTATGTAGTACTTGATGCCGGTATCATAGGCATAGTGTAATTCAGGGTATTCTGTCGGTTTCCCCCTGAGTTTCTTGGGCTTCTTTCCTTTTGCTTCCTGTCTCTTTATGTATTCCTCGTGCCTGAGTTCCTCTTGCCTTGCCCTTTTCTTTTCTGCTTCTATGCACTCCTCTATTTCCTCCAGAGTAGGTTCCTTTGTAAACCACTTCATGGCATCGAAAGGTTCCTCATCTTGTCTTTCTTCGGCTGTCTGGCGGGATGTTGGTTTCCCCTTGGGTGTTTTGGGCGTTGTGGTTCGGCTACTTGTTTTATCTTGCGGTTCCGGCTCAGTTTTTTGTTGGGTTTCTTGCGGCTTCTCTGTGGTCTCTTGCATGGCTTCTGTTGGTTTGTTTTGAGTTGATTTCATTTTAGCTTTTAGCCGCTGTCTCTCCGCTTTTATGATGCTTAGCATTTCTTCGTTTTCCTGCTTCAACATGGCCATCTGTTCCACTTCTTGCTTGATGTTTTGCTGGATGTCCTTTATTTCTGCCAGTAGATTCTCATTGTCGCTGGTCGGATTCGGCGTCAGCAGTGCCTTGACTTGTTTCTTTAACTTGTTGATCTGGCTTTGTAGTTGTGCTCTTTCATCTTGCAAGATGCCCATGGCTGTCCCGCACCTCCGCATTGCTTCCTTATATGGCGTCTTGGTGTTGATGGCGATCTTTAACACGTCTCTGTGTCTTTGGAGGTACGGGCAGCCCAAGTATCTTGCTCCATGTTTGTCCAGGCAGTTGGCACACTTTCTGTTGTTGTTGGGTGCTCGGAAGTCCGTGTCCAGCTTGGCCAGCAGACACTCCTTGAAGGCGTGGTGATCGGCGCAGTACTGGCATATTTCTGTTTTACTACGACATGCTGCTCTGCTGTGGCCGGCCTTCTGGCATCTGGAACATTGATTGACTCTTGGGATGAATCTCTCTGGCTGTTGTACTTTCTTGCTGATTGATACTGTGGTCGGCATTTCGCTGCCCTCCGACGTCACCACTGTAGGTATCTTGGAGTAGGTGAGGAGCCGCTCCGCCTTCAAAAATTGGATGTGAAGATTCTCTTCTCATAGCTGCTTCAGGATTTCTTCGCCTGTCAGCTCCACTTGAATCCGCTTGACAACCCATCGGACTGTTTTTGAGTCGGTGTTCCCGGCTCTGGTGTCTTTCTCCTCCTTCTTGTCTGCTGTCTTGGGTCTTGTCTGTGGTGGGCTGTCGATCTTCTCCCTTGTGGTGGCTTCAGTAGTAGCTGTAGTTTCAGGTTCTTTGTTACAACATACAGGAAGGCTCGCCATGTTCTTTTTCTTGTCGGCTCCCACGCTGCACATCTTGGATACCGCATGTTTCTTGGTGGTCTTGCAAAGTGCCATTTTCCCTGTATCAGGCTTCTTGACTTGTTCAGGTGACTTGTCTTGATAGAGCTCTCGATGCGTGGTCTGAGTATCAAAATCTTCTAGCATATATACTCTTCCTTATCTCCTGGGGCGTCACCCTGTCTGGTTCAAGGTTAACATTTTCCAGATTAAATTGCCTCCATCAGACACCTAACACCCGCTGGCATTCTTGATTCAGCCGGACTTTCACACCTTGTGTGTCTGGTCTGTTTCACAAGGCAGTCAGTATTCACGGTTGAGCGATTTTCCTAGATCCAGGTGTCCATTCCTCAGCCAGGTGAATGACTGCCCATTTACATGGTCCATTTCAAGCCTGCTCTGTAGTGTGGTTTAATTATCAGTTTTGGCATTTAACACTTTGAATGTTATCAGCCCCAGGTTTCTTATCAAGCAGAAGTTTCCCTGTATTCTGCTGGTGAAGCCTCCAGGTGTAAAATTGAAGTATTCCCACGTCTGGTCAGTGTCACATTCCAATTCCAGCATAGCCAGTAAACTGATGAATAATACAATTACTTGCCAGCTTTTCAAGCTTAGGTCAAGGCTAGATACTGACGTGTATAATGCCGCGTATACATTGCGCTCGCTTTGTTGACTTATAAAGAATACCGTTTATCCTTCTGTTGCTTTATCCCTTGTGTTCATGTAGAATGAGAGGCGGTCTGGTGCCACTCGCGGCATTCCACAACAGATAGTTCTAATGGAGGAGATGCTAAGTTAAGAATAGGAATATAATACCATTATGGAAAATGCAGAAACATTTCAGTATAACATTAATTAATTAATTAGTTAATTAATTAATTAATTAATTAATTAATTAATTCATTCATTCATTCATTCAGTAGCATGTCCTTTGCAGAACCTCGCTCCCATAACAATCTTTTGGAAAACCTCTCGATCATAAGAAAGATGTCCCGCTTCCGATACTCTCATCTGGAGATCATCTGTCACATCCTGCACCCATCTTATCTTTGCCTTTCTCTTCCTCTCTTCCCAGACATATACCCCTCCATTATTGTTCTCTCCAAACTTTCGTGGCGTTTCAAGTGACCAAAATATTTCAATTTTCTTTGTTTTATCTTCAGGATTCAGCTCTTGAAGTATGAACGCATTTGTTCATTTCTTTACCCAAGATATTCTTAGAACTCGTCTATAACATTTATATTCAAAGGTATTTATGCGCTGTTCAGCTTGTTTAGTAAGTGTCCAGGTCTCACAGGCGTAAGTTACAATGGGAAATATGCATGCTCTTAACTCTTTTAGGACGGAACAACATTCGGCCAAATTTAGCTTTCCCTCTGAAGAAGACGGAGTCATTTTTTTGGAGTACAGAAATGACTGAAGTGACAATTTTGAAATTTCAAAAAAAAATATTAGAATCCTATATATGTATATAAAAGTATATATATTCTTAAAGAGGATATAGTAAAGTTTATTTCTGTGTATGATTGAAGTTGTTTTGTTCCTTGTTTATGCAAATTTGGTGACCTCATTTGTATTTTGTGAAAAATAAAATATTTCATACCACTATGTATGAATTGGTACTAAATATTTTTTTTAAAAATGGTACTCACCTAAAATTTCCTCATTTGAATACCTACACCACTTTAGAATAATTGTAAACAATTATGGTTAAAAAAAAACTACAACCATGAAGTCTCTTTTGACATTTGTAATAGGTGGGCTATCATCTGGTGACATGTGTTTTGGTCCGGACATCGCAATGAATGGAAATAGATGAACACGGTCCTCTTCAATACACTTAAAACCATGGGGACACGAGGTCAAAATCCTCATGGATACTTTCTGTATCACTACAGTCATTATCTGACAGTCCTGAACTGTCAAAATTGCTACTATCAGAGCTAGTCAATGCTAGTACGTCTTCGGGTTCAAAGCTGGCCATTTTAGAAATCACAAATCCACGAAAAACTGGGTATCTGCGTTAAAACTCACAAATTTAAATCCCTCTGTTAGAAACGTGTGCTGTAAGTTGTCATGTACAAAGTAAAATGGCTGACGGTTTCAAGGCAGCATTTGATTGGCCTGTACTATTAAAAGCAAACCAATCAAAGCAGTTCTTACAAACAGGGCCGATCATCAGCCCGGCTGTATTTCTGACTAGTGCCTTGTCGCAACGCCATGGCTGAGAAATCAGCCCTGTTGGAGTACAAGGGTTAAAAATCTAATTTTTGTAGTTCTGTCTGTCCCACTCCATAATTTATTCAGTTGTTTTAGTTTTTGAAGAGCAATTGATAGTCGTCGTTTAATTTCTTTCATTGTGTAACTATTGTTGATAATCAATGACCCAAGATATTCAAAATTGTCCACAACCTCCAATTTTTCCTCGTTAACATATATTTCTTTCTCCATAGTAGTTTTATCTGTATGTATTATCTTTGTTTTTGCTATGTTAAGATATAAGTTGTGATTTTCACTATTCAATTGGGTTGAGGCTATTAGGTTTTCTATACCATTCTGTGTTGTGGATAGCAATACTGTATCATCAGCATACCGAATCTCTGGTATGTCATGACCACCGATATTTAGGGCATCATATAGCTTCCTGTTTATGTCATCTCTTATATTTCTCATTATATTTTTGGCATACAGGTTAAACAAATAGGGGGGACAGCACACATCCCTGATGGACTCCTTGCTTGATGTCAAACCAGTCTGATGTCTCACCATCTATTCTAACCGCTGCTTGTTGGTCTAGATAGAGCATTCTTATGAGTTGTATTACATGTGGTGGAAAGCCCATATTCCTCATGATTTCCAAAGTTTCTGATGTTGTACACAGTCAAATGCCTTTGAATAATCCACAAAACATGAGAATAGGTTTACATTAAATTCTCTGCACTTCTCTATTATTAAATGCATGTTGAGAATGTGATCTCTTGTTCCTCTTCCTTGTCTAAATCCAGCTTGAACCACATTAATTTCTTCTTCCATTTTCTTACGAAGTCTTCCCATTATGATTTTTAGTAGAATTTTACTTGCATGACTGATCAGGGCAACAGTTCTATAGTTGGTGCATAATTTCAGGTTGCCCTTTTTTGGTATTGGAATGAAGATAGTTCTCTTCCAATCTTTTGGCCATATATCATATTTCCATATCTTTTTACATAATGCGTGATAGATTTGTATGCTTTCTTCTCCTCCCGCTTTAATTAGTTCAGCTGGTATCTCATCACATCCAGGTGATTTACCATTCTTCAGGTTCTTTATTGCCCATGCAATTTCATCTAATGAGGGTTCAGGTTCTGTCTCTGCTGTCATTGGCTCATGTATCTCATTCATATCCTCACTGTCACTCATATCATACATTCCACTGCAGTACTCCTGCCATCTTTCTAGAATTTGTCTAGATTCTGTTAAGGTATTTCCCATCTTGTCACAGATAACATTCAATTTAGGTTGAACATTTCTTGTCAATAACTTCATTTCTTTGAACATTTCGTAATCTCTTCCAGTCTTATGAAAGTACTCTATTCTGGTACAGCAATCTTGTATATATTAATTTTTGTCCTTTCTTGTGTTCTTTCTTATTTCTTTAGTTAAAGATTTATACTTCATCCTGCTGTTATCAGATTCACCTCCTTTCTGTTTCAGTTCCCTTCGTTATTTTATTAATTCTAACATATCTGATGTAATCCATGGCTTAAGTTGCTTTTTCTTGGTCGGAATTAAATCTTTGGCTGCAGTTATCAAGATATCTCTAGCTTGTACTGCCAGTTCATCAGGTGTCATTTCCTCTTGTACAGACATCAAGACCCCAAAACGATTCCTAACTTCTACGTTGTATGCATCTTATAATATACAACACATGTATTTTCACTTGAGAAATAGTTGCTGCACAAAATGTACTAGAAATGGTATGTGATGACTCTCTGCAGAAACTGGCAGTTTTAACAGGTTCATTGTTAACAGTTCTAGCTCAGAGCAATACATCGATGTATAGTAGACCAAATCAAGCAGATAGAATCTTGCTAACTACTACACATCTACATATTAGAGGATGGTTTTTGCTGATAGTATAGATACCAGCACATGTAGGTTTCGGAGGGAATGAAATGATTGACAAAGAAGCAAAGGAAGGCAGAGTAAGGCCTAGATTATAATTTTTTCCTCCATGGCTGATAGGTATTTGATTGTCACTAAATTCAAGCCCAATACCTTGAAAGACCTTCATACATATAGTTGGATTAGTGTTACTAGTTATCAGGGCTTTCTGGCAATGATTACACAATAATTTAAGTAGTTTTGTTATCAATGGTAGCTCAAGTTCATCCATTGTATGACTTGCACAATCATACCATTTGTCTTGACGGCTGACTGATATTTTATCAAGAACTTAATGATGGTAGAATACCTCATATCCTACCTTTGACATTGTTTAGCAAAACCTTGTCTCTCTCTCTGAGCTATTGTTTCTCTCTTTCTATGCAACCCCCTCCAACCCCTTTCTCTTTTCGTTCCTTCTCTCTGTTACATTCTCTACATCTTAAACATATGGAGAGAGGGAAAACACCAAAAGAAAGAGTGGATGTTCCTTGAAGTTAATTTTTTTGAAGATTAATATTTTATTTTCTGTTACAGAAAATGGTGACCAGTCTCTGCCATTTCAATTCATTGTGGAATACAAGACTTTGGCAGGTTTGTGATCAGTAACTTTTTACCAACTTGTCTGGACATTTGTGTTTGTTTTTATGCAAATGTAACAACATATCTGAGCTTTTGTGGAGCTTCAGGCTGTAGTTATTTTTAAAAATTATTTCTGTCTCAGAGAGTTGCTATTTTAACTCTCTCTATTCCAAGTAATTGTTGCTAAAAGTTACAAACATTTAGGTCCAAGTAACAATTTGAGGGGTTTTTGTAAAATTTGTGAACACTAGGAGGGGTTAAGAAAATTATATCATGGATGGCAAAAATGGGGTAAAACAAGAAATCATGAAGCAAGAACCTGTTGTGGGTATGTGAAGTGATAGGACCATCACATTTGGTAATTCCTGACAGCCTTTTATCATGGCATGGACAGAAATCAGCACATGAATCCGTATACTCTGTTGGAGAATGCAAGTTGTGGAGAAGCACAATTCCCTGCCCCACCTGGCAAGGCACTGTGATGATGTTGATAGCTGTATCTTCTTCAGCATTCCAAGCCATTGAGGTTCTTTGCTGCAGATACAAGCCGTCTCCATTTGTCTCTCTGGTTGACCTTCTCTTGCCAGTCGCTGATTTCAAGTGCTTGTAGGTGATAGCTGTATACTTTGTATAAAAAATGCTGAACTTATTTTATGTAATCTTTTATCCACAGGAGATGAGGTTGTTAGAGTTTGGACTGCAGAACGAAAAATAACAAGAATCCGTGCACAAGCAGAAGAAGGTGAGTGATGAAAAAATAATCTGGTCAGAGAAAATCCAATAAAAAGATGTTAATTGCAATGAGAAAAGAGTGTGTTGAGGTGCCAGATAGGACCTGCACTTTTGTTTAGATATGAATAATGGACAATGAACAGACCAGCTGAAAAACTGATGTTTGTAAGGAAAATGCAAAAGAATCAGCGGGGAAAGAAGACCCTGTTGAGCTTAACTCTAGTCCGACTTTGTGAAGACACATGAAGGGTGTAGCATAGGTGGGAGCGCAAGTGCAATTGAAATACCACTACTTTTCTATCAGCTGGAGAGATTTGTTCGCAAGAGACAAGCAATATCTCTGGCGGGCCTATTCTAGCTGATCACGGGATCCGCAGAGTCAGGCAGGAAGTCTGGTGGTAGTACACGCTTACTTTGGTCCGGACACTTACGATTGAGAGGTGTATACGCTCAGGTCCAGACACTTGCTCTAAGGCCCTCTGCTGCGGGATATGGCTGAACGCCTCTAAGTCAAGTCCCACAGTTGTGAGGGTCTGACCACCAATCACCTCCTGCTCTTGGAGGTGAGACTCACCTCTGACTCTTGGAGGTTTGATGCTGAGCCGCCAGCGTCTGCAGCCTACCTTGTTCCAGACGAACTGGTTATCCTTTCCTCTGGAGTAAACAAGGCAAGGCCAAGAGAGGGAACATGCTGCTTAGGCAACACATGTTCTCTGAATCCATGCCCAGGCATTGTGTGATGGAATTTTGGCCACATTACAATCCACATACTTTCGTCTGTCAAGATGGCATGGTGCCCCTCACTCACTATGAGCAGACAGAAAACTGCAATGAGCTAGTCCTGCAAGAAACAAATGAAAATGGTAAACTGATTAATGAAATTAGATGTAGACAGTCAAGATTTTTCGGGTAAGTTATGAGAAGAAATAAACTAGAGTACTTGGTGACAATTGGCAAGATTGAATGGGAAAATAACACAGGGAATGCAGAGAAGTAAATAATTAGATGGCTTGGCCACATGGCATGAATTGAGACAAGATCATGGGTGATCCATGACTCTGGTGAACCATGAACCATAAAGAGACATAAAAACACAGTGGAGAAGAGATTTAGAGACAGAGATGAATGATATGGGGAGGACATGGAGAGAGCTGCAAGGACACTGTGGTGTGAGTTGGTTGAGGGCCTCTGTTGTAATGAGGGATAAAGGGCAGAAAGAAAAAAGAAGACAGTCTAACAGAATGTATGACAAAGGCTCAGTACAGAAATTTCTGGAGATACATTGTCACCCACCTTCACTGCGAAGAAGGCACATGGTGATGATGACATCCCACTTTGAAACCTAAAATTGTTGAACAGGAAATTACCTTTGTTACTACAATACCAAACATTATTATGGTAATGTCTGTGTGATATGTCATGCATTTGTTTTTAATTTGCAGCCATGAATCCAAAAACGGTTATTGAAAACTTCATACAGCAGTCTTCCCAAAAAATCCTGGAAGATATATTATGCCAAAAGGTTTTTGATAAACCAGGCTTTAACGTTTTCAAATTCGGGAGAGAAGCTCATGAAAAATAACGGGTATGTATACATTTCCTCTATACAGTTGACTAGCAAATTTCCCAAATACAGGGTGTTTGTGAAGTCTCACTACACTTTGTTGTAGAACCGATTTGAAAAATTGAGTACATGATATCATCAAAAAATGTGCTAAATAATTCATTAAATTAGTTACAATAGTCACTGCTATGGTCTAACGCTGTTTTGGGAAGCTGAAAAGTACCAATGAAGTATTCATTATAACGTGGTGGAAATGTACATCACGGGCTTCAAGACATGACTGTACACGTCTCTTCAGTATTGTCATATACTTTTTGCAACATGTCTGTTGTTATTTCTGTGTGTATCAACCACCATTTCAAAACACTTGTTCAACCAAATCATTCTTTCTTCCGTTGATAACACCATTCTTTTTAAGAGTGCAAAGAATTACTCCAGCAGACGACAGCCATTTGCTGCATATTGCTTCACGATGGACTGTGGAATACATTGTTTGATGATGTCATGTACTTCACTTTTCAAATTGGCTCTACATACAAAATGTAGTGAGACGTCACAAACACCCTGCATTTGTATAACTATGTTGTTCGGTTGTGAAGTACTGTTGAGTTCGTGATATATGATGTTTTGACATGGGGTGATTCTTAGACGTATGACGATTCTTTAAATTAATCTAACATATGTGATGACTTACTTCATTCATCACTTGTATGAACTAGGAAAATATTATCAGTTAAGTAGACTGATCATAAATAATAATTGGAAAGTAATCACCAACATTAAAGATCAAATGAACTGATGAGCAGAATACTTTGAGGAATTTGTGAATATACCAGTGTCAAAAGATCCTTCAGACATCCTACCTGCACACATGGAGCTGGATATCAACTATGAGAAACTATCTAAAGACGAAATGAGAAAATCAGTACTGAAATATTTGTGGAAGTCAAATGAAATAAAACTGAAGTTAAATCAGCATTGCTGCATGGAGGGGGAAACATGGAGAATGACTAAAACAGTTACTAGTAAGCAATAAACGTTCACTAACTTGTGCCTGCACAGAATAGAAGGGCTAACATTGTATGACATAATCACTAATGTGGAGGGAACGAGACAGATTGAAGAGAATCTTTTGTAACTAGGAAAAAACTAGACAGATTCAAGCAAATCTTTTGTGGGTTGGAGAGAACAAGACAGATTCAAGAAAATCTTTTGTGGATGGGAGAGAACTAGATAGATTGAAGAGAATCTTTTGTGGGTGGGAGAGAACTAGACAGATTGAAGAGAATCTTTTGTGGGTGGGAGAGAACTAGATAGATTGAAGAGAATCTTTTGTGGGTGGGAGAGAACTAGACAGATTGAAGAGAATCTTTTGTGGATGGGAGAGAACTAGATAGATTGAAGAGAATCTTTTGTGGGTGGGAGAGAACTAGACAGATTGAAGAGAATCTTTTGTGGGTGGGAGAGAACTAGATAGATTGAAGAGAATCTTTTGTAACTAGGAAAAAACTAGACAGATTCAAGCAAATCTTTTGTGGGTTGGAGAGAACAAGACAGATTCAAGAGAATCTTTTGTGGATGGGAGAGAACTAGATAGATTGAAGAGAATCTTTTGTGGATGGGAGAGAACTAGACAGATTGAAGAGAATCTTTTGTGGGTGGGAGAGAACTAGATAGATTGAAGAGAATCTTTTGTGGGTGGGAGAGAACTAGACAGATTGAAGAGAATCTTTTGTAACTAGGAAAAAACTAGACAGATTCAAGCAAATCTTTTGTGGGTTGGAGAGAACAAGACAGATTCAAGAAAATCTTTTGTGGATGGGAGAGAACTAGATAGATTGAAGAGAATCTTTTGTGGGTGGGAGAGAACTAGACAGATTGAAGAGAATCTTTTGTAACTAGGAAAAAACTAGACAGATTCAAGCAAATCTTTTGTGGGTTGGAGAGAACAAGACAGATTCAAGAAAATCTTTTGTGGATGGGAGAGAACTAGATAGATTGAAGAGAATCTTTTGTGGGTGGGAGAGAACTAGACAGATTGAAGAGAATCTTTTGTAACTAGGAAAAAACTAGACAGATTCAAGCAAATCTTTTGTGGGTTGGAGAGAACAAGACAGATTCAAGAAAATCTTTTGTGGATGGGAGATAACTAGATAGATTCAAAGAAAATCTTTGTGGGTGGGAGAGAACTAGATAGATTGAGACAAAGATCTTTTGTAGGTGGGAGAGACTAGACAGATTCAAGCTAAATATTTTGGGTGTGAAGAGAATTAAATAGATTGAAAGCAAATAGTTTGTGGGTGGAGAGATTAGAGTGATTGAAAGCAAATCTTTTGTGGGTGGGAGAGAATTAGAGTGATTGAAGCAAATCTTTTGTGGGTGGGAGAGAATTAGAGTGATTGAAGCAAATCTTTTGTGGGTGGGAGAGAATTAGAGTGATTGAAGCAAATCTTTTGTGGGTTGGAGAGAATTAGACAGATTCAAGCAAATCTTTTTATGGGAAGCTTTTCTAATTTGAAAAGTTTGCCAGCACAGCAGCCTTTTTCACCTGTTTTTATCATTTCCAACTGCAGAGACATTTTTAACAAGCAGAGTTCCCCCCCCCCCCCCCCCCTCCCCTGTCCAAGAAGGCTATACATCTAGTCAACTACCATGGGAATCAGGGGGAGTATGCCCACTTATTTCTTTTTCAGTGAAAATCCAAACTGTCAACACCATGATTGCTTCAGCTGGAGGAGGATGCCATAACTTTTCATCTACACTGCTCCCTGGGACACATGAATTATATACAACAAGCAAATAACAATCCATTCTTCCTTGGTGAAAGCTCACTTCAAGAGGCAGAATCAGAGACTTATTTTAGGAGCAAAGTAGACAAAAAAATGGGGAAACAGACTGAGATATTAAAATAAGAATACAAAAGACATGAGAAGCTCTCATAGCACTAGGTAATCTGTGGAAGTCAAAGGTAGGTTAAATCAGCACTAAACTTAGAATTGTTAACTCCAGTGTTAAATTGGTACTATTTATCTCTTAGAAGAACTAAAAAAAAATTATGAATAAACTTCACACATTTACTACTTGGTGTCTGCGAAGAATCCTATGAATAAAATGGCGTGACAGAATCACCAATGTAGAGCTCATGGAGAGAACTGAACAAAATCCAGTGAACTCAGAAGTGAGGGAAAGATGTTGGTGCTGGAAAGATGTTGGTGCTGGATAGAAGACACACTGAGAAATCATGAGGACAATATAATTTGACATTCTCTTGTCTGGAACTCACAAGGTAAACAAAACAGTGGGAGACCTAAATAACACACGGAGAAGAGAATTGCAGACATAGATTAATATTATTGGGAGGACATGGAGGAAGTTGCAGGAGGTAGCCAAAGATAGGAAGGCCTGGCATGGGTTGGTTGAGGGCCTATACCCCTATAGGGATAAAGGGCAGAAGAAGAAGAAGACTATGATTAATTGTGTATCTGTATTAATCATTGTCGTCACATTTATAGTTTTTGTGTGTGTTAAATTTCAGGACTTGTGACATTGAAACAGTAAAGACTAAGCTGAAACAGTTCATAAAAGTGATGAATGAAGTAAGTTAAAGTGTCAAACAAATCTACTTCACAAACTCACTGTCTCCCCATGCATCTACACAGACATTGAGAGTAGAAAACAGATAAGTCAGATCTTTACAGCAGGAGGAAATTAAAGTATATAATGCAACAATAAAGGTATTCTTAGCGCCTGTACCAACACAGAACTGGCGTCGTTAGCCACTACACACTGCGGGATTTGCTGAGGAGGGGATCCGAGCACTTATGGACTGAATGGTCCGATGTGCAATGCGGATGATCTGTCGACTAACTAACTAACTAACAATGAAAACAAATACATATACATACTTGAATAGGGCTTCAGTGTAGGTCAACATAATAATTGATGTAGGGAAAAGTAGATAAAAACAATATAATACAAACTAAGACAAGTATGAATAAAACACAACATTACACAATTGCCCCTTGTTTTGGTAGTTAATACCTTTGCCAAGGGCAATACAAACATAAATATTAGTAAATTAATTTTAAGTTAAAACATGCTATAAATGTACATTAAAACTTATTAGGGATGTATCCACTGGAGACACATACTGTTGACATTCACTTTTTCCCTTTGTAAACATTTCTTTTATTTGTTAATGTACATTTATTGTGTGTTTTAATTTTTTCTGCCTTTTATAAGTTAATGGACCATCTTATGCCGGGCCTTACTAACTTTTACTATCTTCTATAATTCCTATGATGTCTTTCTAATATTACTAATCTTAGTCTCTAATTTTGTTATCTCTATACATTTTTGGTCACTCTGTATAAGAACACAAAGATTTTTGCTAAGATTTATCATGCAAAGAGTTAGGAAAAAACACAACCTGAAATAGGGTAAGAACAATATGGGTTTGTAGAAGGCAGGGGTACAGCAAATGCTGTGTATATGCTGAGAACATTAATTGAGCATTCAATGACTACACAAAATGATAACATAAGACATGTCAACATCATGAAGATGCATGTAGATCTACAGATTGATAGGTAAGACCTTTAAAATGTTTTGCATATCCTTTACAGGACATCGCTGTCAACATCAGCATATTTTAGCTGATTGTTGATTTCTTGGCAAGATTATGCTCAGTAGTTTGCCATTGCTTTCTGAGCGACTGGCTCCATACTCTCATAAGTCACTAACGCGACTCGAACTGCTTCCAATTCTCATACGCTCACATCAACCACGAGAGTATTCGGGGTTACAGAGAAAGCTGCTAACCTCTAGGCCAGGAAGCCCGGCTAGGAAAGACCTTAGACTTGTAGAAAACATATTGGAAACAACAAGCTGCCTTAAAAATTCAAAATGAAGTAGGTCAGTATCAGCCTATTAAGAGAGATGTACAACAGGGATGTGTAATGTCTCCAGATAATTTTTACCTCTACTCTACAGTGAATATAGTGTTAGAAATATGAAAAAAAAACAATAGGTATGTGTAACTCCTGCTGTAGCCGTTACGTCTCTTGTCTATTATACTTTAAGAAATGTAAAAAAAAGTAAAAGATATTAGAGGAATCACCATTGGTGGATATAACATCAATAACATTAGATATGAGGATGGCACAGTATTGACTGCGGATGAAGAATCGGATCTGCAACATTTAGTAGATGCGATTATTGTACACAGTGAACAACTGGAGTAAGAATTAAAATGTAAGAAGACAGAGATTATGGTCATCTCTAAGAAGAAAGAAATTCCACATTGTAATATACAAGTACAAATAAATGGGAGTATTCTTAGTTGTTGAGTTGAGTCGAGTTAAGAACTGACATCACTGCACTCAGGACATTCCCATTTGTGCTGCATCCCCTCGTTCAACAGCCAGCGAAGAGTCATACTACTAATCGTTCCCACCGCTATCTGATTAAAAGTTCTCCTGGTCTTCCCTCTCAGATTTGATGGGAGTATTCTTAAACAAGTGAATGGGTACAACTATCTCAGAACAGTCATAACATCTCATGGGAGGTGCCTTTAAGTAGCCTTTTGCAAGATGGAAAACATACTGACCAATAGAAAGATATCAATTGCAATGATAAAAAGAGTGTTCAAGTGCTACATGGAATTTGTACTTTTGTATGGGTGTGAAGCGTGGACAATGAGCAGACAAGCTGAAATATATATAATGGCTGTGAAAATGTGGTTTCTGAGGAAAAATGCAAAGAATAACATGGACAGATTGGAAAAAAAAAAAACACCAATGAGCATATTCTACAAGAAGTAAATGAAAACCATAAACTGATTAGAGAAATTAAATGCAGACAATCAAAATTTTGTGGTCACATTATGAGAAGAAATAAACTAGAGAACTTGGTGACTCCTGGCAAGTTTGAGGGGAAAACAGAGAAGTAAATATCTGGATGGCTTGGCCACATGTCATGGGTGAGACAAGAACACATAACTGGTCAACGACTCTGATGATTGTGTGAGATGGCAAAACATGACAGCCCACGCTTTTCGGCACAGCACATGATGACAATATTTCTTTTAACTAGTGGATTCCAGAGGAAAGACTTTCTAGTTTCATTTTCCCAGGGGGTGTTCTCCCCATTACCAATGTCTGGGATATTAAGGTCCCTATTGGTGGATTTCCAGGAAAGGGAAGAAACTGTGATTAGTGCTCAATTCTGTCACATGCTAGTGAACAAACTAAAGCCCGTGGTTCATCAAAACGCTGGGGACTTCTCTCAAAATGAGTATTGTTGCTGCATGACAACGCCGCTCTCAAACGTCTGCGCATACAGTTGGTACACTATGTGCTATGAAATTTGAGGTCTTGAATCATTCATTCCAGGCTTGACGCCATAGGACTTTCACTTGTTTGGAATCGTGAAAGAACATTTGTGGAGTCAGATATTTGCAGATGACAATGAGGTAATGGAGGCGATGCAAAAATTGATTTAAGGCCACATCCAAAAACTGTTTCCTAGATGACATCAGCAAGCTAGTGAGCAGGTGGACCAAGTGTGTTGCCAGGCAGTGAGACTATGTTGAGAAATAACACACAAAATTTATGGTTCACACTATTTAAAAGATTGATTGATTGATTGATTGATTGATTTAGGAATCGACATCACAGCATTAAAAAGTTATTAATAACATTTCTGTTACTGCCTTTCATATTTATTACTATAACATTAATTATTCTTTTCTTAGACTATCTTAGCGTATACAGGACTCTTTAAACATTGTGGAACATGATGATGATGACTTACCACTAAGTATGATGTCAAGGAGCAGAGTTGATAGTGAACATGATGACAAAGACTTACCACTAAGTATGATGTCAAGGAGCAGAGTTGATAGTGAACATGATGACAATGACTTACCACTGAGTATGATGTGAAGAAGCGAAGTTGATAGTGAACATGATGACAATGACTTACCACTAAGTATGATGTCAAGGAGCAGAGTTGATAGTGAACATGATGACAATGACTTACCACTAAGTATGATGTCAAGGAGCAGAGTTGATAGTGAACATGATGACAATGACTTACCACTAAGTATGATATCAAGGAGCAGAGTTGATAGTGAACATGATGACAATGACTTACCACTGAGTATGATGTCAAGGAGCAGAGTTGATAGTGAACATGATGACGATGACTTACCACTGAGTATGATATCAAGGAGCAGAGTTGATAGTGAACATAATGACAATGACTTACCACTGAGTATGATGTCAAGGAGCAGAGTTGATCGTGAACATGATGACAATGACTTACCACTAAGTATGATTTCAAGGAGCAGGCACATCACCCAAGTTGATGGTGAACTGCTCTTTGTAGTGTGGTCACTGATAATGATAGATTTCTCACACAAAAGAAAGGACAAGTAGACCTTCTGAAAGGAAAGACTTCACTGCTGAAGAAAAGATTGAAATGGCTTGTAAATCTAGGCTGTATGAACGTACAGGCCACAGAGATGATCTAGACTTCTAAATAGTGACCAGGTGAAGGAAAGTAAGGTGAACAACTGCAACTAGAGTATTGGCCGTATGCTTAATTATCCTGCTACACTAAGCCTGGGAAGTAAAAGAGTCCCCTGTCATACACTTTCTCTCAATATGGAGATAGGAAGATAATTATTTAGTACAAACTTACGCCCTTTCTCACTGGATCAATGTGCTACACTTAAGTACAGGTAGAACAGAATCATCTGTGAACAGTTTAAAACTACAAATAGATTTTATTTATATAATACACTAAGTGGTCTCCACAGGAGAAATACTGACATAATTTAGTGGGGTCTTGTATATGCCCTTGAAGATGTTATTATAAAACTACTAATGTTTTTGTAGAGTTTGGTTGGTATGCTTTATAAGCTAGTAAGCACTTTAAAAGTACTAATCATAGACTGACTACTTTAGTTTTAGGCCAAATGTTAATAAATATAGATTAATTAACAGTGTCAATGTTCTTGAAGTAATTCACTGGTCACTGCGTGATTTTCACTAAACTTTAGTCTAAAGTTAGGTGCTGAGCAGCACTTATTATTGTCCATTATATTATTGGCGGTGGCAAGTAAGCCATGATGAAAATGTGAATGGCGATTGAGTCGTTGTTTGTGGATAAGTTGTTGTAGCCAGGTGTAGCTTCGATCAGTGTGGGTATACAACAATCTGCAATCAAAATACAACAGTAACCTCGCATGATTGGTCATAACTAGACAATCTTGTTTTGTCAGATGTCGTCACTGTCAGTCTCATATAATGTAATTCATTCACCCAACTCTCTGTGTTGTCTTTGTATATAGTCGAGTTGCAATGTTACACACATAATATATTAATTTACTTAATGTTATAATCCACTGGACTGACACACATACATCTGATATAAGAGTAGAGTACACAGGTAATATTCTGTTCTGTGAACAGCCATTCTATAAGCCCCATAGATTTTAGGAAAGTACAGAATTCCTCAGACTAATGAGATATCAGTAGTGATTCTATGTTGTTTGTCCATCAAGAATGATGATGACCATTCATTTCATCCATTGGAGTTGAAAGTATGGAGCCGTGAGTTCTAAGATGGCTGGTTAGGCCTATTTTGGCTTTAAATGTTCTTTGACATTGTGGGCAAAGAATGCTTAACATTCCAGGAGGATCTCCTGCAGTTGTTTTTCTGTCCAGCCCTTTTTCACAGCTCTTGCAGTCCTGTTTGCTTCACAAGTGACTGCCTCTTGCGTAATGATGTATGCCACGAATTTTGGTCTTTGGGAGCTGTCTCCCCAGTGTCGTGATGAATTCCAAAAGCTTTTAGTGACTTCTTCAGAGTGTCTTTAAAGTGGTTTCTTTGACTGCCTTGGCAGCATTTACCACAACGCAACTCGCCGTAAAAAAATTCGTTTAGGGAGCCTTGATCTAGCATGCGAGTTAGTAGCCATCCGAGCAAATCTGATTTTTCATTAGTAGAGTGTGGATACTGGGCATGGATGCTCTTTCTAGGACGTCAGTGTCTGGGATCTTGTCTTGCTATTTAGTCTTCAATAGCTTTTTAAGGCAGATTGTGTGGAAGTGGTTTAATTTCCTAGCATGTCTCTCAGTGATTCTATACTAGGCGAAGGAATGCCTCCACTCAAAATAAGAATAGTAATGTGAATGTGGCCTTGGCAAACCATGTTAGATGTGCATGACCTTTAGCACATGTTTCGAGAGTACAGACAGTGTGGAAAGTTGTAACATTATAAATTCAGGTTTATATTAATATTATTTATAAATAATTTTTTGTTCCTGTAGAATGGTCCAGATTGTGTCCTGTTAGCAATAATGCCGTTGTTTGAAATAGCCTCAATGTAGCATTTATTTTTACGATAACAATGAGTCAATCCTTTAACTATCTTACTGGGCTTCTCTGGGCTTATTATATTCTGTACTAAACATTATATATATATATATATATATATATATATATATATATATATATAATATATATATATTCAAACACAGGTTATTCACCACACGTAATTTACTCTAACAATATTAAGTACATTTATTAACATACCCAGTCACCTTTAGAACAACTCTCTTCACTGTGGGAGCCGGTGGTACTACAGACTCTGTCACATGCTGATAATGTCAAGAGCATGGTTGGATGTGGGTTTGATGCCTGCGAAAGTGAGGGAAAGATTGGCCCCCTCCCCCTCCAGGCCTACACTATGTAATTGTGTTCTCACATCACAGACTCATGGCAGGAAACTGCCTCGGGAAAATGTTGCTTTCATGATGTCAAAGGTCAGGACACATTCAAAGGGACATGGACATGACCTGAGTTGTGCAGAAACAAGATCAAACAAACAACATTCTTCAAGGGTCAAACAGACCAATAATATACCCAAAAAAGTACATTGCATTGGCTTTATTACTGTGGCAGCAGGATTAGAGGAGACGGCACCATCTATCTAAGATTTTCAAAGGTTAACTTAGTTTTCCCTGGTTGGGCTAAAGAATGGGTAAGTTTTCCCTGGTTGGGCTAAAGAATGGATATCTATTCCAAGATGCAGAAGTAAACATTAGACCTGTAGTTCACTTGGCATCACGATTGGGTGGCTCTGAGGTTATTTATAGTAGAACTAAGATTCAGTCCACCAAAATACAAGACACACATGTCTGGCTTGGGTATTTACAGAAGATACAATTGCTGTCCATCATGGATGATGTCTAGAAGGTCTTGATTGAGATATTTTCATAAAATTACATCTGCTCTCAATCCTGGGTTGTGGCTTGTACCTTTTAAGTGCTTTGTCTTAAATACAACAATTCATAGGACACAGTCTGCTCATATGATAAATCCCATATCACACATCTCATTTGATCCTCGACAGGGCTGTACTATTGAAAATATTGGAAGGTGAAATCCAAGGGGACAAATAAAGTTACATCCAACAAACAACAACTGCATCACACAGGCATGAAAGAATACCACTGTTAAGATTTGTACCAGGCTGAAGTGAATAAGGAACAGTATGTGACATAATCTGATGATGTAACATCAGTCTTTGAACTGACTAAACTGATGATTATGAAATATATGTGGTCTATCATATATGTGATATTATTATTTATTATTATACTTATTTCAGATTGTAAGAAATGGCCGTCACACAGAAGAGCAGATTGTAGAACTAAACAGACTTAAAGAAATGAGGTCAAGTGAGGTCAAAGGCTAAAATACTCACAGAATAATATATGAATATTAATTAATTGCATCTTGCCTTTTTGTGGCATGTTAGTGTTGTAAACTTTAGTGCCATTAACATATAAAATTTAAGTCAAAACTTATGGAGTGAAGTTACATATAATAATCAGCTGGAACTTTTTATTGTGGTCTTCTTATTCTTTGCTTCCCCAATATACCTCTATCTATATGATCTTTTCCAGACATTCATTTCATTTTAAATGCCCAAAATATTTCATTGTCCTCAATGATATTTGTCTAAATAACCAATCTTCTGCAATAATAGGTTCTTGTTGGATAGATCTCTTTCTCTTTCTTCACTCAATACATTTTAAATGCTCTTCTGTATCTTTTATACTCAAAGACGCATGTGCGCTTTTCAACTGATTCGTTAACTAATTAAGTGTAAAACAAAAAGTAGATTTGCACCAGACTTGGTACATAATCAAATGAACAAGAGGATGGGGACGGAGCGCTTATGGGAATGTCCTGAATGCTGTGATGTCGGTTCCTAAATCAATCAATCATGAACAAGTATTATAATGTAAATTTCCGTTCACTGAGCATTGCAATTGTGGAAGATACCACGAAATAAAACAAATACCATGATGAGCCTAGCATGGTGATATATCTTCCTTCAGACCAAATGGGAGGTCAGATGAGGCGATAAATTATAATTTGGCATTGATTCAGTTAAATAAGTAAGTTTCATGCCTGTGTGTTGCCACAGCAAGTATGCAAGCTCTTAGTATTCTGACATTTGTTGTTCTATCTGGTTCAGTCCTTAAACATTTTAATTACTTTAGGCTTTGCAGGACAGTGTTTATCCTTTTAATTTCTGTCATCAAATTTCCATCACCCATTTATTCGTACCACACATAGATATTCAAAACTGCTCACTTTCTGTAATTTATCTCCACAGATACATGTCTGTTGACATATTTGTTTTATCAGTTATTATTTGTCTTTTTATTGCATTGAGATAAAATATTTCAACCACATTAAAAGATATAACAAGGTAAGTTGAAGGCAAGCAAGCAAGAGGTAGACAACAATATAAGTGGGAAGATAGCATCAAGAGATGGATGAACAGCAGTCTGACAGAATGTACAATCAAGGCGAGAGACAGACCATGTTGGAGATCTGTTGCAGCCAACCAATGGGAGTCTTTGTGGTGAAGTAGTCAAGCCGTCTGACTTGGGCTCGGAAGGTTGTGGGGTCGATTCCGGGCAGTGTCCTTCGGTCCATGAGTGCATTTTTTGGAGACGCCCAATGGTCATCGCTGGTGCTACGGAGTTCGTGCTTTGTGCGACACTTTTCACACTGCGGAAAGAGACTGAGCCATATAGAATGAAAACCCGGTGCAATGAAGTCAACTTTTAAGAGACTTTTTTTTAGGCAGCCAACCTTCAGTGTGGAGACGGCACATGATCAGTTGATTGCATTGAGATATACATTTTAATTTTTTGTTGTATTGAATATACTGTAAGTGGTTTCAAGTAGCCTGCAATTGAACCAAACATATGGAATAGATTCAAGTGGTTTATAAATGTTCGGCCTGTATATTTGAAAAATATACAATTTGTTGGGATTGTTTTTCTTGCTACATATGTATCCTTCTAGTGCCTGGTCTGAAGCAGACACTGGAGATCATGAACCTACAATAATTTCTATCATCTGATATTTCAATGAAGGAGATGTTACTTATTTTTATTACTTGTTGCTCAGGTGTTTTAATTTTCCTCATACTTTTATTTGTCTCCCTGTGCTTTTTTTGACTAGCATTTTTCTGCATAAGACTCAATGTTCTATTCTAGCTGTTCTGCCCTATAAGATTTCTGTTTGTCATTTCTTTCTGGTTTGAATAAATGATTTATTCAAACCCGCAGCTGTTAATATCTCTGCAGTTGTTTTCTTCTAGATTTTCAACATCTTTCTCTAATGTTCATTGTCTAACATCTGCAGCCATGTATCAGAAAAAAAAACCAGATATACCATTTTAGTAAGCAGATTTTTTAACTTTTCTGCCATTACTCGTCCAGTAAAAGAGTCCTTGGAAATTGCTATTCTTTTTTTCTTTTGGATATTGAGATTGGCTATTCTGTTCTTTATGTCTGTAGTCACATCTTCCAATGGCTGTCAGTGCGTAGCCTGCATATTAAAATTGTTTATCTGTGTGATATTTAGATATTTGATATTAATAGACATACTTATGAATTGTGCTTTTATAAAAACTACCACTATTATTACATATTACAAATTTTTTTGAGAAATTAATTACAAGGAATTACCACTGATAATTCTGGCTCTTAGCTCTAGTAATGTTGATTGAGAACTGGCTGATAATGTCCTAGCATGGTCAGACATGAGTTTGAAACCTGGACTTGTTGCCTTTGAAGGTGAAGGAACAATTGGCCACCTATTCCTCCATAAATTCAGGCCTACAATAAGTGATGGTGATATCACATCATAGACCAACAGCAGAAATTGCTTCTGGACAAATAGTAAACATGTTTTAAAGTTATGATCCTTAATTGTCTTTATGTAGCACATCTTATGCATAAAATGTCTCTTACCATATCCCACCATGCATCCATCTGTTTAGGGCTACCGTTTTTTTCTCTTCATTCATTGGAAATAAAATAAATAAAGAACATTGTTTGTCTCTTTCTTATAGTTGTATATAACTTGTTTAATTCATATATTGTTCCAATTGGTATATGGAAGTAAATCATGGACAATTAACAGACACATGAGGAATTATCTGTAGGCTGTGGCAATGCAGTTTTATAGAGGAAAGATGAGAACACTATGGACAGATGGAAATCGCTATAAAGATAACTTGATAAAAGTAAACTCACAAAGACAACTGGCTACCCACATCCAAATGAGACATTCCACATTCTTTCATCATGGCATGAGAAGGAGAAAGCTGAAGTATGCCACCACAATGGGAAAGATGAAGGAGAAGACGGGCAGGGGAAGACCAAGAGAAAATATGCTAGACAATTTGACATCATGGCATAGAGGAACTTCACTATCAGACATGATTGGCAGCACAATTATGTGTCTATGCTCTCTCTGATGATATGTATGTAGAGAGAGAGAGAGAGAGAGAGAGAGCTGTGGTCAGACATGATCACATGCACCACATGACATGGATTATGAAAATAAAATATATATTGGATGTCATCATAATGCAGCAAATGAAATGATTTGGTCATGTCATAACTCCCACCAGACAATGCTAAAAATATATCTTAGATACAATGAATTAAGCAGACCTGCTAGAGAGGTTGATAGCAAATAAAAGTCTTTGACAAGTCTACAGGATTGACTTCATTGCACTGGGTTTTATCCCACATGACTCCTTAGCTCAAGCGACAATCCCCAGGAGTTTCCAAAAATGCACTCGTGAAATGAAGGATGTGGCCCAGAATTGAACCCACAACCTTCGGAGCCCAAGGCAGATGGCTTGAGCACTTCACCACGGAGACTCAATATGATAGCAATTTGCACTGGTAATGCCATAAAGCATAAAAGAGTTATATACAGCTGTAAGAAAGAGTCAAACAGTATTCTTTGATCATGTGATGAGAAGGGAGTCATTGGAGAACATAGTGACAATTGGAAAGATCAGTGGGAAAAGAGGCAGAGGCAGACCAAAAGAAATGGAGCTGAATGGGCTGAAATGATGACATGGAGGTGTTGATCTTTAACACCAGTGACTGAGATCTGTGGAGAGATATTAATGGCTATGCTCGCTGGCAGGGTACATGATGGTTTATATATGTGTATACTGATGTCACACACACATACATACACATATAAAACATGTATGGACATATTATGTAAATGTTGTCAAGAAATTGTACCCTTATTCAAGCTTGACTTTGCTTTTGTAGCTATTTGTGTTCTTGATTGTTTAAAGCTATGCTTGCTGTTGAAATTAATGCAATTTTTATTTGTATCATCTACAATTGAATTCAAAACACAGCTGCAGGTGATCTGGAAGCAGACCGTCTTGCGTTGGTTCCTATACAATGGTATCAGTGCTGGTCATTCAGAAAGCAATGGCAAACAACTCAACGTAAACTTGCAAGAAATCACAAACAGCCAAAAACGCTGGGGTTGACTGTCACGTTCTGTAAAGGATATGCAATTAACTTTTTAACTACAATTGAAAGTTCCTACGATTACTAAATATTCTCCAACTGTCAATAAAGATCATTGATTTTTCTTTTATTGCACATTTTTATCTATAGCTAAAGACAGATATTTAGAGATCATTTTCTAATAAATTATTGTAGAATGATTTTTAATCTTGTTGTTTATAATTTGGTATATTTGTATGATAACAACGAGTTATCTTCTACTGCCTATTGGACTTTATATTGAAACATTTATAGTGAATTCTGATAAATAAATTTTAGTTCTTAACAATTAGGAACTAGTGTAGCATTGTTGTTAGTACACTTACTTATCAAGACTATAGTCTGTGTTAAATCCTCAGCATAGGCAGAGCTATTTTTTTCTGACCAGTATGGTTTTAGGATTGACTCAGTCTTATAAAATGTGTACAGTATAATTGTCAGCATTTTCTTAGAATTGTCTAGGAAGATAGTAAGGTGGCGAGGAGCAAAAATTGATTTTCAAACCTTATTATGCCTAGACAATGTTAAGTCCTGACACCTCATACCTTGAACACCAGTATCTCCTATGGAACTATTGTCCAGAGGTGAGTAATAAATGATCCTGCAAGAGGTACCATTTTCTGGGCCGACTGGTTAGCACTGTGAGAAGACCCAGGTTCTAGAATGACTAGTTAGTTCATAGTCCTGGAGTGACTAGTTAGTTGAGACAAGAATCGACATAATTGCACTCGGGACATTCCCATGAGTGCTCAGTCTTCATCATAAAAAGCCAGCAATGAGTTCCAATATTAATCGTACCCTTTGCAATCTGCTTATATGTTTGTCTTGCTTTACCCATGAATGACGACTGGCAATTAGATCCTCTGACCACCCCTTGCCAATATCCACACCCCACCTACCAGGCATCTACCTTGACCATTCTAATCGTCATGTGTATTGTTTCATCTTTTCTGTATGTCTTATGTTTATACATTTAATAAGCCACTACTCCTTCTGTTATTTCGAGACATAAAACGAAATTATACTACCTACCCCCTCACTGGTCACTGTCACATGCTCTTAAAAAAAAGTTTGAAAGTCAACTGTCCCATGCTCACTCTCCCTTGACCTAATAACACTGCTATGTTGTTATTTCATCTAAATGTGTTGTTGTTTATACACTGAAACATGTCGCCTCTCTCTCTCTCTCTCTCTCTCTCTCTCTCTCTCTCTCTCTCTCTCTCTCTCTCTCTCTCTCTGTAACTGAAGTGTGTTTAAACCACCTACATCTATCTCTCTTACGCCCACAACAGACAATAATACGACCTACCCCCTCACTCCCCCATGCTCACTCTCCCTTTACCTAATGACAGCTGTGTTGTTGTTTATACCTAAAACACTTAAGCCACACCCACAACAGAAAAAAGAGTGGTCACTTTTCAAATACCTGCCAACAAATCAAATGGATTGGTCATACAAACCCCCCACCCCCCCCCCCCCCCCCCCCCCCCCGTATCATTTATCATTTTTTGTCAGAAGCCAGTTTGTGACGTCAGCAGTTCGTCAGCCGGACTAATTTACAAAGAATATATAAGAGAAAAACCAATCGATATTTGCAGGAGCGCTGCTGAAATATGGTGGTAAATGCGCCGAATATACTACTGGCGGTTTATCTCGTGTGCAACCCAAGACAATCGACATTACTTCATTCTGGATATTTTCCAGTTTTCCCACACTGCGAAGCAGGTAGTGTTTAAATACCCAGACCACAATCAATTATGGAGAGGGCCAGATGGTTGATCAATAAGACAAGTAAGTAGTCTCTGGTTTGTTTCAGTAGCCATCATAGTCTTCGGAAATGGTTGGCCACGTTTGCAGTTAATTATAATCTACTCTATGCGACACTTAAAGAAAAGGCTATGATCAAATGTCAAATCTAGATCTTTTAATTCATCTCTTCTTGCAATTATCTGGCCATTTAGAGATATACATAATACCTTCTGATGTATTAACAATGTTGATCAAAGAAGAGCACCACAATGCACTGACCTCTTCCGGGTTCACCAGTGAATTGGTCAGTTCACACCACCCAGCCTTCTTCTATAAAGTCCCATGTATATCTCCGTTTACGTTATGCCTATTAAACCATTCCGCTACAACAAGTAAACATCGCGAATGTCAAGGTTCGTCTTGATCCAGCGAGTTGTATTCTGGCCAGTTCTGCTGTATAGATCTTCAACAACACTGGCAGCGGTTCCGATGTTCACGTTCCCAAATGGAATATCATTATTCTCTCCATCAGTGCAGCTGCGATCCAGGTTACTAGCGAGGTTTAATGCAACAGTCCATCATGCACTGCATAAGGTCTGCGAAGTCGTCCCATTTATATTCTTCTGTGAGAAGCATTGCTGCAACAACTGTTATTGCTTGCTTCGAAATTCCACATAAACGTTGTTATACACAAGTTCCATAATTGTTCCATGCTGCTTTCGATGATCTGTAACTGCAAATAATGTCCGGGAACATACGATTACCACTTTCTTAGCCATTAGTTTATTTCAACAATTTGCCACATACATTCTGCAGGATTATGATTCTCTAAATGCTAAGTAATGAAAGAAGTACTTATCATTCCGTAACTGCTCAGTTGTGAAAGATGTACATTTTGTAGTACGATCATTCTGTAACTGCTAAGTTGTGACAGTAACTTTCAGATAGAGGTCTTCGTAATGTTACTTGTACTTGTACATATATTAGTACTCTAAAATATACGTTCTCTAGTGCTTTGGCGAACATTTCTATCGCCTTTATCTGTTTGTATAATATAACTTTGGATGATTTCTTGCCCTTTCGTCTTGCCCGTCTTTAGCATTGTACCTATTGAATTCTGAATGTTTGATGTTATGTCATTTGTCAGTATAAATGCCATAAGTTTTATAAGATTTTCTCATCAGCTACATCAATCAGTTCTCCCATAACAGTTCCCTGGCTTCTCTGGCCACAGTTTTGAATACGTTACTGCTTTCTAACGGATTCACACAAAGTATGATGAGAATGGCGAAGGCAGGCATGCTTCGGGCAGAGTGGCTGGCTTCCGTTCAATAATCACTCATAGAGCGCATCTGTTGGATCTCCCCACCCACGAAGGCATGCTGGTGTGATGGGAAACAAGCAGGTGGACAGATTGCTTGGTTTACACCACTTGGTGGAGTATTGGTGCATGATAAGACAGATGTTGTCCGGGACATTTGGAATCGTGTGCAGAAGGGCAGTTAGATCAACACGGCTTGGAGAGAATGATGCTGCAGGGAGTGACCAGAGGATCTGGTCAACATTCAGGACTCCGAGGAAAGGCCAGACAGACACATAATCAAACTGCTATTTTTACCATTAGTATTGGGACTCTTCGCGGTCTTTTGAAGATGAGAACGGAGCACGTATGGGAATGCTCCGACTGCTGTAATGTCGGTTCTTGATTCTAAACTAATAAACTGTTTTTCTTCATGGTTGTCTTTCACTTAATCACCATTTTGTGGTCGATTCTTTCACCATCTTCGTAATCGTCAGTTCCATTGCTATTCAGGCATTTTCAGTTCGTTGACATTTTTTTTTTTCGCGTTTCCATCCTGTCTCAGGATATTGCGGTCAACACCAGCATCTTTCAGCGGTATGTTGATTCCTGGGCTAGATTACGCTCATCAGCACGCCACGACTTTCTGAGCGACCGGCTGCATACTCTCATAAGTCACTAGCGTGACTCGAACCACTTCTAATTCCCGTCCGCTCACGTTGACTACGAGAGTATTCGGGATTAACGGACAAAGCTGCTAACCCCTCGGCCAGGCAGCCGGCAGTTCGTTGACATAACCATGGTAATTTGGCAACAGCTTTTTTCGTGTCTTGTGTCCGGCCTTTTGGTGCAAGGTACACAAACGCTCGGCTGGGCCGTTATTTACAGGCATTGGAGAACATCGTGACAAATGGAAAGATCGAGGGGGGGGGGGGGGCAGAGGCAGACCAAGAGAGATGATGCTGGATGGATTGAGATGGTGGCATGGAGGAATATCAACAGCGGAGTTGATCCAGAAAACCAAAGACGGAGATATGTGGAGTCACGAACGCCTACGCCAGCTGGCATGGCACTTGATGATGATGATGATGTGAAATCGACTTTAAAAAAACAAAACAAAAAACATTGTCCAGAAGCAGTTTCTTGCTCTGTGTCTGTGGTGTGATAGAGCCATCACAATTTGTAGGCCTGGATGCACGGAGATAAGTAACTTTAATACAGATAAGTAACTTTTATATTTTCATGTAGTATTTTTCGTGTAGCTATGGAATGCGATCAACATAGAACAATTAGTATAATGAGCCACATCACAAAGATTCTGCTGGAATTATCATGCAGAGAGTTAGGAAGAAAATACAACCCGAAATAGGAGAAGAACAATGTGGGTTTGTAGAAGGCAAGGGCACAGTAAATGCTGTGTATATACTGAGAACAGTAATTGAGCGTTCTATAGAAGTAAACAAAGATCTATATCTTTGTTTTATTGACTACACAAAGGCTTTCGATAATGTGAAACATGTCGACATGATAAGGATGCTTGGAGATCTACAAATTGATGGAAGATATGGATATGGATAAGATATGGAAGGAATCAACATTGGGGGACGATACATCAATAACATTAGTCATTAGATATGCAGATGATGAACAGGACCTGCAAAATTTAGTAGATGCGGTTGTTGCACACAGTGAACAACTAGGGTTAGAACTGAATATTAAGAAGACACAGATTATGGTTGTCACTAGGAAGAAGGAAATACCACAATGTAATATACAAGTAAATGGGAATATTCTTAAACAAGTGAATCGATACTGTTATCTCGGCACAGTCATAACATCTGATGGGAGATGCCTTGAAGAGATTAGAACAAGAATTGCCATTGCGAAGGTAGCCTTTTGCAAGATGAAAAACATACTGACCAACAAAAATATCAATTGAAACGAGAAAAAGAGTGTTGAGATGCTTACATAGAACTTATACTATACTTGTGTATGGATGTGAAGCGTGGACAATGAGCAGTCAAGCTGAAAAACAGCTAATGGCTGTGGAAATGTGGCTTCTGAGGAAAAT
Organism: Cepaea nemoralis; assembly: GCA_014155875.1. NCBI lineage: Eukaryota > Metazoa > Mollusca > Gastropoda > Stylommatophora > Helicidae > Cepaea > Cepaea nemoralis. The sequence continues at coordinate 523,678 of JACEFZ010022605.1, forward strand.
GCTAAGAATACCATGGACAGATAGAAAAACCAATGAACAAGTCCTTCAAGAAACAAATGAAGATCATAAACTGATTAGAGTCATTAGACGTAGACAGTCAACATTTTTTGGGCATGTTATGAGAAGAAATGAATTGGAGAACTTGGTGACAACTGGCAAGATCGAAGGGAGGAGACCAAGGGGAAGACCTAGAAGCAAATACCTGAATGGCTTGGCCACGTGGATGGTCGAGACAGAAACACGGAGCTGATCCACGACTCTGGTGATCGAGTGAGATGGCAGAACATGATCGCTCACGCTTACCGGCATGGCACATGATGGACGGATGGATTTTCGTGTAGTTTTGTGTCGGTTTTGTTTGTTTATTCTCTGCTGACGAAGGCTTTAGCGGCAACGTCCATTTTGTTACTTGTAATCGTGTTCTAGTAAAGCTCACAAACTACTTCACGCTTTTTGGTGATTCATGGATGCACGGAGGAACAGATGGCCGGTCTTTCCCTCATTCAGCTAAGGTGAAACCGGGCGTCAAACTCTCACCCGACCGTACACTTGACATTAATCATTATTTTAGCGAAGTTCCATATCAACTTCACTTCACTAACTCGCCAATTTTTCTGTGATTGTAATATGATATATCCATATCTGAGATATAAGAATTGCAATATTTTCACCGTGAAATTCAGTAGTGAACATGCAAATGCACGAGGCGGGGGGAACTGGCAAAAGACGTCTCTGGTGGTGATAGAACGCCGTTCTGCAAAGGACCTGCCGCGCGATGATGATGATGATGATGGACGGGTGGCCATCACAAAACCCGGTGCTAGTTTTCAATGTTTATAATTTGCGGTTTCCGCTAGTTTTCTACCAAAACAAACGTAGCTGCTGATGTTTGTTTGAGTTGGAGAATTTATTAAAGATTTCACTTACTTTCTCAAACAGTCATGAGGTTATTGAAACCATATTTCAGGTTGTGCACAGCAGTGTACTTCTGAATATACTGTTATGCAGCTTACGAAATACACGCATATTAAGTTAAGTCTTAGTTGTAGCAGAATATACCCCTTCCCCCACCCACCCCCCCTTTTTTTTAAAAAAAACATGACAATGACATCGCGGCAACACCAGTCAGCATTTTACCGCTGTTGTCGATATCTTGGCAAGTTTACGTTCAGTAGTTTGCTATTGATGTCTGAACAACCGTTCCCCATACCAGTTTGTTAATATCCAGCCCAACCCGGTCTGCTGGCAAATCCCGCGCAGCTGTATTTCGAAGCGCGTCTATAAAACCTTGGCCACGAAGACCCATATTTAGTAGTTAAAAACATTTGAACTGGGGGGGGGGGGGGGGGCGTGAACCATAGATCAATGTGTCCACCTCAGAAACAAGGATAAGGTAAGGGGTTTGTTCCCAACATTCTTCTTGGAATTTTTCCAAGAACCATTTCATTTATATCCAATTTCAATCTTCTTCTTCGTCTTCTTTCATTGGCTTGAAATATCATATATGTCTGTAACTGCAATGTTGTCTCTTGTATGAATCTAACAGTCTTTTTTAGTTCATTCAGTGGTCCATAGAGTTTATCTTCCACTGTTGTCTCTGTAGGCCAGAAGGTTCGCCTGGATATGTTGTAGTTTGGGCAGTCTTGGAGTATGTGCTCTGCTGTCTGCGACGCCAAACCACATGTGCACTTGGCTAAGTCACCAATCTTGAATTTTGTATACATGTGGTTGCATAATATATTGTGTCCTATTCTGAGGTGCAGAATAATGACCTGTTCTGGTCTGTCCATAACGTGGTAGTCGTCTTCAGTAGGGTTTGGTGGCCTTCTGACTGATTTGATCATTCTTTTCTTTTGGTGGAATGTAATAAGCACATCAGGCTGTCCTTCTTTTGCTCCTTCCTTAGCCAGTCGATCAGCTCTGTCGTTTCCAGGTACTCCACAGTGGGATGGTATCCACTGTATGGTGACCTTATGCTGACTGCTAAGTTCAGAAAGTAGTGTCCTTAGAACTGGTAATTTCCCAGACAGGAGTGCCTCTATTACTGATTTTGCATCTGTCAATATCACCACAGGTTGTCTACCATGGCTGGTATTTTGTAATTTCTCTATTGCCTCAATTTCAGCATCATAGTTATGGCAGTACTTTCCTGTTGGAACTCTGGCCGTGTCCCTAGTATTATTTGGGTATTCTATATACACTCCCGCTCCTCCATTTCGAACAGCATTTTGCGCTGACCCATCTGTGTAGACTCGGATCCAGAGATCCTGTGGGTATTCGTCATCAAGGAAGCTGAGAGTGGCTGTTCTGCGCTGTACACTGTTCTGTTCTTCCTTGTCAAATATTCCTCTCACTTTTGTCTGGATTTGTAGCGATAGTCTATGTTCATCTTTCCATGGAATTCGCTCTGGAATAGTTGTCAGTGGGATACCAACTGTGGGAAGATCGGTGGTTTCTCTGCAGAGTCGTTTGGCCTGGTGGATAAAACTACTTCTTTTCAACCGCCCCATAGCTAAGTTTTCAAATCGGTTCTTCATAGGGTGGCCTGGCAAGCTGAGGAACTTGTCTGCTTGTATTAGTGTTTTTGTATCTCTGCGTTCTCTCAGTGCTTGTGTCCTCCCCATTTTCTCCATTGCTACTATAGGGGTTGATCTCATCCCTCCTGTGATGACTCTAAGAGCTTGATTTTGCACCTTGTCCAGCTCTTGTAGTGTGGTTTTTGATGCTGAACACCACGCAGTTGACCCGTATTCCAGGTGTGGTCGTATGCTCTGTTGGTAAACTTTGCTAAGTATTTTCCCACTGGCTCCTCATGTGGTCCCACTTAGCTTTCTCAGGATGGCTATTTTCCTTCTGGCTTTTGCTACAGCTTTTTTAATGTGTTTTCTCCATATCAGCCTGTCATCAAATGTTACACCAAGGTATGTTGGTTCTTTATCTTCTCTTATTTATTAATTGATTCAGTGCCAAACAAAATGTGGGTTTGGACCAAACATAAATGATGGCAGAAAGTGGGAAGTAGGGTCACAGTAATGATCTAAAAATCGTTAAAATGGTAGCAGTTCTGTTTTATTATATATAAAATGTTGAAGACAAGGGTGAAAATTATTAAAAATTTCCACTTACCAAGGCACTGCTTCTCCATCTTTGAAGATAATCCTGTTAAATTGACTGAATAATGATAAATACACCTCCACCTTCACCAGTATCACAAGAACTACTCTCTAACACCATCAAAACAAATTAAAACACATTGTGAAGCACATAATTTTCACACAAAATGGAAAAAGTCAGGAAAACACGAGGCAGATTTGTACTCATTAGAATGAGAACCAATATATACACTATTTTCTATTTAGTTATAATTATTATTATTTTAAATTTAATTATTTAAATACTCCTCAGCTTATTTATCATAGGCAAAGCAAACTTAGGGGCATAAGTGTGGCCAATTAGAGTAAGCATTATTCGTCATATGCCAGCCATCATATGATGATGAACTTTCACTGTTAGGTTTGTTTTCCATAATGTCCACCTGCTAAATAATTTAACTGAATAACCACATTACTGCACATGCTATCAGTTTTAGAATCTTTCACAAAGTCCTTTAAATCAAAATAACTATAATCTGAAATTTCTTAAAATGGTAATCTGGTGTAAATCGATGAGTTCGAAAACTGGAGGGCATTGCCATTTCTAAAATAATAAAGACAAACCAGTTTCACAAGCTGTTTTTCTCAAAGTATGCTTACTCCATGCTTCTTGTCTGATATTGTTCAAAAAGCATATCTTTTTCCGGTGCAAATTTTCATTTACCAGGCACTAAAATTGCAGAATATACGGGAAATGAAACAATAGTGCACTGTCAACATTCAGCCGATTAATTGGCTCTTGGCAGTGAATCAGTTCATTTGATCTTATTATTACTAAGCTTTCTCAGATAAGGACTAAATACAGGAGGTCCTATGTGGAAGTTGTGCATGTTAAAAATCCCTCGATAGTTCTAAATCACAAAGAGTAGGTCAAAAGTCCAAGACCCTGTCAAAATTGTTAGGGAAAGAAAACCTGCATATGGGGTGGAAAAACTAAAACATACAGAGATGCAAACAGCTGTATCGGTGTTATTGTTTTCTTTTTTCGTCAAACTTCCTAGTCATATTTTGTTTCATTTGAACTATATCTCTGTGTGTGTGTTTTTCCTTTTTGTTAAACTTCCAAGTCATATTTTGTGTTTTATTTGGACTGTTATTTGTATTTGGCGATTCTGTGGCAAAGGAGTTATGAATGCAATTCGTAATCCCACATACCACATTCGAAACACAGCTGCGGACAGTTTGGAAGTAGAATGCCTTGCGTTGGTTTCCCATACAAAGGTATAAGTTCCAGTCATTCGGAAAGCATTGGCAAACTACTGAACATAAACTTGCCAAGAAATCATGAACAGTCAAAAAATGCTGGAGTTGACTGTGACATCCTGTAACTTTCTTTATATTTGTGTGTGTTTTATTTGGGCTGTTATCTGTATTTGTGTATGATTTTCCTTCCTTTCTTCTATCTTCCTAGTCATAGTTTGTGTTTATTGGAAATCCATTATCAGCTGGACAGCAGCCAACCCCCTTTATTATCTTATGAGTCAGGGAAGTTTAATATAGTTATCATTGTAATTGATAGTGCATGGCAAGCACAGTAGCTCTGCTTTACTGATTACAGTAGAGTTTAATCCTAGTTGAGAGATTTTCTTAAGACTCAAGGGATGTACTCATTCTTGTTTGAGAGAAACTGCTGAAGATAAATCCGTTAAGCTGAAATATAAAACACACATATTCTTGCAGTGTCCACCACGGTAAATCTAAACTGACTGTCAGTCCGTTGAAGGATTTCTCTTGCTACTTTAGTTTATTAGTTTATGTTGTGGGATGTCTGCAGTATGCACCTGATGAGATGCAGCGAAATATGCCAGACAAAACATTGTGCAATCTCTTGTTTGTGTCTTCTTTATTCCCATTCACTGTGGGAAAAACTGTTTGGAATGTTATATATGTCAGAATGGCCATCATTTTGCAGCTGTGTTTGTAAGTGCTGGTTCCATTGCGAAGGTGTTACGGACACAGTTTATAATCCTGCATATTGTGTTTGAAACACAGCTGCGGGAGATTTGGCAGCAGGCCACCTTGTTTTTTATAAAATGGTATGGGTGCCGGTAGTTCAGAAGGCAATGGCAAATTTCTGAACGTAAACTTGCCAGGAGATCACAAACAGTCAACAAATTTTGGGGTTGACTGCGACATCCTGTAAAGGATATACAACTAACTTTATCTGAGTTATAGGAGTCGAGTACAATTTTGTGTGTGCCAAGAAGCAGTTTCCTGCCATGGGTTTGTGATGTGATAGGGCCATCACATTTTGTAGGTGTGAATGCACGGAGGAGTATATGTCCAGTCTTTACCTCACTTTAGCAGGCAATGAGTCCAGGCATCGTACCCTTGTCCACCCATGCTTATGACATCAGTGCAGCTAGAACTAGCTAATGTTGAAGAAAATGTAGTGTCACAAATATTTCTTTTCTAAAGTGCAAGCTGATATTATCACCTTTGGATGCATTGCAAGAAATACATGACACATCCATTCCTTATCAAAGCTTAACTCTTCAAGATGTTGATGAAACTACATTGTTATTGTCTTAATTCAACTTCACATCAAACTGATCAATCCATTGATTCATTAGATTTGAGGCTTCTAAAACAAGAAAATCTCTTTGCTGGGCGTAAAGAAAGTGATTCAATGGCTGTGTTGTTTCAAACAGGGACAGAAACTTGGTAAAAAATGAATAATATAAGGTTTTTGCATTTAATAACTTACACGGGGTCCTTGTTGCCAATTGGTCAAGCCATCTGCCTCATGCTTTCAAGATTGCAGATTCACTTTCGGACTGCATCATTCAGGCCTTGGGCGCAGTTTTTCCAGAGACCACTTGGGGTCATAACTGGAGATAGAAAGTATGTGCTTTACACAATGCTCCCGGTAAACAGCTTTGCATATTGTGAAGAGAGGCAGAGCCAAATAGGGTGAAACCAGGTGCAGTGATGTGGACCCACCTTGAGCACACTTTCTTAAATTTCAATCAAATCATGCTTCTGTTGCAATCTCGACAGTTCGACCATATCGGATTTCATCAACAATTTTAGAGCGTTCATGAGAAAATTTTTCTACTTAGCTATTCACCGCTTTATGGGACAAACATTTGTCAGCATAAACAGGAAGCATTTCCTTATGAATTTCTTTTGCAGGCAGTCCTTTTGTCCACAAAAAAACACACAATAGCATGTTGCTCAATGGTTGTACACTCTGTAAGTGCAGTCACAATTTTGTTTATGTGCTGTGCATGCACATGAGACACCTAGCGCCACCTGACGAACGGGAATATAAAGTTTGATGTTGCTGTCACCTAATGACACCTGTAGAAAACACCAACTACATTTACCTGCCATCCCACAGAACTGTGTGACTTACTTATTGACTCGTCCTCATATATGTATTCTTGATACCAAGTTATACATTTATTAAATTATAATTACTAGATGTTGTTGTTTCCTCCTCCAGGAGTTGTCCAGGCACAACTCAATCAAGAGCCAGCCTCAGAATGTGCCTGATATAGTCTAATTGGATGCCAGAGCTCTAGGAAGGAATGGATCAGATGGAGTTTTCCCAGGACGAGGTAGAAGGCGCAGGAATCTTTTCTGACATGGCTGCTCTAAAGCAAAATGTCAGAACAATTATTGAGTCGAACAGGGTGCAAGATCTCCATGCTCTCAAATGCAAAGGACTTAACTTGAAGATGTCTCTTGATGATCTCAACAATACTCCCTTGATACTGGCATCACATCTGGGTTTAGCAAGCATGATGACTTACATTGTATTGAATGAATCATCACTGCATGAGGAAGATATCATCGCAACCGCAACAGAAATTCTCCACAAACTGGCTCATACAAGAGACACATCCTTTTTGGGGCATTTAAACACTCTTGTGCAGTGTTGGAATTCCCGCAACTCTGTTATACCCTACACGTTCATTGTTCAGGCTGCATTCAAGATATTAAGAGCTCCACCTAAAGATCTCCTGGCTAGTTTTTGTGAAAATGCATTGAAGGTTAGTTGGTGATTATTTTTAACTTTCTTAACTTTTGTGTTACAGTTTGTGTATTATTATTCTGCTTTTAACTCCCAATTTAGTATTGTATATCAACCAACTGATGCCAAACCCTGGTAACTTCTGAGCTAAGGCAGACACCGAAACTTCTCAGCCACACCAGACAAGCTGTAGCATGTGTTGTAAAATCTGACATTTACAGGATTTTCCTCATATCACAAAATGGCTGACAGTCTCCTGAAGTTGATTTGTCAAAGGAGAATACAGTTCTAAGGGATGGTCCCAATAAATGTAGAGACTGAGACATTATATGTGTGTTTGGGGGATAGTAAATTAAACTTTTATAACAGAGTCCATGGGAATATTGATACATGAAGCCCATAAGCGGGCACTCTCCCGCTGTTCATACTTCACCTTGACACCGCAAGGTACAAGAGGAACATGATGAGATGAGATGAGATCCCAGAATTAAGTAACAATTTGAGATAAGGTGGACTAATTATCCTTTATGCACACTTTTCAAGGTGCAATGAGTAAATTATCCCCCAAAGAGGAATCATTTATTATAGTCTGTTTATTTTTTTCTGCCCCAATATAAAATTCCATATCTCAGTAACCAACTGAGGGAAAATTATGAGATTTAGCATATAACCTTATCATTATGTCCACCCAACAAAAAAATTTTTGTTCTGGAGATTGTACAGCAGATTTCAATGTTTGTTTATATGCGGTATATAATTTACGGCTCAGAGATTAAGTCCATAATTTTAAAAGTATTACAGCTTCACCAAGACACATCCGCGCTTTTTAAAAAATTGTCTCGTGGTTTCCGTTTTGGCACAAACTGCGCGCAGTTAAATTGGATTGTTCAGAGGTGTCTTCAGTGTGGGTTCTTTCATGAAACGTGATTATATAAATAAATATATAAATAAATCTTACCATTAATATAATATCAATAGCTAATATTTGAATGTGTGAATATTGTTCAATGGGATTGAATGTGAAATTGTGTACACTTCAAAGCATTGCTATGTAGTTGTACACATATTTTTATCAAGAAGCTGATCGCAGGAAACTGTTTCATACTGTTACAAATCCCCAAAAAAGAACAGTGCATGCATTGGGTTTGAGTAAACGGTCATTTCGTCGATGGGTGCAAGAATCTGGAATGAAACCAACAAGCGATAAGCAAACAGTAGGTAGAAAGGCAATTGTAACCAGATTTGACAAGGATGTCATCAGGCGAGTTATTATAAAAATGATGGTTGCCAAAGAAATAGTGACTAAGAAAACCGAGGGTTTTGTTGAGAAAGAACAATAACATAGAGCTATCCAAAACAACTTTGTGGAAAATTATAAGGACATTAGGCTTCACTTGTAGAAAGTACAAGGGAGGTAGAAATATCCTTTGCGAGCAACCACATTTAGGAGCCATGAGAAGCAGATACCTACGTGAAATAAGGGAAATGCGCAAATAAAATTATGACATAGTGTATTTGGATGAGACGTGGATCAATGGGCACCACACAAGTGAAAAGGAATGGCAATCAGTGGATGGAAAGATAAAGCGTTATGTGCCCAGTAGTAAAGGACAGCGTTTGGTCATAGCCTATGCTGGTAGTACTCATAATGGCTTACTACAGAATGCTGGGCTCTTGTTCGTATCAAAGCATACAGACAATAGGGATTATCATAGTGAGATGAATGGTAATGTATTTAGAGATTGGCTCGAGAATACAGTACTTCCATCCCTTGATAGACCGTCTTGTCTAATCATGGACAATGCATCATATCACAATGTTGTTGCCCAAGAAGACAAAATACCTACGGCATCGAGCACAAAGGAAAAGCAAGAAATATCAAATCGACAAGTTGATAGAAGAGCATGGCATAGGTACTTGAGACTTCCGCCGTATCATTCTCATTTAAACCCTATAGAACTTGTGTGGGCTAAAATTAAAGGACAGGTGGCAGCTGCCAATACTACATTCAAATTGTCTGACAGTCAAGATACTAACCCAGTCCGCTCTATTAAATGTTGATAAAAGTTACTGGAAAAAATGTGAGGACCATGTGTTGAAAGAGGAAGAGGACTATTGGAGAAAGGATGGATTGAATTTTAAGCAACCGAGAGCAATCATCAACCTACTGGAATTGTCCAACACAGACTAAGGTCTGAGCAGATCGCAGACCTTAATCTATGTGCACACTTTCTGGAATATTTTGCTCCAACTATTCAGATGAATTGCAGGCCCTAAACATTACAGCATCAGCATAATGTCAATGGCAACAGTTTGTATTCCACAGTGATGAATTTTCAATTCCGCAAGCCCTCAGCGGTGACAAACACTGTATTTAAAAAAAAAACACACACACACTAAACGCATTGAATACCAACAGAAGAGTAATATTGTGGTGGAAACTGACACTATTGTGGCATAACAAGAAACGTGAGAGCAAACACGTTCAAATTAGGGGACAACACACGTGCATACGAATCAATCTATAAACTTCAATGAAAAGAGGACCAACATCTTGGTCGTTAAGAAGAAAGCCCACTACAGAGACACTGACAACTATTTTCATAGTGCAAAACAGGTAATCATGTTCCGTCTCTGAACGGTAAACAGCAGAGTAGACAATCTTTCACGAAGACTCAAAGTGGGTCTGTCACCCATGTGTACGTGTGAACAAACTACACAGACAGCTGAACAGATCCTTAAAAATGGAAACATGATGACTAAATTGCGGTATCATTTCTGGTCACTCCATACGCACATTAACGCACAGCTATTTGGAAGCTTTCACGAACTCAATATAAAACTAATGCCTAGTAACATGAATACTTGTGTACACATTATTAACCAGCAGCTGAAGAAACAAGAAGGAAATGAAAAATAAGTTAAGAAATATATTCCTTCTACTTTCCTGTCAATTTACCCATTATTTACCCCATGCCTCTGTAAATTCTCTGTCTTTACTAATATTACACATTGCACCCCTCTTGGGATTCTCCGTGGTGAAATGGGCAAGCCGTCTGATTCGGGCTCCGTGAGGGTCATCGCTGGAGCTACGGAGTTCATGCTTTGTGCGACGCTTTCCACGCTGTGGAAAGAGACTGAGCCATATGGGATAAAAACCCGGTGCAATGCAGTCGACCCTGTTGACTTTTAAGCTACTTCGTTTACTGCACCCACTCCCATAAGAATCCGGATACGCCTTGTGTCGTCATCTGAATTGGCGGGGCATTCATTACTGTAAAAACAAGTTTGTTAGTGAGAAATCACTAGTTTTTCACCAAAAGATCAAAGAAATGTCGCAGCTTTCGATGATTTAAGTTGCTTTTGGACCTATCAAAGACATATTCCTTGGGTGGGGGTAAATATAAGACGGCAGGAAAAATTTCATAACGATGCAACAGACAGTTTTCAAAATAATTGATCGTGAATGACGGCATTCATTTCTGGACATAACTATAGTCCTTCTTACACTCACACTCCTACTCTACCAGCAGCCTGATTAAATGTCAGCCAACACTTTTCCTTATGTGTTGAGTGTCATCCATACCTTCTGCTAACTTCCCACTGAATCAGCATCCCCAGGCGTGGATCCATTTGTTTGTTTATATGTGTGAAAAAGAAAGAACAGTTATAAGTGGTTCAGGTGTTAAACAGTCTGATCTCCTCATTGGGGAAGCAGTTGTGGCAGTGAATGTAGTTTGCTTGCTGTTTGGTATCAGTTACCTAGAAGTCAGATAGATGGCAAACAGTGAGTCAGCTTTGACCATGTTCTCTAGTCTAGCAGCTTCTTCAGGCCAGTTCTGTTTCTGCATGGTTGATGCCTCAAGGTCCTCTCATCTCAGCTTCTGTTGAGTTTAGTTTCTGTGAGCACTGTCACAATGTGGTTAGCTGAGTTTACTCAGTGCCTGGAAACGATGCCACTCAATCATGTTAAAAGGGGTTAAAGACAAGAGAGAATGATATGGCAAGGGATCTGCAGGGGTCTGGACAAATCTCAAAACTGAGAATGAAGACCAGGTGAACTTTCAATCAGATGGCAGTTGGACCGATTAGCAGTACGACTCTTTGCTGGCTGTTGAACGACAGAGAAGGGACAGAGAGTGTATAGGAATGTCCTGAGTGGAGTGATGTCATTTCTTAGCTAAACTCAACTCAACTCCAAGGCAAGAAGATCTTCTTCATCCCACAGAGTTCTATCCTATATGGCATGGTCTCCTTTCTTAAGAGTGGCCTGCTGAAAGCATAGCAAAGAGCAACAAAGTCTCCAGCTGCAACAACAAAAAATAAAAAAATAAAAATAAAACTGCACCAATGAACCGAATAATTTAGTCTGAAAATGAGAGTATAACCTCTGTAGCATGGGGCAGGCAACTTGTTCTCTTTGCCATGAGACTGGCACTGAACCTAGTGACATGAAGCAATTGACAAACCAATGTGGTATTTTTACATGTCTGGGGCACATGAACAGTTAAACTAACCAGATTGCTCATTACATATTGTGTGATGACTGTTCATGCACAAGAGTTAAACAGTATTTTCATTTCTGGTTTGTTTTGGTGGTTTAGCTATAATTTTCAACTCTGAAAATTTATTTAATTATATAGTATGTGTGTGTGTGTGGTTCGAGTCACACCAGTGACTTATGAGAGTATGGAGCCGGTCGCTCAGAAAGTCGTGGCATGCTGATGAGCGTAATCTTGCTTAGGAATCAACATACAGCTGAAAGATGCTGATGTTGACCGCAATATCCTGAAACAGGATGGAAACGCAGAAAAAAAATTGTGTGTGTGTGCATGATCGTGCTTGCGTATGTGTGTTTGGTAATACAAGTGTCTCATCTGCCATTTGTTTTACAGCCACCATCTATTGTTTACTGTCACCATCACATAAGAATTGTACATGTCACTTGTCCTGCTGATTCCAGCTGATGCCTGACCTGTCTCACGACATCTCCCTCAAGCTGGTTTTATACGAAGAGACAGAGTGTTACTGGAAAATCCTACATGAAGGCATGCATCTCAATGATCTGTGGCCCATCAACTGTGAGGAGAACCGTTACTCTAAATACTACACCACACACAGCTTGTTCAACATCTACTTCAACTACAGCTGTCTATTTACGATCCACACCAGCGGCCGAAACAAGATAACTAAGATCACCATACAGGTAAACCTGATCTCGTTCTTGTCTGTTCTTCTGTAAGCAAATAATTGCCACATCAGTGCCACAACAATACTTTGTTTGTAGTTTATTAAATTTTATATTATATTGCATTATGTATTATTTATTTGTATTATATATTATTGCATTGTATTTTATTATTTATATTGTACTGCATTGTATTATACTGTACTATACCTTGCTATGCTTTACTAGACTATGTTACACTACACAACATTATGCTGTACTACACTGTGCTATGCTGTACTATACTATACTATGCTATGCTATCCTATACTGGGATAGACTATACTAGGCTGTACTAGACTTTGCTTTGCTACATGACACTACACTGTACTACACTATGCTATGCTATCATACACTATACTATGCTGTGCTATGCTACAGTACATTTCTCTAGGTTGCACTATACTGCTCTGCACTGCACTGCTCTGCACTACACTATGGTAGTATATAATTACTTTGCATGCAGACACTGATAACTGCCTTGACAAAACTGAAGCCTTTTTAGGGCATCCTACCAAAAGCTTATGGATAAATCACACACTGATACTGTTTCTGTGGTATCTGCAATTTGTGTCATCAGCTCTTTCTTGTACAGTACCTATATCTAGTGTCTGCATTATAATAGATCCTTGGCATGTCTGAAAGGACAGAGTAACATGTTCTAAAGTACTCATGCATAGATCAAACTACCATGCACTTGCTGCTTAGAGCAGAATATCATAATTAATGCTGGCCCATCACAGTTCATTCTGATAGCCAGAATGGATATATTCGGAGGTATCATACACTATACTATGCTGTGCTATGCTACAGTACATTTCTCTAGGTTGCACTACACTACACTACACAACAGTACACTACACTACACAACACTACACTACACAACACTACACTACACTACACAACACTACACTGCTCTGCACTACACTATGGTAGTATATAATTTGCATGCAGACACTGATAACTGCCTTGATAAAACTGAAGCCTTTTTAGGGCATCCTACCAAAAGCTTATGGATAAATCACACACTGACACTGTTTCTGTGGTATCTGCAATTTGTGTAATCAGCTCTTTCTTGTACAGTACCGCCTATATCTAGTCAAGTCTGCATTATAATAGATCCTTGGCATCTCTGAAAGGACAGAGTAGCATGATCTAAAGTACTCATGCATAGATCAAACTACCATGCACATTCTGCTTAGAGCAGAATATCATAATTAATGGCTGGCCCATCACAGTTCATTCTGATAGCAGAATGGATATATTCCGGAGGACAAAATCTATGTGCAGCTGGCAAATGGTAATAGAACAATTAGATATCCAAAATTGTGATTCAGAAATACATGCAAGCAAGGCATGAAAGTATTATGTGTGGATACAACAACCTGGAAGGACAAGATGTTTGATCATACAGATTATTACAGATGAATAATAAGAAATCATCTGGAAGTCAGTGAAAGGAGACTACTTCAAGAAGCAGAGGAGAGAAAAACCTGTTGAAATTAATGCCATTTTGTGTGGCTGATATCTTTGCTAATAGGACACATCAACCCATATTCAGATATGATTGGAAGAGATTATTATGTAGTAACATATTGTATCGCATTTTAAAATATATTATTGTATTGTGATAAACGATTATTAAAGTATGATGCCTGACCCGTCTTATGACATCTGCCTCAAACTGGTTTTATATGAAGAGACCGAGTGCCACTAGAAAATACTATATGAAAGTGATCCTACACCTCAATGATATGTGGTCCATAAACTGTAAACTGGAAAACTATTTTTTCTTTCAAGACAATTGCCATTGTTAATTTGAATAATGAAAGCACAAACAATAATAAGGATTCATTGTTTTTTTATGTTGAGTTGAGTTAAGAAATGACATCACTGCATTCAGGACATTCCCACATGCGCTACACCCCCTTGTTCCACAGCCTGCGAAGATACCGATGAAGAGACCGAGTGCCACTAGAAAATACTATATGAAAGTGATTCTACACCTCAATGATATGTGGTCCATAAACTGTAAACTGGAAAACTATTCTTTCTTTCAAGACATTGTCATTGTTAATTTGAATAATGAAAACACAAACAATAATAAGGATTCATTGTTTCTTTATGTTGAGTTGAGTTGAGTTAAGAAATGACATCACTGCATTCAGGACATTCCCACATGCGCTACACCCCTCGCTCCACAGCCTGCGAAGAGTCATGCACCTAATCGTTCCAACTGCCTTCTGATTGAAAGTTCTCCTGGTTCTCCTTGCTTCATGTTATGTTAATTGACTTCTGCAATATACATCTGACGAGACGCAACAAAATATGCCAGGCAACAAATTTTGCAGCCTATTGTTTGTGTCTTCATTATTCAAATTAAAGAATTTATTGATGGTTCAACAAAATGCAGGTTAGTTTTAATCCAAGGTTTCTTAACATGTTTCAGAACAACGTATAAATAGGAGAAGAATGAGGAGTATAAAATTTGAAGAAAAAGAAGGTGAAAGGGCACTAGCTGAACCACAGGAGAAGATTAATTATTGTTGTACATTTAAATAAGTAAAGCCAAGGAGTATTTTTACAGGCTTTAGGCAAACTGGGCAAGTTAAGGAGTCCTTTTACAGGCTTTAGGCCAACTGGGCAAGTTGTGCTAGACCCAGATTTGTATAGACCAATCAGCACTCAGGGGTGATATGGTCAGTATCACATTGACCACCTTCACTGCCCAAGACATTTCCTGGTACTCATTTTCTGTGTACATATACCATGTACTCATTTTCTGTGTACATATACCATGAGTCATAGTCAGGTCTTAGGTCTTTGTCAGATATGACTGAGCTACCATATAACAATAGATGGTACTACCTGCTTTCTGTTAGTGCCAGTTGTTGGGCGGTTATCACCAAACCCAACACCACGCATTGTGCCAACAGCTTTGGGCAGAGAAGTGTAATTAGGAGAATACAAGTCTTAACCTAGTGTGAGGAAATGCAACCTAAAGACTAAATGTCATGGCAGGGCAGACCAGGCTCTGAGCCTTAGTCGCCTCTGGTCTAGGATGGAAGCTCTGACAGGCAGACAGTTATAGTATTTGCTTTGCTGATCCAGCAGTTTCAGCAGTTTGTTTTGTTCCATACTAATTAGTGTTCCCTTTCTTCTAGAGTAAACTAGGCAGGCCGAGAGAGGGATCAGGCTGCATGGGCAACACACGGTCTCTAAATTCAGTGCAGGCTGTGTATTATGGAGAGGTATAACTCCATTTTATAAACTTTTGTCTGTTAAGACGGCAAGGTGCCAGTCATACCACATAGTTTCTTATTAACTTATATATTACATTTTATATTCTTCATTTTCCCTCTGTTGTGTCCTAGGCTGCAAATGGTCCTGCTTCACCATCAGTGCTATATGTCATTCAGAACTTCCCTACAGATTTGTACGATGACGTCTTCAAATACCTGATTCTTGCTGGGTTTAAAATGCCTCCTGCTGACATCCAGAGGATGGCAAACGTGGAGATTGACAAGGCTGCTGAACTGATCCGATGGTACAAACAGTTTTACAGTCAGCCCCACAAACTGAAGCATCTGTGCCGACTGTGTGTGAGACAGAACTTGCAATACAATGTGATATACAGCCTCCGACAGCTGCTGCTGCCTCAGGATCTTTACCAGTATTTGTTGCTGGGTGATATCTGTGATTATGAATACGTATAACTCAAGCATACATATTTTTATGTGTTTTAATGTTTAAGCAAATGTCCTGTTAATTATAAAAGGTAATAAAAGCTATCATACCGGGCATTATGGCATGATGTGTGAACAGATTGCACAGAAAGGTTAGTGTGTTTAGTATTGTGGCAACCTTCTGGACTTTTCTCAGATAAAGCTCTGGTGTCCAGTTGATGAAGCGGGGTTCAATCCATCACTGGGCAGGTAAGAAGAAAATCCTGTCACTACTGGGGATTCAACATTAGATCATTGTGTTGGAAATTCTTGCCTACCGGCCCGATGGTCAAAGGCTCGAATTTGTATCCAGGTGGATTTTTAAAACTGACCAGGTCAGTTCAGCCCAAAATGGCTGCCAGGGAATGTCTTTTTATTGATCATTGGACACTTGATGGGTTATGGGGTCGATGTCATGCCACCCACCCTTACTCCCCTGAACATTATTGTGATACTCACTTTAGGATGATTTGACTTGAAATCTCAGGTTGTGATACTCATTTTAAGATGATTTGACTGGAAATCCCTGGTTAGTTTACAAATAAAATCGTGATAACGCTTGAGGGTGTAAGAGAAAACAAAGCAGATAGACTTGCCTACTGTGGGGAGTAGACAAGCAATGAACCAGACTGACATCCTGAGCTCCCTTAGGGAGGGAAGATGAATAAATGACTCAAGTGGTTGATTTGATTCTGCAACTTTGACCAGAGTGCAAGAACATCAAGTTAACTGGGATGAAGCTAGACAAGAGCGCCATGTATGGAACCTAAGAAGAATAGTCAACCAGTACAGAATGGATGTTGTCAGTCGCTACACACTGAGGGATATATTGAGGAGGCCATCTGAGCTTTATGGACTGAATGATTTAATGTGCAGTGAGGTTGAACTGTTGACTGATTAACTAACTTTGATGTTAAGATAGAAAAGATGTAAACAGTATAACAGATCTCATTAAATTTCAGCAAATCTTTAATGTACATCTAACCATTCCCCCAAAGTTCAGCTTGTGGTGAGTGAAGGATCTAAAAATTGAAGGTGGAAGATATGAACAGGAAGAGAATGAACTGTGGGAGAAAAAGAGTTATCTGGTCAACCAGACAGGAACAGAGCCAGGCCAATGAAGACTACACTTCTCTTGACTAGCTGGGACAGGACATCTTTTTTAAGGCTTCAGAGGAACACAAGAGACTGAACAAACATGTGTAGAAGCTTCGCCTGAGTGACTCACCTCTATGCACATGTGTGTAGTGTGAGCAAAACTGCAGAGCTTATGTTCTCCAAGATTTTCCCCAGTACAGCCAGCTAAGAAGGGAATACGGCCTAGTGAGACGGCGTTGCTTTAAAAGAGGTATAGGGCAAAGAGGAGCACCAAGAAGCTGCTAACTAAATGATGAGAGCTTGTCTGTCAGTGTAAACATGAAAGAATGAACACAAGAGGAAAAATTGACCTAATCAATCTTGTGTAGGACATGATGGTTTCTTTTAGAGTCCAGTATCAGAGTACATGTACTGGCTCTCTCTTAGTGGAATTCTCCTTGGATGCTGGCGAATGCCCAGATGCACTTGAGGCCGAACATAACATATGAGGTTGTTTTGAGGCATCTATATGGTAGCAGTAAGCCTTAGGATTAAAACTAGTGCAAATGGCTTCTCCCGCTGAGGTTGCGAGATGTCTGAAGACCCCACCTGGGAAGGTAAACTCATGCAACAAATGCTGTGATATGTTGGTACAACTATCATACCAAGTTTCTCAGTCTGAAGTCTGTATAAAGTTCTTTCAGCACATTCTGCCACCATAAATCTTATCTTGATGTCCACTTATTAACTTATGCTTGAGAAATTAATGCTAAGGTTTCCCTTTAAATTCCACACCCTTATGAGAAATTTACGTTTAAAACAGTTCGCTTGTTCTGATTTCTTTCACCAACCAGCTCGCTATATATTTATTGGTTACCATGTATTTCACATACTTTCATGAAGAAATCTGAATGTATTTTGGCTTCCCCTTGAATTTCACATCTGTGTAAGAAATTTACATGTATAAACAGGTTTTAATGTTCTTAATTCATCATTTACCAACTAATTCTCCGGAACAGAGATGATCTGTTTATATATATATATATTTTCTTGTTAATTAATCAGTAAGCTTTATTACTCAAATCTGTGTGATTTTGTCAATTAAAGTCTTAGGATTACTAAGTAATTAATTTATTTGGTTGTTTCGAGATTTTAATTTTGAAGATTTAGAACCAATACATGATTGGTATGGTTTGTCATTACTGATTTGGTTTGTCATTATTGGTTTGGTTTGTCAAGATTGGCTACATTGGTCATGATTGGTATGGTTTGTCACGATTGGTTTGGTTTGTAAAGGATCACTTTTATTGCACATGAATCTCCACAAGTGCTCCAGTCTCCTCCCATAGATCACATAAGGAGAATGTCAACACAGCGCACAAACTCTGTACCACTAGCTAGGATTCTAATGTGTGTAAAGCGGAATCACACGAAGCTGTACATTTTTGTGTGTGGGCTGCTTTACTTATTTGGAAACTTTGCCTGGGCAGTGACCTGGTAGGCCTGCTCTTTTCAGTTTCCAACTGCTGATGGGGTATTAACATGCACAGAAGTCCCAAACAATATGTTGCATGATTTATTGCCTGGCTTATTTCACTGCATCTCGTCAGGTGCTTACTGCAGAGTTATATATCATATATGCTCAAAGCATTGCCAAAGAAGAAGAAAAAAGATTTCCAGAAACTGTATTTGACAAGCAATATATGATTCTCAAATACAGTGAGGTCTTAGAAATTAGGAGCTTCCAGGTATTTTTGTACGAACAGAAAGAGTTTGTTTTAAATTTGACATTACCGTGGGCATAACTAATGCTCCACTTGCAAACATGACATGTGACTATGTGTGTGAAGTATTTCAGACAAAGTATTATTCATTTATTCACTTCATATGGTATATAAATTCTGCAGTGTGCACTTGATGAGATGCAGCGAAATATGCCAGGCAATAAATTGTGCAACATATTGTTTGTGACTTCTATGTTTTAATTCACTAAGGGAATACATTGTTTGAATGAGCAAGGTCCTTCAAGTTTTTGCCCTTGTCCGAGAAGGCTACTGATCTCATCTACTACTCCAGGATCAGGGAGTATCATCATCATCCAGTACCTTGCCGGCTGGTGTGAGCAATCATGCCTCTCCTCAAATTACAATCTCCGACATCATGGGTCAATTTGTGTGTTGACTCCCTTCTGTGCCATGACACAAGACTGTCAAGAATCTTCTCACACTGTCTTCCTCTATCTCTTTTTATGCAAATCTTTCAGGTTGTCACAACATGTTCCAGTGTTTGTCTTCTCATAACATGGCCAAAAAAATTAAAACTGCCCGTTTCCGATGTTTGTGATAAGTTGTCCTTGTGAATCATCTTCCCTTAAAACATCCTGATTGCTCATTTTGGTTGTCCAGTTAATTTTCAGCATTCTTCTATAAAACCATCCTTTTTTAATTTTTGTGAAAATCCAAACAGTCGTTGGGAGACAAAAGGAGTCTGCTTGAGCCAGAACCAGATGTTGTAACACCTGCCCTACACATGAGTCCTTCCCAAGCTTCAAGATGTTGATCTTAAATCATTTGCATAATCTGTACTACTCACATCTTTCTCTTTAAAATTTCAAGGCTGGAGAAGATTGAGCACATATGAGTTCTGGCAAGAGCTGTAAGATTGATCTTAATTAATTAGTCAATAACCCAGAGATATATTATACATTTGCTTGTAGAATTAACAGAGAAGAGAAAATATATTGTGCACCTCTGAGTTTCTGTTATTTAATTCACTGTAATATGACACCATTCTCTCTCTTATCCCTGTAAGTCAGTTTTTGAGAAACTTAAGCTGCCATTAAAATTGTTGAAAATATTTTGAACTTGTTTGCTGGCTCAAAAAAAAAAATGACATAAGTAATATCAAGTTCAACTTTTCTGAATTATAATTGAGGTAAATAGTGTCTTTCATTATTTCAGATGATGGATTTGTGTGTGTTTGATTCATGTCTTTCATGAAATTATTTTCTTCATATTGTGCTTATCACCTCTGTCATAGGATGGTGTGTGTGTTTTTACCTTTTGGACAGACAGAAAAACCAATGAACAAGTCCTTCAAGAAACAAATGAAGATCGTAAACTGATTTGAGTCATTAGACGTAGACAGTCACAATTTTTCGGGCATGTTATGAGAAGAAATGACTTGGAGAACTTGGTGACAACTGGCAAGATCGAAGGGAAGAGACCAAGGGGAAGACAAAGAAGTAAATACCTGGATTGCTTGGCCACGTGGCCTGGTCGAGACAGGAACACAGAGCTGATCCACGACTCTGGTGATCGAGTGAGATGGCAGTACATGACCGCCCATGCTTATCGACATGGCACATGATGTATGGGTGGAGTATTATACTTTTCTATTTCATGTTATATAGGTTCTATGTACTTGATATTTTTCTGGCATTTTTTCTGAAAATAATTAAGAAATCATAAATCTTTTATGCAGTTAATAAAAGTAACACATAATTTATAATTGAAACAGTACAAGCATTATGCTTAATTCATAGCTGTCGATACAATCTAAGCAGACGTTTATTTTGTTTGTTCACTTGCTTTGAAGTCAACATTTTAGTCCATCTTACTGGTGTAGGAGTTGAACCCCCCCTGCCTTGCCATCAGCACACCGGACGTTTCACAGACTGTTATTCTACTTGAGCTGTATAATCATTAGTGTGTTCCCGGGACCCACATAGGAAGTAAAGAATATGAAGACTAACCTGTCAGGCATGTCATCAGAGGTAACAAAGAAGGGTTGTGCTTAAAGCAGACTACCCCATCACATAGACACATTCAGCCACAGAATACAGCCAGCCATGAACTAGTCAAATAGGACCGCTTGGTGGGAGTTAGCTGAGGGGTTTGTCCCACTGGGGGATGCAGGGCAAAGGAAGCAGAATAATGCTATATAATCCAACAGTCACCCACCCAACTTCCCCGCTGTAGACGTGAAATAACAGGAACAAAAATTATCTTGAAAAGAAATTGCCTACTCAAAGAAAAAAAGTGAATCTAAACGACACAGCTATTATAGATGCTGCTTAACTTAATTAGGTCAATCTTTGGCATCTGGAAGAATGGCTTCGCTTGATATTTTGTATGTGAGTGCTTGGTTCGTGTGGGTATGTACCACGCTGTCAATCGATGAAAGTTTGAGAATAATTTTAATGGTGAAATTAAAATTTCCCTTGATGATGAGAACAAATACATTTTTGAGAATAATTTTAATGGTGAAATGGAAATTATATTGACGATGAGAATGAATACAATTTTGAGAATAATTTTAATGATGAAATGGAAATTTCCCTTGACTATGAGAATGAATAAACACATATTTAGCATTTTGATATTCTGTCTGTCCTCCCCTGTAATGACAAAAGTAATAAATACAGGAACTACAGTTGTTCAAGGTTGAACATCTGACTGGGAAGATTCATGTGGACTTAGGCGGTATGGATGGAAAAACTGAGGACTGCTGTATTTGACACTTGGGGAAACAGCAACTTTTTTTTTCATACACTTGCTTTAAACTCAAGCGTAGTCACTTCTTGTGCACTGGACTGATTTTTGCGTGTGGATTAGCTTTCTCTGTTAGCAGTGTCCCTCGGCATCAGGCGAACCCACTCTGACTTCTGAGATACTTGTAATTTACATCCCCAAGTCAAGGACGAGAAGTCAACATTTTAGTCCAACTGACTGGTGTAGGGATTGAATCAGTTACCTCATTATCAGCACACCGGATGTTTAAGGATGAGCTGTCTTAGCCATTCGGCCATGCTGACCTCCCAACACCAACGTAGACAAGATGATGAACTTTTATGAAATGTTAATACTGTAAAATTTC
Organism: Cepaea nemoralis; assembly: GCA_014155875.1. NCBI lineage: Eukaryota > Metazoa > Mollusca > Gastropoda > Stylommatophora > Helicidae > Cepaea > Cepaea nemoralis. The sequence continues at coordinate 545,716 of JACEFZ010022605.1, forward strand.
TTTCCATAAACCAATGTGTCTAATATATAACCAGTTAGTTCAGTTGTTTAATGTCAGTATCTTTATGATGTTTAGTCATTTCTGTTCTATTTCCTCAATGTACACACTGGGTTATGCAATGGTAATATAGTAATCAATTACTTACATATTGTATGTTGTAGTATTTTTATGGTGTTTTAGATACTAAAGTTGACAAAGCTAATTCTTCCTACAGAAAAATTGTATCACAAAAAATATGTTAGTTTCTTATGGAACATGCCTCATTTATCCTTTTATGTTCTTTATTTATAATGTCCTTGGTGTGTAAATGATTATATGTTCAGGTACACCTTTGCACAATTACATGATAATATAATTGTATGATTATTATTCTTTTTTTTTTCCCGATCGCTCATTTTAAACTCAAGCGTAGTCCAAACACGCTATTTCTAGCAGCACTGGACTAAATTTTAGCATATGATTAGCTTTCCCTATTACCGATGTCCCTCGCCATCAGGCGAACCCACTCTGACTTCAGAGGTACTTGTAATTTATGTCCCCCAAGTCAAGGATGACAAGTCATTGTAGTCCAGCTGACCCATGTAGAGGTTGTACCAGCTGCCTCAGCATCAGCACGCAGGATGTTTATGAACCAGCTCTCTTATCCATTCGGCCATGCTGACCTTCATTGTGTGATAACAACTCCATATAAAACCCTACACAGCTGAGATAATCAACGAACCAGCACCACATGTGGCCAGGACATGACTTTATTCCATTCTGGGCATAAAAGTCTTAAACAACTTGTAAAGACACATGCATCCATTGAGATGACAGTTTCTTCACAAAATAATAATTTATTTAAAATCAAAGTAAATCATTAATATGCTGACATGTTAATGCTCTTCACTTTTAAAACGACTTCCGGTCGCCAGCATGGTGGTTAGGCATTGAGCCGTTAAGACCTGTGGCGTGTTTATGCTTGTGGCTATGGTTTGCAATCACATTTTCCTCATGTTGGACTGGTAGTACATGGTTCCGTCACATTGCTACTGAGTGAGTGCATGGGTGACACCGTGAGCTGTGAAATTCAAATGGAATGCTTTTACATCTGTCCTGTACAGTGAACTGCATGTTCGGATCAATGGCTACTGGCGGTTTCTGGATTGACTGTTTTGCCCTTTCGGTTCACGAGTGCATTATTCGGGAGACTCCTGGGATTCAGCGCTGAAGCTGCGGAGTTCATGCTTTGTGCGACACTTTCTGCTGGTCGCCCTGCGCTAAAAGACCGAGCCATGTGAGAAAACCCGGGTCAATGAGGTCTTTCTGGTGACTGCCGAGTCCATCGATGATGAACTGTGGTATTCGTGGATGAATTTTGTGTTGACATTCTGATGGCGGCATTATGCACAGTGTACCTGTGCGGGCTTGTTAGATTGCCGAGACTCTCGTCTATTCCACTTTTCACATTGGACAGTGGGAATCATTTTGTGTGATATTCGCTGGCACGGGAATAGAGCATAATGGGGATGACCCGTTGCCGTGAAGTTGGAACCTCGACTAACTGACTAACTTTTAAAACGCACAGTGGTACCTGCATTCATCAACACAGTTAGAGATGAAAATTCCACTGACTAGGTTCACTCAGAGTTATATACTAACTACCCACGGATGCGTTTTCTCAAGTCTGTACTTCGCTGGGATCTCAGCTTTGCCAGATCAATGCACGTTCTCTGCATTGTGTGGATCTCAAGGCTCGGACCAGACGTAGTGTTACTAACACCATACTCCCAAGTGGGAGTGCTGTGAACACACACAAGCATACCAATGTCAAGTGTGAAATAGGAGGTGTGAAGTCCACGGACTAGGCTGACCCTGGATTGTATACAAACCATGGTTTAGTTTTCCTAGTCCTTGTTTCACCAGAATGTCAGCTTTGCTGGATCTGTATGTTTTCTGTGCTGGATCTGTATGTTTTCTGTGCTGGATCTGTATGTTTTCTGTGCTGGAACTTATTGTTCTCTGTACTGGATCTTTATGTTCTCTGTGCTGGATCTGATTGTTCTCTATACTGGATCTTTATGTTATCTGTGCTGGATCTGTATGTTTTTATGTGCTGGATCTATATGTTCTCTGTGCGTTGTATATATCTCAAGTTACATCCTACCCCTGGCTAATTGTTCACTAGACCTTGTTTCTCTGGGATCTCAACTTTGCCATTCTATGTGTGACCCACACCACACACTCATGACGGTGGGAATTCATGTATTCATCTTGCATACTACACCTCCTGTCCACTCCATAGCCATACAAGTTTGATCCTAAGGGAAGGTACATAAAACTAGGGCATCACTAGCTCATTCTGTACCAAGCATTAAATACATTCTGATGAATAGAAGTGAGTCATGGACAATCAGCATATTAAAGTAAGGGATTTACATGCTTTTAGAATCATTGGGCATATGGTGCTAGACCCATACTTGTATCAACCAATCAACACTCTGCAGGTGATGTAGTTTGTTGTGTGCCAGCTGCCTTCACTTCCCAAAACACTTCCTGGTACCCGTCTGTGGGTGGGTTGACCTGGGAGCCTAGGTACATTTTAATAACCTGTACTATTGACTCTAGTCCGACTTTGTGAAGACACATGAAGGGTGTAGCATAGGTGGGAGCGCAAGCGCAATTGAAATACCACTACTTTTATCGTTTCTTTACTTATTCAGTCAGTCTCGGTGGAGATTTGTCCGCAACAGACAAGTAATATCTCCGGCGGGCCTATTCTCGCCGGTCGCGAGATCCGCACAGTGGAAGGATGGGAGATTTGCTCGCAACAGACGATGTCTCTGGTGGGCCTATTCACGGTGGTTGCGGGATCCACAAAAGTCAGGCGGGGAGTCTGACGACAGTACGCGCTTTACACAGGTCCAGACACTTGTGAGTGACAGATGTACGCGTCCTATGGTTCAGGCGCGTACGAAGCCCTCACCTGTGGGACTTGGCTGAACGCCTCTAAGTCGGGTCCCTTGAGTTCCAGGGTCTGGCCACCACTCGCCACCTGCTCGTGGAGGCGAGGTCTCGGAGGTTTGACGCTGAGCCGCCAGCGTCTGCAGCCTACTTTGTGCCAGACGTATTGGTTACCCATTCCTCTGGAAAACACAAGACTAGGCCGAGAGAGGGAACATGTCGTTTGGGCACCACATGTTTCTCTGAAGCTCTTCCCGGGCATTGTGATGGAATTTTCGCCACATTCCAACTCACACACTTTGGTCTGTCAAGACTGCAAGGTGCCACTCACCACTCACTAATGCAGATCGAAACCCATGGCTGCTGGCCCAGCAGGTGAGTGACTAACCACTATGCCACCTTTGCTCCCAATCAGCATAATAGCTATACATTACTTAGAAACTGTAGAGGTGTTGTTCTGTGGAAGAATACTGAGAGCACCATGAACAGATGCACAGTAATGAAGAAGTGATGAAAGAAACAAAGAAAGAGAACTGGTTATTGATAACAGAAATAGATAATCCTCATTCTTTGGATATGTCATGAGAAGAGATAAACTGGAAAATGTGACAGCAGGAAAGTTGTTGGGAAAGGAAGACAGGGCTAAACCTAGAGAGAAGATACTAGACAGCATGGTAGAGTCAAATATCTGTATCAGAGATGAAAGACAGTATGTGAGACAGGAAGCTGAGGACAAACATGACAACCAAAGGCATACAGCACGGGCTATAAGAAGAAGCACCAGACCAGTGTTCCTTTAAAATAATGTGGAGATTCCATATGTTAGTGAAGCCTAAAAGGGAGGTAGAGAATACTAACAATGTAACCTCCTAACATGTGATAAGAGGCCACTAAGGAGGGTTGGTGTGAGTCTGGCTACGTCATCCTGTAGGAAACTTGATCTGCATAATCCAACCAAACATAAACCAGCCTCCAGTGAGCATGCTGTGAGTTGGTTTTGGGCTTGTTCTGCATTGAGAGATAATTGGCATAAGCAGAAGAAGAAGAGTGCAGCAGTAGTGATAACTCAGTGTCATACCAGGTTTTGGAATAGAGCGAGGCAAAGCAATCTTATACTGTTTGATTACTCCAAGTATTGCATATGTGTATTAACAATTGTCCCAGATTTTTATTCCTTTAATCCACTTTGTTCCACATGTTAATTTGACTCCTTTAGCCCCAGACAGTACTGTTTCTGATGTAGATGTTTATTTAAAACAATTGCCGAGTTAAGAAACAGATATGAGAAATGAAAGTTTTGGTCTTGTATGCAATAATTGAATAATTTACATGGTTAGAATGTGATAATTGTAATAATAACAAATGAATTATGAATCTCATTCACTTTTTTCCTACTGATATATTATATCATCATCATCATTTTCATGTTTTTTCCTCTTTCAGCTTTCAGCATAAGGTTATGAACAGACATATGGTGAGAGGCTTCATTCATGGTAGTATTCGCATCACAGATATTTCATCAGTTCATCATTTTCTTTTTCCCCCCCTGTTTCTGCTTTCAGCATAAGGTTATGAACAGACATTTGGTGAGAGATGGTAGTATTCACATCCTCATCAATTTTATAGGATATTTTATTCTGTACCTATTGTGTGTAAGTACTAGACCTCTTTGTCAAGCACTACCCTATGATAATACTGTGATATTAATGATCCAACTAATTTACTGTGTTTAATATGGTCTGATCCTGGAGTGGGAGCATGCCTGCCTGCCTAGCAGCCCAGAGGTCATGTGTTTGAATTCCAATTGAGATGGAGATTTTAAACAATTGACCTGGGTTCCAGAACCTAGCCTAAATTGGCTACCAGAAAATGTTCTGGAAAGTAGAGGCGACTTAGATCATGTGACCACATCACCCAATGACTGCTTGACTGTTTGTCTATAAAAATATGGGGCTAGCATTTACCTAATATACCCCAATGCATGGAAAATGTCCTTGATTTTCTTTAACGCTGGTGCATTCCCTGCATGCTTCCTTAACTGAATAAGTGCCGAAGGATAATATATAGCCACATGTGACCTGCCATTTGAACAAAAGGATGCTATATCGCAAAATGTGACCTCCCTTTTGGACAGAAGGACAATATATCACTAAATAAGACCTTCCGTTTGGATAGAAGGACAATATATCGCCAAATGTGACCTCCCTTTTGGACAGAAGGACAATATATCACTAAATAAGACCTTCCGTTTGGATAGAAGGACAATATATCGCCAAATGTGACCTCCCTTTTGGACAGAAGGACAATATATCACTAAATAAGACCTTCCGTTTGGATAGAAGGACAATATATCGCCAAATGTGACCTCCCTTTTGGACAGAAGGACAATATATCACTAAATAAGACCTTCCGTTTGGATAGAAGGACAATATATCGCCAAATGTGACCTCCCTTTTGGACAGAAGGACAATATATCACTAAATAAGACCTTCCGTTTGGATAGAAGGACAATATATCGCCAAATGTGACCTCCCTTTTGGACAGAAGGACAATATATCACTAAATAAGACCTTCCGTTTGGATAGAAGGACAATATATCGCCAATAGCAACCTCCCTTTTGAACAGAAGGACGCTATATCACCATATTAGGGTCATTGTGTTATTTGTTTTGTGTCTCAATATCTTCCATTTTAGTGCTCAGTGAATGGAAGTTTACATTATAATACTTGCTTATTTGATTGTGTACCATGTTTGGTCCAGACCTACACTGTGTTTGGCACTGGATCAGTTAAACCATCATTTCTGATCTTCTCTCGTTACATGTAGAATTTCTTATATGCATTTCTTTTCTGTTGCGTCAATTGTGTAAACTATCATCTTTAAAGACAACATTGTACCCATCTTGTTTGTATTATTGTGAAATACTCAAGCTTTACGAGAAGTAAGACTTTTGCGAGAACCAAGTGATGACTGTGAATCTACAACTATGGTCAGACTGCGAGAACAGCAAATTAAAAGAGGGGTGGCCAAACAAGAACACTACGCAGGAAGCCAAAGAAGATAAATAAACCAACACAGAACTGGTGACATTAGCCACTATACGCTGCGGGATTTGCTGAGGAGGGGATCCGAGCACTTATGGACTGAATGGTTCGATGTGCAGTGAGGGTGATCTGTCGACTAACTAACTAACTCATTGTCATAATGTACTCAATCAAATATACTCCAGACACTCAGAATCAACTGAACTTGTAATATGTACATTGTTTTTAATGAAAATTGTGTTCATTGGTGACTTGTTATTTTACTGGCATAAAAATCTCACATGACCCTGACTCACAGATTGGTTTGATGTTTAATGTTTTGTTGTTTGTCTCACATGACCCTGACTCACAGATTGGTTTGATGTTTAATGTTTTGTTGTTTGTCTCACATGACCCTGACTCACAGATTGGTTTGATGTTTAATGTTTTGTTGTTTGTCTCACATGACCCTGACTCACAGATTGGTTTGATGTTTCAGATTTTGTTGTTTGTCTCACATGACCCTGACTCACAGATTGGTTTGATGTTTCAGATTTTGTTGTTTGTCTCACATGACCCTGACTCACAGATTGATTTGATGTTTAATGTTTTGTTGTTTGTGTTCACTCGCTTTTAACTTGCTCATGGTCCACACTGGATTGATTTTTGCATGTGGATTAGCTTTCCCTATTACCAGTGTCCCTCGCTATCAGGCGAACCCACTCCAACTTCTGAGTTACTTGTAATTAACGTCCCCAAATCAAGAACAAGAACACAAAATATTTTAGCCAAACTGACTGGTATAGGGGTTGAACCCGTTACCACTGTATCAGCACACTTTATGTTTAAGAATGGACGCTCTTATCCATTCAGCCATGCTGACCTCTGGATGTTTAAATGATGACTTTCATTGCACCCAAATCTCTCCTGGTGTGTTCCAGTCTTCTCTCATAGATCACACCAGGAGAATCTCATAGAGCACACCAGGAGAATCTCATATATCACACCAGGAGAATCCCATAGATCACACCAGGAGAATCTCATAAGTCATACCAGGAGAACCCCATAGATCACACCAATCTCATATATCACACCAGGAGAATCCCATATATCACACCAGGAGAATCCCATAGATCACACCAGGAGAATCTCATGGATCACACCAGGAGAATCTCACAGGTCACACCAGGAGAATCTCATAGATCACATCTGTAGAATCTCATAGATCACACCAGGAGAATCTCATAGATCACACCAGGAGAATCTCAAAGGTCACACCAGGAGAATCTCACAGGTCACACCAGGAGAATCTCATAGATCACATCTGTAGAATCTCATAGATCACATCTGTAGAATCCCATAGATCACATCAGGAGAATCTCATAGGTCACACGAGGAGAATCTCATAGATCACATCTGTAGAATCCCATAGATCACATCTCTAGAATCTCCTAGATTACATCGGTAAAATCTTATAGATCACATCTGTAGAAACTCATCGATGATACCAGGAGAATCTCAAAGATCACACCAGGAGAATCTCATAGATCACATCTGTAGAATCTCATTGATCACATCTGTAGAATCTCATAGATCATATCTGTAGAATTGCATTGATCACATCTGTAGTATCTCAAAGATCACATCTGTAGAATCTCACAGATCACTGGGAGAATCTCATAGGTCACACCAGGAAAATCCCATAGATCACACCAGGAGAATCACATAGATCACACCAGGAGAATCTCATAGATCACACCAGGAGAATCTCATAGATCATACCAGGAGACTTTCATAGATCATACCAGGAGACTTTCATAGATCACACTAGGAGAATCTCATAGATCACACCGGGAGAATCTCATAGATCACACCGGGAGAATCTCATAGATCACACCGGGAGAATCTCATAGATCACACCAGGAGAATCTCATAGATCACACCAGGAGAATCTCATAGATCACACCAGGAGAATCTCATAGATCACACCAGGAGACTTTCATAGATCACACTAGGAGAATCTCATAGATCACACCGGGAGAATCTCATAGATCACACCGGGAGAATCTCACAGATCACACCAGGAGAATCTCATAGATCACACCAGGAGAATCTCATAGATCACACCAGGAGAATCTCATATATCACACCAGGAGAATCCCATAGATCACACCAGGAGAATCTCATAAGTCATACCGGGAGAATCTCATAGATCACATCTGTAGAATCTCATAGATCACATCTGTAGAATCTCATAGATCACATCTGTAGAATCTCATAGATCACATCTGTAGAATCTCATAGATCACACCAGGAGAATCTCATAGATCACACCGGGAGAATCTCATAGATCACACCGGGAGAATCTCATAGATCACATCTGTAGAATCTCATAGATCACATCTGTAGAATCTCATAGATCACATCTGTAGAATCTCATAGATCACATCTGTAGAATCTCATAGATCACACCGGGAGAATCTTGTAGATCACACCGGGAGAATCTCGTAGATCACACCGGGAGAATCTCATAGATCACACCAGGAGAATCTCATAGATCACACCAGGAGAATCTCATAGATCACACCGGGAGAATCTCATAGATCACACCGGGAGAATCTCATAGATCACACCAGGAGAATCTCATATATCACACCGGGAGAATCTCATAGATCACACCGGGAGAATCTCATAGATCACACCAGGAGAATCTCATAGATCACACCGGGAGAATCTCATAGATCACACCGGGAGAATCTCATAGATCACACCGGGAGAATCTCATAGATCACACCAGGAGAATCTCATAGATCACACCGGGAGAATCTCATAGATCACACCGGGAGAATCTCGTAGATCACACCGGGAGAATCTCATAGATCACACCAGGAGAATCTCATAGATCACACCGGGAGAATCTCATAGATCACACCGGGAGAATCTCATAGATCACATCTGTAGAATCTCATAGATCACATCTGTAGAATCTCATAGATCACATCTGTAGAATCTCATAGATCACATCTGTAGAATCTCATAGATCACACCGGGAGAATCTCATAGATCACACCGGGAGAATCTTGTAGATCACACCGGGAGAATCTCGTAGATCACACCGGGAGAATCTCGTAGATCACACCGAGAGAATCTCGTAGATCACATCTGTAGCATCTCGTAGATCACATCTGTAGCATCTCATAGATCACATCTGTATTATCTCATAGATCACATCTGTATTATCTCATAGATCACACCTGGAGAATCTCATAGATCACATCTGTAGAATCTCATAGATCACACCGGGAGAATCTCATAGATCACACCAGGAGAATCTCATAGATCACACCGGGAGAATCTCATAGATCACACCGGGAGAATCTCATAGATCACATCTGTAGAATCTCATAGATCACATCTGTAGAATCTCATAGATCACATCTGTAGAATCTCATAGATCACATCTGTAGAATCTCATAGATCACACCGGGAGAATCTTGTAGATCACACCGGGAGAATCTCGTAGATCACACCGGGAGAATCTCGTAGATCACACCGAGAGAATCTCGTAGATCACATCTGTAGCATCTCGTAGATCACATCTGTAGCATCTCATAGATCACATCTGTATTATCTCATAGATCACATCTGTATTATCTCATAGATCACATCTGTATTATCTCATAGATCACATCTGTAGCATCTCATAGATCACATCTGTAGAATCTCATAGATCACACCGGGAGAATCTCATAGATCACATCTGTAGCATCTCATAGATCACATCTGTAGCATCTCATAGATCACATCTGTAGAATCTCGTAGATCACATCTGTAGCATCTCATAGATCACATCTGTAGAATCTCATAGATCACATCTGTAGCATCTCATAGATCACATCTGTAGAATCTCATAGATCACACCGGGAGAATCTCATAGATTACACCAGCAGGAGAATCTCATAGATCACACCGGGAGAATCTCATAGATCACACCGGGAGAATCTCATAGATCACACCGGGAGAATCTCGTAGATCACACCAGGAGAATCTCGTAGATCACACCGGGAGAATCTCGTAGATCACACCAGCAGGAGAATCTCATAGATCACACCGGGAGAATCTCATAGATCACACCAGCAGGAGAATCTCATAGATCACACCGGGAGAATCTTATAGATCACACCGGGAGAATCTCGTAGATCACACCAGGGGAATCAGTACAGTGTACAAACTCTGTAGCACCAACAAAGATTAAAATGTGTGTGTGTTGCAGAATCACACACCCTGTACACGTTGTATGGATGAATTGGATGGAGGAGACCAGAGGTTATGTCTGCCTCTGGCTCAAGCCGTCCATCTTGATTGCTTCAATTTGTACAAAATAAGAAACAGAAACACTCCCACTAATTATGGGGAAGTGGATGAGCAAAATACAGGGTGTTTGTAGTCTCACAAACTGTGTATGTAGGTCAAACTTGAAATATGAAGTACACGACGTCATAAGAATGTGCTAAAAATGCATTAAATTAGTTAACAACAGTCTCTTCTATGGTCTAACGCTTTTTTAGGGAAACTAGTAAGTACCGGTGAAGCATTCTCATTTTAACAGGTGTTGGAAATGTCCACCACGGGCCCTCAAGACGTGACTGTACTTCTCTTCATATTGTTAAATACCTTCTGCAACGTGTCTGTTGTTATTTCCGTGTGCATCGACCGCCATTTCGAAACACTTGTTCAATGAAAAGAAATTTCTTCCGTTGATAACACCATTCTGTTTTGAGTGCATAGAATTATTCCAGTAGATGATAACCATTTGCTGCATATTGAGCACATATTTTGATGACGTCATGTACTTCATATTTCAAATTTGTTCTAGAGACAAAGTGTAGTGAGACTTTACAAACACCATGTACTTGGATGACCTGTGTACATGTTGTACACTTTAAGAATCCCTTGGCAGTTGGAAATAAAACAAAAAAAAAACAAACAAAAAAAAAAGGCTGCATAAGCCTCTGTCCAAGCAAAATTTCCGGATTGAGAAAAGCTACTAACAAATCTACAACTTGTGTACTTCTGGTATATACACATTTATTTGCTTGCCCAACAGGGCAGCGGAATTGATGCACTGGGCTGGTACTCTCCCTTTGTGATCTATGGAGGGAGATAGTTATGATGCATAGAGTTTGGAACTTCTGTGTTTGACAAATAAAACATATTTCTTTGCCTGAAATAGAGGAGCTTTTTGTCTTCATTCCAATCATTCGACTCTGTCGACAAGCATATCAACAATTAGTAGTGCAAAGGATGGCTCGCACTAAAACCACCGCGAAGGGATACGCGATTCATGCCGCCGGGAAGAAGACAGCAGAGGCGAGGAAGCCAAGTAGGACTGCTGATCCTGTGGCGACACAGTCCAACATCGACACCAATCGAAGCAGTTCCAGACTGCAACAAACACTCTAGAGATCACAGCTGAAGCCAGTAGCAGTGAAGAAGCCAGTCAAAACACCAATGAGAAGTAGCCAAGCAGCTCACCGAAGACCTTATCATAGGACAAAACACAACCGAGGGCTTCGCCAGAAAAATCCCGCTGAAGCAGACAAACTGGGGGGGGGGGGGGGGAGAGAAGGAGGAGCCGTCGGCGCTACCAACTGACAAGGCACTCAGTCTGCTGGAGAACAAGCTGGAAAAACAAAAACAACCTCAGCTATGCAAGACACCGGATCGAAGTGTGGTTTAAATAAAAAACTAAAAAAACTGACAAAGCCAGAAACATCAACCAAGAAGAGAAAGCTGACATCAATCTACCACACGATATTACAGTGGAAGCCACCCGGCACCGCATCATTAAACGATGAGTAATAGAAGGAGTCAACCATCTCACCAATGAGCACATCAGGGAGATGCTATCGATAGAAAACTCAACCCTCAGGGTCACCGGTGCTGACTGAATCATCGGGAAAAAAGCACATCCTTCACTGTTGCCATCATCACTTCGGACGACAGAACCATGCCACGGATCATCAGATGGGACAAGAAAAAGCAAGCCCCAGACCACTACATTCCAAGAGTGTTGTGGTGTTTCAGGTGTCAGAAGATTTGTCACACCCAGTGCCAATTGCAAAAGTGAGATGATGGAGGTGTGCAGATACTCTTCTGGACCGAAACTATTCTATACAGAAAGTGAAAACGAAAGCGACCTAGAACATCCGGTGACCAGGAGAAGAGACTACACTCCACCAAGATCGAGAGTCCGAGACACACGATGTGAAAGAAGTAATAGACCACGCAGATTCAACGACATAACAAGCCACGGGAGAGATATATGGAGTCACCAACAACACGACCATCGATGAAACACTCCCTGAGACAAGCACACCATGAGACAGGGTAGGAACCTAACAACACCAGGCCTTATAAGTGCACGAACCTAACCAGACATGTTAAACAGCATGTTCCTGGTCCACACAGTTAGTACTGATAGAGTTAAATATTCCAAGTTTGGTACTAGATTTCATTTCCATTAGTTAGTTAGTCGACATATCATCCTCATTGCACATCGAACCATTCAGTCCATAAGTGCTTCGGATTCCCCTCCTCAGCAAATCCTGCAGCGTGTCGCGGCTCACGACAACCGTTCTGTGTTGGTTTGACTCTTCTTTGGTTTCCTGCCGTTGTGTTCTTGTTTGGCCACACCTCTTGTAACTTGCTGTTCTCGCAGCCTGACCATGGTTGTAGATTTCCAGACATCGCTTTAAACGACTTTCTTCTCGTAGAGCATTCAGAATGTCTGCCTGGTCCATGGCTCGTCCGCCTTCCACAGTAGCCCTACATGCAAGCCTGTCAGCTTGCCCATTCCCTTGTACACCCGCATGCCCTGGCATGAAGATGAAACTAATCTTTGCCAGCCGAGATCGCTCCAGAAACAGCAGCCACTTTCTTCGGACCCACCCCCATCTCTATCCTCCTGAGCATACTCATTGAGTCATTAAGGACACATGCCCGATTGAATGTCTGTGTCTCGAGCCATGTTATTTCTTTACTTATGCCATAACTTCCATAGTCAGGCTGCTTGTGGCCAAAGCAAAAGCGCCAGACTCTTCCTTCACAATTTTCCCTCCTGCCTGAACCGTAAAGGCCCAGGAACTTCTCACTCCTCGGAAAATTTGGAGTAGCTGATTACCCAATCTCGTCTCCTGAAGCGCTACAATGTTGTTCCTGTATACCAGGTTTTCCAGAATAGGGCCTCGTTGTTTTACGCTGGCACAATTCCATTATAGAATACGAGTATTCCTGAGGCCCAGACCGTCGCATTTGAGTCTAAAACGTCTTGCTTCACCTTGTCTGCCTTGTTAGGTTGACTGCACTTCGCGCGGAGCACAAACGCTGTTCCGCCATGTTGAAAATCCGAACACCACAGAAGCACACACGCTGCGAAAATTCACTCAATAGTTGCTTTGCTCAGATGCACCAACTCCTTAGCATCGGCGAAGATCTTGAGAAGAAACTCCTGATTTTACATTCAAGCACACAAATTACATGCAAGAGATGAAAATATCCATCTCCTACGCGAAAAACGGAGCGGTCACAATACAACACAACTGTCCGCCGCTATCTTGAACCAATACGTTTCCTTTGACTTCACTAATGTCTCAGTGCTCTGTAAGCTTCTGATAATGACCATACGAGTTTATATAAGTGTGCCGATTGGTATATAGCAACTTATACACACCATATACACAATACGCCTTAAGGTGTGTAAAAAGAACTATTGCAGTTGTTTTTTGCTTTTATTTTAATGAAAGCTTCCCTTATAGTTTATATTCTTATTTGAATATTTCTACCCGTTTCCCCACCTTGGTCTACATTGCTACCTAAATATGTGTATGATTCAATTTAATGAAGTGAGATGTCACCAAGGGATATAGGATTATCATTTGTTTCATTTATTGTCATTATCGCTGCTTTCTTCTTGCTCGAACAGTAAGATACACTAAAATACATTCTTATGTGATCGGTAGAATAATTTCGCCACAATATTATTTCAAGATTCTTTGTTTAGAGTTATTGTGTTTGTGTGCTTGCATACCATGATTGTGGACTTTTCTTGGATTTATTGTATTTGTGTGCTTGCATACCCCTAGCAGTGGCTTTTCAAGACAGTGGCTTTTCTTGGCATTATTGTAGTTGTGTTCTCGAATATCAAAACAATGGCTTTTGTTATAGTTATTGTATTTGTGTGCTTGCATATCAAGACAATGGCTGCTTGTTATAGTTATTGCTATTTCTGTGCTTGCATATCAAGGACAATGGCTGCTTGTTATAGTTATTGTATTTGTGTGCTTGCATATCAAGGACAATGGCTGCTGTTATAGTTATTGCTATTTGTGTGCTTGCATATCAAGGACAATGGCTGCTTGTTATAGTTATTGTCATTTGTATGCTTGCATATCAAGGACAATGGCTGCTGTTATAGTTATTGTATTTGTGTGCTTGCATATCAAGGCAATGGCTGCTGTTATAGTTATTATATTTGTGTGCTTGCATATCAAGGCAATGGCTGCTGTTATAGTTATTGTATTTGTGTGCTTGCATATCAAGGCAATGGCTGCTGTTATAGTTATTGTATTTGTGTGCTTGCATATCAAGGCTATGGCTGCTGTTATAGTTATTATATTTGTGTGCTTGCATATCAAGGCAATGGCTGCTGTTATAGTTATTGTATTTGTGTGCTTGCATATCAAGGCAATGGCTGCTGTTATAGTTATTGTATTTGTGTGCTTGCATATCCGAACAGGCTTTTCTTGGCATTATCGCAGTTATGTGCTCGAATATCAAAACAGTGGCTTTTGTTATAGTTATTGTATTTGTGTGTTTCTGTCCAGTGCTTTGAATGTCAAAGTGAAGAAATTCAACCAAGCGCGGGTAAACGGCGGGAGTAACTATGACTCCCTTAAGGTAGCCAAATGCCTCGTCATCTAATTAGTGACGCGCATGAATGGATTAACGAGATTCCCACTGTCCCTATCTACTATCTAGCGAAACCACAGCCAAGGGAACGGGCTTGGTAGAATCAGCGGGGAAAGAAGACCCTGTTGAGCTTGACTCTAGACCGACTTAGTGAAGACACATGAAGGGTGTAGCATTGGTGGGAGCGCAAGCGCAGTTGAAATACCACTACTTTTATCGTTTCTTTACTTATTCAGTCAGTATAGGGGATATTTGTCCGCAACAGACTAGCGATATCTCCGGCGGGCCTATTCTCGCTGGTCGCGAGATCTGCACAGTGGCAGGCAGGGAGATTTGCTCGCAGCAGACGAGCATTATCTCCGGTGGGCCTACTCTCGTTAGTCGCGGGAGCCGCACGAGTCAGGCGGGAGTCTGACGGTAGTACACGCTTACAAGGTCCAGACACTTACGTTTGACAGGTGTACGCGCCCAGTGGTCGGGTGCGTATACGACCCTTACCTGCGGGATTTGGCTGAACGCCTCTAAGTCAAATCCCAAGGGTTTAGGGTCTGGCCATCGCTCGTCTCCTGCTCGTGGAGGCGAGGTCTCGGAGGTTTGACGCTGAGCCGCCAGCGTCTGCAGCCTACCTTGTTCCAGACGTATTGGTTATCCATTCCTCTGGATCAAACAAGGCAAGGCCGAGAGAGGGAACATGTCGTTTGGGCACCACATGTTCTCTGAAGCTCTGCCCAGGCATTGTGATGGAATTTTGGCCAAATTCCAACTCACATACTTTGGTCTGTCAAGACTGTAAGGTGCCACTCACGCTTGCATATCAAGACAGTGGCTTGTGTTATAGTTATTGTATTTGTGTATCAGCCGGCTCCGTGGTGAAGGTCTTACGGACGCAGTTCGTAATCCCGCATACCGCGTTCGAAACACGATTTGGCAGCAGACAGCCTTACGTTGTTATTTTCTTATGAAATGGTATGAGTGCCGGTCGTTCAGAAATCGATGGCAAACTACTGAACGTAAACTTGCCCAGGAATCAGGAACAGCCAAAAAAATGCTGGGGTTGACTGCTACGTCCCTGTAAAGGATATGCAACTCACTTAACTTGCATAACAAGACAGTGGCTTTCTTGTAGTTATTGTATTTGAGTGATTGTATATCAAGACACTAGCTTTTCTTGGAGATTAGTATGTTTTTGTGCTTGCATATAAAGACGGTGGCTTTACTTGGAGTTATTGTGTTTGTGTACTTGCATAATAAGTTAATAAGGGCGAGTTAATAAGTAAGTCACACATTTCTGTGGGATGGCAGGTAAATGTAGTTGGTGTTTTCTACAGATGTCATTAGGTGACATTAACATCGAACTTTATATTCCCGTTAGTCAGGTGGTGCTAGGAGTCTCATGCGCATGCGCAGCGCATAAACAACATTACGGAGTGTACAACCAAAGAGCAACGTGCTGTTGTGCGTTTTTTTTTTTTTTAGGCAAAAGGACTGCCTGCAAATGACATTCATAAGGAAATGCTTCCTGTTTATGCTGACACATTTTTGTCCCGTAAAGCGGTGCTTCATGATGCAATTCGAAGAAAACGTCCAAGACTGCTGAATAGAGGAGTGTTGCTTCTTCATGACAATGCCAGACTACATACAGCTCGATTAACTCAGGAGAAAATTAATCAACTATGATGGGAAGTTCTGGAACATCCACCTTACAGCCCAGACTTAGCCCCTAGCGATTTCCACCTTTTTGGTCCAATGAAAACCTGCCTTGGCGGGAGACATTTCGCAAATGACGCCGAAGTTAAATGTGAAGTGAAAACGTGATGTAGAAAACAGAGCACGCAGTTCTATGCAGCCGGTTTGGGAGGACTGATAAAACGATGGGATAAGTGCATCAATGTTGGTGAAAATTATATTGAGAAATAAAGGGATAATGTATAAAAAATAAACTGGTTTCAAGTTGTTATCACATTTAATTTTTTTTCTACAGCCATTTGTGACTTATTTATTGACTTCCCCTCGTATAATCCATCTATTCACTTCTCAGAACAGTCACATGTAATGTTCGAATGTGAATCATTTGTTATCCTCACGGTAATCTCAAATTAAAAACCAAATCTTTCTGTGTGCACAAAACTGGCTGGAACCGTCTAATTGCTAAGTACCTCACTATATTTGAGCATTCGTTTGTCGAATACTATTTTTTAAACAAGGATTCCTGAAGATATGTACGGTTACTCCTTTTGCTAACTCTTTCCCGTTCTGTACTATGTAAGTTTCTTAACACTCACACTGGAATTGATAAATACAATTAGATTCGGTGCACGTAGACAATTAGTTCTTTCACGGATGGAGTATGCATGGGGTGGTTTTTATATCTGATCATTGGTTCAGTAGCAAAGAGTGCATGGTTTGCTGCTGTTTTAGTCGGTCGTGTATTTGTTTCATTACATCGCCCCTTCGATAGGTTAGCTGAAGAAACACCTGAAGTTTGGTGACCCATGATTCTGTGGAGGTAGGTTTGCGCTACTGGCGGTAACGCTTGATGAATGTCGACTGGATATTCATTAGATTGCAGGGTCGCAGTTTAAAGATAATTAGACGACTTCATCAAGCGTCAGTGCCAGCCACCCAAATCTACCTCCAGCCCATCAAGGCAACATTGATATATTTATACCTACTTTGTATTTTTACAATCACATGACTGTGATCCAGTTTTATTTCTACGCCTGTATACGTTTTGTCATTCTTAATGTTGCTGTTAGAAAAATTACAAAGAGAATAACTCTACCTAATTGTAACATCAAAGTGAAGGGGAAACAAGTCAAGGTATCTAAGTATTTGGGTACTTTATTATTAACAGCGCCGGTCTCCCTGGCCCAGGCGTTAGCGTCTTTCTCCGTAATCCCGTAAACTCTCGTGAGTGGCGTGATGTGCGCGAGAATTGGTAGCAGTTCTCGCCACGTCGGTAACTTAGGGGTATGTGAGCTGGTCGCTCAGAAAGCAATGGCAAACTACTGAGCGTAATCTTGCCTAGTACATCAACAGCAGCTGAAAAATGCTGGTGTTGCCTGCAACGTCCTGTAAGGGATATACAACATTAAAAAAAAATTAACCGCAGATGGGAGGTGTATTGAAGATTATAAATGTAGAACAGCCCAGGCGAAGGCAGTTGTTTACAAGATGAAGATTATTCTCTGCTATGTTTGTTTGTCAACCCAGATGAGAAAAGGAGTTCTTATGAACTATAGAGAGCCAATTTCTCATCACGGAAGAGAATCATGGACAGGTTGCTAACTAGTGAGGAATTATGTGAAAGTTACTACAATGTGGTTTTATAGAACAATGATACGAATGTCTTGAATGGATAAAAAGAGAAATGAAAATAACTTGAAAGAAGTTTATTCGCAAAGAGAACTGGTTAATTAAATCAGAACACGAATCCACATTCTTTGGGTATGTCAAGGGGAAAACTGGATAGGTCATGAAAACGGGATGTTTGGAATGAAGGAGAGGCAGGGGAAGACCGAGAGAAAAGATACCTGCCGGTTTGACATCATAGCATGGAGGAACATCTTTATCAGAAATGGTTAGCAATACATGAGACAGAAGGGTGTGGCAGATATCATCATTATCATAAATGAGGCGCTGGAACCTCTTGCCGCCGGGTAGATTGGGCCCGTTAGCTATTACAGCTAATTTAGGAGATGGAAAACTCCGATTATAAACCCCCGAGTTGAAGGTGGACCGACGTGCCGAGGACTGAATGGCCACGGGTGAATTGGTCGTGAACATGGAACGTCTGGTATGCTGGCGGGGCGGCGCCCAGGCGCATGGACTCCTGAGGGACATCCCCTGCCCCTTCCCTAGCAGGCAGGCTCTACTAGGGTGACCGCTCATATCCTGCAATATCCAAACTTTGTGTATATGGTATTATTTAAACAAGGGAATCTTCGCCGGAGCTACGGAACACGTGCTCTTCGCTTGACACATCCTTCGGGGGATAGGAAGAGAGAGTGAAGAGGAGAAGACGAGGAAATGGTGTGAGAAGAAAGAATAGAAATAGGAGGGTAGGCGCCAGACGAACAAGACGAAAAGTGGAGAGACTAAGTTTCAACTATGTAAGAATGGGATATTGGAACTGTCGTAGTGTCAGGCAGAGAGGCCCTGTATTGGAGAGGCTAATATATGATTTTGATGTCCTCATGCTCCAGGAGCTAAATACAGACAAATACCCTTGCCCTGGGTACGCCAGTTATATAAACCCTACTGGGCAGATGAGACGTGGGCAAGGTCTGCTGGTGAAGGAAGGAGTGAAGCATGCGGTACTTGACTTGATTCAGTGGAATCACAGTGCAAGAGAGGTCCAGGGTATACACATGGAGATTGGGGGCTTAAGTTGGAACATCATAAATGTAAATGCCACAGTGGACTGTTTTGTCAGAAAGGAACACTGGGACTGGCTTAAGGAATTGGAGGAAATACTAGGTGATAGGCTACTCATATGTGGAGACTTCAATGCGAGGAACAGAGATTGGGACAGCAGTGGAGAAAATCGACAGGGAATTGCCCTTGCGGATGCCATGGTGGACTCCGATGTGGTCTGCATAAATGATGGTAGGCCGACTAGAATGGCAATGAGGCCTGGCGATACGGACACAGTTATTGACTTGGCACTTGTCTCCCAGTGTCACATAATACTGAAGAATTTCGATCCAGATTGATGAAAGGCCTGAAAACCGCCGTTGCTAGGCGCCACAACTATTTGATGTCGGGAAATATGTTCCCAGTTTCAAACACGACCGGGATTCCCTGAGAAGTCCCCCAATCAAAGACAATTGGCGGCAGGTTAATTTGCCCGGCATCAAAGGAATTCGGCACTCTGTTTGCCCAGATCTCAGCAGAATGGAGAAGGGGGAGGCGGTGCTTTCTTGATTGAAGTCCGGTCACGTGAGTGACGTCACTCGTGCAACATTTTGGTTGGGTGAAGTTAACGGAATCTTGCGATTCAGTCTGTTACCGAATTACAGATAACGGGAGTGTTTGTGTGTTCCAATTCGAATGGAGAATGGATTCACAGTGTCCCCATGTTGTCTGGAAACAAGGGACATTGTTTTTCATGTTGTGAATTGTGAATTCAAACTCGGAACACTAGCATAAGGTAGTTTAATTTATAAATAGAGTTATGACTGGAACTTAGTGATAGTGTGTTGTGAGAACGTAATCTAGGAGCGTCGGCCGCAGCTGGCTGATGCCTAGCTTAAAAGAGGTAGAGCTAAATATCATTTCACTCGGCAGGGTAAGACCAGTGTAATGGGATGGCTGGGGGAATAGGGGAAATGTAAATGGTGGGATATTCCGGTAGTGAGGCCTACTGGGGCTCCTGTGTTTTTCCGTTTGGTCTTTCCTTTCCCTTATCACCCAAATGTGACGAACGACTCTGCCTTGATGTCAGAGGGTAGTTCTAGATTAACTAGGACACATGTCTGAGTGGCCTTTGGCCTATAATCACATATAGTGGATTGGAATAGGGTTTTTCTCTCACCGAATGTTCTATTCTCTACAGGTTCAACGGTATAAAAGAAAGGAAGTATTACTACGAGGTGTAGACAAAGCCAGTCACACTGAGTGATATTTTACTGTACCGGAGAAATTAAGGACAGCTGGGAGAGGAGGAAAAATAGCAGTCACACTGAGTGAAGTTATGTTAAATGGTGTCGGCAATGGGACACCGTTCCACCAATCATGGCCTCATCAAAGCCCAGAGTGTTTAACATAAAAAGGGCTGGTTGGCAGTGACTGAGGTACTGAAAAGGCGGATTCATATTAACAGTGATGAATTCTCAGAACAATAACATTATTATATAGAGAAGGTATAATGGTGATTACTTCTCAGGACAATAACATTATTATATAGAGAAGGCATAATGGTGAGGAAACCTGTTCAGTAAACTTGTACAAACATACAGGAGGAACTTACTCGAACAGACATCATCAGTTTGTTTCTTGGGGAGTCGTGTGAGAGAAGTGCCGAGATTCCTAGGTTCCAGGATCGTTATAGACACATTAAATACATCGGGGGTTCTGAACTTGTGGACTTTGGTATACCATATTCAGTAGTGGAGAACAGTCACCCAGACTATATATATGATTAACTCCAAGAAGTCAACCATTGTCCGGATTGAGGCTTCATTCGGTGAGACCTGTTCTGAACTTACTGTGGTGTGATGTGGCATGGCCTAACATGATGAAGAACGATCCTGAGCTCACTAATCTATTCTCGCATACACCATAGAAAATACTACATATTTCCACACGCAAACAGTGCCACACACACACACGTGACAATTTCTGTATTAAATGTTTTATTTTATCATTTGTTAAAATACAGTCTTGTGTGGGTATGTTCTGAAACAATATGAAGGGTATTGTTTAGTGGTAAGAAGAAGAAGAGGA
Organism: Cepaea nemoralis; assembly: GCA_014155875.1. Lineage (NCBI taxonomy): Eukaryota > Metazoa > Mollusca > Gastropoda > Stylommatophora > Helicidae > Cepaea > Cepaea nemoralis. The sequence goes on from JACEFZ010022605.1 coordinate 567,100, forward strand.
AAGAGAGGGATAGGGTACCTAAGATTTACAGGGGGTATGTAGACAAAGGTCCGGCAGAGGCCCACAATAAGGAAAAGGATTTTAAACAGTGTGCCTGTTGACTCCACTTTCCCCCTAGGGACGAACTGGCTACATTTATGGGGGCTCGCGCGGGATGGTGATATCACATTAAGGATAGCGACATTTACATGGGCACGTCACACGGGAAGGTGACATTACCTTAATGTTGGTGATATTACATTATTGTGGGTGACATTACCGTGATAGAGGTAGGGCCGGACAGTTAAAGATCAAGTTATAGTGAATGTGGATAGGTGTTAAGGCACATAACTTTCCTGTTCACACTTTACAAGTCTACATAGGTCTTGGTCCTAGTCTACTCTTGTCGTTGAGAGATTGTGTTGTGGTGTACTGTGTGGTGTCTTATATATAGATTAATTTTAGATATTAATTATCTATATTGCTTGGGGTTTTAGACTCAACCTGCTGACTTACCTCTTTGAAATATGGCCACCCCTAAATTAACCACTGTAGAACTAAGGGAAAAGGGGGAAGGAATGGGTTTGTCTGGTTCAGCTTTAACGGATTACATACAGGAAGTGGAGAGAGAGTATCGTCAAGCAGAAAGAGACGATCGGAAGGCTGAATTGGAATTGAGGAAGATGGAGTTAGAAACTAAGAGGATAGAAGCGGAGCAAGCCACTAGAAGGATGGAACTTGAAGCTGAGCAAGCTGCCAGGAAACGGGAAGCAGAGCAGGAGGCTCAGAAAAGGGAGCACGAGTACAGGATGAGGGAACTGGAGTTGAAGAGACAATCTAATGGGGAAACTGAGGGTGCAGTTGGAGGTTCCTCAGTCCCAGGCTCAACTTCAGCGGGTGGACATAGTTACCATGCTATGAAGTTTCCTCTAGCGGTCTATGATCAGGGCAAAGAGAAGATTGACCAGTACCTTCAACGCTTCGAGGCCATGTCCGTTGCTATGGGTCTGGACCGAGACAAATGGAATCTTAAGCTATCCCAGGGATTGCTTGGAACCGGTTACGAGGTCTATTCTCGCCTGCCGCCAGGACACGAGAACAATTACGACGAATTGAAAGCCGCTTTGCTGAAACATTACGAGATCACATCAAGTACATATAGGAAGAAGTTTCGAGCAGCGAAACGAGAGCCAGGAGAGCTATTCACCGCCTACAGTTTGCGCCTGAAATCCTACCTCCAAAAATGGATGGATTTGGCAGGGTTCAAGCATGACTATGAGAGTCTGGAAGAGCTCATGATTGTCGACCAGATGCGACAGCAAATGTCAGAACCTCTGAAGACATTCTTGGGAGAACAAGGGGCGGAACGGCTTGATGTGGTGAATAAGCTGGCGGAAAGATTCGTTGAAGTCCATGGGGAGACGGAAGAAACCTGTACACCAACCACCAAAGGTCAGGAGAAACATGACCGAAAGAAATTCAAAGGCTCAGAAACAAAGAAAGTGGAACCTTATGCAGAACACTCAGAGAAGAGTCCAGAGAAGACAAAGGATGGGAGACAGAGCCCACCCAACTCTCAACCGAAACGACAGTGGTCTGAGAAGTGGTGTTCGATCTGCAAGTCACCCTCTCACAACACAAAAGACTGCAAATCGAAATCGAAAAGCTCTCACTTCGCAGCCTGCCGCGTGGCTCCAAAGGTGGTTGCCACTGAAAAGGTCGAGGTTGTTGAAGGAACTCTGGACCAAGAGAGGCCACCTGTGGTCGAACGGATTGAAGTCAACGGCCAGCAGGTTACCTGTCTCTATGATTCTGGTTTGGACGGGGAAGCTGTGATTGATGCCAGCTTGGTACGCCCAGACCAACTCACAGGGGAGACTATTGAGATACAGCCTGCAATGAGGAGTGCTGTTGCCATGACGCTGCCAATCGCCAAGGTGGAGATTAAATCCAGGTACGTCACAGGCATCATTCCAGCAGCTGTGTTATCGGATTCCCTATTTCCCGTGATCCTTGGTACGAAATACGTGTTCTTGGGGATGCCCAAACAACCCGCTCACCGGGGAACATCAGCCACTGGATCTCAAGGGAAGGAAAAGAGGGCAGACACGCTATGCCACAACCCAGTGCCTGGGGAATTGCATACTGCCCAGAGGAAGGACCCAACGTTGCGTCCTTGTTACAAGAAGCTGCAAAAAAGTGCTGACCCATCAGAACGGGGGCAGTACTTTCTGAGGAATCGACTACTCTATCGGAGAGCTGGAAGGGGAGACAAACTGCATGAGCAGTTGGTGGTCCCAGAAGCCCACCGTCCTCACATTCTTCAGAGCGGGCATACCATATCCGGTAGTCAGATATCCGGAACTCGACATATGGGTGTCAGAGAGACGTTGCAGCAGATTTCCGGCCATTATTGCTGGCCAGGAATGACTGGTGATGTACGCCGGTTGGTTAAGTCTTGTCCAGAGTGCCAGAAGGCACCACCCAAAAATCGGACGAAGAGTAAAGGAGCTCTTAAGGTGGGAGAGAAAGTAGTAGTGTGGGGACCAGCAGAGACCAACATGATGCAAGCAGGATGGCATGGACCTTATCCTGTGGTAAAGGTTGTGTCCCGGAACACCTACGAAATTCGGATCGGGGGAGAACTGAACAGTCTTCCTAGGCATCTCCTGCAGAAGTATGAGGAGATAACCGATATCAAATCCCCTCACCTTATGGTAATGGCAGCCTGTCACGAGCTCGCCATGAGTTAACCAGATAATAATACCGACGTTTGCTTGGCGTATATTTTCTAGGCCACAACAGTCGTACTAACAGAGTAAACACAGCTGCACAGGATACATCAGGTCAGCCCATATACACATTTGGTGGTGAGTGAGGAGGAAGTGAGTGCGCTGAATCATATATCACTTTGACAAGTCATAAACATATCAGAGGGAAAACGGAAATACTTAGCACGGAAGTAACAGTACATATGTCAATTCTGGGTTTCCGGAACATCGAGTAAGATTGACGGGGTTATTTGCAACTGTTGTTGGGGGTATACAGGAACTCGCTGCTTGTTTTGGGAATCTAAAGCAGTGATGACAGATCTAACATGGAGGGAGCCAGAGGGGGATGGATCCCTGACAGGGGATGATCTGCCAATGTGCCACCTGTGTGGGGGTATAAAGGATAACGTCACGTGGCCAACTTTGGTAGTTTGCCATATAAACCCGAGTTGGGACCAACTAGGGGGACTTGAAAATGCTCTAGTCGGAGTGCCAGGGCACTGCAGTGCTTAGTGGAAATAATATCTACCGTGTGTTAATTAGTGACTTAATTTTACACGTGCCTATAATGGCAGATGTAGATATGATTGATAGGACTGCAGTAGTGCCATTTAAGGTATAACCTATTATAATATTAGTTCTAATTAATATAGACTGTGGCCTTGTTAAACTATAGTGTGATGATTAGCACTGTTAGTGGAAACTAGTTAGAGTAGAATAGTGATATTAACTCTGCTAGTTAAGAATAGATTAGTGAAGTGTTGATAAGCTTTACTAGTTGAGAATTGAGTAATGAGGGATAATTGGGATCTTCCCGTAGGTGTCCCTGGTGGGCGGGGTTCCGCATTCTGTTTGCTGATTTTTTCTTTGTCATAGCCTGATTCGGCTCTAGGTGGGTAGCTAATCTGCTCTATGACTAAGTCTAGTTAGCTAAAGATCATTAAGCAAGGTGATAGGCTTACACTCAGCCGAAAGGATCAGTGACTAGTACTATCACCAGATGTGTTGTTTCTATCCTAGGTTCCCTACCAGATCCAAGGAAACTCAACAAGTTTTTGGGAAAGAATCCAATCCCATTCGGAAGAACACCAGTTCAACAATCAATAAAGTTGCATACAGAACGTAACTAAAGCTAGGAGGAAGTTGATTCACCAAAGATAGTGATGATTACTGATGCACCACACAGCATCAGACAGTAGTAACTAAATGAGAACAGTCTAATAGTTACCTAGTGTTATATAATCTCGTGTAATAGAACACAAGACATTATACGTGAGGCTAGATAGACACGAGTGAGGATCAATCACATTAACAATTAACATTAATGACTGTGTACACACTACAAAGGACTTGTGCAGTTTTTTTTAAGGAACGATAGGAACGGACATTGTGTAGGGTGCAACCGGTCCATGATTAACTGTTAATACCACCGGTGTCTATTTCGGATGATCATGAAATTGGATTACCAGAGGTCTACAGAGGCAAAGCAGTATCCGGCAAGATGGTTTCGGCACTGGGTGAGATGTACATGTTCTGACGTAACGTGCTGTGGTCTATCTTTGCTGGGATCAGCTGACTGGGTTGTTGTCTGAGAGTCCGATTCTACACACTTTATAGAACACGTCACACATTTTCTTCACATACACGTCTCATATACGTTACACTTTTCTTTTAATAAATTAATCTTTATTAATGTTTAGAAGCAAGAGTTGTTGAGTATGTTGCGTTGGGAAGTATGAGAGGGGGCATAGTACGACAGTGAGAGAGTGATAGGAAAAGGTGTCCATAGGCTGATGGAGTGTGTTGGACGGAAGCTGGTGGATTCTCCAGAATATTGAGAGGGAAAAAAAATATTATAATGTGGGTGTCGACTCTCCTCACTCCAGGGACGACACTTTAAAGGAGGACACGACATTATTGGGGGCTCGTAACGTGATCTTTGGACAGCGGGATCTCTCGTAAACGTGAATCTTTGGACAGCGGGATCTCTCGTAAACGGAATCCTTGGACAGCGGGATCTCCCGTAAACGGAATCCTTGGACAGCGAGATCTCCTGCAAGCAGGAACCTTTGACAGTGGGATCTTCTGACAACGGGGTCTTTTGACACGGGATCCTTAGTTATAAGAGGGAGATATCATTTTGGAGAATCCAGCTAGAGTGAATGTGGATAGGGGTTAGGACTAATATCTTACCTGTTCACACTTCACACGTCTGCATAGGTCTGTGGTCCTGATTCTACTCTTGTCACTGAGTGAATGTGCTGTGTGTGGTAATATCTAGATTTATAGTACTTGTTCATATATCTGTATAGTAATTTGCAGTTATATTGTACTAGACCTGCTAGCTTACCTCTCTGTATAATGGCCACCCCTAAACTAACCACGTTAGAATTAAAGGCAAAGGGGGAAGAAATGGGATTGGCGGGTTCTGCTCTAACGGATTACATACAGGAAGTGGAGAGAGAGTATCGTCAAGCAGAAAGGGAAGATCGAAAGGCCGAGCTGGAATTGAGAAGGATGGAGTTGGAACAAGCAGCTAAGAAATTGGAAGCTGAGCAAGCAGCTAGGAAATTGGAAGCTGAGCAAGCAGCTAGGAAATTAGAAGCTGAACAGGAAGCACAGAAAAGGGAGCACGAGTACCGGATGCGGGAACTCGAGCTCAAGAGTCAATCTAATGGAGAAACTGAGGGAGCAGTTGGAGGTTCCTCCATCCCAGGATCAACACCAGTAGGTGGACATGGGTACCATGCTATGAAGTTTCCTTTAGCGGTCTACGAGGAGGACAAAGAGAAGATTGACCAGTACCTTCAACGCTTCGAGGCTATGTCAGTTGCTATGGGTCTGGAGCGTAACAAATGGAATCTTAAGCTATCCCAGGGATTACGCGGGACCGGATACGAGGTTTATACTCGCCTGCCACCAGGACATGAGAACAATTATGACGAGTTAAAGACGGCTCTGCTGAAACGATTCGAGGTTACGTCACATACCTACCGGAAAAAATTTCGAGCAGCGAAACGAGAACCCGGAGAGTTGTTTGCCGCCTACAGTTTGCGTCTTAAATCTTATCTCCATAAGTGGATGGATTTGGCTGGGTTCGCACATGACTATGAGAGTCTGGAAGAGCTCATGGTGGTCGACCAGCTGAAGAAGCAAATGTCTAAACCTCTCAGGACGTTCCTGGGAGAACAAGGAGCGGAACGTATTGACCTTCGTGACTAAATTAGCAGAACGGTTCGTCGAGGTACATGGGGAGGCAGGGGAAAACCTTTCCACCAACTCCAAAAGTCAAGAGAAACATGACAAGAAGAAAGCCAAAAACTCAGGAACAAAAAAGTGGGAACCTTATGTGCAAAAATCAGAGGATAGTTCAGAGAAGAAGAAGGAGGGAAGCAAGAGCACTTCAAGCTCTACACCTAAACGACCGTGGTCGGAGAAGTGGTGTTCAATTTGTAAGTCACCCTCTCACAATACGAGGGACTGCAAATCGAAGGCTAAGAACCCTCACTTTGCAGCATGTCAAGTGACTTCCAAGGAGGTTGTCACGGAAAATGCCAAGGTCAACAAGGAAGCTCGCCACCAGGAGAGCTCACTCAAGTCCGACAATAGAAAATCTAGGACAGGGAAATGGTGCAACCAATGCAAGTCAAACACGCACAATGCTATTGACTGCAGGGGAAAGTCAGGAGACACTCAATTCGTCGTGTGCTCAGGGAAACCTAAGGTGGAGCCCACCGAACAGGTCGAGGCCGAGGAAGAGACTCCAGACCAGGAAAAACCACCTGTAGTGGAATTGGTAGAGGTTAACGGTCGTCAAGTGGAGTGTTTATACGACACAGGACTGGACGGGGAGGCCGTGATTTCTGCGGATCTGGTACATCCAGAACAATTCACAGGTGAAACCTTGGATATACAGCCTGCACAGAAGAGTGCTGTAACCATGAAGTTGCCCATTGCTAATGTGGAGATTCGGTCAAGGTACGTCACCGGCACCATCAAGGCCGCTGTATTGACCGATCCCATTTTTCCAGTCATCCTAGGTTGCCGGTATGTCTTTCTGGGAATGCCCAGGGAGCCAATCCATATGGGAGCACTGCAGACTCGCTCTCAGACGAAAACGGAAGAGGCAGACGCAATTGTGACTAACCCAATGCCGGGGGAGCTACGAACTGCCCAGAGTGAGGATGATACTTTACGTCCTTGCTACAAAAAGCTGCAGAAAAGTGCTGATCCACCAGGACGGGGGCAGTACTACATGAAGAATAGGATACTCTACAGGAGAGCAGGAAGGGGAGACAACCTATACGGTCAGTTGGTCGTCCCGAAAGCTCACCGGTCCCAGATTCTTCATATGGGGCATACCATCTCCTTTAGTGGACACATGGGTATTGCCGCCACCATGCAGCGGATTTCCTGCCACTACTATTGGCCGGGAATGACAGATGATGTGCGTCGGTATGTGAAGTCATGCCCTGAGTGCCAGAGGGTGGCACCGAAACACTGGACAGCACCGGTGGTGTTGGGTGAGATGCCCATCATGAACTCTCCTTTCGAGAGGGTAGCCATCGATATCGTGGGTCCACTTCCCAGGACTAGGAAGAGGAACATGTATATACTCACAATGGTGGATTGCTGTACAATGTGGGGTGAGGCTATACCGTTGACCACGATTGACTCGAAAAGAGTGGCGGACGCACTGATGGAGGCCTTTACCAGATTAGGCTTTCCGGATCAAATTCTGACGGACAATGGATCTCAGTTTTGTGGAAAACTCATGGAGGAGGTATTTAGGGTGTTTCACTCTAACCACATACATACCAGCCCTTACCACCCTCAAGCCAATGGACAAGTAGAGCGTTTCAACGGCACGTTGATGACAATGCTCAGGAAACTAGCGCAGGAAAAACCTGATAGGTGGGATGAATATATCCCAGCAGCACTCTTTGCCTATCGGGAAGTTCCTCATGGCTCAACAGGACTACCACCCGCTACGTTGCTGTTTGGTCGTCCAATCAAAGGACCGTTGGAAGCCATGTTGAGGAGTTGGACTGAAGAGGGGACGTCAGAAGAAGTGATCTCATCCTATCAATACGTGGAGGAACTGAAAGAAAAACTCCACAAGGGATGGACTCTGGCAAATCAAAACTTGAAAAAGGCCAGGAAAAGACATGCGGCTTACTACAACCGTAGGTCTAAAGAAAGATCTCTAGAGGTGGGAGATAAAGTCTTGTTGCTACTCCCAACGGGAAACAACAAACTGGAGATAGGTTGGCAAGGACCATTTCCCGTGGAAAGGGTGATATCCAGAACCAACTATCAAATCCGGATCCGGGGAAAGTCGAAGATTTTCCATATCAATCTCTTGCGGAAATACGAAGAGAGACCCGGAGACAAGGCAGCTCACCTCATGGCAATGGCAGTTGCAGTGGAGACAGAAGTGGGAACCAGCGAGGGCAGGGAATATCCCTTGGTACACCAGGAAACCTATAGGGATGTGCAAGTGAACCCTGATCTGACCTCCCAGGAGAGGGAAAGGATAACCCAGGTTCTCAAGTCTCATAAGGAGATACTGACTGATAAACCAGGACGAACGAGGTTGGTTGAGTTCGAGATGACTTTGACCACACAGGAGCCTGTTCGCCAAAAGGTTTACCCAGTGCCATTCTCTAAAGAAAAGGCCCTGGAGGAGGAAATACAAAAACTGCTGGAGGATGACGTGATTGCACCATCCACATCCCCATACAATGCGGGGGTAGTTTTGTTACGCAAACCAAGTGGAGAACACAGGTTGTGTATAGACTACCGACTTCTGAACAGTCATACACAGTTTCAGGTGGAACCTTTGCCGAATCCAACTCAGTTATTCGCTAGGCTCCATAAGGCTCGGTACTTTTCAAAGGTGGATCTGAGTCGGGGGTACTATCAGATACCAGTCAAACCGGAGATTCGACCACTGTTAGCTTTCAGTACACCCAGTGGACACTACGAATTCAAGGTCATGCCCTTTGGACTCAGCAATGCACCCAGTGTGTTTACACGCATGATGAGGACTTTACTAGATCCGTTACAGGATCCATCCATCATCTCATTCATGGATGATATTCTGATTTCCAGTGACAGCCTGGATGACCACTTACAATCCTTGGAGAGAGTGTTTAATAGGCTCAAGGAAGCAGGGCTTACTGCTCGTCCAACCAAGTGCATGATTGGTTACCAGACTCTGGAATTTCTAGGTCACACCATCACTCCAGGACACATTGTTCCAGAAGAGAAGAACCTGGAGAAAATCAGAAATGCACCAAGGCCAAAAACGAAGAAGGATGTGCGATCTTTTCTCTCGTTGTGTGGGTTCTACCACAAATTTATCCCACATTTCACTGAACTGGGAGCTCCGTTGACGGAAACCTTGAAAAAGGGATTCCCGGACCAAATCATTTGGACACCAGAATGTGAGAATGCCTATAGTCAGTTAAAGGAGGCCTTGGTCAGCAAACCTGTATTACAGCTCCCTGACCTTTCCAAACAATTTGTGTTGAGAACAGATGCGAGTGCGATTGGAATTGGAGCCGCTTTGTTACAGGAAGGAAAAGACGATGCTTCGGTTTTGAAACCTGTAGCATACGCAAGTAAGAAACTTCTACAGGCGGAGAGGAATTATTCAACCGTCGAGAGAGAGTGCTTGTCCCTTGTATGGGCAGTGCAAAAATTTCAGCCATATTTGTATGGAGTTAAGTTTCGGGTCCAGTCGGATCATCAGCCCCTGATGTTCCTGGCTACTTCTCAGAAGCTCAACGCACGTTTGATGCGGTGGTCGTTGTTACTTCAACCGTATAATTTCACAGTAGAGTACATTCCTGGGAAGGAAAATGTTGGAGCGGACTTCTTGTCAAGACACCCAGCTCCTGAAGAAGAGGAATGAATCATCTGGATTTAACTCATGGTGGAGAAGAGTGAGATGGACTACTCTCTTAAGAGGGGGCCTATGTCACGAGCTCGCCATGAGTTAACCAGATAATAATACCGACATTTGCTTGGCGTATATTTTCTAGGCCACAACAGTCGTACTAACAGAGTAAACACAGCTGCACGGGATACATCAGGTCAGCCCATATACACATTTGGTGGTGAGTGAGGAGGAAGTGAGTGCGCTGAATCATATATCACTTTGACAAGTCATAAACATATCAGAGGGAAAACGGAAGTACTTAGCACGGAAGTAACAGTACATATGTCAATTCTGGGTTTCCGGAACATCGAGTAAGATTGACGGGGTTATTGGCAACTGTTGTTGGGGGTATACAGGAACTCGCTGCTTGTTTTGGGAATCTAAAGCAGTGATGACAGATCTAACATGGATGGAGCCAGAGGGAGGATGGATCCCTGACAGGGGATGATCTGCCAATGTGCCACCTGTGTGGGGGCATAAAGGATAACGTCACGTGGCCAACTTTGGTAGTTTGCCATATAAACCCGAGTTGGGACCAACTAGGGGGACTTGAAAATGCTCTAGTCGGAGTGCCAGGGCACTGCAGTGCTTAGTGGAAATAATATCTACCGTGTGTTAATTAGTGACTTAATTTTACACGTGCCTATAATGGCAGATGTAGATATGATTGATAGGACTGCAGTAGTGCCATTTAAGGTATAACCTATTATAATATTAGTTCTAATTAATATAGACTGTGGCCTTGTTAAACTATAGTGTGATGATTAGCACTGTTAGTGGAAACTAGTTAGAGTAGAATAGTGATATTAACTCTGCTAGTTAAGAATAGATTAGTGAAGTGTTGATAAGCTTTACTAGTTGAGAATTGAGTAATGAGGGATAATTGGGATCTTCCCGTAGGTGTCCCTGGTGGGCGGGGTTCCGCATTCTGTTTGCTGATTTTTTCTTTGTCATAGCCTGATTCGGCTCTAGGTGGGTAGCTAATCTGCTCTATGACTAAGTCTAGTTAGCTAAAGATCATTAAGCAAGGTGATAGGCTTACACTCAGCCGAAAGGATCAGTGACTAGTACTATCACCAGATGTGTTGTTTCTATCCTAGGTTCCCTACCAGATCCAAGGAAACTCAACAAGTTTTTGGGAAAGAATCCAATCCCATTCGGAAGAACACCAGTTCAACAATCAATAAAGTTGCATACAGAACGTAACTAAAGCTAGGAGGAAGTTGATTCACCAAAGATAGTGATGATTACTGATGCACCACACAGCATCAGACAGTAGTAACTAAATGAGAACAGTCTAATAGTTACCTAGTGTTATATAATCTCGTGTAATAGAACACAAGACATTATACGTGAGGCTAGATAGACACGAGTGAGGATCAATCACATTAACAATTAACATTAATGACTGTGTACACACTACAAAGGACTTGTGCAGTTTTTTTTAAGGAACGATAGGAACGGACATTGTGTAGGGTGCAACCGGTCCATGATTAACTGTTAATACCACCGGTGTCTATTTCGGATGATCATGAAATTGGATTACCAGAGGTCTACAGAGGCAAAGCAGTATCCGGCAAGATGGTTTCGGCACTGGGTGAGATGTACATGTTCTGACGTAACGTGCTGTGGTCTATCTTTGCTGGGATCAGCTGACTGGGTTGTTGTCTGAGAGTCCGATTCTACACACTTTATAGAACACGTCACACATTTTCTTCACATACACGTCTCATATACGTTACACTTTTATTTTAATAAATTAATCTTTATTAATTTTTAGTAGCAAGAGTTGTTGAGTATGTTGCGTTGGGAAGTATGAGAGGGGGCATAGTACGACAGTGAGAGAGTGATAGGAAAAGGTGTCCATAGGCTAATGGAGTGTGTTGGACGGAAGCTGGTGGATTCTCCAGAATATTGAGAGGGGAAAAAAATATTATAATGTGGGTGTCGACTCTCCTCACTCCAGGGACGACACTTTAAAGGAGGACACGACACAGCCATTGGGAAAAAGGTTACAGGTCCAGACGGAGACCAGAGATCCCAAGTACTACATAGGAAGGCCTATGGGAACGTACGAGGTAGGTCAGATTTTCCAGCCGAAGAGAGGAGGGAAATCACACGTCAGGAAGAGGCCAATAGTGAACCATTCGCTAGTAAACCAGTTCAGAAGGGGTGGGTAACGTCGGGAACGGCGCGAAAAACCCGAGACTCCAACCAAGGATTGGCTGACCGGATCCAACATCGACCGAGATGGTCTTGGAAGCAAAAATCCAGGAGCTTTGGGGAAGACGATTCTGTCCAACGAGGACGATACCGCAAATCCCAGGATGCAAAACTTGAGGAAAATAGGCGGATATGGAGACACTGTTACAGTCAGGATGGAACGATCCGTCTGTATTGTGAGCCATCGCTTACGCAAGTCGGAAGTTGGCCGACTGAACGTACAGGAGCGATACGCCAACACTAATGCATAGCATTATGAGGATATAGGCTATCAGTGAGATCGCCTAATTGCTGGAGAGGCAATACCTTTGAGGATACAGGCAGACTATCAACAATTGATGTGCTTAGCCATCTCCCAGAAACTGAACATGCGTTTTGATGAGTGGATTGTTGTGGATCATCTGGATCGAACCTCCAGTGAGTAAGAGTTGATGCGGTCAACTCTCTTAAGAGAATACTGAAGAATTTCGATCCAGATTGATGAAAGGCCTGAAAACCGCCGTTGCTAGGCGCCACAACTATTTGATGTCGGGAAATATGTTCCCAGTTTCAAACACGACCGGGATTCCCTGAGAAGTCCCCCAATCAAAGACAATTGGCGGCAGGTTAATTTGCCCGGCATCAAAGGAATTCGGCACTCTGTTTGCCCAGATCTCAGCAGAATGGAGAAGGGGGAGGCGGTGCTTTCTTGATTGAAGTCCGGTCACGTGAGTGACGTCACTCGTGCAACATTTCGCTGGGTGAAGTTAACTAAACTTGCGATCAGTGGAATGTAATACTCTTGAAGGGAGTGTTCGGTTATTCCTGTTCTAATGGAGAAGAGGATTTACGGAGTCTCCTGTGTTTTGGAAACTGTGATGAATTGTGAATTCCGACTCCGAACGGGAACGTTAGCATAAGGTAGTTTATTTATAAATAGAGTTATGACTGGAACTTAGTGATAGTGAGTTGTGAGAACGTAATCTGAGAGCGTCGGCCGCAGCTGGCTGATGCCTAGCTTAAAAATGTAGAGTTATATATCATTTCACTCGGCAGGGTAAGACCAGTGTAATGGGATGGCTGGGGGAATAGGGGAAATGTAAATGGTGGGATATTCCGGTAGTGAGGCCTACTGGGGCTCCTGTGTTTTTCCGTTTGGTCTTTCCTTTCCCTTATCACCCAAATGTGACGAACGCCTCTGCCTTGATGTCAGAGGGTAGTTCTAGATTAACTAGGACACATGTCTGAGTGGCCTTTGGCCTATAATCACATATAGTGGATTGGAATAGGGTTTTTCTCTCACCGAATGTTCTATTCTCTACAGGTTCAACGGTATAAAAGGAAAGGAAGTATTACTACGAGGTGTAGACAAAGCCAGTCACACTGAGTGATATTTTACTGTACCGGAGAAATTAAGGACAGCTGGGAGAGGAGGAAAAATAGCAGTCACACTGAGTGAAGTTATGTTAAATGATGTCGGCAATGGGACACCGTTCCACCAATCATGGCCTCATAAAAGCCCAGAGTGGTTAACATAAAAAGGGCTGGTTGGCAGTGACTGAGGTACTGAAAAGGCGGATTCATATTAACAGTGATGAATTCTCAGAACAATAACATTATTATATAGAGAAGGTATAATGGTGATTACTTCTCAGGACAATAACATTATTATATAGAGAAGGCATAATGGTGAGGAAACCTGTTCAGTAAACTTGTACAAACATACAGGAGGAACTTACTCGAACAGACATCATCAGTTTGTTTCTTGGGGAGTCGTGTGAGAGAAGTGCCGAGATTCCTAGGTTCCAGGATCGTTATAGACACATTAAATACATCGGGGGTTCTGAACTTGTGGACTTTGGTATACCATATTCAGTAGTGGAGAACAGTCACCCAGACTATATATATATATGATTAACTCCAAGAAGTCAACCATTGTCCGGATTGAGGCTTCATTCGGTGAGACCTGTTCTGAACTTACTGTGGTGTGATGTGGCATGGCCTAACATGATGAAGAACGATCCTGAGCTCACTAATCTATTCTCGCATACACCATAGAAAATACTACATATTTCCACACGCAAACAGTCCACACATACACACGTGACAATTTCTGTATTAAATGTTTTATTTTATCAATTGTTAAAATACAGTCTTGTGTGGGTATGTTCTGCAACAATATGAAGGGTATTGTTTAGTGGTAAGAAGAAGAAGAGGAAAGAGAGGGATAGGGTACCTAAGATTTACAGGGGGTATGTAGACAAAGGTCCGGCAGAGGCCCACAATAAGGAAAAGGATTTTAAACAGTGTGCCTGTTGACTCCACTTTCCCCCTAGGGACAACTGGCTACACCCAGTCATCAGTCCTTGATGTAAAGTGGACTGTTTTGAATGACCATGGGAGTGATCACATGCCATGCTCAGTCCTGATCTCTAAATCCAGGAAAGTTAAGGCTGGGAGAGCGCGCAAGACCTTCCGGTATGAGTGGACCGACAGCCTTCTTGGACGCCTCAGACAGGGGGCATGCAACAGGGCTGTTAAAAAATCCTTTTTTGCAGCGGCCATGGTGGACCGCAGAAGTAGACCAGTCTTGGAAAGCAAAGAGAGCTGCAGTGAAGCAGCTAAGGAAAGTACGACAGACACCCAGAAGCTCACGAGAGGAAGTGGACACAGCGGAAAATGTCAAGAAAGACAAGGTGGAGGTTTTCAAGCGCTGTGCTGCAGAGGCAAAAAAGGCAACATAGGAATGTTTCAGGAATGAGATTGGAGATGATAAAACACTGCGAAAGTTCTGGAAACTGTACAGACAAATACAAAGAAAAGATCGGTCAATGACAGTGGGAACAATTTATAGATATGATGGTGTGCACGTGACAACAGACACAGAGAAAGGGGAGGCGTTTCTCCAGAGATTTTTAGAGCAGACCAATCATGATGATGTGGACACCAGGGATGCAGTTAGAGAGGAGTTATCTGGCACCATAAAGAATATGCATTATGAAGACATCATACGGGTTGAAGATGTTAAACATATTTTGAAAAAGGCAAAAGACACGGCACCAGGGCCTGATGGGGTCAGGTATGGCCACATGAAGGCTTTGAGCGATGTAGACCTGAAGGAGATGACCGACTGCTTTAACCAGAGCATTAGGACAGCATCAGTACCGCAGGATTGGGTACACAGTTATCTCATCCCTCTCCCAAAACCGTTCAAGGATCATTCAAAGCTTAGCGGCTTTAGGATCATCACCCTTCAAAATACATTTGGGAAGGTTTTAGAGAAGATAGTCGCTGTCAAGCTGCAAGAGTTTTTGGAAAGGGGGAAGCTTCTTCCAAGAGGCCTGGGGAGCTACAGGCCAGGAAAAGATACCTGGTCAAATGCAGCCACTTTTGCCTTTGACGTTTATGAGGGGTTCCAGAGTAGACAAGAAACGATGGCGGCGGCGCTTGATCTCGAGGATGCGTACAATAGAGTTCGATATGATATTTTGATGACCGCACTGATGGAGAAGGGGGTCAATCCCTGGTTGGTGAACTGGATAGCGGCCGTCCTACATTCTCGTCGGATTGCTCTCCGTCTGGGTGCATGGACCTCAGAGCCACATATTTTAACCCCGGGACTGCCACAGGGATCCGCAATCTCACCGGTGCTCTTTAACGTGTATACGAGCAAAATTGCAAACCTAGAAGCACCAGGGGTTGGAAGGATACTAACATTTGCAGATGATATTCTTGCATATAGGCAGGGGAGAGATAGGGAGAAAACAGCCCAGGAGCTACAGGCGACAGAAGACAAAGTGATTGACTGGTGCACTGAAATGAGTGCTGTCATCCACCCGGAAAAGGCAGCTGTTTTGTGGTGCTCTCTGGACAACAGGATTGTGAGAGCTGATGTTCCAAGCCTCGCGATAGATGGTGGAAGCGTCAACAGAGAGAACAAACTGAAGTATCTGGGAATCACATTTGACAGGAGCCTGTCCTTCAAGGATCAT
Source organism: Cepaea nemoralis (assembly GCA_014155875.1). Taxonomy (NCBI): domain Eukaryota; kingdom Metazoa; phylum Mollusca; class Gastropoda; order Stylommatophora; family Helicidae; genus Cepaea; species Cepaea nemoralis. Next base: position 582,990 of record JACEFZ010022605.1, read on the forward strand.
GTGGAGACGGTTGTGACAAGATCTCAAAAGGGACTCAACGCACTTAAAACTATGGCTGCAATGGACATAGAGCAGAGAATGCTTTTCAGACTATACCAGCACTTGATCCTCTCAGCGATTGATTATGGACTAGGACTGCTCACTGTCTCAAAGAGTCAGCTGGTGAGATTGGAGCGCATACAGAACGAGGCTATGCGGGTCATTCTGGGATGCACCAGAGACACCCCAGTGGTGTGTATGCGGTACATCCTTGGTTTGCCGACTGTTGCTGGTAGGCTCAAGGTGATGCAGGCGAAGGCATACCTCAGAGTAGCTGCTGACACAGATCACCCGTTGCATGAGGCGCTGGACGCAGTTAAGGGCCAGCGACTGATAAGAGGGAAATCATGGATGGCTCAGGCGGAGGATACGATCAGACAGGTGTGCCCCTTGGAGAACATTAGGCGAGGAGAGGAGTGGGTCAGAGTGCCAGCGGAGCAGTCAGACTTGTGCAGAGTTATAATCACATTGAGCCGGGAGTGCAGGGAGTGGCCAGCAGGGGCCACGGAAGTGGAAATCCAGCAACTAATTCAGGATAATGCTCGCCCGGGTGATGTGATTATCTACACAGATGGTTCGGTGTTGAGAGGTAGTAGAAGTGCCTGGGGTTTCTTGGCAAAGGCTAATGGTCGACGTTTGGTGCAGGAGAGCCTGGCATATGATACCACAACATCTAGCTTAAGAATGGAGGTGGAGGCAGTCAGTGCAGCTTTCCGCTGGATGGAGAATACGATACACACACACATCGTGATTGTAACTGACTCAGAAAGCATGCTGAGTAGGGTGAGGACAGGCAAGCTTCGTGCCGAGTGGCTTGCTTCGCTTCGGAAGTCACGGGTGGCAAGCATCGTCTGGATCTTTTCTCCGGGGCATGCTGGTGTGCTGGGGAATGAACAGGCAGACAGATTGGCTGGCTCTGCAAAACTTGGTGGAGTATTGATGCATGATAAGGCAGACGTGGTTGCGGCCTTTTGGGAGCACGTGTACACCACGGAGGAGCAGTTGGATCACCATGGTCCGGCAAGAATGCGACAGCGTGATGAGACGAGAGGATCTGGCTGATGCTCGACACTTAGAGGAAAGGCGAGACGCACATATAATCAGATTGCTACTGGTACTATTGGGGTTGGAACTCTTCGCTGGCTTCTGAGGATGGGGACGGAGCGCTTATGGGAATGCCCCGAATGCTGTGATGTCGGTTCCTAAATCAATCAATCAATCAATCAATCAATCAATCAATCAATCAATCAGTCAGATATAATCTCCAATGACAAACGACTTGTACTATAAGAAGAGTTTAGTTTAGTTTAGTTTAGTCGATGGATCAACATCCCGGCACACGGGTGTAACCCATAAGTGCTCAGTTCTCCTCCTAACTCAAATTTGAGTTTGGAGAAACTCAGCTCAGTGCACGAACTCGGTAGTACCGGCGAGTATCCTGAAATATTTTGGGTAGATTTTTTAACTCGAAATTTTGCCCGGGCAGCGCCGTTAGGCTACGCTTTTTCGATTTCCAACTGCCAAGGGATTTTTTACGTGCGCAACAATACACACGGGCGTCCGATCTTACAACCCAGATACCAGGGGAAATTTTATTACTAGAAGTCCTCGTGAAAAAATCCCGATCCTCACCGGGGCTTGAACCCGGGACCTCCAGCACTCGAGGCGGACACCATACATCGAGACCACGCAGCCCCACTATAAGAAGAGTATTGCTCTTAAACCCATTCCCTATCATAATATAATGAATGTGGACTTTTTTTTTCTATCTCTGTGGCCTTTCCACGTAAACAATTTTACCAGGTTCATGTTGGGAACATGTGTTAAGATAATGAAACAATTCTCTTTACAAAACTGTATTAGTTCCTCTTCCATGTTTCCCCACAATATGCACATATTTCATTCTTCCTACATGTTTATGTCATATTAAGCCTTTTGATGATTTTACTACTTTCAAGACCTCAGACTTGTTTTAAAAAAAAACATATACTGGAAACAACAAGTTGACAAGCTGTCATAAAAATTGATAATGAACCGGGAAGCTGGTATGAAACAGTGGCAGCCTATTAAGTTAAGATAAGTGTGCGACAGGGATGTGTAATGTCTGCATATCTTGTTTTTTTTTTTTTACCTATACAGTGAAAATACTTTTAGAACTTTAGAAGATATGAGAGGAATCATCATTGAGGGATGTAATATCTATAACATTATATAAGCAGACAATGAACAAGAACTCAAACATTTAGTAGATGCAGTGAATAACTGGGGTTATAATTAAATTGTAAGAAGTCACAGATAATGGTCGTCATTATGAAGAAATAAATACCGCAATATAATATACATGGTGTATTTTTAATGAATGAAGGATTCTTGAAAATGCTACAGTTCCATGTTGTGTATTTACATTTTATGTTGCATGAATTCCACCGAGGGTGAATACAAACCTTGGAACGGTAATATTTTCAAATTAATCAATCAATCATGTGCCATGCCGGAAAGCGTGGGAGGTCATGACTCGCCATTTCATTTGATCACCAGAGTCGTGGATCAGCTCAGTGTTCCTGTCTCGTCCATGCCATATGGCCAAGCCATCCAGGTATTTTCCTCTCGGTCTTCCTCTTGGTCTGTTCCCTTCGATCTTGCCAGTTGTCACTAAGTTCTCCAATCCATTTCTTCTCATAACATGTCCAAAAATTTTGACTGTCTACGTCTAATTTCTCTAATCAATTTACGAGTTTCATTTGTCTCCTGTAGTACTTGGTCATTGGTTTTTCTATCTGTCCTGGTATTCTTTGCATTTTCCTCAGAAACCACATTTCTGCAGCCATCAGATGTTTTTCAGCTTGACTGCTACATTGTCCAAGTTTCACATCCATACAAAAGAACAGGCTCTATGTATCCCCTCAACACTCTTTTTCTCGTTTCAATTGACATCCTTTTTATTGGTCAGAATGTTTTTCATCTTGCTAAAGGCTACTTTCGCCATGGCGATTCTTGTTCTAATCTCTTCAAGGCATCTCCCATCAGATGTTATGACTGTTCCGAGATAATTGTATCGATTCATTTGTTGAAGAATATTCCCATTTACTTGTATATTACATTGTGGTACTTCGTTCTTCCTAGTGACAACCATAACCCGTGTCTTTTTACAATTTAATTTTAACCCCAGCTGCTCACAGTGTACAACAACCGCATCTACTAATTGTTGCAGATCCTGCGCATTGTCTGCAATCAATACTGTATCATCTGCATATCTAATGTTATTGATGTTTCGTCCTCCAATCCATCCATCCATCATGTGCCATGCCGGTAAGCATAGGCGGTCATGTTCTGTCATCTCACTCGATTACCAGAGTTGTGGATCAGTTCCGTGTTTCTGTCTCGACCATGCCACAAGGCCAAGCCATCCAGATACTTGTTTCTAGGTCTTCCCCTTGGTCTGTTCCCCTCGATCTTACCAGTTGTCACCAAGTTCTCCAAATCATTTCTTCTCATAACATGCCCAAAAAATTGTGACTGTCTACGTCTAATGTCTCTGATCAGTTTACGATCTTCATTTGTTTCTTGAAGGACTTGTTCATTGGTCTTTCTGGCTGTCCATGGTATTCTTTGCATTTTCCTCAGAAACCACATTTCTACAGCCATCAGATGTTTTTCAGCCTGGCTGCTCATTGTCCAAGCTTCACATCCATATAAAAGTACAGGTTCTATGTAGCATCTCAACACTCTTTTTCTCGTTTCAATTGACATCTTTTTATTGGTCAGTATGTTTTTCATCTTGCTAAAGGCTACTTTTGCCATGGCGATTCTTGTTCTAATCTCTTCAAGGCATCTCCCATCAGATGTTATTACTGTTCCGAGATAATTGTACCTATTCACTTGTTGAAGAATATTCCCATTTACTTGTATATTACACTGTGGTATTTCGTTCTTCCTAGTGACGACCATAATCTGTGTCTTTTTACAATTTAATTCTAACCCTTGTTGTTCACTGTGTGTAACAACCGCATCTACTAAATTTTGCAGGTCCTGTTCATTGTCTGCAATCAAGACTGTATCATCTGCATATCTAATGTTATTGATGCATCGTCCCCCAATGTTGATTCCTTCCATATTTTCAATATTTCTGAAAATATTTTCACTGTACAGGGAAAACAGATCTGGAGACATTACACATCCCTGTCTCACACCTCTCTTAATAGGCTGATATTGGCTTACTTCATTATCAACTCTTATGGCAGCTTGTTGTTTCCAATATATGTTTTTTACAAGTCTAAGGTCTTTCCCATCAATTTGTAGATCTTCAAGCATCCTTATCATGTTGACATGTCTCACTTTATCAAAAGCCTTTGTGTAGTCAATAAAGCAAAGGTGTAGATCTTTGTTTACTTCTATAGAACGTTCGATTACGGTTCTCAGTATATACACAGCATTTACTGTACCCTTGCCTACTACAAACCCACATTGTTCTTCTCCTATTTCAGGTTGTATTTTCCTCCTAACTCTTTGCATGATAATTCTTAGCATTGTCATTGTCTTTAATGTGTTAACCTATTATTTTTACTGTCTCATCTAATGGAACGTTGATGAATAGGGAGGCTTTATCCATGGATGCCATGTGTTTATTATTTCAATTTCAGCTAGCCAGGATTGGTCTTAGCAGAATTCCGGGCTTGTGAAGTTTAGGTAGGCCATACATTTAAGGAGTTTGGAAGCATTTTGGCAGTAGCCTCACTGATGAGTTTCTCATTCACAAGTGACTGGATCTCTTTCCTCATTTTTGCATCCAGGTCTCCGACTTGTTTCCTTTTGGATCTAACTGGAACTGAGATTTATCTGATAAGATCTCTTCCATTTTACTCTGGTAATCAGGTATGTCCATCAATACTGCACCACTACTTTTGTCTGGTTTCAGTATTGCCAGAGTTTTGCTAGCCTGTAATGTTTATAATGCAGTCAGGTGTTCATTGGTCAACGGACATGTCTGGTCTGCCCTGCCATGACATTTAGACTTTAGGTTGCATTTACTCAGACTAGGATAAGGCCTGTAACTATCCATGATGTCACACAAGAACTGACTCAACTCAACAATGGCTACAACACTCTTAATGGTCCTTAGCCTCAGGAAATATGTCACAACAGACTGAATACTCCTCTTTTGTGTCTCAACTCAGGGAACATGGCACAACAGACTGAATACTCATCTTTTGTATTTCAATCTTCAAGTGGGTGGTTAAAAGGTAACAAGTCTTCTGAGATTTATCCATTTTCATGATTATTTATTGGTGTAATATTTCATTTTTTTTTTTTTCCTACTGTTAACCCTTTACAAGGCGTAGCGTCCGGTACTGGCCGGTCTCTAAATCCGAGCGTAACGTCTTATTCCGGCCGATACTATTATGCATCGTAAAAACGCGATCTCTCGGCTTTCCGACACTTCCGTCAGCTACTTTCACTTTCGCCGATAACTTGACAACGTGGCCGCCATTTGTAAACGCGCTACAATGGCTTTGAACAGACTTTTACGGACTTGTTTTGATAGTTTTTGGGAGTTTTACGCTGTTTTTCAAAATGGATTTCGGCGATTCTTCAAGTAATAGCCGAGATTTCGCTCTGTTAAATTTAAATGACATTAAAGGGCACGAAGTTGATTATTAATCGGAGCTAGATATCAGTGCAAAGCGTTACTTTGCATTAGCAGTCGTGAGTCGGACTTTAAAGAAAGTGATTATGATTCTGAAAATGTGTTTGTAAATTGCCGTATAGATGACGGAAAATCACAAACAACATGCCGTATTTCGTAAATATTTGTGTTCATATATGGATTACCGGCAACTATCACGTGAGTAACATATTCTGCATGCTTTTCCCTTCATTGTGTTGTTTATTTAACTAAAATCGGTTGACTAACACCTTATTTGTGATGTTTTTACTAACGCGACCCGAAATTTTTACAGAACCTGAAAAAATCTTGCCCGTTCAGGGCTACAAAACGGACAAGCGTCTGCCCTGTAAAGGGTTAATTCAATCTAATGCAATGAACAGTAAGCGCTTAAATTTATTACAGCTTCCTAAGCCTAGATTGGACTTATACAAAACTTGTTTCGCATATTCTGGTGCTCACTTGTGGAATAGCCTTCCACCAGAACTGAAAACACCAATGAGTCCCTACACATTCAACCGAAAACTCTTTCAATACTTACTTCATACCAATTATATGCCTCCATAAGTCACCAACTAGTATCATTTTTCCACTATCATTCTTCACTGTATGTGTGTGAGCGAGACAGTGGGTGAGAGAGTGAGTGAGAAAGAGTGTGAGTGGAAGAATTAGTATGAGTGAGAGTGAGTGAGTATGCATGCGCGTGTGCCTGAGAGTGTAAAAGTGAGTGGGTGTGTGTGGACACATGTGTGAGAGATTTAGTTAGAGAATGAGTGAATCTGAGAGAGTGGGTGTGTTGTGTGCCTGCCTGTCTGTGTGATAGAGTGTGAAAGTTAGTGAGAGTGTGAGTTAGAGAGTCAGCGAGTAAATGAGTGAGTAAGGGAGCATGAGTGAGTGAGAGAGAATTTGTGGGTATGCGTGTATGTGCTCGAATGAGTGAGTGTGAGAGCGAGTGAGTGTGTAAAAGAGAGAGAGAGAGGGTGAATGAGAGAGTGCATGAGAAAGTGTGATGTATGTGTGTGTTATGTCTGAATGGGTGTACATGTATGTGTACATGTGTGTATTTGTGTGTGCCTCTGTGTGTATGTCTGTACGTGTGTTAAGGTGTGCGTTCATGTGTTTATATGCGTTTATATGCATGTTCGTGTGCATATGTGTGTATGGATGAGTGTGTGTGTGTGTGTGTGTGCTCGTGTATGTATTGTATATCTTTGTATGTGTAAGTGTGCATGCATGTAGTGTATGCGAGGGAGTGTATATTCGGGTGTTATGTGAGTACGTGTGAGTAAGTATATGGATGTGTGCGGGTGTGTGTATGTACATGTGTGTGTGAGAGAGAGAGAGAGAGAGAGAGAGAGAGAGAGAGAGAGAGAGAGAGAGAGAGAGAGAGAGAGAGAGAGAGAGAGAGAGAGAGAGAGAGAGAGAGAGAGAGAGAGAGAGAGTTGAGCGCACGCATTTCATGTAACATGCTATTCCATATTTTTTATGTATTCTCATCTTTCATATTACGAGGTATCGTTGCCTCTGACGGTGGGAGACACCTACAGGTGTCACTGATCAGCTACCGCCCACCTCAAGCTGGGCAGCCCCCAGCCAATTGGGTGCTGATCCACCACAGCCTGCCTGCTTCAATGGGTGCTTGGGGCTAGGACAAAATCTGAATCGCAGGCTGTAAAACCAATGCACCAGGTACTAATAAAAAGAATAGAAACCTCAAGCTACGGCTCGCAACCTGGAACGTGAGAACCAGGATTTTCCACTGACTTGACAAATATTGACCATGTGAGAAAAACGGCTGTGATTGATGCTGAACTCGATCGTCTTAACATTGATATTGCTGGCCTGCAGGAGACTCGCCTCGCTGAGGAAGGGTCACTCAGGGAAAGCAATTACACCTTTTTTTGGAAGGGAAGAGGGCAGGCAGAAAAAAGGCAACATGGTGTGGGCTTTGCAGTCTTGGCAAGTGCCATGATTTCGAGTAGAAAGTATGTGGGTCGGGCGGCTTGTTAACCAAGATGAATCTATTCTCATCATTGCCAGTCTTCCAGTCTCTCTCCTCTCTGGTCCATGTGATCAACTCTGCGAGTGGCTGTTGAAATCGCCGCACACAATCATTTTTTCTGTTAATGGTAGTGTGTCCAGTGCCTGTGGGCGGTCAATTGGACAGTAGTAATTGATCTGATGTAGGTCTGTATAGCCTGTTTTAAGTTTAAGTGTCTGATACTCAGCCCCTTCCATATAGACTTCGATTTGGGAAGCAGTGATGTTATTTTTTACAAGGGTAAGTATCCCACCTTTACACATGTCCTTTCCGTCAGATCGGTAACACTGATAGCCTCTGAATTTGAAGGTTATATTTTCGTTGAGGTGAGTTTCGTTGAGGTTAAGCAACATACGCTTACTTTTTCTTGGTCCAGGATGTTTTCTAATTCTACTTTTTTGTTGCTGACTCCCTCCGCATTCCAGTGCATTATTTTAAGTCTTTGTTTAGAATGGCCAGCTGCTCTATTCTCATGTCCCCTGGCTCCACAGGACATCTTAGAAGGACCTCCAGTAGTTGGGGTTGGACCCTTTCGAGACATAGGGCCCGGCACTGCACCTGCCTGGGGGTCCAAAGCAGGGCGAGCACCCTAACTTTTAGTAGTAGTCGACATATTCCAATTTGCGTAATTGCGTGGCATCCTGATTTCTGTGGTGAGCCTCCTGGCTGATTGCCTCGGTCTTCAGCACCATTCTCTGCTCTATGTCCATTGCAGCCATAGTTTTAAGTGCATTGAGTCCCTTTTGAATTCTTGTCACGACCGTCTCCACATGGTCCTTGAAGGATAGGCTCCTGTCAAATGTATGTATGTCAGAAGCATGTATGAAGGGATAAAGAAAGCCTGTGGTCCAATGATCAAAAGAAGTGCACCGCTGAAAACCTTGACTGGAGAAATCATCACTGATAAGAAACAGCAGATGGATAGATGGGTCGAGCACTATTTGGAGCTTTACTCAAGTGAGACCAAACTAGCGGATGATGCCCTCAACGCCACAGAGGCCCTGCCAACTCTTGACCACCTGGACACACTTCCCACCATAACAGAAGTTAAGTGTGCTATAAATGAACTTGCATCTGGCAAGGCTCCAGGTAAGGATGGGATTCCAATAGAGGTAATCAGGAGTGGGCAAGACACACTCGCTCTACAGATCCACCAGCTAATAGAGCTATGCTGGCGAGAAGGACAAGTCCCACAGGATATCAAAGATTCAAACATCATAACACTGTACAAGAATAAGGGCGATTGGAGCGACTGCAACAACTATAAGGGGTATCTCACTTCTGTGTATTGTTGGGAAAGTATTTGCCAGAATTGTTCTGCGCAGACTTCAAGTCCTTGGAGATCAAGTCTACCCCGAATCACAGTGTGGCTTTCGACAGAACCGGTCTACTATTGATATGATATTCTCATTGCGGCAAATGCAAGAAAAATGCCGTGAACAGAATCAACCACTGTTTATTGCCTTCATCGACCTCACAAAGGCATTTGATTTGGTCAGTAGTGAGGGTCTGTTCAAGGCACTAAAGAAGATTGGCTGCCCACCAACTCTTCTGTCCATCGTGGAATCGTTCCACACAGGCATGAAGGGTATAATCAAGTTTGATGGTACAACTTCTGAAGAATTTGAAATCAAGAGTGGAGTTAAGTAAGGTTGTGTTACTAGCTCCCACCCTCTTTGGAATATACTTTTCACTTTTACTGAAATATGCCTTTCGTGATCAGGATGGTGGTATATACATTCACTCACGCTCAGATGGCGGCCTCTACAATGCTCAGAGATTGAAGGCCTAAGACCAAAATTAGGAGGGTACTGATCAGAGAGTTGCTTTTTGCAGATGATGCTGCAGTTACGACTCACTCTGAGAAGAATTACAATGTCTACTATCTGCATTCTCCAATGCTTGTTCTGAATTTGGTTTAACAATTAGCAAAAAGAAGACACAGATTATATCACAAGGTGCACATGGGGTACCATCAATCTTTATTGACGATGCCGAGCTAGAGATAGTAGACCATTTTACATATCTAGGATCAGTGGTAAATAGCAAATTATCCCTAGATCAGGAAATCAACACCCGGATTGTTAAGGCAGCAACAACAATGAACAGGTTCAGAAAAAGTCTGGGAGAACAGGAAGCTTACTGCCAAAACAAAAGTCCTTGTCTATCAAGCCTGTGTCCTTAGTACTCTTCTCTATGGCAGTGAAACCTGGACAACTTACTCACACCAAGAGAAAAATTTAAACAGCTTTCATATGCGGTGTCTGCGAAGAATTCTTGGTATTAAGTGGCAAGACAAAATCACAAATACTGAAGTATTGGAAAGATCTGGTTGTGTGACAGTTTCTTCCATGCTCAGTCTTCGTAGACTTAGATGGATAGGACATCTTAGGAGGATGGATGATGGTAGAATACCAAAGGATATCTTTTTTGGTGAATTACAGATGGGTAAGAGATCTCAGGGTCGGCCTCTACTACGATACAAAGATGTGTGTAAGCGGGACATGATTGATACAGGCATTGATAATGCACATTGGGAGCAAGTCGCCGCTGAACGTGTTGCATGGAGGGCAAACATCAGAAATGGAATAAAGACAAAAGAGAAAATGATTGCAGATAAAGCACACACAGAGCGTGAGAGACGTAAGATGGTGCACAATGGTGGAAATGACCATGTTTTCACATGCATCTATTGTGGGCAAACATTTGCAGCAAAAATTGGCCTTACCAGCCACCGTCATGGGTCGTAGTTATTAAGCCTTTTTGAGGCACAATGTACCAAACTATCGTCTGTCAAGACGGAAAGGTGCCAATGATCTATTTGTTTAGCTTGATCTTTTATGACTACCCCCCCCCCCCCCCCCCCCCCCGTTGATCGTAAAGGGACCATCTTATTTTCTTACAGGCCGACAGCTTCCTTGATGCCCTCGTACATTCCTCTTAATATTTCATGTATAAATAGCTGTAGAATAACAGCAATTCAGTACCACGAGCAGTCGGTCATCTTTCTGAGCCATGACTTTAGGAAACACCACGTCAAACCCATTACAGGGCCATGGTAATACTCAGTACCACGTGCAGTCGGTCATCTTTCTGAGCCATGACTTTAGAAAACACCACGTCAAACCCATTACAGGGTCATTAGGAAACACCACGTCAAACCCATTACAAGGCCATGGTAATATTCAGTACCACGAGCAGTCGGTCATCTTTCTGAGCCATGACGTTAGGAAACACCACGTCAAACCCATTACAGGGCCATGGTAATATTCAGTACCACGAGCAGTCGGTCATCTTTCTGAGCCATGACTTTAGGAAACACCACGTCAAACCCATTACAGGGCCATGGTAATATTCAGTACCACGAGCAGTCGGTCATCTTTCTGAGCCATGACTTTAGAAAACACCACGTGAAACCCATTACAGGGCCATGGTAATATTCAGTACCACGAGCAGTCGGCCATCTTTCTGAGCCATGACTTTAGGAAACACCACATCAAACCCATTACAGGGCCATGGTAATATTCAGTACCATGAGCAGTCAGTCATCTTTCTTAGCCATGACTTTAGGAAACACCACGTCAAACCCATTACAGGGCTATGGTAATATTCAGTACCACGATAATATTCAGTACCACGAGCAGTCGGTCATCTTTCTGAGCCATGACTTTAGAAAACACCACGTCAAACCCATTACAGGGCCATGGTAATATTCAGTACCACGAGCAGTCGGTCATCTTTCTGAGCCATGACTTTAGAAAACACCACGTGAAACCCATTACAGGGCCATGGTAATATTCAGTACCACGAGCAGTCGGCCATCTTTCTGAGCCATGACTTTAGGAAACACCACATCAAACCCATTACATGGCCATGGTAATATTCAGTACCATGAGCAGTCAGTCATCTTTCTTAGCCATGACTTTAGGAAACATCACGTCAAACCCATTATAGGGCCATGATAATATTCAGTACCACGATAATATTCAGTACCACGAGCAGTCGGTCATCTTTCTGAGCCATGACTTTAGAAAACACCACGTCAAACCCATTACAGGGCCATGGTAATATTCAGTACCATGAGCAGTCAGCCATCTTTCTGAGCCATGACTTTAGGAAACACCACGTCAAACCCATTACAGGGCCATGGTAATATTCAGTACCACGAGCAGTCGGTCATCTTTCTGAGCCATGACATTAGGAAACACCACGTCAAACCCATTACAAGGCCATGGTAATATTCAGTACCACGAGCAGTCGGTCATCTTTCTGAGCCATGACTTTAGGAAACACCACGTCAAACCCATTACAGGGCCATGGTAATATTCAGTACCAGGAGCAGTCGGTCATCTTTCTGAGCCATGACTTTAGGAAACACCACGTCAAACCCATTACAGGGCCATGGTAATATTCAGTACCATGAGTAGTCGGTCATCTTTCTGAGCCATGACTTTAGGAAACACCACGTCAAACCCATTACAGGGTCATGGTCATACTTATTGCCAGTTTCATTTTACAATTTTATTTCTTGCACTCTCGTGCATTGAACTTAAGCGTAGGATACACACACACTTTTATAGAAGTGATGGACTGAATTTTGCGTGTGGATTAACTTTCGCTATTAACAGTGTCCTTCACCACTGAGGTTACAGTTTCATCCTTAGATGGAGAGGCAGAATTTAATGCGCCTACATCCCAATAGCTCTACCATTCGTCCTCCAATCCACCTCTATTTAGCCAATAATTACCAACAACCATTAAAATAAACATTACATAATACACTGTATTTCAGTTAATTCTATGGGAAATAGTGTTTCGCTATACGTCGTTTTCCAAGAACGTAGCCCCAACATTAACCGGGGCCTTCCAGTATTGTTTCTATGAGGACTTGTGGTGTGTAGCTGTCAGAACTAAAACCCAGTTCAAGCAGTCTATCTAAGGTGTACCATTTGTTTTAACAGTTCCAGACTGAGAATTGCTGAAGTTTCAATCCAAGCCCAGAGCATACCTCCTGGTGACGAGTGTAGACAGTTGGAGCTGGAAGGAGCACTATACTCCCGATTCTGAATTTATTTCTGTGTTAAGTATCAGGGAATGTCCATTTTACTTTAGTAAAGTAAACATATCTTGTTAGCATATAAACTGCCAGGATCTCTATGGTTGTGGGGCCACCAAACTCTGTCTCTTTAACCCTACAATAGGAAAGCTAAGTATTTTAGATATAAGTTCTCAGGCTGGGATTTCCTGGTTATACTGTCTGTTTAGAAGTGTCTATGTATGTATTTAATTTTCTGTATTTTCTGTATTTTATTCAATTTTAACAAAATTGACTTATGTGTATTCAAATACTTGATCACCGTGCCAGCTGGCAAGTATGCTAGTCACGTCACTGCCATGGCGACCAACCACCACTACAAATACCTTATTTTATTGTAAGAGAACAGCTGTAATAGAAAGCTGATCAAATAATTTTTCCCAATGTGATCCTGCCCGTTTAATTAATTTAGTTGTACTGACTCAATTGTTGAGACCAGAAATAGAGTTTTAGAGAACCAAGGAATACCTTTAGGAAATACTGAAAAAGTTGTACTCCCTTTTATACCCAATTTATTCCTTAAGTGGTTCCTTGCCTCTCCTCTACCAACTAATTAATTATATCTAGGGTAATTTAAAACAGTTTGACTATGACAAGTAAAATACAATCAATACATGACATGACCTCAGTTTTTATGATTTAATAAACACAAATAGGGATTTTGTAAATTGCATTCAAAATTACAATTTCCTGTCATAAAATAAGGACATATACATATACATTAAAGATTACAGACTTGATGTGCCCATGTTAAGGTATATATTAACAGCTATATTTTGTGGCATGTGATGCTAATCTTTTACTGGTCTGGATGATCTGAAAAAAAGAACTGTCTCCAATCAGGATTCTCCACTTCCAGCTTTGGGAATCACTCTGGCTATCATCAATTGTAATGTTCGTGTTCCTGGGCGTAGTAGAACATACCGTGGCTCTTGGGTTTCATTTCTCACAGCAGGTAATTGTTTAAATAAAGATTACCTCTCCTATGAGACAAATGGAATGGTTGCAGGTAGATAAGTTTCTGCGCTACTCTATCAAGGGCATCACTCAACCATGCGCTTACTCGACAGGTGCTGCATTCAATCAGGTCTGGATTGACATGAATAAGACCACTACCTGAAATTCCATCAAGCACATAATTCTAATAATATAAGAAATATGACATTAGAATTTACATGTAAAAACCTAAGAACATAACCAGTGAACACAATAAAATTGAATCCTGTTCTTTAGAGAAAATGAACATAGAAGAAAGATAGTCTTGGTGTTCCCAATTGGTTATCACCAACCTAGTTGTTTGCTCTCCATTCAATCTTCCACTATCAAGTGTTCAAGGTTTAACTAGCAGATGTGCAGTTTCATCATCACCTATGCCTGTCTTCAGGTTTATAGAAGTAATACCTTGAGTGATTGGGAATTTAACAATTATGTTGACCATTCTCTTCTGTATCTAGTTTTGTTCTCTACTTCATCTTTTCCTACAAGAAAAAGGGTCTCATACCTTAAAGGCTCTTAAAAATCAGTTCCTATTTCCATGAGTATTTGCTTATAAACAAGATAAGTACATGCTGGTATTATTCTTGTGTAGCATTCAGGTGTATTCTTCTTCATTAAATGCTTCAAGTGAGAAGATTTCTTCCATTCTCATGGATGTAATATTGATTATTATCATCAACATCATCATGGTTTGTATAATCATTGTAATTAAAATCATTATCATTATTTTCATAATTATTACAGTGTCATTACAATCATCATCATTATTATCATGCTTATGACATTAGAAATCATTACATTCTTCTAACATTATCATCATAATCATGGTTATATCATTTTCATTATATTACAGTCATCCTCATTATCTTTGAAGTACATTATTATCATCACAATAGACCATATGTGTTAACATGAACTACAAAGTGGGATTTTTCTTAAAGTACAAACACAGATGCTGGTGCTATGCGTAATGTATGATATGGTTTGTGTCGTGCTTAGCGCACAAAACTAGATGATAGGAATAAGAATGATATTTCATACAAAGTGGTGTTATGCCGGAGTGTACTAAATTATTATTTTAGTTTATGGGTTACACCGAAGCAGTTCTCTGGTGATAGTCAAGGCATTTCACATCAAAGTTGCCGGCTATCAGGAGATTGACTGTTGGCTTATACTCCCTTTCTCTCAGCATGTAACTTCACTCACTCACTCAATTTCCTCATGCATCAGTCAACATATCCCTCTGTGCATGTGAGGTCACTTCACTCTCTCTGACATCATTCATATGTATGTATGATAATTTCACTCAGTCCACAGACACATTCATATTGGTATGGGTGATCATATAGGAAGCATTCATCACATATCCTGCATACTGTCATGTAAAGTGGATATTTGTGTGATTTTCAAATGACAACATAACATGTTTACACCATATGGCATCACAATGAGATCTCACCCATTCATCAGACACAATCATATCTGTATGGATGACAATCATGCCTATGTAGGTGCTTTACACAGTATACATTCACAGATTCACCAAGATACAAGGGAATCTCATCCTTCAACCTAACTTTTAGTCATGCATGCTGGTGGGTTTTATGAAATGATACATTCACATCTGTTTAACAATGATGAAATCACACATGAATCCTCACAGACATGTTATCAGCAATTACATAGTGATCATTGTTGTCATTAGACACACTTAGGCAATTCCCCCAGATTTAGCAACAGGAAATCCAGGAGTTACCACATGTTCTCATAAAATACATACAATTTAGGTGATATATCCAATTCACATTCAGGCATTATGAATTAAAATACTTCTTGCATAGCGGTTGGTTACGCACTATTATGATGTGGCACAAACATTAATTCCATATGTTTACAACATTGAAAATACATTTGACTCACTGCATGGATGCCGTAACTCAACACACAAAATTATGATACCTGTAGAGCCTGGTTCTCATGAATTCATGAATTAAAAGAAAACTATTTGGTTGTCCATGTGCTCATGTCACAATTAAATCTACTGACTAATGTGCTCAATCTACTTGACAATACACATTCCACTAACTTCTCTATTAGTGCTGGCACATGTAAACTAGTTTTTAATCTTACCAGTGGGCCATATACATTATGTCCTTACCACTGTACTAAGAATTCTGAAGTTCCTTAAGTCACTCTAATTCATGGTAAGTTGAGTTGCTTAAGAAATAAAATTTACAACATGTGTCTAATGCTTTATACATTAACTAAGTTGTTTAGCTGGGAGAAAATAAACACTGTAGTTTCTCCAAAGATACAGTTTATCTTATGCCTATGATAACTGAGTATAATATTATTTAGTTTGTACTAAATTAAATTCTTTAAGAACTCACCATCCAATCATTGTAGGTTGAGTTGCTTAAGAATTAAATGTACAACTTGGATTAATGCTTTTTATACATTACATCAGGTGTTACTTTTGGGAGAAAATAAATTCATTATGGGTATTCTTAATTAATAGTTTATCTATAAACTATAACAATTAAATTAACTCCTTAAGAATTCATCACACGTGTTCACAAGTAGACTTACCCACTCTTCTTCTGGGAAACTGACTCACAAGTTATCTAAGATTTAACTGAATTAAATGTGGTGTTTACCTTATTTATCAGAATGACCTCAACATGTCGACACGTTTCATGAACTGAATGAGATGCAATTTCTCACTGCGATTTCGTAGGCTGAGGATTTTCTTTTCTAGTGAATTTTGAAACTCTCTCACTCCTTCCGCTGCTTCAATTCTTATGTCTCATGCTGACTGATGAACAAACAGGCCATGTTGCTCTGCACGCTGCTATTTATACGGTCCTTTCCCAGTGACAGTTTTTCATTGACAACGGATATATTAAATCTTGGATCGTACAATTGTGAAACAAATTAATTCGGTTTCGGTGAACTCCGATTTTGTCATCCTGGAAATAATTAATGCGATGTTACGTTTTGTGAAAATATATCACACCGTGAAAGTCAAGTCAAGAGGAAGACAACAACCATAAACATAACATCCGTGAAAGTCAAGTCAAGAGGAAGACAACAACCATAAACATCACATCTGTGAAAGTAAAGTCAAGAGGAACACAACAACCATAAACATCACATCCATGAAAGTCAAGTCAAGAGGAACACAACCACCATAAACATCACATCCGTGAAAGTCAAGTCAAGAGGAACACAACAACCATAAACATCACATCCGTGAAAGTCAAGTCAAGGACCAGCTCTCACACCATGAGCTGTACTGGGTATATGGTGGTGGCCCCATATGTTTAGACCAATTGACATTCGATGGGAGATATGGTTGATTTGTTCAGGCACACAGTTATAATGTTGGAGTTTTTTTTAAAATTTGAATTAAACATAAATCAAAATTAATATATATTACTGCTGAGGGACATATCATCAAGTGAATAAATGAATTATACAGGGGCTGAATTACTTAAAACACATAATCATTGATATTGTTTGAATGTAGAGCATCAGTTTTTCCCATGGTAATTGTAAATTTAAAATAAATTCTTTTTGTTTGCATAAACCTGCCAGGAACTGTCTAATTACTAATACCTTGATGTATTTGAACAATCATTTATTGTTCATCAAATACAATATACAAGACGTCTTCTGTTTTTTTAACTTTATTATGGCTATTAAACAAACGTCTCAAAATTGCAGAGCTAAGAATTTTATGAACTGACAACTGCACAGGGATTCCTGAAGACTGTAAATCTGCTTTCCACCCATATGTTTGATTACTTGATTTGCTAATTGCTACCTTAGGGAGTAGATTTGTGTGGCTGGTAATGATGTTTGATACAGACAACTGAATAAATATCAGATTGTTGATTATAGTTAAGAGTTTCTAGGCATATTTCAGTGTGTCATTGTAGCAAATCATAATTGCTTGATTAAACAGGGTCCATACCAGGCCACACTTATACTGAATAGGTGCAAAGCTATTTAAATTCTGGTACTGGCCCGTCCATGCTCCCTTTCAATAAACAGATCTTTTGATGGTGCCATCCTGTCAATTTTGAATTAATATTTCTAAGAATGATAAGGTGTCATTATGTTCGTGGTCAACAAAGACATGTTCTTGTGGGCTTGGTTCATGATGGAGTGAAATGATTCAGTCTAGTTGTCTGGTCTCTGGGATGAATAATATATCATTCAGAGGTACAGAACTCATTCATTCATTCAGTAGCATGTCCTTTGCAGAACCTCGCTTCCATAACAACATGGTTGTTAGGGTTTCTTGGAAAGTTTTGCAGAAGGTAGTTTGCTATTGCTTTCCTTCTGGGCAGTGACTATACTAGTTGGTGATCATAGCAATTGTCTCTACTGATGAGATCATCTGCCTGTTTCTGCAGAGTGCAAACCATAACCAACAACAATATGTCATCTGCTCTCACACTCCATCCACCACCTGGCTTCCATGGCTTCACATAATCCCGATGGGTGGGGGATACATGAACACCTATGGTAGTTGGCAGGGCACATCATGAAGATGCAGTCTCATATGTCTCTTCAGATCACAAGTCTGAGTATAAGAAGCACCACAATCATCACACTTGTAAGGTTTCTCTCCTGTATGTGTTATCTTATGGTTCTTCAGACTGTCAGCTTGAGTAAAAGAAGCACCACAAACGTCAAACTTGTAAGGTTTGTCTCCTGTATGTGTTCTTGTATGTTTCCTCAGAATGTTGAGTCGAGTAAAATAAAAACCACAAATATCACATGTGTACGGTCTTTCTCCTGTATGTGTTCTCTTATGCTTCATCAAATTTTCAGCTCGAGTAAAAGAAGTACCACAAACATGACACTTGTAAGGTTTCTCTCCTGTATGTGTTCTCTTGTGTGTCTTCAGATTGCCAGCTTGAGTAAAAGAAGCACCACAAATATCACACTTGTAAGGTTTTTCTCCTGTATGTGTTCTCTTATGTTTCCTCAGACTGCCATGTACAGTAAAAGAAGCACAAGAAACATCACATGTGTACGGTCTTTCCCCTGTATGTGTTCTCTTATGTCTCTTCAGATTGCCAGCTTGAGTAAAAGAAGCACCACAAACATCACACTCATAAGGCTTTTCTCCTGTATGTGTTCTCTTATGCATCATCAAATTTTCAGCTCGAGTAAAAGAAGCACCACAAACATGACACTTGTAAGATCTTTCTCCCGTATGTGTTCTCTTATGATTCCTCAGATTGCTATCGTTAGTAAAAGAAGCACCACAAACATCACATGTGTATGGTCTTTCTCCTGTATGTGTTCTCTTATGGGTCTTCAGGTTTCCAGCTTGAGTAAAAGAAGCACCACAAATATCACACTTGTAAGGTTTCTCTCCTGTATGTGTTCTCTTATGTCTCTTCAGATTACCAGCTAGAGTAAAAGAATCTCTACACACATCACACTTGTAAGGTTTTTCTCCTGTATGTGTTCTCTTATGTTTCCTCAGACTGCCAGCTTGAGTAAAAGAAGCACTACAAACATCACACTTGTAAGGTTTCTCTCCTGTATGTATTCTCTTATGTTTCTTCAGGTCGTCGGCTCGAGTAAAAGAAACACAACAAACATCACACATGTAAGGTTTCTCTCCTGTATGTGTTCTCTTATGTGTCTTCAGATTACCAGCTAGAGTAAAAGAAGCTCTACACACATCACACTTGTAAGGCTTTTCTCCTGTTTGTATTTTCTTGATAGTCTTCAGGATGCCAGCTTGAGTAAAGGAAGCACCACAGTCATCACACTTGTAGGGTCTCACTGCTATGTGTCTTCTGATGTGATACTTCAAACTGCGAATTTGAGTGAAAGAAGTGCCACAATCATCACACATGTAAGGTTGCTCTCCTTTATGTATTCTCTTGTGATTCATTTTCTTTTGGCAGTCTGGATGGCCATCTTGAATCACAATACCATCCCATTCATTACATTTGTTTGGCATCCCTTCAGTATGTGTTCTTTTATATATGTCTACACAAACATTTGGACTAGAAACATCAGACACGTCTCCTGTGTGACTTTTTTGAAAGCTATAATTGACATAACCAAAAATGGCATCAAGAGACTTTGCAAAGCTCTGTGTATGGTTTACTTGTGTTTCCTTATTTTGCTGCTGACAATTCTCAACAGTCAGAAATAGTTTATTGTTTGTATCAAACACACAAGACCCACTATCTGACATTTGACAACAATTTTCATGTTTTACTGATGCCTTATGACTGTTCTCAACCATTCTTGATTCTGAATTGCTGTGTTCTGTCATTTCTTGAACAATGCTACACCCAGCTATGTCTACCATTTTACTAAAGCTATGACTTCTGTCCTCACACAGAACATCTGATAGTTCTTGTTTGACAACCTTCATGTCTATGCTGTCATATGGCCACTTTTGTGAATGCTCTTGTAAGGAAAGGCATGGACTACTTGGTGACCATGCATGCATTTCTGAAACATACATATATAAATAATTAATAGATTCATGAACATACAAGGTATTGAACAGCTTAGATGATACCTGAACTTAGATCATACATTAGCTTAGATCACACATCAACTTATATCATACATCAGCTAAGATCATACATCAATACATCATCTTAGATCATACATCAGCTTGGATCATATAACAGTTTAGATCATATATTATCCTAGATCATACATAATCTTAGATCAAACAACAGCTAGATCATACATCAGCTTAGATCATACATCAGCTTAGATCATACATGAGCTTAGATCATACATCAGCTTAGATCATACATCAGCTTAGAACATACCTGAACTTGTATCATACACCAGCTAATATCATACATTAGCTTAGATCATATATGGGCTAAGTTCATACAACAGTCTTGACCATACATCAGCATAGATCATACATCCACTCAGATCATACATCAGCTTAGAACAGATATCTGCTTAGGTCCTATATAGGCTTAGATCACAAATTGGCTTCCAATCATACATCAGCCTAGATCATGCATCAGCTTAGATCATACATCATTCTACTTCATACATCAGCTTAGAAAAGACATTAGCTTAGATCCTACATCATTCTAGATAATAAATGGACTTAGATCATACAACAGCTTAGATCATATACATTGGCACCTTGGCGTCTTGGCCAATGATAGTTTGTGCTTTAAAAAGGCATAATAACTATTACTCATGGCGGTAGCGATTGTGACTAATAAGGCCAATTCACGCTGTAAATGTTCGCCTACAGTGGGTGCATGTGAACACGTGGCCATTTCCACCATCATGCACCATCTTACATCTCACATGCTTGGTGTACGACTTATCTGCAATACGTTTTTCCATTGTCTTTATTCCATTTCTGATGTTTGCCCTCCATGCAACACGTTCAGGGGCGACTTGCTACCAATGTGCATTATCAATTCCTGTATCAATCATGTCTCGCTTAGACACATCTTTGTATCGTAGTAGAGACCGACCCTGAGATCTCTTACCCATCTATAATTCACCAAAAAAGATGTCCTTTGGTATTCTACCATTATCCATCCTCCTAAGATGTCCTATCCATTGAAGTCCATAAAGACTGAGCATGGAATAAACCGTCACACGACCTGATCTTTCCAATACTTCAGCATTTGTGATTTTGTCTTGCCACTTAATACCAAGTATTCTTTGCAGACACCGCATATGAAAGCTGTTTAAACATTTCTCTTGTTGTGAGTAAGTTGTCCAGGTTTCACTGCCATAAAGAAGAGTACTAAAGACACAGGCTTGATAGACAAGGACTTTTGTTTCGGCAGTAAGCGTCATGTTCTCCCAGACTCTTTTTCGTAACCTGTTCATTGTTGTTGCTGCCTTACCAATCCGGGTGTTGATTTCCTGATCTAGGGATAATTTGCTATTTACCACTGATCCTAGATATGTAAAATGGTCTACCACCTCTAGTTCGGTGTCGTCAATGAAGATTGATGGTACCCCATGTGCACCTTGTGACATAATCTGTGTCTTCTTTTTGCTAATTGTTAAACCAAATTCAGAACAAGCATTGGAGAATGCAGATAGTAGACATTGCAATTCTTCCTCAGAGTGGGCCTAACTGCAGCATCATCTGCAAAAAGCAACTCTCTGATCAGTACCCTTCTAATTTTGGCCTTGGCCTTCAATCTCTGAGCATTCTTAGATCGTACATCAGCTAAAATAATATATCAGCTTAGATCATACATCAGCTTAGATCGTACAACATCTTAGATCAGACATCAGCTTAGATCAGGGGTGGGCAAACTTTTTGTGCGTAGGGCCTCATTGACAAGTGTAAAGCTATTGGCAGGCCGCATATATATATATACTAGCTGACCCGACCCGGCCCGGCTTCGCCCAGACCCTGACGGGGATCTATCTATCTGTCTGCTTGTCTGTCTGTCTGACCCGGCCCGGCTTTGCCCAGCTCCTGGTGGGGAGCATCTCATTTAATTCATATAAGTAGTCATCTAAGCTCCCATTCCCGTTCCCGGCTATCTGTCTGACCCGGCCCGGCTTCACCCATTCTCTGGTGGGGAGCATCTCATTTAATTCATATAAGTAGTCAAAAAAGCTCCCGTTCCGACTATCTGTCTGTCTGTCTGTCCTATCTATCTATCTATCTATCTATCTATCTATCTATCTATCTATCTATCTATCTATCTATCTATCTATCTATCTATCTATCTATTCTTATCTTCTGCTTCTTCGTTCATCCGGAGTTTTTTTTCTGGATGTGATTGCGTTGTGCCTGTTTACAGCAGAGCTGCATTCTTGCGCCGTTAGGCTGACACATCCGACTTCTGCGGGCATTTGTTGACCGGGTTAACCTTCCCGGGGTATTCTTATCTTATTATCTTATTATCCTATCTATCTATCCTTATCTTATTATCTTATTATCCTATCTATCTATTCTTATCTTATCTTATTATCCTATCTATCTATCTATATATCTATCTATTCTTATCTTATCTTATTATCTTATCTATCTTATCTAATCTAATCTATCTGTCTAATCTGTCTGTCTAATCTGTCTGTCTATCTATCTATACTGATACTAGGTGACTTCAACATAGATATTAGTAAATCCAACCAGACATGGGACGATATCATTCTTTCTTACAATTTCAAACAACTAATAAACCGTCCTACAAGGGTTACTGACACATCCTCAACTATAATTGATCATATATATGTTACTTGTCCAGATAATATTATTGAATGCTCTGTTCCTGTTAGTACAGTTAGTGACCACTACCCGGTATGTTGTACATGGTCAAGAATTGGGTTCAAATCTCTTAAACATAAACATGTAAGTATCAAATTTAGAAATTTTAAAGCATTCAACCAAGATTTATTTTTGCAAGACTTAAGAAAAGCAGCCCTTGATCACGTTTACCAACTTCCTGACCCGGACGATGCATTAGCTTTCTGGACGAAGACAGTCTACAATGTGTTCGATAAACACGTGCCAATCAAAGAAGTTCGAGTCAAAAATCAACATAAATCCCCATGGGTCACTAGAGAAGTTCTGGAAATCATGAGAGAGCGAGATACAGCACACAAAAATAAAGACTTCATCAATTACCGCAGACTAAGGAATAAAGTTAAATATGAAATTCGTAGGATAAAAAAAGATCATTTTAAAAATTTGATTGTAGATAACTCAAACAGTACAAATATATGGAAGGCTATTAACTTGCTAACCAATAAGAAACGCCCTACAGAATCAGCAATACCAAATTCTATAACATGCGATGAATTCAGTTGGTTCTTTCAATCAGAAATAGAGAATCTAAAGTCTTCAATACCAGACTCATCGTGTAATTTAAGTTCACTGGCATCATTCTGTGAGGAGAAGTGCACCAGAAATATTCCCGCTGAGATTCCTTTAATGTCTGTTGCAGACGTTTATAAATATCTCTTAAACCTCAAATCAACAAACTCACACGGCCTAGATGGTATCAGTAATAGAATTCTTCGTTGTGCTGCACCAGTCATTAGCGAGTCCTTAACGTTCATATATAACCAGTGCCTGGCCAAAAACTACTTTCCATCTGCATTTAAAATTGCTAAAGTGTTTCCGCTAATTAAAAATAGCTCAATCGATAATAGCGTTTTGGGTAATTATAGACCTATGTCCTTACTATCGTCGCTATCAAAACCACTAGAAAAACACATTCATAAAATAACGTTACACCATTTAAGTAACAACAATCTAATAATTAACAGTCAATCTGGGTTTCGACCTAAATATTCTTGTCCATAGTGCTCTAACAAAAATGACCGATAACTGGCACTTAAACATCAACAACGGTAGAATTTGTGGAGCGGTGTTTGTAGACTTTAAAAAAGCTTTTGATATGGTAGATCACGATATTCTAATTAGAAAACTAAAACAAATGAAGACAAGCACCAACATGGTGAACATAATTACGTCATTTCTATCCGACAGACAACAAGTCGTGTCCTTCAACAACTGTCTATCAAGACCCACACAGCTTAATATTGGTGTGCCTCAGGGCTCAATACTAGGTCCGCTGCTTTTTGCAGTTTATATTAACGATCTTCCTTTATATATCAATACAACTTGTGATCTATTTGCAGACGACTGTACTATATATACTAGTCAAGAAAACCGTAGTGAATTAGAGAATTCTTTACAAAAGGAACTTGATAATCTTACTAGATGGAGCAATGAAAACCGCATGCAAATTAACATTGACAAAACCAAATCCATGCTAATAACGACCATACAAAAACTGCAGACACTAGCCATAACTGGAGCACCGCTCGAACTCCGCATAGGCACGTTACCTATAGTTAATGTGACTGAACATAAAACACTAGGTCTTTTAATTGACAGCCATTTGAACTAGAGCTCTCATGTTCACGCTCTTACCAAGAAAATAGCACAAAAAGTTTACCAACTTGCTAAAATTCAGCACTTCCTGGACGAAAGTACACGAAAAATATTCTATACATGCTATATCCAATCACATCTCGATTACTGTTCCACAGTTTGGGATGGTTGCCCTAAATCTAATTTAAAACGACTATGTTCTCTACAATACCGCGCTATTCATCTGGTTTCTGGCATAAATCACGTTGAAAGTCATAATTTGTACAGTCATCTAAGACTTCTACCACTTCAAAAGCGCTTCCTTTTCAACAAAGCCAAATTAGTGAATAAAATTATATCTCAAAATACCCCAGAGTATCTTCTGCCGCTGATTCAATCTAATGCAATGAACAGCAAGCACCTAAATTTGTTACATGTCTCAAAGCCTAGATTGGACCTATACAAAACATGTTTCGCCTATTCTGGTGCTCACTTATGGAATGAGCTGCCTCCAGATCTGAAAACTCCAATGAGTCCCTACACATTTAACCGAAAACTCTTTCAATACTTAATCCATATCGACTATATGCCACCATAATTCATTTACTGGTATAATTGTTCATTATAATTGTTTAACTATAATTGTTCACTATATATGTGTGTGCGTGTGGGAGCGAGAGAGAGAGAGAGAGAGAGAGAGAGAGAGAGAGAGAGAGAGAGAGAGAGAGAGAGAGAGAGAGAGAAAGTGGGTGTACGTGCATGCGTGTGTGTGGAGAGAGTGATTGAGTGAGAAATGGTGGGGGAATGTGTCAGTGCATGCATTCGTACGTGTATGTGTGAGAGTGAGTGAGGGAGTGTGTGCGTGCGTGCATGCGTTCATGCGTACGTGTATGTGTGAGAGAGTGTGATTGAGAGAGTGAGTGTGTGTGTGTGAAGGATTGTGTGTGAGACAGTGAGACAGTGGTAGAGTTGATGTGTTAGTGTGTGTGAGCGCGCGCATGCATGTGAGTGTGTGTATATGAAAGAATACAGAGAGAGAGAGAGAGAGAGAGAGAGAGAGAGAGAGAGAGAGAGAGAGAGAGAGAGAGAGAGAGAGAGAGCTGAGCAGATGCATGTCATGTACCACGCATGTGAATCCATATGTTTATGTATTCCCATCTGTCATATTATCAGTTAAATACCATTTGATTTTATCATGCATAATATAAACTCATGTTCATTACTGTAGTTTGAGAGAGTCAGTGAGTGTGAATGAGAGACAGAATGAGTGAGCGGAGAGTGAATGAATGAGCATGAGAGTGACTGAGTCAGCGTGAGAGTGAATGAGTGAGCGTGAGAGTGAATGAGTGAGCGGGAGAGTGAATGAGTGAGCGGGAGAGTGAATGAGTGAGCATGAGAGTGAATGAGTGAGCATGAGAGTGACTGAGTCAGCGTGAGAGTGAATGAGTGAGCGGGAGAGTGAATGAGTGAGCATGAGAGTGAATGAGTGAGCATGAGAGTGAATGAGTGAGCATGAGAGTGACTGAGTGAGCATGAGAGTGAATGAGTGAGCGTGAGAGTGAATGAGTCAGCATGAGAGTGAATGAGTGAGCGGGAGAGTGAATGAGTGAGCGTGAGAGTGACTGAGTGAGCATGAGAGTGAATGAGTGAGCATGAGAGTGAATGAGTGAGCGTGAGAGTGAATGAGTGAGCATGAGAGTGACTGAGTGAGCATGAGAGTGAATGAGTGAGCGGGAGAGTGAATGAGTGAGCGGGAGAGTGAATGAGTGAGCGGGAGAGTGAATGAGTGAGCGGGAGAGTGAATGAGTGAGCGGGAGAGTGAATGAGTGAGCGGGAGAGTGAATGAGTGAGCGGGAGAGTGAATGAGTGAGCGTGAGAGTGAATGAGTGAGCATGAGAGTGAATGAGTGAGCATGAGAGTGAATGAGTAAGCACGAGAGTGAATGAGTGAGCGGGAGAGTGAATGAGTGAGCGGGAGAGTGAATGAGTGAGCGGGAGAGTGAATGAGTGAGCGGGAGAGTGAATGAGTGAGCGGGAGAGTGAATGAGTGAGCGGGAGAGTGAATGAGTGAGCGGGAGAGTGAATGAGTGAGCGGGAGAGTGAATGAGTGAGCGGGAGAGTGAATGAGTGAGCATGAGAGTGAATGAGTAAGCACGAGAGTGAATGAGTGAGCGGGAGAGTGAATGAGTGAGCGGGAGAGTGAATGAGTGAGCGGGAGAGTGAATGAGTGTGCGGGAGAGTGAATGAGTGAGCGGGAGAGTGAATGAGTGAGCGGGAGAGTGAATGAGTGAGCGGGAGAGTGAATGAGTGAGCGGGAGAGTGAATGAGTGAGCGGGAGAGTGAATGAGTGAGCGGGAGAGTGAATGAGTGAGCGGGAGAGTGAATGAGTGAGCGGGAGAGTGACTGAGTGAGCATGAGAGTGACTGAGTCAGCGTGAGAGTGAATGAGTGAGCGGGAGAGTGAATGAGTGAGCATGAGAGTGAATGAGTGAGCATGAGAGTGAATGAGTGAGCATGAGAGTGAATGAGTGAGCGTGAGAGTGAATGAGTGAGCATGAGAGTGAATGAGTGAGCATGAGAGTGAATGAGTGAGCGGGAGAGTGAATGAGTGAGCGGGAGAGTGAATGAGTGAGCGTGAGAGTGAATGAGTGAGCATGAGAGTGAATGAGTGAGCATGAGAGTGAATGAGTAAGCACGAGAGTGAATGAGTGAGCGGGAGAGTGAATGAGTGAGCGGGAGAGTGAATGAGTGAGCGTGAGAGTGAATGAGTGATGCGTGAGAGTGAATGAGTGAGCGGGAGAGTGAATGAGTGAGCGGGAGAGTGAATGAGTGAGCGGGAGAGTGAATGAGTGAGCGTGAGAGTGAATGAGTGAGCATGAGAGTGAATGAGTGAGCGTGAGAGTGAATGAGTGAGCATGAGAGTGAATGAGTGAGCGTGAGAGTGAATGAGTGAGCATGAGAGTGAATGAGTGAGCATGAGAGTGAATGAGTGAGCGTGAGAGTGAATGAGTGAGCATGAGAGTGAATGAGTGAGCATGAGAGTGAATGAGTAAGCACGAGAGTGAATGAGTGAGCGGGAGAGTGAATGAGTGAGCATGAGAGTGAATGAGTGAGCATGAGAGTGAATGAGTGAGCATGAGAGTGAATGAGTGAGCATGAGAGTGAATGAGTGAGCATGAGAGTGAATGAGTGAGCGTGAGAGTGAATGAGTGAGCATGAGAGTGAATGAGTGAGCATGAGAGTGAATGAGTGAGCGTGAGAGTGAATGAGTGAGCATGAGAGTGAATGAGTGAGCATGAGAGTGAATGAGTAAGCACGAGAGTGAATGAGTGAGCGGGAGAGTGACTGAGTGAGCATGAGAGTGAATGAGTGAGCATGAGAGTGAATGAGTGAGCATGAGAGTGAATGAGTGAGCATGAGAGTGAATGAGTGAGCGTGAGAGTGAATGAGTGAGCATGAGAGTGAATGAGTGAGCATGAGAGTGAATGAGTAAGCACGAGAGTGAATGAGTGAGCACGAGAGTGAATGAGTCAGCGTGAGAGTGACTGAGTGAGCGTGAGAGTGAATGAGTGAGCATGAGAGTGAATGAGTGAGCGTGAGAGTGAATGAGTGAGCATGAGAGTGAATGAGTGAGCATGAGAGTGAATGAGTGAGCATGAGAGTGAATGAGTGAGCGTGAGAGTGAATGAGTGAGCATGAGAGTGAATGAGTGAGCATGAGAGTGAATGAGTAAGCACGAGAGTGAATGAGTGAGCACGAGAGTGAATGAGTCAGCGTGAGAGTGACTGAGTGAGCGTGAGAGTGAATGAGTGAGCATGAGAGTGAATGAGTGAGCGTGAGAGTGAATGAGTGAGCATGAGAGTGAATGAGTGAGCATGAGAGTGAATGAGTGAGCGTGAGAGTGAATGAGTGAGCATGAGAGTGAATGAGTGAGCATGAGAGTGAATGAGTAAGCACGAGAGTGAATGAGTGAGCACGAGAGTGAATGAGTGAGCACGAGAGTGAATGAGTGAGCACGAGAGTGAATGAGTGAGCGTGAGAGTGAATGAGTGAGCGTGAGAGTGAATGAGTGAGCGTGAGAGTGAATGAGTGAGCATGAGAGTGAATGAGTGAGCGTGAGAGTGAATGAGTGAGCATGAGAGTGAATGAGTGAGCATGAGAGTGAATGAGTGAGCGTGAGAGTGAATGAGTGAGCATGAGAGTGAATGAGTGAGCATGAGAGTGAATGAGTAAGCACGAGAGTGAATGAGTGAGCACGAGAGTGAATGAGTCAGCGTGAGAGTGACTGAGTGAGCATGAGAGTGAATGAGTGAGCGTGAGAGTGAATGAGTGAGCATGAGAGTGAATGAGTGAGCGTGAGAGTGACTGAGTGAGCGTGAGAGTGAATGAGTGAACATGAGAGTGAATGAGTGAGCGTGAGAGTGAATGAGTGAGCGTGAGAGTGAATGAGTGAGCATGAGAGTGACTGAGTGAGCGAGAGAGTGAATGAGTGAGCATGAGAGTGAATGAGTGAGCATGAGAGTGAATGAGTGAGCGTGAGAGTGAATGAGTGAGCATGAGAGTGAATGAGTGAGCATGAGAGTGAATGAGTGAGCATGAGAGTGAATGAGTGAGCATGAGAGTGAATGAGTGAGCATGAGAGTGAATGAGTGAGCATGAGAGTGAATGAGTGAGCATGAGAGTGAATGAGTGAGCATGAGAGTGAATGAGTGAGCATGAGAGTGAATGAGTGAGCGTGAGAGTGAATGAGTGAGCATGAGAGTGAATGAGTGAGCGTGAGAGTGAATGAGTGAGCATGAGAGTGAATGAGTGAGCGTGAGAGTGAATGAGTGAGCGTGAGAGTGAATGAGTGAGCGTGAGAGAGAGAGTGTTTGTGGTGTGTGTGTGTGTGTGTGTGTGTGTGTGTGTGTGTGTGTGTGTGTGTGTGTGTGTGTGGGAGCATCACTATTTTTAACGTCACATACTTTTTATGTACACATTTTTCTCCATGTTTACATTTTTATGAGACTGCTCATGACAATTGGCAGTGTATGTGTGGGAGTTTGTTCATACTAGTTCCAATGCTAACTTGAGACATTTTGTATGTGTCTAGATGTGAGGAGGTGTAAGTGTGTGTGGAGGATGTGTGTGAGTGTGGGGATATGTATGGGTGGGGGATGTGTGGGTGGGGGTATGCGATTGGATGGGTTGGGGTGTGTGGGTTTTGGTGGGTAGTGATATTTGTGGGTGTTGGTGGGATGTGTGGATGGATGTGTGGGGGTTAAAGTAGGGGTGTGGGAATGGGTGTGGGGGATGTGTATATGGGTGGAGGATATGTGTATGGGATGGATGCGGGGGATGTGTGTTTATGTGGGTGGAGATGTGTGGATGGTTTAAGGAAGTATGTGTGGGTGGCGGGGATTGTGTGGGTAGGGGATTGTGTTGGGTGGATTGGGGATGCAAAGGTGGGTGGGGAGAAGTGTATGGTGTGTGGGTGTGAGATATGTGTTCGGTGTGTTGGTGCGGGATGTGTGCATGATGTGTGGGTTGAGGGTATGTTTGTGGCGGTATGGGTGAGGATATGTGTGTGGGTGGAGGATAGTGGGTGGTGTGGGGGATGTGTGTGATGGGTGTGGGGAATGTGTGTATGGGTGGGGTATATGTGGGGGTGAGTAGGGGATGTGTGGTGGTTGGGGGAAGTATGTGGGGGTGTGTGGGTGGGAAATGTGTGCGTGGATGGGGAATGAGTGGGTGAGAGGTGTGCGAGTGGCTTAAGGATGTGTAGGTCAGAGAGGGAGTTGTATGTGTCGGGATGGGATGTATGAGTGGGTGGAGGATGTGTGTGGGTAGGGGTATTGTGATCGAGAGATGTTTGGTTGGGGGTGGGGGTGCATAGTGGAGGATTTATGCGTGAGTGAGTGTGTGTTGGTGGACGGGTAGGGAATGCGTGTGTGGGTGGGGAGAGGTGTGTGGTGTGTTGGTTGGGGATATTGTGTGGGTGAGGTATGTGTGTGTTTTGTGGTGTGTGAGTGGGGGTATGTGGGGTGGATGGGTAAGGGTATCTGTGTGGGTGTGGGTGGGAATATTGTGTGGTATCTGGGTGGGGGATGTGTGTGGTGTGTAAGTGGGGATGTGTTGGTGAGGGATATGCGTGTGTGTGTGGTGCGTGGGTTGGGAATATTGCGTGGTAGGGGGTGTATGTGATGTGCCGGTGGAGGATTGGGTTAAGGCATGTGTGGGTGGGTGGAAGTTGTATGTGTGGGTGGTGGGGTGTGTGTGAGTGGTTTGGGGATGTATGGGTGGTTAGGGAGATGTGTGTGTGGGGGGGGGGGGGGGGAGGTAGGGACATGTCAGTTCGGTGGGGATGTGTATGTATGGTTTGGGGATGTGTGAGTGGATGTGCGATGTGGGGGACTTGTGTGTGTGAGTGGGGAATATGTGGTCCATGGAGATGTGGCTGGGGGAATGGGTGGTTTGAGGTGTGGGTGGGGAGAGGATGTGTGGGTTAGTGGGGGAATGTTTGTGGGTGGCGAGTGTGTTTTGGTTGGGGGATCAGGTGAGGGCAGTGTGTGTGGGTGGGGATGTGCGCGAGGGGGATGGGTCGGTTGGTGGGGTATGTATGTGTGTGTGGGTTGGGTTATGTATGGATAAGTGGGAGATGGGCCTCATAACATGGTAATAAGCCTTGTTTATGTTTACAAAATTCATTTCACAATGTTTATTTTTCTTCCTATGTAAATGTACAATGCTCTTGATGAATGAAAGAGAGTGATTGGAAGGGCCGAATGTAAGACGGGCCTGCGCGCCCAATTTGTGACCCTAATAAAGTTGATTTGATTTGATTTGATTTGATTTATCAGTCTAGATAATACATCATCTTAGATCATAGATCAGCCTACATCACATATCAGCTTAGATCATACATCAGCGTAGATCATATTTCAGCCGAGATAATACATCAACTTAGAACAGACACCAGCTTAGATCACAAACCTGCTAAGATAATGCATCAGCCTAGATCATATATCAGCTTAGATCATAAATCAGCTTAGATCATACATCAGCTTAAATCATATATCAACTTAGATCATACATTAGCCTAGATCATACATCATCTTAGATCAGATATCAGCCTAGATTATATCTGAACTTAAATTATACATCATCCTGGATCATATATCAGCTTAGATAATACCTGAACTTATATCATACATCAGCTTAGATCATACCTGAACTTATATCATACATCACCGTCTTACATTCGGCCCTTCCAATCACTCATCTTTCATTCATCAAGAGCATTATACATTTACATAGGAAGAAAAATAAACATTGTGAAATGAATTATGTAAACATAAAAAAGGCAAATTACCATGTTATGAGGCTCATCTCCCACCTACCCATACATCACTCCACCAACACACACACCCCCACCTACCCACACACCAAGGGACACATACATACCTCACCAACCAACCCATCCCCCTCCCGCACATCCCCTACCCACCTACATTGCCCTCACCTGTTCCCCAAATTAAAACATACTCGCCACCCACAAACATTCCCCCTCCAACCCACACACATCCTAACCCATCCATACATCCTCTCCCCACCCACACCTCAAACCACCCATCCCCCAGCCACATCTCCATCGAACCACATATTCCCCACCCATGCACACAATCCCCCACCAACCCACACATCCACTCACACATCCCTAAACCATACACGCACATCCCCACCAACTGACATCTCCTTACCCCTCCCCCCCCACACACACACATCTCCCTAACCACCCATACATCCCCAATCCACTCACACACACCCCACCACCCACACATACATCCTCCACCCACCCACACATGCCTTAACCCAATTCCCCACCACACGATCCCCCACCTGCACATCACATACATCCCCTACCACGCAATATTCCCAACCCACGCACCGCACATACACATATCCCTCACCAACACATCCCACACCCATATACAACCACACATCCCCACCTACACACATATCCCCCACCCACACCCACACAGATACCCTTACCCATCCTACCCCACATACCCCCACCCACACACCACAAAAGTCCCCCACCCACACACACATACCTCACCCACACAATATCCCCAATTAACACTTGACACGCCTCTCCCCATCCACACATGCATTCCCTACCCGTCCACCAACACACACTCACTCACGCACATATCCTCCAATACGCACCCACACACCCACCCCCAACCAAACGTCTCTCGATCACAATACCCCTACCCATACACATCCTCCACCCAATCACACATCCCACCCTGACACATACACATCCCTCACCCACCTGCACATCCCTAAGCCACTCACACACCCCCACCCACACATTCCCCATCCACGCACACATCTCCCAACCACACACCCCCACCACCCACAAATACTTCCCCCAACCACCACACATCCCCTACTCACCCACACATAAACCCACCCATACACACATTCCCAGCACCCATCACACACGTCCCCCACACCACACACTATCCCCCACCCACACACATATCCTCACCCATACCACCACAAACATACCCTCCACCCACACACCATGCACACATACCCCACAAACACACCGCACACATATCTCAAACCCACACACCATACACTTCTCCCCACCCTGCTCTTGCATCCCCAATCCACCCAACACAATCCCCTACCCACACAACCCCGCCACTCACACATACTTCCTCAAACCATCCACACATCTCCACCCACATAAACACACATCCCCCGCACCCGACCCACCAACATATCCTCCACCCATACACACATCCCCCACACCCTACTTTCACCCCCACACATCCCACCAACACCCACAAATATCACTACCCACCAAAACCCACACACCCAACCCATCCAAATGCATACCCCCACCCACACATCCCCCACCCACACATATCCCCATACTCACACACATCCTCCACACACACTTGAGGACTTAAGAACCTGGCGAGGAGTGGGTACAAGTGCCAACAGATTTCTGCACAATCCTTTTCAGTTTCGCATCCAACTAGATAGAAAATGCAGACAAGAAAATCTGGCTGCTGTGGAGGCTGAAGTACAAGCGATGAAGAATGACTTGCACAATTAATTGGATTAATGTAAGCAAGAGTTGCACAATTCATCTCTTGCCTGAATTCACCCAAGTCCAGTGGCAAGACAAATCAAGACGACTGGAGATGAATACAGGTGCAGGGGATGACCAGGGTAGCTCTATGTGCCTTGCCGTGCTCATTACGTTCCACAACCCTTTGCAAGTAAACACCATCCGGCCTGTTGAATCATCAATGATTTCTTCCGTGCAGTTTGCCAGATCCTGTCTTCACATGCTGGGAAAGCATACCCTAGTTCACCAATTGGTTTGACACCAAATCGGTCACCCATGCCTGGTTTAGCCAACCTCTCACAGCTGTTTCCTGGTAAAACTCCTAAACATAAACACATAAGTGTAAAATATAGAAGTTACAAACATTTCAACCAAAACGCATTTTTACAGGACTTGCTCAGTTCACCTCTAGACAATGTTTGTCAGCTTCCTGACCCGGATGATGCTCTGGAATTCTGGATGAAAACATTTATTGACGTTTTTGATAGACATGTGCCAATCAAGGAAGTTCGAGTAAAACACCACGTCAAGCCACCTTGGATCACCCAGGAAATACTTGAAATTATGAGAGACAGAGATAAAGCACATAAAAAGCGGGATCTCAGCGCATACCGTACTCTTAGAAACAAAGTTCAATATACCATACGACGGGAAAAGAAAAATTACTTTAAGAACTTAGTAATGGATAAAACAAATAGAAAGCATATATGGAAGGCAATTAACACCTTGACAAACAAGTATAACTTCCGAAATTCTTTACCATCAAATCATATTACATGCGACCAATTCAGTAATTTTTTTTCAAACTGACATAGACCAGTTGAAGGCTTCAATACCTAATTCTCCTTGCAACTTATCTTTACTGTCATCGTTTTGCGAGAATAGATGCTCCGGCGATATTCTTTCCGACATACCGCTAATGACAATCACTGAGGTATTCACTTACCTCAGTAACCTAAAAAACACAACCTCATCTGGGTTAGATGGAATCAGCAACCGGATTCTCCGTTGTGCTGCGCCAGTGATCTGTATATCACTAACCTATGTATATAATCAGTGTCTCACCAAAGGCCACTTTCCATCAGCTCTCAAAATCGCTAAAGTGTACCCTCTTCTTAAATCTGGTTCATTGGACAATGATCTCCCGAACAATTACAGACCCATTTCCTTACTATCATCACTATCTAAGCCACTAGAAAAACACATCCATAAAGTAACATTACAGTATTTAGTTCGCAACAAGCTTATTGTTGACAACCAATCAGGATTTCGACCAAAATATTCTTGCCATACGGCCCTAACAAACATGATAGAAAATTGGCACCAGAATATAAACAACAACAGTCTATGTGGAACTGTGTTTATTGATTTCAAGAAAGCATTTGATATGATAGACCATGTTATTTTAATTAAAAAACTTCAGACAATGAAAATTGGCCCTAATGTAGTCACTCTAATATCATCTTTTCTATCAAACAGAAAGCAAGTAGTATCACATAATAAATCTCTGTCTCATACCACTACCTTCAATATTGGAGTACCGCAAGGCTCTATTCTTGGCCCTCTATTGTTTGCCATATATATTAACGATCTACCTTTACATCTTTCGTCGTCCTGCGATCTATTTGCAGACGACTGTACAGTGTACACAAATGCTGAAAACTGTATTTTATTGGAGTCGTCTTTACAACAAGAATTAAATAATGTAGTTAGGTGGAGCTATTCAAACCGTATGCAAATTAACATCACTAAAACAAAATCAATGTTACTAACAACCAGACAAAGACTTCAAACTCTAAGCTCACACACATCACTTCAACTTCACATCAATAACATGCCAGTAGAAAGTGTAATTGAGCACAAAACATTAGGCATAATCATTGATAGAAACCTAATCTTTAATTCCCACGTTCAAGCGCTTATTAAACAAACAGCGAAAAAAGTCTACCAACTAGCCAAATTTAACAACTTCCTTGATGAGGACACAAGAAAACTATTCTATACTTCTCATATACAGACACACTTTGACTACTGCTCTACAATCTGGGACGGTGTTCTAATTCAAACACCAAGCGACTTTACTCACTCCAGAAACGGGCCATGAGTCTAATTTATAACAAACATTTATCTGACAATCCTATCCTGTATAAACGCCTTCAGTTACTACCACTCCGCAAACGCCTGCTTTTCAATAAAGCTAAACTAATTCACAAAATCCTGCATCAGAATGCCCCAAATTACCTTTGGCCATTGTTTAAATATAATGCTAGACACAGTAAACGTTTAAATATATTGCACATTCCGAAGCCTAGGATTGACTTATACAAAACAAGTTTAACGTACTCTGCAGCTCAGCTGTGGAACAATCTTCCACAAGAAATCAAAGACATCACCAATCCCTATTCATATAATCGCAAATTACTCGAACACTATCTCAGTACGGATTATCTTCCCCCTTAATAATAGAGATAATAATAATAATAACAAAACCCTAGTATAACAGCCAGTCCCCTTTTGGTAGGCCAGTATATTCCACATGGCTAATAACAAGTGTCAGATCATTATCTAATTTTACTGTGTCGTGTAGTCTTGATGTTCGCATTTTGCCCATGCCTTTATAATGCATATCTTTTATATTGTTGCTGTTCTCTGTTAGCCTTGAATGATGTGTGAATGAAATAATGTATGAAAGAGAGTGATAGAAGGGCAGAATGTTAGACGGGCCTGCGTGCCCAATTCTTAACCCTTTGAAAATAAAGTTTGTTTGTTCGTTCGTTCGTTCGTTCGTACAGGCGTGAGCTGGATGTCAGGCTTGGACCAGTGGGGAATGTGCCCTGAAGAGGACATGACAGTCATCCTTCCTAAAGATACTACTAATGCCTGACGCCCCATACCCTAAACTAACATTGAAGGTCTGATTGCATTGTTAACCAAGGTTAACGTGATTGATTCAAAGAAGTTTTTTTGTTTTTGTTTTTTAATATGTAGAGAATTTAATTTTCACATTGCCTCATATCTTCATGAAGATTTGATATTAAAAGAAAGGAAAACCATATGTCAGTAATTTACTTGATGGACATGCAGATAGATCTGATGATGAGGAGCTGAAACTATATATTCATTTTATCAGAAGGGAAAATAAATATTGTGCCATTGGAAGATGCAACAAGTGTTGGCTACTCTAGAGCTCTAGATGTGTGAATAACTTAAGTGTTCTCACAGTGATATCTTTGACTGGGTCTCCAATAAAGGACATTATATGGCTCATTTAAAAATATATAGCTTTATATTAGATTTATACATATTTTTCTTAGCCTGTCAACAACTCATGTGTCAGGCATCATCGGATTACTTCTTCCACACCACACAAGAAACTTGCAAGTCGTGTGAAAGGAATTGAATGGTACATTTGATTGCCTTTGGCTCTTTACAAGTACATACCAGTCGCTATCAAACCACACACAAAGCCACAGAATTGCCTATCACTAGTTTCCTAAACCCTATTGCTAATCTCTATCTATTTGGTTACACAAAACTCCTATCAATATCTAACGATCTGCTCTCTACAATGTCAGTCCCCGGTCTGACTCGTTGGCTCGCGTGGTTACACACCACGCGGAAGGACCTTGACGTGCCCTTCGGCTTTCTGCGTGCCGTGATGCTTGGCACGCTGACATTAGCTGTCTTTGGTTGAGTAGCAATCGTGGCGATCCCGTATGCGTGATTCTGTCGTGACCAGAGTGCTAGCTATCTGTTCAACGTCTCCGTGTCTCTTGAGAGAACTAGTTACTAGTCCCCCATTCTATCCCCTACCCCGCCCTTATATCGGGGCACTGTATCACTGTAACTATTTGAGGTTGACCACTCTTCCCGTTGGTGTACTATCTTGGGGCAGACCTCCGGCCCTTATGTTGCAGTCTTTGACACACACCCTCCCCTCCTGTGTTGCGTCATCAACTTTGAGTCATTGGTTGTGACGCAAGAGGTTTCTAAAAAAATTAGTGTATCTAATTTTTGTCAAAGACTGTAGATAACCTGGCTTTGGGTAACTACATAGACTTCTACTGACTAATGTCACAATGTAGTATGACTTTACTTGGCTACTGGCAATCGCCACAAACTTGTCTGGTTGGCGTGAGCCCTCTTCTCAATCGCAATATTATATTAATTAGAGGTATGTCTGAACCGGACCGTTGTCTTATAAGACCTGCCCTCCAATAGTAAATTAACTTACTACCCATACAAAGTTGACTTTCTTAGGGTCAACACATGAATTGCTTCATGTCCCCCATATAATATTAAACAACCATTACCCAAGCTGTGTGCGACAGGCTTTACCTAATTCGCTTCCGCGTGTAAAGTTATCTTTCACTGTTAAGTTAGTGTTTCGTTGTCTATTATGTCCCCTGATCCGAAGTTATCTCCCTTTGATCTATGAAATATGTCTGCAATTTATATGTTTGTTTTTCTGGTTGTTTGCGTGTTTGGATGTAATTACTAATATAGTCTACTTTCTAACATGTATATCTATCCATCATGTGTATGTAAGTTAGTTTTTCAAGTGCCATAATTCGGTTAAATGTGGCCACAAACAAGTGTATAACACTAATTCGTGACTACGTTTCCGTCTTATGAGACTTAAAATACTTTATCTAAGATCTAAACTAAACTACACACAACACATTCATCACAGCACATTTTCAACATTGAACGCAAATATTTGACGCAGACAAAAATAAAAAGTCGCGTTGAGCGGCAGAAACATCCGCTGACCGATCTTACTCTCCCTTGTATATTTTACATTTGCTCTCACTTTCACACTTCTGTTACACATCTTTTACCCTTACTTCTGTCACACATCTTTCACCCTCCCAATTATTTAAAAACCCTGGAGTGACACTGTACACGTTTGGCTCAGTTTGAGAAAGTTGAGCTCAATGACTGTGCGTAAATCGCTGCACGAGTCATATATATACAACATATTTATATGTAAGTACAAAGGGTTGATGGTTTATACCCTTGGTCTTATGACCAACTATATTTTACTGTAATCATACTCTAACTACTGACACTACTACTACTTGTATAAATGTGTATTTAATGTGTTAACTATTTTAATCTATTTTGCCACATTAATCCTAAGATATGCTTACATTAATACTAATATTTATCTAATTTAAGGGATGTAATCTAATTATTTAAAATGAAATTGATGTGAGATGAGTTATGTAACTTTCTGAAATGGGTACTGTGAAATGTAATGAATTATGTACCTTTCTAAAATGGGTAATGTGAAATGTAATGACTTATGTACCTTTCTAAATTGGGTAATTTGAAATATGACAAAATTATAACTGATGTTTTTAAATGAACAAAAAAAAATATATGACTGATATTCTTAATCTAAATGGTGTAAATGATGTATATTTAATTGTCTAACATTTTTATCCTATTATGGTGTAAATTAATCATAATAATAACTGATCATGTTTGTT
Source organism: Cepaea nemoralis (assembly GCA_014155875.1). Taxonomy (NCBI): domain Eukaryota; kingdom Metazoa; phylum Mollusca; class Gastropoda; order Stylommatophora; family Helicidae; genus Cepaea; species Cepaea nemoralis. The sequence goes on from JACEFZ010022605.1 coordinate 622,331, forward strand.
AAATGGAATGGTTAATTAAGATGGAATGAAACCAACTGAAATGAAACAAAGTTGAATGTAATAAACTAAATGGTACTATTCCTATCTAAACTACTATCCCTTCTATTTTTAAGGTAAGTAAGTGGGTAAGATAATGATTTATGTAAACTACTAAAATAAATGAAAACTACATTATTTCCTAACTCTAAGTGTAAATTACAGTTACCTATTCTACCCATAATTTATCATACTATTAAAATATTATAATACATATCACAATAAGTATTTATATACATAGTATTCCAATACCCCAGGTTAGTTGTTGCCCCAATGTTCAGAAATTGCTTTCATTGGCATACTATATAATTACACTTGTCCTGGGTATATTAAATACAATACACAGTCATACTTGTGTCCTATGGGTATGGCACCTGTAGAGTTCACTTGTGTCGTAGACCAGTATTTTTTTAGTGTCTGTATTTATGGACTGTTCTGACACTGTTTTTCTCTGCTTAACACAAATGATTCACCGGAAACACATATGGAGCTTAGTACATAACGAGCTGTTCCAGTTCACACGGTGATATATTTGTTATTCGGAGCACACAGTTCTTCTGTTGATGTCTACGGACACATGGTAGATCACTGTTCTTAGTACCTAGTGTAGCTTATAATGTCTATGTATTCATACAATATTTTACATAGAATATTATACTGTACTAATTTAACAATTATTACTCTACAATCTTATGTGGAATCTCTGGTATTTCTACCTCAGATGGTCGACTAAGGGTATCAGCCAGAATGTTGTCCTTACCCTTAATATGTTCTATACTAAAAGTATAGTTTTGTAGTATAAGCGACCACCTGTATATACGGTCATTCCGATGCACACCACTTTGTATGACCGTGATTGGGGAGTTGTCAGTCTGGACAATGAAGTGAACACCCGCTAGAAATCGATGGAGCTTCCTCACCGCATAGATGACGCTTAGGGCTACCAACTCTGATATGGAATATCTGGACTCAGCAGGTGTGGTCTTACGGCTCACGTAGCAAATCGGGTGGAAGATGCCCTCATAAAATTGGCCTAGTACTGCAGCGATGGAGATTCTGCTGGCATCTGTCCTAAGATAATAAACGAGCCTAGGATTAGGCAAGCGGAGGATTGGTACATTACTAAAAAGGATTTTCAATTTTGACAATGCAGAAATTAATAATGCATCTTTGACATCTAATTTTCCAGATGCTTTTAAAACATTGGAAAATACACTTGTAATTTCCGCTAAATTTGGTATGAATTTGCTATAGTAATTTACTAATCCCAAAAGGCTTCTGACCTGCTTCTTTGTGGTAGGCATGGTCAGATTCATAATTTTTGTAATAAGTCTATTGTCAGTCTTAAGTCGACCTTTTGAAATGACATGACCTAAAAAGTCAATTTCTTTTAGGCCTAATTCGACTTTGCTCGGTTTGACAGTGAGACCGAAGAGTCGCAACCTATCAAAGACATGTCTTAGTTTCAGTAAGTGTGTTGTCCAGTCATCTGTATGGACACATATATCATCTATATAGGTCACTGTATTCATCACTCCATGCAGTAGATCTCTAGTTAAGCGTACGAAAGTGGCAGGAGCATTTCGAAGTCCGAAAGGAAGAAAACGCCACTTGTAAAGTCCTAAAGGAGTTGAAAAAGCAGTAAGATGAATGGATTGAGTCTGCATAGGGACCTGCCAGTATCCCTTAGTAAAATCTAATTTAGAGAAGATTTTGGAGGTGGACATGTCAAGGATAAGATCTTCGCAGGAAGGAATTGGTTCTGCGTCGATCTTAGTGACGTTGTTGAGCTTTCGATAGTCCACACACAGACGAATTGTGGAGTCTTTTTTCTTAACTAGGACGATTGGAAAAGAGTACTCAGATGTAGATTTCTGGATGATCCCACTAGCTTCTAAATTAAGAATTTCCTTATTTAGACTTTCTCTATAGCTGAGTGGGATAGAGTACGGCCTGCATTTAATAGGCTTAGAGTCCGAAAGAAGAATGGAGTGCTCGATTCTGTCCGTCCTACCTGGAATGTCAGAAAATATGTCTTTATACTCTGTCACTAATTCTATTAATTGTCGTCGTTGACTGTCTGTCAGTCCCTGCTCCATGCGTATGCTGTCTAATGTCGCAGTCTTGTCTACAATGGGAACAGGTAGTTCCATTCCGTCGTCGTCTACCTGATTCAGTACGGTGGTGGTGCTAAGTGCGTATTCTGTAAGCTCACTAGATGTAAGGATATCATCGGATTTGCCAGTCTCGCTAACTAGTGTAGTTGCGTTGTGTATGTCTGTCGTCTGATCACTGGATATGGGTGCACTGTGTTCGTCTGTCTCTACTTCTGTCTCTTGTCGTGAAAAGTAAGGTTTCAGCATGTTGACATGGAATATCTTTAAGTGTCCGTTTATTGATATTTCATAGTCAACATCTGAAATTTTACGTACCACCTTGAATGGCCCTTGCCATGAGGTCAATAATAAATTTTGTTTGTCTGGAAGTAACAAAAGTATGTCTTGATCAGGTTCAAGATCAATTGTTCTCGCACTTTTGTTGGCGTATTGGCGGTAGATTTGACCCTTCCTCTCCAAAGCTGCCTTAGCTATAATACACGATTTCATGATTTTATCTCGTGTTTCTGTCACCATTTCGTAAGGTGTTTTTGGGGTAGGAATTTCAATGGAATTAGTTATTACCTGATGATAAATGGTTAGGGGTTAGGAGGCCTGTCAACAACTCATGTGTCAGGCATCATCGGATTACTTCTTCCACACCACACAAGAAACTTGCAAGTCGTGTGAAAGGAATTGAATGGTACATTTTATTGCCTTTGGCTCTTTACAAGTACATACCAGTCGCTATCAAACCACACACAAAGCCACAGAATTGCCTATCACTAGTTTCCTAAACCCTATTGCTAATCTCTATCTATTTGGTTACACAAAACTCCTATCAATATCTAACGATCTGCTCTCTACAATGTCAGTCCCCGGTCTGAATCGTTGGCTCGTGTGGTTACACACCACGCGGAAGGACCTTGACGTGCCCTTCGGCTTTCTGCGTGCCGTGATGCTTGGCACGCTGACATTAGCTGTCTTTGGTTGAGTAGCAATCGTGGCGATCCCGTATGCGTGATTCTGTCGTGACCAGAGTGCTAGCTATCTGTTCAACGTCTCCGTGTCTCTTGAGAGAACTAGTTACTAGTCCCCCATTCTATCCCCTACCCCGCCCTTATATCGGGGCACTGTATCACTGTAACTATTTGAGATTGACCACTCTTCCCGTTGGTGTACTATCTTGGGGCAGACCTCCGGCCCTTATGTTGCAGTCTTTGACAAGCCCGTGTTAAACAAACATATGTTGGATCCTGAATAAAAGGGCCTACTCCTGAATCATGTTTAAATTTCCCACCTGTAGCCATTTCTACTTTGTCATAAAATGTTTGTAATTCCATTTAACTACTGTTTGTTTTTGGTACCTACACTTGTATATGTATATCTCTTGGTTTGACTTTAAATTTGACAATAATAATTATTTGATTTAATCAAATAACCATTAATTGATTTAGCTGTTTCCTCATCAAACATTAGTTCTACTCCTTTTCTGTATGTATTACATGCTGATCAAATTATTGTGTGTTTGTCTGTTAAAACTTTAACAGATCTCCCCCACCTCATCTCACTCATGCCTATAATATTAATCTTCATATTTTTAATTTTTTGTTATTAAATTATGCAACTTTCCTATCTCAACTATGTCCTGACATTCCACGTTCCTATTTTCAACTTGTCTTTGGAAGATATTGTGCTGGTTTCCCTTACCTTCCATATTCAAAAGGTGGTCTTTTACATCTGCCTTTAATAGCAATTTCTGATTGTTAGAACCGTGTCCTGCTCTGCTCAACAGCAGAAGTCGTGTACTGATCTTGGTGGACACTTGGTCACACCTATGAACTTTTTTCCCCCAGTGTCTGAGCAGATTCACATTCTGCTATAGTGTTGATTTTAATGGTATAATGCTTTGACAATTCAGAATGCAATGGCAAACTCTGAAATGAAGAATTATCTAGTAAATCAAAAACAGTCAATAAATGCTGGGGTTGATTGCAACATCCTGTAAAGAATATTCAACTATCTGTTACGTTATATTGCACTTAATCTTACCTTGACCTACACAGACTTCAGGGTGTTCTATCTTGACACGTGATGGTAGTTTATTCTCCATCTTATGTGTACAATCAGTCTGAAAGGATTTATAAGTTACATTTGTATGTGAACAAATTATATAAATGGATTTGATATTTTGTATTTCAAGATGATTAATGATACATTCTATATATTTATCAATATGATTACTTCAAGACATGATTTCTGATATGTTATTCCTCAAGTCCCATTTTAGAATTTAAGTTTGGGAATCCATCACAGTGTAATGATATTTCAAATATATATTTCAAAATAACCTAACAATACATGACAGAATTATGGAAAATCTTTATTACTTGTGTCACATATCATACACACATTCAGTTTGAGCAATACTTATAGCGACAGCCATTCTTTATTGTATCTTTCCCCCCTTCCATACATCCAATAAAAAGTCTTCAATTGGAGAGAAAAACAAGAAAATCTTGCCATTAATGTTCCCTCTAAACTGCTGCTTAGGAGCAAGAATTCTACTCTGGTAGCTTCTAACATGAATGTTGTGAACACCTACATTTGACAATGAGATACATTTGGTCCCAATATTGTCTGCTTGTGCATTAAAGCTCCATGATCTGGGCTTTGTTGATGAAATTGCCTTCTTGTCCCACACATTGAAATGAGATGCAAGATGTAGCTAAGCACATTGGATAGGAGGTCCCAACAATTAAGTCTACAAATTCATAGGGACAGACAAAGATAAAGGGGAAAAAAGCAATTGTTTTTTTTTTTTTGCTCGCTCGCTTAGACCATACAGACTAATTCCAACAGTGCTGGACTGAATCTCACTGTGTGGATTAGCTTTCCCTATTATGTGTCCTTCACCATCAGGCGAACTCACTCCGACTTCAGAGATGATACACAATTAATTCACAACCAAATAATAATAATATATCCAGTTTAATTGACTTGGCAGTCTTGAATAAGGTACCATTTAATTTCATTATGTCAGTTCTATCCAACTTATTTTTATTGTTTTTTTTTTTCTTACATTTTTTTTTTTTTTTTTTAAATTAGGAAAGTGTCATGAAAATATCTAAAGATACTTAATGGAGGTCACAACAACTAGGTCTACAATTCATAAGTGAAAAATTGAAAATAAGAATAAACATAGCACATGATCACCTGATCTCTCTTAGTGAATAATAATAGATAGGATAAGTAAACAGATTTGTCTAGTTCTCTCCATGAGTTCCCTTAGTGAAACCTCACTTCGAGACATGGGATCATACACATATTTACGTACCAATGTAGACAAAGATGGGGGAACATACAGAGATATTTAAATAAGCTTATAAAAGGAGCTTCCATAGCACAACATTTCTTTTTTAAAACTTAAATCATTACTGCTCTATGTATCAGAAACATGAAGAATGTCTAAACCAATTACTAATGGACTACAAACATCATTCATTGGTGGTTGTGTAGAATATAAGGACTAAAGTGGTATGCCATAAATACTAATGTGGAGTTCAAGAAGAAAACTAAACAAATACAAGTGAACCATTTATTGGCACCTTGCCGTCTTGACAGATGATAGTTTGTGCTTCAAAAAGGCATAATAACTTTTACCCATGGCGGTAGCAAATGTGACTGATAAGGCCAATTCACACTGTAAATGTTCGTTCACAGTGGGTGCATGTGAACACGTGGTCATTTCCACCATCATGCACCATCTTAAGTCTCACATGCTCGATGTGTGACTTATCTGGAATAATTTTCTCCTTTGTCTTTATTCCATTTCTGATAATTGCCCTCCATGCAACACATTCAGCGGCGACTTGCTCCCAATGTGCATTATCAATGCCTGTATCAATCATGTCCCGCTTACACACATCTTTGTATCGTAGTAGAGGCCGACCCTGAGATCTCTTACCCATCTTTAATTCACCAAAAAAGATGTCCTTTGGTATTCTACCATCATCCATCCTCCTAAGATGTCCTATCCATCTAAGTCTACAAAGATTGAGCATGGAATAAACTGTCACACAACCTAATCTTTCCAATACTTCAGTATTTGTGATTTTGTCTTGCCACTTAATACCAATAATTCTTCACAGACACTGCATATGAAAGCTGTTTAAACGTTTCTCTTGGTGTGAGTAAGTTGTCCAGGTTTCACTATCATAAAGAAGAGTACTAAGGACACAGGCTTGATAGACAAGGACTTTTGTTTTGGCAGTAAGCTTTGTGTTCTCCCAGACTCTTTTTCTTAACCTGTTCATTGTTGTTGCTGCCTTACCAATCCGGATGTTGATTTCCTGATCTAGGAATAATTTGCTATTTACCACTGGTCCTAAATTAAGGGGGCTGAGTGGTCTCGAGGTATGGTGTCCGCCTCGAGTGCTGGAGATCCCGGGTTCAGGCCCCGGTGAGGACAGGGATTTATTAAAAAAACTCACCTGGACTTCCAGTAATAAAATTTCCCCTGGTCTCTGGGTAGTGAGTTCAGACGCCCATGTGTATTGTTGCGCACGTAAAAAATCCCTTGGCAGTTGGAAATCGAAAAAGAGTAGCCTAACAGCCATGCCCGGGCAACATTTCAAGTTAAAAATCTACCCAAAGTATTTCAGGATCCTCACCGATGCTGCGGAGTTCATGCATTGAGCTGAGTTTCTCCAAACTCAGGTTTGAGATAGGAGTAAAACAGAGCACTTATGGGTTAAACCCGTGTGCCGTGATGATGATCCAATGACTAAACTAAACTAAACTGATTCTAGATATGTAAACAGCGTCGTCAATAAAGATTGATGGTACCCCATGGGCACCTTGTAACATAATCTGTGTCTTCTTTTCGCTTATTGTTAAACCAAATTCAGAACAAGCATTGGAGAATGCAGATAGTAGACATTGCAATTCTTCCTCAGGGTGGGTCGTAACTGCAGCATCATTGCAAAAAGCAACTCTCTGATCAGTAGCCTCCTAATTTTGGTCTTGGCCTTCAATCTCTGAGCATTGTAGAGGCCGCCATCTGAGCGTGAGTGAATGTATATACTACCACCCTGATCACGAAAGGCATATTTCAGTAGAAGTGAAAAGTATATTCCAAAGAGGGTGGGAGCTAGTACACAACCTTGCTTAACTCCACTCTTGATTTCAAATTCTTCAGAAGTTGCACCATCAAACTTGATTATACCCTTCATGCCTGTGTGGAACGATTCCACAATGGACAGAAGAGTTGGTGGGCAGCCAATCTTCTTTAGTGCCTTGAACAGACCCTCACGACTGACCAAATCAAGTGCCTTTGTGAGGTCGATGAAGGCAATAAACAGTGATTGATTCTGTTCACGGCATTTTTCTTGCAATTGTCGCAATGAGAATATCATATACAAGTGAACCAAGAGGTGAGGACAAGACAATGATGTCAAGTAGGACACAGATTCATTTCTACTGGGTCTCTTTCCACAGGGCAGACTGCCGAAAGTGTCGCACAAAGCACCAACTCCGTAGCTCCAGTGACTACCCCCAGGCTGCTTGGCCAACTAGAGAGAATGACGATATTCAACACCATTAAACGATAAATGAATGATGTAGTAAAATATTCAACATTACCAAACAGAGTGCATTTTTTAGTGAAATTTTACATTCAACACAAACATTCCGCCATGTTTTTTACAAGTTCTGAAGGTAATATAAAAACTCAGATACTCTCAAATGGCCCATAACATTACCGAAACAATAATAACATTCATTCGTTCATTCAGGAGAATGTCCTTTGCCTCTCCCCCCTGAAAATAAAATAAAAATTCCAAAAAAATATTCCTACTTACCTAGGAATCAAAACGTGTATCACGTGATACACGTTCGGATTCCCAGGTAAGTAGGAACATTTTTTTTGGAATTTTTATTTTCTCTTTATTTAAATATTGAGCACAACCCACTACTGGCAACGCCGATCGCATTCTGGTATGAACCTAAGGCCTATCCACGTCAATATGGAAGCACTATACTCGAGTTTCGCCCTCATTTGAGCTCGTCAGTAGTGCATATCCCTGACCGGATCCGGAAACAGTCCCGGATCACGCGTGTGAAGCGGGTGTGTAACCACGCGGCACACACTGGACACACCAAATTATCACAACAGAACATCACAACGCTACCCATCGTAGGCTTTCTCTTTATTGCTTTCATTGTTTCATCTTTTTGTTCTTCTCATCCCGTTGTTTCCGGTTCTAGGTCAAGATGGCGAGACGTGTTTCTTTCTAGCTCGGCTTAAAACGGTTGATCGGCGGTCCGACAAACCACCATCGTAAAACTTCCCGTTGTTTCAGAACCAGATTTCTGGCTCTAAATGTTATGTCGCTTCAAGACGCCGTTGGAACTACATCGGCCATGTACTCAGAATGGACAAGTCAAGACTCCCCTACCAAGCCCTCATATGGTCACCAGTAGGGAACAGAAAACGGGGAAGACCAAGAGAGACCCTGCGTAGAACCATCATTAGAGAAGGCTCATTCAATGGCCAAGTAAATATCCAAGATCTACAACAGCTAGCAGCGAACCGCCAGGCATGGAGAGACAGGACTTCTGCCCTATGCGCCGCCTTAGGCTCAAGAGGAAAGACTAACTAACTAACATCCCGTTGTCACGCCTCAATGTAGTCACCGGAGGGTCTTCTCCGTGGCTATATGTTGTGTTTTTTGTGTGTATTTGTTTGCTGATGAAGGCTAGTCGCCGCAACGTCCTGTATGTGTCGTAATTCTGGTATGTAAAGCTGCACTACTTTGTGTCATTTTATACTGTCTAAAAGAAGGGCGAAGAAGATACCCCCCCCCCCCCCAAAAAAGTAAGAACAAGCACGCAGCCCTGCTTTACCTCACTGCTGATGCTGAATGATTGCGATGTTGAGCAAACGAATAAGATGGTCCCCTGCATGTTTTCGTGAAATTATTTCACGAGACTTAGCAGGCTGTGTGGATATCCTATCTTCTCACGGATATTAAAAAGGCCGTCTCTGCTCACGAGGTCAAATGCCTTTGTGAATAGTATATAAAGGCTTCTTCTGTTCTCTGCATTTCTCCTGGAACTGCCTGAGTGAGAAAATCATGCCGATAGTGCAACTATTGGGTCTAAATTCCCACTATGATTCTTTCAGCAAGGATGTGTAATCTTTTTAGGAATTTTTTGTTTGTTTGTTGCGTATCCCTTACGGGACGTTGCAGTCAACACCAGCATTTTCAGCTGCTGTTGATGTACTAGGCAAGTGTTACGTTCAGTATTTTGCCATTGCTTTCTGAACGAGCGGCCCTTATACCTCTTTCGAAAAAACCAGCACCGTGTTCCGAACCTGGGTATGCGGGCTCACAAATCGCGTGCGCAAGCCCTTAGCCACAGAGACCAGTTTTAGGATTACTCGAGCGAAAATCATGCCTGTAATGCTGGTGATCGAGTAAAATGGCGAGTCACCACCGCCCACGCTTTCCGGCATGGCACATAATTGATTGATTGAATGCTGAGAAGGGAAAATGTCACGATAATTGTTGCAATCGCTTCTGTCACCTGTTTTTATAAATAGTAACAGTGTTTGCGTCCCTCACATCTTGTGGTACTGATATTGATATAACATTATTCTTTGCAGCAGAGCTGCTGTACTGCATACAGTTTGGGATGAATGTTTCTTTGCCGCATTTTAAAATTGCAGGTGGAATACCACCTGTTCCTGGTTTCTTGCCGGATTTGAGTGTCTAGTGCTTCACCGATTTCTGTGAGGAGCGGTTCATTATCCAGGGCATGTATTGTGGTTTGTTATTCAATGGATTCTAAAGCTTCTTCCCAGACCGTGATGTGCACTGAATATAGCTCTGAGTAGTTTTCTACCCAGCGATCCATTTGTTTAGCTCGATCTTTTATGATTACCTCCCCCCCCCCCCCCCCCCACCCACTGTTGATCGTAAAGGGGCCATCTTATTTATCAAGCCGACAGCTTGCTTGATGCCCTCGTACATTCCTCTGTATTTCCTGTGTCTGTTTCCTGTATAAATAGCTGTAGAATAACAACAGCAATTCAGTACCACGAGCAGTCGGTCATCTTTCTGAGCCATGTCTTTAGGAAACACCACGTGAAAGCCATCCATTACAGGGGCATTAGGAAACACCACGTGAAACCCATGACAGGGCCATTAGGAAACACCACGTCGAACCCATGACAGGGCCATTAGGAAACACCACGTAAAACCCATGACAGGGCCATTAGGAAACACCACGTCAAACCCATGACAGGGCCATTAGGAAACACCACGTTGAACCCATGACAGGGCCATTAGGAAACACCACGTAAAACCCATGACAGGGCCATTAGGAAACACCACGTCAAACCCATGACAGGGCCATTAGGAAACACCACGTCGAACCCATGACAGGGCCATTAGGAAACACCACGTCACACCCATGACAGGGCCATTAGGAAACACCACGTCAAACCCATGACAGGGCCATTAGGAAAGACCACGTCACACCCATTACAGGGCCATTAGGAAACACCACGTCAAACCTATTACAGGGCCATTAAGAAACATCACGTCAAACCCATTACAGGGCCATTAGAAAACACCATGGCAAACCCATTACAGGGCCATTAGGAAACACCACGTCAAACCCATGACAGGACCATGGTAATAGTTATTGCCAGTTTCATTTTACAATTGTCTTATTTTTTCTTGCGCTGTATCGCTTTGAACTTAAGCGTAGGATATAAATACAATTTTATAGTAGTGATGGGCTGAATTTTGCGTGTGGATTAACTATCGCTATTAACAGTGTCCCTCGCCACTGAGGTTACTTTTTCATCCTTAGATGGAGAAGCAGAATTTAATTCCCCTACCTCCCAATAACTCTACCACTCGCCGTCCAACCCACCTCTATTTAGCCAATAATTACCAACAACCATTAAAATAAACATTATATAATACACTGTATTTCAGTTAATTCTATGGGAAATAGTGTTTCACTATATGTTGTTTTCCAAGAACGTAACCCCGATGTTAACCGGGGCCTTCCAGTATTGTTTCTATGAGGACTTGTGGTGTGTAGCTGTCAGAACTAAAACCCAGTTCAAGCAGTCTATCTAAGGTGTACCATTTGTTTTAACAGTTCCAGACTGAGAATTGCTGAAGTTTCAATCCAAGCCCAGAGCATACCTCCTGGTGACATGTGTAGACAGTTGGAGCTGGAAGGAGCAGAACCAGATAACTCTAATGTTAAGTTGTCATACTTACAGACCACCAGCAGTACACCATCCTAAGATCACGCCTTATCCTGTGATTCTAAATTACATGTCCAATAAATATATATTAATATACTCACCATTCTGAATTTATTTCTGTGTTAAGTATCAGGGAATGTCCATTTTAAAGTAAACATATCTTTTTAGCATATAAATTTCCAGGATTTCTATGGTTGTGGGGCCACCAAACTCTGTCTCTTTAACCCAACAATAGGAAAGCTAAGTATTTGAGATATAGGTTCTCAGGCTGGGATTTCCTGGTTATACTGTCTGTTTAGAAGTGTCTTTTCAAATCCATAGGAAGTCTTCTGACAGCATTACTGTCTTAGTTTTCAGAATAAATCTCCAACTGGAAACTCTTTTTGTATTTCTATGTATGTATTTAATTTTCTGTATTTTTTTGTATATTATTCAATTTTAACAAAATTCACTTACGTGTATTGAAATACTTGATCACTGTGCCAACAGGCAAGTATGCTATTCATGTCACTGCCATGGCGACTAACCACCACTACTAACAAATTATTTTATTGTAAGAGAACAGCTGTAATAGAAAGCTGAATCAAATACAAGTTTGCCAAGAGATATCCGTTACAACAGCTTTGCAGTTGTGACATAATCACCAACCATCATTTTACAGTGCGTCAGCATTTAATACCAAAACAGAGAACAGAGAACAGAGAATTCACCTAAACGAACATCCCTTGAAACAAGTAAAGAGCTTCAAGTACCTAGGAAGTATAATATCATCAAATGGCAGATCAGAAGACGAGATCGAAAATAGGTGCAATAAGGCAAATCAACTCATTGGACAAATGGCACCAATACTAAAGAACAAACATGTATCAATAACTACTAAGAAAGCACTTTACAACACAATCTTCCTGCCAACTCTGTGCTACCAATGCCAAACCTGGACAATGACAGAAAAAGAGAAAAGAAAAATCACAACAACAGAAATGAGGTTCCTGAGAAGAATACTCAACGTATCAAGAAGAGATAAGATCAGAAATGAAGAAATCAGGACTAAAGTGGGGGTTAAAGCTGCTCTAGATTTTATTAGAAAGCAGCAAGTCAAATGGTTTGGCCATGCAAGTAGGCTACCAGTCAACAGCATGCCACAACAAGCAATGACTGTACAGACCAGATGGAAACAGAGGAAGAGGCCGACCACGTAAACGCTGGACGGAGGGAATAACAGAATTCATGGGAATGTCGATATACGAAGCCCATAACCGGGCACTCTCACGAAGTTTATACTTCACCTCGACACCGCAAGGTACAAGAGGAACATGATGAGATGAGATGAGAACAGAGAACATTTTACAATTGACCGCACGAAGAGGAACGAACACCAACTTGACACTCGAGATGGACAGATGTCAGCTAATTATAGAAATTACAGAATCTACAACTAGAGATATTATTGGAGGGAGTGGGTCACGTGATACAACTCTGACCTGCAAAAGCGTCCATTTCTTCAAAACCGCGCACTTCTTCCAATTCAGCCCTGACGGACGGTCAGAGAGACCTTGTGAGACCTGTCTTTTCTAATGAACAAAACGGCAGTTTGATTTGAAGTACGAGTGATGTTCTTGGTGGCAACCTGACCAGAAGAGGGAGGCAGAGAGAAAGAGATGACCCACACACATGAGATGGAAGATAACCTCAGGCCTTGAGCAGAGCAAGGGCAGCCTTCAGGGTAGCTTCACTGGCAAGTACTGAAACGGATCCATCAGTCCATGGACCCAGGCTTAACCCAAATCTACCACTCAGAGGTGACCTTTCTCAATGCCAACAAACACACTCCCTCACAGGAGAAATGATTTATAAAAACATTTGAATAACTCAGGCCACACTATGATGTAGAACAATTCATTATTTAGAAGAAGATTTACAACACTTATGATCATCATATTGATTATTATTTATTTATTGATTGTCTGTAATTGGTACTGATATGCATTTTCCCATTCAATCATATGTTATGTCAAACAGACGCCAAAAAATGAGAAATGTATTCGAAGGCCAAAAGAAACAGGCCAGTCAATAAATGACATCAACAGTAACTGAATCTTATATTAATGTGACAGTTCAACCTGTCTGTTAGTTACCTGTTTATTTGTGTAAACAAGTTGTCAATGTCTACCAGTATTTATTAAATAGTTTATTTGGCAAACAAAATAACTCAAATGAATTAACAAAGGGAAGAGAGGAAACTCTATATCTCTTGACTGTTCCAGACCCATGCTACAATTCACCTGATTCAAACTAGAATAAAGGGGGTTTGAGAGCTATTAGAATCCTGGTGAAGGGGCAGAGTCAAATCTAGTGTCCACTGTTCCCCAAAAGAGGATCACTAACTCCTAGACAAACAATGAAACCGAGTCTGTAATACTTCAAGGGTCGTATTCTTGATTTATTTACATATTGGAAGTGGATGGGGCCCAGCTTCTTAAACCAGACTATGGGTAATGCACAACAGTGATCCCCAGTCCCTTCAGAATATATGACAGCAGTCACACTCTAAGAGAAAATATGAATCAAATTGGGTGGAACTGCAGTAAAGCTGTGAAAGTGTAAACAATATAAAATGACACAAAGTAGTGCAGCTTTACATAACAGTAATTACCACACATACAGGACGTTGCAGTGATTAGCCTTCATCAGCAAACAAACACATTCGCAAACACAACATATAGTCAAGGAGATCTCCCCCTCTCTCTTTTCTGATATATACCTTGCACATGCCCATGTACACTAATGTATGAATGTCTGTTGAGCGGTGTTTATGTATGTATGTGCGCTCACGCATATCAGTCCACCCAGACTTTAGGCCTCTTGCCTCTGCCCCCCTTCTTTCAATGTGCTCACTGAACAGTAACACTTATCACCCCATCATCATCCTCCATCTCACTCCCACTGTTGGGTATAAAAAGAAGACATCGGCGATCTGAGTTACACACAGATAGGAATTGTGAGGTAAGTACGAACATTTTTTCCAATTCTCAATTTCTCTTCATTGCTTTCATCCTTTTTTTCTTTCACAGATCTCCTTGAGTATATGTTGTGTTTGTGAATTTGTTTGTTTGCTGATGAAGGCTAATCGCCGCAATGTCCTGTATGTGGCGTAAATCTGTTATGTAAAGCTGCACTATTTTGTGTCATTTTATATTGTTAACACTCTAAGAGAAGAGTGTTTTAAAGACCCTACCAAATTAAACTTAAACATTCAAAGAATATTATCCTGCAACACATAAATAACACTACAAGTTATGTAGTCTGCCATTACCACTTCAAAGAAGAAAATCCTTTACTATTATCTCCATCCGAGTAGGTGAACCAAAGACATATTTAATCAGCCATTGATCACAGAGCCATTCACCAGTGGCATAATCAACAGCAAATGAAAGAAGAACAACCATAATCAACAAACTGTCATTTTTATTTTGCAAATGTCAATAATTGTACTATTAATCATAATGGTGTATTACATTTATGTTTGTTACAAAGAATAACAATTTCTGATTTATTACACAAAAGTAAATAACTCGGGATATTCCAACAACAGTTTAACAAAGTTGACTAGCCAAGTTAACCCAGTAGATTCTGAAATATGATAAACTAAACAATGAAAACAGCTTCAAATTTACACCAGTAAAGATAACAAAGCAATCAAATGGTACACTTATTCATGAAAACCCTTGGACAGCTCAGTTGGAATCACTGTTTCCCTGTCAGACTGTGGCTGTAACAGTTGCAAAAGTGCATGTGATAGACTACTGTGGCAATATTATTTTGTGTGGGCTTCTAATCAGTTGTGATAGTCATCATTATTTGTAAATGTATAGGTTGAAATTATGGGCAAACCTACACAATTGTATACACATAGTATGTAGTATATACACTATACAGAAATGGTTTACACTGGCAGTTAGGGCAGGGAAGAGAGGCCAAGCAAACACAGTTGGCCACCATCACCTTCATTGAGTTATCTACCAGAGATATTTTGGCATATGCTTTGTGGCTGTTCCTGTCAAGATCACTGTGATAGCCTGTTCACTGTGATACCCCATCATTAGAGGCTAACAAGTGTTGGGTAAAGAGGAACCATAACATCACATCCGTGAGTAGAGGAACACAACAACCATAAACATCACATCCGTGAAAGTAAAGTCAAGAGGAACACAACAACCATAAACATCACATCCATGAAAGTCAAGTCAAGAGGAACACAACAACCATAAACATCACATCCGTGAAAGTCAAGTCAAGGACCAGCTCTCACACCATGAGCTGTACTGGGTATATGGGCTAGCCCCATATTTTTAGACCAATTGACATTCCATGGGAGATATGGTGGATTTGTTCAGGCACACAGTTATAATGTGGGAGTATTTTAGAGCTTAAGTTTGAATTAAACAGAAATCAAAATTAATACATTTCTAAAGTTTAAACACAAGCCACAAACAATGTTGTCCAATTTATTGCCTGGCATATTTCACTAGCAAAGACGGATAGGATGTTTTCTGCTGACTTTAGATTAGAGACAGAGTAACGTAGTACTGCAGAGTTACATATCATACGAGGGGAAATCAATAAGGAAGCCACAAATTGATGTAGAAAAATAACTAAATATGATAACAACTTGAAACCAGTTTATTTGTATACATACATTGTCCCTTTATTTCTCAACATAATTTCCATCAACATTGATGCACTTATCCTATCCTTTTAGCAGACCTCCCAAACCCACTGCATAGAACTGCGTGCCCTGTTGTCTAAACCATGTTTTCACTTCACATTCAACTTCGGCATCATTCGCGAAATGTCTCCCGCCAAGGTGGGGTTTCAGTGATTATGCTGACAAATGTTTGTCCCTGTTTTTGCGGTACATAGCTGTGTAGAAAATGTTACGAGGGCGAGTCAATAAGTAAGTCACACAGTTCTGTGGGATGACACGTAAATTGGAACAAAGCACGCAGTTCTATGCAGCCATTTGGGAGGACTGATAAAATGATGGAATAAGTGCATCAATGTTGGTTGAAATTATGTTGAGAAATAAAGGGACAATGTATGTATACAAATAAACTGGTTTCAAGTTGTTATCATATTTAGTTATTTTTCTACAGCCATTTGTGACTTACTTATTAACTTACCCTCGTATTCAGTGAATAAATGAATTATACAAGGGCTGAAATACTTAAAACACATAAGCAGTGATATTGTTTGAATGTGGTGCATCAGTTTTTCCCATGGTAATTGCAAATCTAGAATGAAGTCTTTCTGATTGCATAAACCTGTCAGGAACTGTCCAATTACTAATGCCTTGATGTATTTGAGCAATCGTTTATTGTTCATCAAATACAATATACAAGATTTCTGTTTTTTAACTTTATGATGGCTATTAATCCAAAATCGCAGAGCTAAGAATTTTATGAACTGATAACTGCACAGGGATTCCTGAAGACTGTAAATCTGTTTTCCACCCATACTGGCATATGTTTGATTACTTGATTTGCTAATTGCTACCTTAGGAAGTAGATTTGGGTGGCTGGTAATGATGCTTGATGCAGTCAGCTGAATATATATCAGATTGTAGATTATAGTTAAGAGTTTCTAGGCTCTTTCAGTGTGTCATCGTAGCAAATTATTCTAGCTCGATTAAACAGGGTCCATACCAGGCCGCACGTATACTGAATAGGTGCAAAGCTATTTAAATTCTGGTACTGGTCCGTCCATGTTCCCTTTTAATAGACAGATCTTTGGATGGTGCCATACTGTCAATGTTGAATTAATATTTCTAAGAATGATAAGGTGTCATTATTTTCGTGGTCAACAGACACAGAAATGTTCTTGTGGGCTTGGTTCATGATGGAGTGAAATGATTCAGTATAGTTGTCTGGTCTCTGGGATGAATAAAATACCTTCACGGTCAAAACGTGTGGCCTGATATACTCTGAGAATTTGCAATTGACGTTGAGGTGTGTCTCTTGGATGCATGCCACATCTATTCTATCTTTATGAAGACGCTTTGTTAGGGAGACTTTCTTGTTATAAACTCCTTCGTCATTCCACTGTAGTATGTTGAGATTGTAGATTCTTATTTTCACATTCTTTATCATTATATCAACACCTATAGTTTCTGTTTGGCTGTCAGAGATAACAAATACTTCGCTGCAAGGTATTGCATTTCGTGTAAGTATTAGAACTCCTCCTTTGTGTCCTTCGCGGTCAAAACGTGTGGCCTGATATACTCTGACTGAGAATTTGCGATTGACGTTGAGGTGTGTCTCTTGGATGCATGCCACATCTATTCTATCTTTATGAAGACGCTTTGTTATGGAGACTTTCTTGTTATAAACTCCTTCGTCATTCCACTGTAGTATGTTGAGTGTCCAGGGTGTTTGGTCAATAGCTCTTAACCTACTCCTCTGTGCCTTTACTCCACAGCACAGGGGAAGGTCACCACCAGTAGTCATGGGTGGACCCCCTTGAGGCAGGGGGCCCGGCACTATCGCCGCCTGATGGGACTTCGCGGGATTAGCACCATAACGATTAATTTTAATCTGTGACATCATGAATTAAATTACGTTGCACTGCTTTGTCAAGCCTGTGGCTCAGTACATCCGATTCCGACAAGCATTTTGTGGGGTGCTTTCCCTAGCCTTTGACTGTCCCCAGTCTACCCACAAGGCAGCAGGTTTGTGTGTCTCTTCATCTGGTTCCTCGCCCTTGACCTGTCCGACATGGGTGACCCTACCAGTAGCTGTGCTACCGTCGGCATAGCTCTTGGGGTCATTGGAACACTCAAACCCCTCTACCTCGTCAAGGTGGACACACGGCAGAGGGGGAAAGTCCTTTACTATTATCTCCACCCCAGTAAGTGAACCAAATGCATTTTTAGTCATCCACTGATCACAGAGCCACTCAACTTTGGCATAATCAACAGCGAATGAAAGAAGAACAATCATAATCAACAAACTGTATTTTTAATTTTGCAAATGTCAATAATTGTATTATTAGTCATAATGGTGTATTACATTTATGTTTGTAACAATGAATAACAATTTCTGATTTATTACACAAGAGTAAATAACTTGGGATATTCCAACACCAGTTACACAAAGTTGACTAGGCAAGTTAACCCAGTGAATTCTGAAATACGATAAACTATGAAAACACTTTCAAATTTACACCAGTAAAGAACTTAAACACAAAGCAAACAAATGTTACACTTATTCACGAAACCCCTGGGCAGCTCAGTCAGCATCACTGTTTCCCTGTCAGACTGTGGCTGTAACAGTTGCCAAAGAGCATGTGATTGACTAGTTTGGAAATATTATTTTGCATAGGCCTTTAATCAGTTGTGATAGTCATCATTAATTGTAAATGTACAGGCTAAAATTATGGGCACGCCCACACAATTGTATATGCATAGTATGTAGTATATACACTATACAGAAATAGTTTAAACTGGCTGTTAGAGCAGGGAAGAGAGGCCAAGCAAACACAGTTGGCCACCATCACCTTCATTGAGTTATCTACCAGAGATATTTTGGCACATGCTTTGTGGCTGTTCCTGTCAAGATCACTGTGATAGCCTGTTCACTGTGATACCCCAACATTAGAGACTAACAAGTGTTGAGTAAAGAGGAACACAACAACCATAAACATCACATCCGTGAAAGTAAAGTAAAGAGGAACTCAATAACCATAAACATCACATCCATGAAAGTCAAGTCAAGAGGAACACAACAACCATAAACATCACATCCGTGAAAGTAAAGTAAAGAGGAACTCAATAACCATAAACATCACATCTGTGAAAGTAAAGTCAAGAGGAACTCAATAACCATAAACATCACATCCATGAAAGTCAAGTCAAGGACCAGCTCTCACACCATGAGCTGTACTGGGTATATGGTGCTGGCCCCATATGTTTAGACCAAATGACATTCCATGGGAGATATGGTGGATTTGTTCAGGCACACAGATTATAATGTTGAAGTATTTTAGAGTTTAAGTTTGAATTAAACAGAAATCAAAATTAATATATTTCTAAAGTTCAAACACAGAATTCATAAACAATACATTGTCCAATTTATTGCCTGGCATATTTTGCTGCATCTTGTCAGTTGCATACTGCTGAGTCACATTCAACACCAGCATTTTTCAGCTGCTGTTGATGTACTAGGCAAATGTTACGTTCAGTAGTTTGCCATTGCTTTCTGAATGACCGGCTCCCATACCAGCACATTATAACACAACGTGACACGGTCTGCAGCACAAATCGGTCACAGCTGAGCTTCGAACGCCTGGTACCCGGCTCACGAACCATGTTCACAAGCCTTTAGCCACGGAGCCGGCTAAAAATGAAGTATACAAGGGCTGAAATAATTAAAACACATAATTATTAATATTGTTTGAATGTGGAGCATCAGTTTTTCTCATGGTAATTGCAATTTTAAAATGAAGTCTTTCTGTTTGCACAAACCTGTCAGGAACTGTCTAATTCTAATAATAATAATAATATGTCTAATTTTAATAATAAAAATAATTTTAAAAAATAAATGTCTAATAATAATTGTTCATTGTAATGGTTTAACTATAACTGTTCATTATATATGTGTGTGCGTGAGAGAGAGAGAGAGAGAGAGAGAGAGAGAGAGAGAGAGAGAGAGAGAGAACGAACGAACGAACGAACAAACAAACTTTATTTTCAAAGGGTTAAGAATTGAACACGCAGGCCCGTCTAACATTCTGCCCTTCTATCACTCTCTTTCATACATTATTTCATTCACACATCATTCAAGGCTAACAAAGAACAGCAACAATATAAAAGATTTGCATTATAAAGGCATGGGCAAAATGCAAACATCAAAACTACATGACACAGTAATATTAGATAATGGTCTGACACTTGTTATTAGCCATGTGGAATATACTGGCCTACAAAAAGGGGATTGGCTGTTATACTAGGGTTTTGCTATTATTATTATCTCAATTATTAAGGGGGAAGGTAATCCGTATTGAGATATGTTCGAATAATTTGCGATTGTCAGAGCCTAGCTACGCAGCAACATCGTTACGGCACCCGGCGGACAAGAGTTGTCGGCTGGCGAGATTCTTACCTGACACGCGACCAGCGCTGACGACAGACGCACGCAAAGCCACGTGACCCCACCAGAGGCAGTGGACAGTGTGCGTGATAGCTTAGACCAAGCTGGGACAGGACTCTGAACGGACGTGTGTGTCGAGAGCAAGGCGTTTGTGTGAATCTCCGTGGTTGTAAGCTGAACGACTGATATCTTGAGCGCCAGACCTATGAGCTGTAATGTGGTTGTGAGTTATATGTTGTACATTGCTGTAATTATCGTTATGTATTTAATGTGGCAATAAATCCATAGAACTTGTGTTGCTGTGTCTTACGTCGAATCACGTTATACTGTACTGTCTCACATGTGTTAGCCAACGAGCCTAATAGAAGATCCTGACATGTGTGGACGTGGGTTGCTCGTCTTTATTTAAGAACCTAATATATTTAGACGTGTGTTGTTCGTCTTTGTTATTTAAAACTATAATTCTTGTACTTGTAAAATTTGTCAAGGTTATAGTGATGTACATGTGATCGGAAATGTCTCAGTGTGATCCATTACTACATTGTCTAAATATGTTTAAGATCATTAGTAAATGTACAGTACATATTGTTTGATCCTGTAAACGTGTTAAACATTTGTGATTTGTGAAAATTGTCACCGTTTGACCTTGTCAACATTGTGATTTTGCCGCCATTTTGACCTTGTCGCCATCTTGTAAACTTGATGTCTTTGTCCTTACTGAATGTCATCTTGATGTAAGTGATGTGTCATCAATGTTATTGAGTGTTCAAATACAGATAGATTGTTTTGTGTATTGAGTTTGTGGAACGCAAAGAGTTTTGGAAAGAGTGTAACTTCTGTTGAAAGAAACACTGTTGACGACAAATTTACGACATACAATTATACTCAACGCCATCCAAACCTAATCAACACTTAGTGACTTGCAGGCACACACCAACAAACACACGCTAACTTATTTCTCTCCAAAAACAAAGCAGGATTTTGCGTACCATCCATAACCCTGCCGTAGAGGTCATTAGTGGTTCCGAAGTACGACCTTACAGTTTTCTAGCCCGATTGCCCAACCATTCGTCACCATATCCAAGGGCACTTGAGTATATTTTTCTTCACTTTAACTTTACGTATGCATTAGTGGGCACGCATCGTATAGTCAAATCAATTGTAAGTTATTTTTCTACTAACCATTTACAACATATTTTGTGTGGTTGATTTTCATTGACATATTTTCTCCATCATGTCGTCATTATTTGATTTCATCGATATGGGTTTAAAATTAAAGTTAGAAGGTGATGAATTAACACAATGGAGTGAGAAGAAATACGCTGAGTACTGTGAACGCGAAGATAGAGCAGCTGAAAGAGCTGCCAAGCAAGCAGAGGCAGAAACAGCCTTGAAACATGCTGAAGTTGAAAAAGCTGCCAAGCAAGTAGAGGCAGAAACAGCTTGAAACAGCAGAGATTGAAAAGCTGCCAAGCAGATAGATAGACAGTGAAGCTTAAGAAAGCAGAAATAGCAGCTCAGAGTAAGAGGGAAGAACTAGAATTACAGTTGAAAATGAAACAACTGGACACTGAGACTGCAATGAATAAAGAGTCAAAGAAATCTGAAAGACTGGAAAAAGAAAACCAGTATAAAAAGTACCAAGGTATCGTTCGTAACTATACCTCGGGTGACTGCATAGCAGCCTTTACCCAAAATTTTGAGACTTTAATGGAACATTACCAAGTTCCACTTTCGGAATGGAATATTTTATATATGAGGAGTCTATCTGGGGAACCTCTGAAAGTCATTGAAACCATCCCCAAAGACCTCAGAAAAGAGTACCATTACATTAAATCTAAAATAATGGCACATTTCATGTTAGATGAAGCAGGGTACAGAGAACAATTCAGTAAACTGAGTCCAAAATCAACTCAAACGTTCTCTGACTACCTCTGTTTAGTCCGAGACATTTTCAGCAAATGGACTTCATCAGCCAAAATTAACAAAAATTATGATAAATTAGAAGATCTCATTATTCGAGATAAAGTTATTTCTTCTATCCCAGCATCTTTTTCTAAGTTCTTGCAGGAGAATGAATGTACAAGTGTGGAAGAAATGGAAAGACGTGGGTCGGCCTATTATACGGCAAATAAACAGTGTTTTACCACTGAAGCTACTGACAGTAACTGGGTAGCAGCAGCCAACTATGAGAACAACTATAGTAGGCAAAAACCACACAGGCCTACCTCTGATAGAGTTAGACAATGCACTCACTGTAAATTGTCTCACCATTTGAACGAGATGTGCGATAAAAACCCAGGGTACCTAACATACTTGCAAAATATGGTAAACAGACAAGACAGTAGAACGTAGATCGTTCAAAAGTGCACGTAAATGTTTTCTCTGCAAGGCTTACGGTCACTATCGTATGGATTGTAGAGGCAGGCATATGACCAACAAAGCCAATGCCGCCTTGTTCGATAGCTCAGCGTCAGAAGACGAAAATCCAGAAAAACATCCTGTACATGCAGCACAGGCTTGTGATGTATTTAGTGCCAACAAATGCACTGTCTGTAATACCTTCAATGAAAATGGTACCTTAACATGCGGGCACGCCGTCCCTATTGCCAATGAGGAAGCTAACTTGGCAATAGACTCAAAATGCAGTTCAGCAAAGAACGTAAGAAAAGTGAACATCACAGACATGAAGACAACACCAGACTTTGTACCATATTGTAATAATGTTGTTAACATCACTCAACCTCATTCTTTATATAAAGAGGTCAATGCTCAACAAGAAAGTGAGGAATTGAACAAAACCTCAAAACTGTCAGTTAGGAAAATTAACATTCCATAAAGGTTACATCAATGACACAGTATGCACATGTGTACGCGACACAGGGTCCTGTCTTATCGGTCTTCGAAAGACCTTAGCTGATCCTAAAGACTACCTAGATGAGTACATCTATTGCAAAACTGTTTCAGGGACAGTAGAGAAATATCCCATGGCATGGGCCAATATAAAATCACCTTTCCTATCAGGCAGAGTAACTTGTGCTTTATTAGACAATCCATGTTGTGATTTATTAATTGGAAATGTATTGAATGTGACAGATTACATAGAGTCCAAACCTCACACAAGGAAAAAAGTTAACACCACAACAAATACTGCCTTAACTACCCCACTCATCATACAACAACATGATAAACAGACCAAGATACCACACCATACCAACGTGATTACCATCTCAGAACAAGAAGAAACAGAAACTGGTGTGTATCAGCACAAAGAAAAAGGTGCAGAAAACAAACAGTTCACAACAGCGAGGAAAGATCACAAATCATCATGGTATATACTATACCTCCTATACTCTCTGTTAACTACACACATAACCAAGTGCACACAGTGGATAGTTATACTTGCACTACTGATTGTAAATACAAAACAAATGTCTTCACAAACAGTTATATTTCCACATCATCATGACACAACACAGATGATATTACTCATGACAAACCAGCAGACTTTGTTACTTATGTCATTACTGTTGAACCAAATTTTGTTACTGCCACTCATAATCTCTATGTTAAATCAACTCATACGAATACCTATGCTGAACAATGTAAAACATCAGTCGGTGGAATTACTGACAAAAATCAGCAACAAATTACCCTACATATTTTGGAAAATATACACAAATTGCAAAAGATCATACAAACATGCACGATTACATTTCACAACTATACATGGTGTATTATTATTGTTTGAACTATTGAATGTATACACACATGTACGAGTGCAGGTTTGGAGATAGCACTCAAAATGATCTCAACATGAAATTTGAAAATCCTTTTGGAAGATTCTAACCGTAACCCACTCTATATTTTTAGATCCAGTAACTCCAGACTGGCCTTGTCTGCTATACGACTCCTCCTATCTGACATTCCTAATATCATTCACTATACTGACGACATCTGTGTCCATACAGAGACAACGACGGAACTATAACATTGACACCTGGACAGGACGTTCTACTACTACTACCTAGTATCAGACAGCACTGACTAACAGTGAAGCCTTCAAAGGTGAGCATGGCTTACCAAGAGATATCATTTTTGGGGTACAGAATATCCAATGGCTTTGTCATGACAGACAACAAAATTGTCTCCAAAATTCTAAAACTGTCACTTCCAACAAATAAGAAACAAGTCCGCAGTTTGTTGGGACTTATTAATTATTACAGAAACTTTATTCCTGATTTTTCAGAAGCTGACTGAGGTTTTTTCTAACTTACTAACCAAGAATAAACCCGAAAAAGTTGTAAACGATGAATGCCTACGAAATGCATTTGATAAAGTTTTGGCACACTTTTCTGATAAGAATTCACCTAATCTCATCCTTAAATTGCCCAACATTCGTTTACCTTTCAGATTGAGAACAGATGCTAGCTCCATTGCGATCGGTGCAGTCCTATTGCAGGAATACAACGACATCCTGCATCCCGTTTGTTTTCTATCAAGAAAACTAAGGCCCCGAGAGCGGGCATGGTCCATTCCGCAATTAGAAGCATTGGCCTTAGTAGAAAGTGTGACGAAGCTGTCCAGATATCTTCTAGGACGTCACTTTATCATCGAAACTGACAACAGTCCATTACGGTATATCAATTCCGCAGTACCATCAAATAATATGATTGCTCGCTGGTCCTTGAAGCTTCAGAATTTCAGTTTTGAAGTTCGCCATATTCCCGGCAGAATGAATACAATCGCCGACCTTTTGTCCCGTTGTCCGACAGACCCAGTAAGCAATGTCTGAGTGCACTGTGTAATATTACACTCAGCCCAACACAGCCACCAATGAGTGAATTTTTTTTTCCATTCACCTACTGTGTAAGGTCTATAATTAAAATTGTGATACGGTTTAGAAACCGACATGTATAATATACTTATTTTAATCAAGTCATGTAATGAGTGTAGTATAATTGTGTAGTGTGTGTTAGAATGAGAACAATATTAATTGTATATATACACCAACAACAATGTCACAGACGCTTAACCACTTACCAGAAGCGAACTTTACCATTGTGACATTTGTGAGTGATTTTCTTCACCGTGATATTTTAACATGTGCAAATGTGGACCGAACATTGACTCCTAAACCACCTCTGCAGCGAAGTTAATCCAAATTGTTCGACGTTTGAACATCAGAAATAAGAACAGTCGATCTTTATCCAGAAGTTGTGAACACATCGGAAATAAGAACATTCCATCATAATCCGTTGTGATACTATAACATCAGACACGAACTGTGAGAACATTTTACTATCCGTTCCGAAATAAAACCGGATCATTTGTGTTCAGACAGTGTAACATCAACCAAATTTTGCGTTTCGTGTATATTTCCGGTGTAATTTAAAAAGTCTAGCAAAATTAGCAGACGACATACAAAATTTCAAAAATTTATGACACTTGTGAAATCCTTTTGAATCTATAAAATATAATATACCAATTGGGTACTTATTTATTTTGATTAGTGTAATCTTAGAATCATATCTTGATTAATGTATTCATATTACCGACTTTTTCTTGTTAATATGAAGAAACGTCAAGCAATGACGCTAAGAAATTAAATAATTATTGTAATGTATAGAATTTCTTGAATGTCAAAATTACTTCCCTTGCATTTGTGAATTACATCAAGGGCCATAATTTGAAACATATTCATTAATGTATATTGTATAGATAGACATTTTGTTGCTCAAATGGTTAGCACAGCAGGTAGGCGTCCACCAAGCATGTCATAGAGCTGCCAACATTGCAAACCAACATAAGAACTCCTGACCAAATGAGGGCAGAGTTTAAGTGTTTAATACGACTAAATACAAAGCCGTATTTCAGTCTGGCTAGATGGTTGTTGCAAAACAATCATATTATTACGTTTTTTTCAAATAGCTGCGAGGTAGATGCGTGAAGCTGGTGCTACTGATCTGACTGGGTATTATTGCAATGAAGGTAACCAGGCATCAGGGGGATGAAACCTGAATTGTGTTAAAAGTTGTACTTCATTTGTCATTTCAATGCAACTTACATTTTTTTTGTATATATTTCTATGCCTTATATGTATTTTCATGCATAACACTGGGAAAAAGTAGTCTCTGACATGAAATTAACACTACCCCAGTATATACATACATCATGAATGAAAGATGGCATCTTTCATTGAGGTACCCGGGGAGAATGTCAGAGCCTAGCTACGCAGCAACATCGTTACGGCACCCGGCGGACAAGAGTTGTCGGCTGGCGAGATTCTTACCTGACACGCGACCAGCGCTGACGACAGACGCACGCAAAGCCACGTGACCCCACCAGAGGCAGTGGACAGTGTGCGTGATAGCTCAGACCAAGCTGGGACAGGACTCTGAACGGACGTGTGTGTACGAGAGCAAGGCGTTTGTGTGAATCTCCGTGGTTGTAAGCTGAACGACTGATATCTTGAGCGCCAGACCTATGAGCTGTAATGTGGTTGTGAGTTATATGTTGTACATTGCTGTAATTATCGTTATGTATTTAATGTGGCAATAAATCCATAGAACTTGTGTTGCTGTGTCTTACGTCGAATCACGTTATACTGTACTGTCTCACATGTGTTAGCCAACGAGCCTAATAGAAGATCCTGACAGCGATTATATGAATAGGGATTGGTGATGTCTTTGATTTCTTGTGGAAGATTGTTCCATAGCTGAGCTGCAGAGTACGTTAAGCTTGTTTTGTATAAGTCAATCCTAGGCTTCGGAATGTGTAGTATATTTAAACATTTACTGTGTCTAGCATTATATTTAAACAATGGCCAAAGGTAATTTGGGGCATTCTGATGCAGGATTTTGTGAATTAGTTTAGCTTTATTGAAAAGCAGGCGTTTGCGGAATGGTAGTAACTGAAGGCGTTTATACAGGCTAGGATTGTCAGATAAATGTTTGCTATAAATTAGACTCATGGCCCGTTTCTGGAGTGAGTAAAGTCGCTTAGTGTTTGAATTAGAACAACCATCCCAGATTGTAGAGCAGTAGTCAAAGTGTGTCTGTATATGAGAAGTATAGAATAGTTTCCTTGTGTCCTCATCAGGGAAGTTTTTAATCTTGGCGAGTTGGTAGACTTTTTTCGCTGTTTGTTTAATGAGCGCTTAAACATGGGAATTAAAGGTTAGGTTTCTATCAATGATTAGGCCTAATGTTTTGTGCTCAATTACACTTTCTACTGGCATGTTATCGATGTGAAGTTGAAGTGATATGTGTGAGCTTTTGTTTTAGTGATGTTAATTTGCATACGGTTTGAATAGCTCCACTTAACTACATTATTTAATTCTTGTTGTAAAGACAACTCCAGTAAAATACAGTCTTCAGCGTTTGTGTACACCGTACAGTCATCTGCAAATAGATAGCAGGACGACAAAAGATGCAAAGGTAGATCGTTAATATATATGGAAAATAATAGAGGGCCAAGAATAGAGCCTTGCGGTACTCCAGTATTGAAGGTAGTGGTTTGAGACAGAGATTTATTATGTGATACTACTTGCTTTCTGTTTGATAGAAAAGATGATATTAGAATGACTATATTAAGGCCAATTTTCATTGTTTCGAGTTTTTTAATTAAAATAACATGGTCTATCATATCAAATGCTTACTTGAAATCAATAAACACAGTTCCACATAGACTGTTGTTGTTTATATTCTGGTGCCAATTTTCTATCATGTTTGTTAGGGCCGTATGGCAAGAATATTTTGGTCGAAATCCTGATTGACTGTCGACAATAAGCTTGTTGCGAACTAAATACTGTAATGTTACTTTATGAATGTGTTTTTCTAGTGGCTTAGATAGTGATGATAGTAAGGAAATGGGTCTGTAATTGTTCAGGAGACCATTGTCCAATAAACCAGATTTAAGAAGAGGGTACACTTTAGCAATTTTGAGAGCTGATGGAAAGTGGCCTTTGGTTAGACACTGATTATATACATAGGTTAGTGATGTACAGATCACTGGCGCAGCACAACGGAGAATCCGGTTGCTGATTCCATCTAACCCAGATGAGGTTGTGTTTTTTAGGTTACTGAGGTAAGTGACTACTTCAGTGATTGTCATTAGCGGTATGTCAGAAAGAATATCGCGAGAGCATTTTTCTAGCAAAATGATGATGATGATGATGAGAGAGAGAGAGAGAGAGTGGGTGTCAGAGAGAGTGAGAGAGTGAATGTGCGTGCACACGTGCATGTGTGTGTGTGTGGAGAGAGTGATTGAGTGAGAAATGGTGAGGGAATGTGTCAGTGCATGCATGCGTACATGTATGTGTGAGAGTGAGTGAGGGAGTGCGTGCGTTCATGCATATGTGTGAGCGAGTGTGATTGAGAGAGTGTGTGAAGGATTTGTGAGAGTGAGTGAGGAGTGAATGAGAGATTGAGCTGGTGTGAGTGAATGAGTGTTAGAGTGTGTGTGTATGTGTGTGAGAGTGAGTGCACTAAGGTAAGAGAGAGTGAGCTAAACATTGAGTGATAGCTTGAGGGTGTGTGTCTGTCTGTGTATGAGTGAGATAGAGAAAGAGTTAGAGATAAAGTGAATGAAGATAGAGAGTGAATGAATGAGGGAAATAGTGAGCATGTGTGTGTGAGAGAGAGAGTGAGCGAGCGAGAGAGTGAGACAGTGGGAGAGTGGATGTTTTAGTGTGTGCGCACGCGCATGTGTGTGAGTGTGTGTATATTGAAAGAATACAGAGAGAGGGAGAGAGAGAGAGAGAGAGAGAGAGAGAGAGAGACAGAGACAGAGACAGAGAGACAGAGAGAGAGAGTTGAGCAGACGCATGTCATGTAACATGCATTTGTTTGTGTATTCTCATCTGTCATATTATGAGTTGAATACCATTTGATTTTATCACGTGTAATATAAACTTATGTACATTACTGTAGTTTGAGTGAGAGAGTCAATGAGTGTGAATGAGAGACAGAATGAGTGAGAGTGAATGTGTGTGTGTGTGTGTGCCTGCCTGTCTCTGTGTGTGGGAGCATCAATATTTTTTACGTCACACACGGTATATGTACACATTTTCCCCCATGTTTAACATTTTTATGAGACTGCTCATGATAATTGTCAGTGTATGTGTGTGAGTAAAGTGTGGGAGTTTGTTCATACTAGTTTCAATGCTCACATGAGGCATTATGTATGTGTCTAGATGTGAGGATGTGTGTGTATGTGTGGAGGATGTGTGGGGATATGTTGTATGGGGATATGTGGGTGGGGGTATGTGTTTGGATGGGTTGGGTTGTGTGGGTGTTGGTAGGATGTGTGGAGGGATGTGTGGGGGTGAAAATAGGTGTGGGAATGGGTGTGGGGGATGTGTGTATGGGTTTGGGTGCGGGGGATGTGTGTATGGGTGGGGGATATGTGTGGGTGTGTGGAGATGTGTGGATGGTTTGGGGGAAGTATGTGTGGGTGGCAGGTTTGTGTGGGTAGGGGATGTGTGTGGGTGGATTGGGGATGTAAGGGCGGGTGGAGAGAAGTGTATGGTGTGTGGGTTTGGGATGTGTGTGGTGTGTTGGTGGAGGATGTGTGCATGGTGTGTGGGTGGGGTATGTTTGCAGTGGGTGGGTGAGGATATGTGTGTGGGTGGGGGATTGTGTTTGGTGTGTGGGATGTGTGTGATGGGTGCAGGGAATGTGTGTATGGGTGGGAGGTATGTGTGGGTGAGTAGGGGATGTGTGGTGATTGGGGGAAGTATGTGAGGGTGGTGGGGGTGTGAGGTGGTATTGGGTGTGGGATATGTGTGTGTGGTGCATGGGTTGGAAATATTGTGTGGTAGGGGACGTGTGTGATGTGCAGGTGGGGGATGTGGATTGGGGCATGTGTGGGTGGGTGGAGGATGTATGTGTGGGTGGTGGGGTGTGTGTGAGTGGATTGGGGATATATAGGTGGTTAGGGAGATGTGTGTGTGTATGTGTGTGTAGGGAGATGTCAGTTGGTGGGGATGTGTGTGTATGGTTTGGGTATATGTGAGTGGATGTACAATGTGGGGGAATGTGTCTGCGTGGGTGGGGAATATGTGGTTGATGGAGCTGTGGTTGGGGGATCGGTGGTTGGAGGCGTGGGTGTGGAGAGGATGTGTGGGTTAGGATGTGTATGAAGGTGGGCGCAGGATGTGTGGGTTTGTGGGGGATGTTTGTGTGGGTGGCGAGGGTGTTTAGGTGGGGGGAACAGGTGAAGGCAGTGTGGGTGGGTGTGGGTTGATCCCACAGTCTGTCTGATAGTAGCATTTCTTACTCGGTCTCGGATTGTTAAGTTGGCAGCTCTCCTCAGGCATCTCATTTCGCAGGTGTTAATTTTGCGAAGGTGTAATTTGGATAAAGTCCAGGTTTGAGATTGATAGCATAGGGTTGGTGTGAATATGCTGTTTATTATCTGTCGTTTTGCGGACATGGGTATGTTTGGATGCTTCAGTAAGGGTGATAGTTGATATGTAAGTGCACTAGCTTTTTGACATCTGATTTCAATTTCTCTGTCCAATCTGCCGTCTTCTGTGATCATACTTCCAAGGTATTTGAATTCTTTAACTTGTTTCAGAGGTGTATTATTTATCTGTATACTTAGTGGGCCTGGCGATCTGCTAACTTGCATTACTTCGGTTTTGGCTGTGTTTATACTCATATTGTATCTGCTGCAGGTTGAACTCAGATTAGTAATATGATTTTGTAATCTGCCCTCATCGCTGTAAAACAGGCACTGATCGTCTGCAAATAGAAGTTCATTTATTCCTTGTGGGTCAGTTGTTTCATCTGGAGCAAAGAGTTCTAAATTTTCTGAATCTCTTCTGTCGAGACTTGCTTCTTTGGAAATTCTGCCCATGTAGATATTGAATAGCAGGGGAGAGAGCACACAACCCTGCCTCACTCCTGTATTGACTGTGAACATATCTGATATACCTTCTTGTGTTCTTACTGCACTTTGGCTCGAGTGGTACATGGCTATGATGTTTTCTAGCAGTTGCCCTTCTATCCCATAGTATTCAAGAATGGTCCATAATTTGTATCTGTCTACTCTATCGAAAGGCTTTTCCTGATCCACAAACACAATATTCTGCTGGTCACTATATTCGATAGTTTTTTCACAAATTTGTCTAAGTGTAAATAATGCATCAGTGCAACTTTTACCTTTCCGAAAACCGAATTGTGCTTTGCTTAGCTGTTGTTCAACTATTGGTCTAGCTCTTTGTTCCAAAAGTTTTGCATACATTTTCCCTATATGGCTCAGGAGTGATATACCTCTGTATGTTTTGCACTCTCTCGTATTGCCTTTCTTTTTCCATATTGGTACTATTATTGACTGTTGCCAATCATCTGGGACTTTTCTTTCTTCCCATGCTATGTTAAAAAGTCTTGTTAGCCATTTAACGCCTGTTTCCCCACAGGCCTGAATAGCTTCTGTGGTTATTCCATCTGGACCTGGTGATTTGTTCTTAGGACTTTTCTGTATAACTGCTTTGACTTCTGCAGGTATGAAATTTGGTTCTTGCTGTCCCTGGCATTTAGGCACAAAAGTGAGGTTTTCTATGTTATGTGTGGGGTTAAGTAGTTCTTGAAAGTATTCTGCCCACCTTGCTAGTCTTTGTTGTGGATTAAATATCGGTATACCTCTTTTGCTGTTTATGAGGGTGGTTGGGTTGTAAGATGCATCTCTGTTTCTCATTGTGGTGACACATTTATAAAATTCTCTTGGGAAGTCTTTGCTAAGGGTCGCCATCTGTTCACCGTATATTCTCCAGGATTCATCTCTAGATGCTCTAATTGTTCGTTTGGCATTACGTCGTGCTATTCTATAAGTAATATAGTCCTGTTCAGATTTAGTTGTGATCCACTTTTTGAATGCTACCTTCTTTTTGAGTACGCTATCTTTAACTTCGCTGTTCCACCAGGCTGTTCTTAATCTTTTGTCCTGCCCTACTTTCTTTGTTCCACATTTATTTTTCAGTGTGTCGAGTATGGCAGCCTTGAAACATGTCCATTCCTTATCTACGCTTGAGTGGTCATCAGGGATGTTCTTATGTAGGTTTTGGATTTCTTGGTTGAATTTGTCTTTAACCGTATTTTCCTGCAGCCTCCTATAATTGATGACATGTGTTGTTACCCTTTTGTTTCTTATTTTCCTGTGTGGCTCATGATGGAGTGAAATGATTCAGCCTAGTTGCCTGGTCTCTGGGATGAATAATATATCATCCAGTGGTACATGTAGCATGTCCTTTGCAGAACCTCACTCCCATAACAACAAGGTTGTTAGGGTTTCTTGGCAAGTTCTGCAGAAGATAGTTTGCTGTTCCTTTCCTCCTGGGTACTGATTGTACTAGTCGGTGGCCATAGCCATTGTCTCTACTGATGAGATCATCTGCCTATCTCTGCAGAGTGCAGACTATAACCACCACAATCTGCCAGCTGCTCTCACACTCCATCCACCACCTGCTTCCATGAATACGGACCGAGATCTGAGGAGATACATGAACACCTATGGTAGTGGGCAGAGCACATGATGATGATGCAGTCTCATATGTCTCTTCAGATTGCAAGCTATAGTTAGCAGCACCACACAACATCACACTTGTAAGGTTTTTCTCCTGTATGTGTTCTCTTATGTTCCTTCAGGTGGTTGGCTCGAGTAAAAGAAGCACCACAAACATCACACTTGTAAGGTTTCTCTCCTGTATGTGTTCTCTTATGTTTCTTCAGATTGCCAGCTTCAGTAAAAGAAGCGCCACAAATATCACACTCGTAAGGTTTCTTTCCTGTATGTGTTCTCTTATGTTTCTTCAGACTGCCAGCTTTAGTAAAAGAAGCACAACAAACATCACACTTGTAAGGTTTTTCTCCTGTATGTGTTCTCTTATGTTGCCCCAGACTGCCAGCTTGAGTAAAAGAAGCACAACAAACATCACACTTGTAAGGTTTTTCTCCTGTATGTGTTCTCTTATGTTGCCCCAGACTGCCAGCTTGAGTAAAAGAAGCACCACAAACATCACACATGTAAGGTTTCTCTCCTGTGTGTATTCTCTTATGTTGCCTCAGACTGCCATCATGAGTAAAAGAAGCACTACAAACATCACACATGTAAGGTTTTTCTCCTGTATGTGTTCTCTTATGTTGCCCCAGACTGCCAGCTTGAGTAAAAGAAGCACCACAGTCATCACATTTGTAGGGTCTCCCTACTAAATGTGTTCTAATGTGGTACTTCAAACTGCCAATTTGAGTAAAAGAAGCACCACAATCATCACACTTGTAAGGTTTCTCTCCTGTATGTGTTCTTATGTGGGTCTTCAGATTGTCAGCTAGAGCAAAAGAAGCACCACAAACATCACACTTGTAAGGTTTCTCTCCTTTATGTATTCTCTTGTGATTCATATTCCTTTGGCACTCTAGATGGTCATCTTGAATCAAAAGATTATCCCATTCATTACATGTGTTTGGCTTCCCTTCAGTATGTGTTCTTTTATATATGTCTACACAAACATTTGGACTAGAAACATCAGATATGTCTCCTGTGTGACTTCGTTGAAAGCTATAATTGACATAACCAAAAATGTCATCAAGAGACTTTGCAAAGCTCTGTGTATGTTTTACTTGTGTTTCCTTATTTTGCTGCTGATAATTCTCAACAGTCAGAGATAGTTTATTGTTTGTATCAAACGCAGAAGACACACTTTCTGAGATTTGACAACAATTGTCATGTCTTACTGATGCCTTAAGACTGTTCTCAACCATTCTTGATTCTGAGTTGCTGTGTTCTGTCATTTCTTGAATAACTCTACTCCCAGCTATGTCTACCATTTTACTAAAGCTATGACTTCTGTCCTCACACAGAACATCTGATAGTTCTTGTTTCACAACCTTCGTGTCTATGCTGTCATATGTCCACTTTTGTGAATGCTCTTGTATGGAGAGGTATGGCCTACTTGGAGACCAAGAGTGTATTTCTGAAACACACATAAGTAAATAATTAATAGACTCATGAATATACAATGCATTGAACAGCTTAGATGATACCAGAACTTAGATACAACAGTTTAGAACATACAACAGTTTAGAACATACATCAGTTTAGATCCTACATCAGCCTAGATCATAAATTGGCTTAAATCATATACCATCATCTTAGATCATACATCATCATAGATCATACAACAGCTTAGATCATACGTCAGCGAAGATAATACATTAGCTTAGATCATAAATCGGCTTAGACAATACATCAGCTTAGATCATATATTAGCCTAGATCATACACCATCTAAGATCAATCATCAGCCTAGATCATACCTGAACTTACATTATACATCAGCTTAGATCATATATTAGCCTAGATCATACACCATCTTAGATCAATCATCAGCCTAGATCATACCTGAACTTACATTATGCATCAGCTTAGATCATACCTGAACTTATATCAGACATCAGCTTAGATCATACCTGAACTTACATTATACATCAGCTTAGATCATACCTGAACTTTCATTATACATCAGCTTAGATCATATATTAGCCTAGATCATACACCATCTTAGATCAATCATCAGCCTAGATCATACCTGAACTTACATTATGCATCAGCTTAGATCATACCTGAACTTACATTATACATCTGCTTAGATCATATATTAGCCTAGATCATACACCATCTTAGATCAATCATCAGCCTAGATCATACCTGAACTTACATTATGCATCAGCTTAGATCATACCTGAACTTACATTATGCATCAGCTTAGATCATACCTGAACTTATATCATACATCAGCTTAGATCATACCTGAACTTATATCATACATCAGCTTAGATCATACCTGAACTTATATCAGACATCAGCTTAGATCATACCTGAACTTACATTATACATCAGCTTAGATCATACCTGAACTTACATTATACATCAGCTTAGATCATACCTGAACTTACTTACATTATACATCAGCTTAGATCATACCTGAACTTACATTATACATCAGCTTAGATCATACCTGAACTTACATTATACATCAGCTTAGATCATACCTAAACTTACATTATACATCAGCTTAGATCATACCTGAACTTACTTACATTATACATCAGCTTAGATCATACCTGAACTTATATCAGACATCAGCTTAGATCAGAATCTGTCTAAATAGTACATTAACTTAGAACAGACACAGCTTTGATAATACATCAGCTTAGATCACACAACAGCTTAGACCACACATCAGCTTAGATCACACAACAGCTTAGACCACACATCAGCCTAGATCACAGAACAGCTTAGACCACACATCAGCCTAGATCACACAACAGCTTAGACCACACATCAGCTTAGATCACACAACAGCTTAGACCACACATCAGCTTAGATCACACAACAGCTTAGACCACACATCAGCCTAGATCACACAACAGCCTAGATCACACATCAGCTTAGATCACACAACAGCTTAGACCACACATCAGCTTAGATCACACAACAGCTTAGACCACACATCAGCCTAGATCACACAACAGCCTAGATCACACAACAGCCTAGATCACACATCAGCTTAGATCACACAACAGCTTAGACCACACATCAGCCTAGATCACACAACAGCCTAGATCACACAACAGCTTAGACCACACATCAGCTTAGATCAGATATTAGCCTAGATCACACAACAGCTTAGACCACACATCAGGTTAGATCAGATATTAGCCTAGATCACACAATAGCTTAACTACACATCAGTTTAGATCAGATATTAGCCTAGATCACACAATAGCTTAACCACACATCAGCTTAGATTAGATATTAGCCTAGATAATACATCATCATAGATCATACATCAGCTTACATCAGACATCAGTCTAGATAATACATTAGCTTAGAAGAGACATCAGGTTACATCATACATCAAACCAAATCATACAACAGCTTAAATTATTTATTAGCTTAGATCACACATCAGCCTAGATCATACAACAGCTTAAATTATTTATTAGCTTAGATTACACATCAGCTGAGATCATGTCTGCCTAGATAATGCATCAACTTAGAGCAGACATCAGCTCAGATCATAAACCTGAGATAATACATTAGCCTTGATCAGGGATGGGCAAACTATGGCCAGCGGGCCGCATGCGGCCTGCCAACTGATTTTATGCGGCCTGTGAGGGAATTTAGAAATAAAATTTTTTACTTCGTTTTAAAGTTATTTTGGTGAATTTTACAGAATTTCATGTAGCGTTATGATTGTTTAAACATATTTGATAAAATTTCTTTCTAATTATCTATTTTTGTAAACAGTCCTTGACCTTCCTATAAAAATGCTTCTTCTTATTCTTTCGTTCGCCTTAAATATGTCTATAACTGCAATGTTGTCTCTTGTATGAATTTAACTGTTCTTTTTAGTTCACTCAACAGTCCATGGAGTTTATCTTCCACTGTCATCTCTCTAGGCCAGAAGGTTTGCCTAGACATGTTGTAATTTGGGCAGTCTTGGAGTATGTGCTCTGCTGTCTAAGACGCCAATCCACATGTGCACATAGCTGATTCACCAAACTTGAATCTTGTATACATGTGGTTGCATAATCTATTGTCTCCTGTTCTGAGGCGCAGAATAATGACTTGTTTTGGTCTGTCTATAACGCGGTAGTCATCTTGAGGAGGTTTTGGTGGCTTTCTGACTGATTTAATCATTATTTTCTTAAAAGAGTCGCTTAAAAGTCAACAGGGTCGACTTCATCGCACGGGATTTTATCCCATATGGCACGGTCTCTTTCTGCAGCGCGGAAAGCGTCAGCGCGGAAAGCGTCGCACAAAGCATGAACTCCGTAGCATTTAGCAACGACCCAAATGAGTCTCCGAAACATTTTAACTTGTAAACCAATGGGTGCGGCCTGGAATCGAACCCACAACCTTCAGAGATGAGTCAAACGGCTAGACCAATTCACCACAGGTAGTATGTGACGGGCACATCAGGCTGTTCTTTTGCTCCTTCCTTAGCTAATCGATCAGTTCTGTCATTTCCAGGTACTCCACAGTGGGATGATATCCACTGTATGGTGACCTTATGCTGACTGCTAAGTTCAGAAAGTAGTGTCCTTAGTACTGGCAATTTCCCAGACATCATTTCATTTTCGTTGAGGTAAGTTTCTTGCAAGCAGCATATGCTTAGCTTACTTTTTCTTGGTCCAAGATGTTTTCTAGTTCTATATTTTTGTTGTTGCTGACTCCTTCCGCATTCCAGTGCATTAGTTTTAGTCTTTGTTTGGTATGGCCAGGTGCTCTATTCTCAGGACCCCTGGCTCGACAGGACATCTGAGAAAGACCTCCAGTAGCTGTGGTTTGACCCTTTCAAGGCATAGGGCCTGGCACTGCACCTGCCTCGGGGTCCAAAGCAGGCAAGCACCATAACATTTAGCAGTAGTCAACATATTTCATTACGCGTGATTGCGTGGCACCCTGATTTCTGTGGTGCGCCTCCTGGCTGGTTGCCTCTGTCTTCAGCACATCTATGTTCGCTGTCAAGCATCATGTCATTGAATAGTTAACATTCCAGCACCCGATCAGTGGCACTGGATAGTGTCATTCCATGTGATTGTACAAAATCTTTAATATCATCAATCCATTTTCTTCTCAGGCATCCTCTTGCTCTTGTATCAGAACATTGATGTAGCCCCAGTGCTGGTAACTGATGTTGCTGCACTGAAGTTAGTTTCTAAACTCTTGTATCAGAACTTTGATGTAGCCCCAGTGCTGGTAACTGATGTTGTTGCACTGAAGATAGTTTCTAAACTCTTGTATCAGAACTTTGATACAGCCCCAGTGCTGGTAACTGATGTTGTTGCATTGAAGATAGTTTCTAAACTCTTGTATCAGAACTTTGATACAGCCCCAGTGATGGTAACTGATGTTGTTGCATTGAAGATAGTTTCTAAACTGTTGTATCAGAACTTTGATGTAGCCCCAGTGCTGGTAACTGATGTTGTTGCATTGAAGATAGTTTCTAAACTGTTGTATCAGAACTTTGATGTAGCCCCAGTGCTGGTAACTGATGTTGTTGCATTGAAGATAGTTTCTAAACTCTTGTATCAGAACTTTGATACAGCCCCAGTGCTGGTAACTGATGTTGTTGCATTGAAGATAGTTTCTAAACTGTTGTATCAGAACTTTGATGTAGCGCCAGTGCTGGTAACTGATGCTGTTGCATTGAAGATAGTTTCTAAACTGTTGTATCAGAACTTTGATGTAGCCCCAGTGCTGGTAACTGATGTTGTTGCATTGAAGATAGTTTCTAAACTGTTGTATCAGAACTTTGATGTAGCCCCAGTGCTGGTAACTGATGTTGTTGCATTGAAGATAGTTTCTAAACTCTTGTATCAGAACTTTGATACAGCCCCAGTGCTGGTAACTGATGTTGTTGCATTGAAGATAGTTTCTAAACTGTTGTATCAGAACTTTGATGTAGCGCCAGTGCTGGTAACTGATGCTGTTGCACTGAAGATAGTTTCTAAATTCCCTCAGTGGAAAATTTCAGCAATAATGGCTAGAACTTCTACCACTGCTGCGCTATGAAGAAAGAATTGTGAAGTGAGCTGTAAGTTTTCCACCAACACTGCAGTCCAAGATGTGAAAGGTCCATTTGGATGTTTGAGGTCATTTCAATTGGAACCTTACAAAGCACCACAAATACTATAAGTACTTCAAGTCTCAGAAGAATCCTGAATGTGCTATGTTAGCAACGTGAGAGGGGAAAAAATAACATGAATGCTAATATGCTGCAACATATGAATGTACATTTCATGGCATTGTATTGTACTGCTGACAATTACAGACTCTAAACTGACTTTGAAGGTCTAATTGCATTGTTAACCAAGCTAATGTGATTGATTCAAAGAAGTTTTTTGGGGGTTTTATTTTTAAAGTGTAGAGAATTTATTCGTTACATTGCCTCGTATCTTCAAGAAGATTTGATATTAAAATAAAGGAAAACCATATGTCAGTAACTTACTTGATGGACAAGCAAACAGATCTGACGATGAGGAGCTGAAACTAAATATTAATTTTACCAGAGAAGGGAAAATAAAAGGGCAGTTCTTTCTGTTGTGCCATTGGAAGATGCAACAAGTGCAGGCTACTTTAAAGCTCTAGAGATGTGTAAATAACTTAAGTGTTCTCACAGTGATATCTTTGACTGGGCCTCCAATAATGGACATTAAATGGCTCATTTAAAAATATGCAGCTTTATATTAGATTTATATATATCTTTCTTAGCCAGTGTTAAACAAAATATATGTAGGATACTGAGTAAAAGGGCCTACTCCTGAATCATGTTTAAATGTCCCACCTGTCGCCATTAGACATTAGTCTACATTAGTAGATATTGTCATAAAATGTTTGTAATTCCACTTAACTACTGCCTGTTTTTGGTACCTACACTTGTATATTCATATCTCTTGGTTTGACTTTCAATTTGACAATAATAATTATTTGATTTAATCAAATAACCATAACCATTAATTGATTTAGCTGTTTCCTCATCAAACATTAGTTCTACTCCTTTTCTGTATGTATTACATGCAGATCAAATTATTGTGTGTTTGTCTGTTAAAACTTTAACAGATCTTCCCCACCTCATTTCACTCATGCCTAGGATATTAATCTTCATATCTTTTGTTATTACATTATGCAACTTTCCTATCTCAACTATGTCCTGACATTCCACGTTCCCATGTTAAACTTATCTTTGGAAGATATTGTGCTGGTTTCCCTTACCTTCCATATTCAAAAGGTGGTCTTTTACATCTGCCTTTAATAGCAACTTCTGATTGTTAGGACAAGAGAGTGTCCTGCTCAGCTCAACTGCAGAGTTGTGCACTGATCCTGATGGACACTTGGTCACACCTATGAACTTGTTTTTCCCAGTGTCTGAATAGATTTACATTCTGCTATAGTATTTTAATGGTATAATGCTTTGACAATTCAGAAAGCAGTGGCAAACTCTGAAATGTAGAATTATCTAGTAAATAACAAACAGTAAATAAATGCTTGGGTTGATTACAACATCCTGTAAAGAAAAGAATATTCAACTAACTGATATTTTATATTGCACTTAATCTTACCTTGACCAACACAGACTTCAGGTTGTTCTATCTTGACACATGATGATAGTTTATTCTCCATCTTATATCTACAGTCAGTCTGAAAGGATTTATAAGTTACATTTGTATGCAAACAAATTATATAAATGGATTTGATATTTTGTATTTCAAGATGATTAATGATACAGAATGTCTTATGGTTACTTCAAGGCATGATTTCTGATATGTTATTCCTCAAGTTCCATTTCAGAATTTGAGTTTGCGAATCTATCATAATGTAATGATATCAGTTTATGATGACAAACATAACCTAACAATACATGACAGCATTATGGAAAATCCTTATTACTTGGGTCACATATTATACACACATTAAAGTTGATGCAATACTTATAGCAACAGCCATTCTTTATTGTATCTTTTCCCCCTTCCATACATCCAATAAAAAGTCTTAAATTCGAGAGAAAAACAAGAAAATCTTGTCATCAATGTTCCCTCTAAACTGCTGCTTAGGAGCAAGAATTCTACTCTGGTAGCTTCTAACATGAAAGTTGTGAGCATGCCTACATTTGACAATGAGATACATTTGGTCCCAATATTGTCTGCTTGTGCATTAAAGCTCCATGATCTGGACTTTGTTGATGACATTGCCTTCTTGTCCCACACATTGAAATGAGATGCAAGATGTAGCTAAACACATTGGATGGGAGGTCACAACAATTAAGTCTACAAATTCGTAGAGAAAGAGAAAGATAATGAGAAAAAAAATCAAGCAGTTGTTTTTTGCTCACTCGCTTAGACCATACACACTAATTTCAACAGTGCTGGACTGAATCTCACGTGTGGATTAGCTCTCCCTATTATGTGTCCCTCACCATCAGGCGAACCAACTCTGACTTCAGAGGCATTTGCAATTTACATCCCCAAGTCAAGGACGATAGGTCAACATTTCAGTCCAACTGTCCGGTGTAGAGTTAAACCTCTTACCTCAGCACACCGGATGTTTAAGAACACATGTTATTATCCATTTGGCCATGCTGACCTACAATCAAGCAAATGATAATCTGATCTCCGTTGGTGAAACTTCACTTCAAGAGGCAGAATTATACACTATATAGACACAGATGGGTCAACATATAAAGACACATAGGTTTACTAAAATGGTATGACAGAATCTCCAATGTGGAACTCCAGGAGAGAACTAAACAAATACAATCTTATCAAGAAGGAATAAAAGATGCTGTACTGTATATGACATACTTTGAGAATAACTGAGAATTGTATTACATGAAAAGTTTTGTCTAGAATTGACTGGGCAAATGAAATAAAGGAAGATCTAAACTCACACGAATAGAGTTAGAGACAGAAATGAATAATATCAGAAGGACATACGCATGAGATAGCTAAAGGTAGAATGGCTTGACTGAATTGATTGATGGCTCATACCAAATGAGGGATGAAGTGATTGATTGATTGATTGATTAATCTAGGAACCGACATCACAGCATTCATGGCATTCCCATAATCGCTCTGTCAGCATCCTCAACAGCCAGTGAAGAGTTCCAACACCAATAGTACCAGTAGCAATTTGATTATATGTCCGTCTCACCTTTCCTCTGAGCATTGAGCGTCGACCAGATCCCCTCGTCACTCCTCGCTGTCTCATTCTTGCCAGACCATGGTAAATGCTGTGTATATACTGAGAAACATAATCGAACGTTCTATAGAAGTAAACAAAGATCTACACCTTTGCTTTATTGACTACACAAAGGCTTTCGATAAAGTGAGACATGTCAACATGATAAGGATGCTTGAAGATCTACAAATTGATGGAAAAGATCTTAGACTTGTAAAAAACATATATTGGAAACAACAAGCTGCCATAAGAGTTGATAATGAAGTAAGCCAATATCAGCCTATTAAGAGAGGTGTGAGACAGGGATGTGTAATGTCTCCAGATCTGTTTTCCCTGTACAGTGAAAGTATTTTCAGAAATATTGAAAATATGGAAGGAATCAACATTGGGGGACGATGCATCAATAACATTAGATATGCAGATGATACAGTCTTGATTGCAGACAATGAACAGGACCTGCAAAATTTAGTAGATGCGATTGTTAAAAAAAAAAAAAAACTCTAATGTTAAATCGTGACTCCTGTATGCATCAGAAATGTGGAGAATGTGTAAACAATTTATTTATTAATGGAAAACAAACATTCATTCATTGTTACTTGTGTAGAATAAAAGGACTAAAGTGGTCTGCCATTCATAATCACTTTGAAAGACACATAGGTTTACTAAAATGGTATGACATAATCTCCAATGTGGAACTCCAGGAGAGAACTAAACAAATACAAGTGTATCAAGAAGGAACACAGTTCATGAAGAAACAACAGTATTGTCTGTAATTAGTAATTAGTATAACCGACAAGGCGAATGAAATACAGGGAGACCTAAAATTACACGAAGGCAAACAGAATGAGGTGAATAATGGAAAGACGGGGGCGGGGTGGATGCTGACAGAGAGGCTCAACTTCATCGCACCGAGTTTTATCCCATTTACTGGGTCTCTTTTTTTCCACAGGGCAGACTGCCGAAAGTGTCGCACAAAGCACGAACTCCGTAGCTCCAGTGACTACACCCAGGCTGCTTGGCCACCGAGATAGAATGACGATATTCAACACCATTAAAAGATAAATGAATGAATGATGTAGTACAATATTCAACATTACCAACAGAGTGCGTATTTTATTGAAGTTTTAGTCTAACATTCAACATACACATTCCGCCATGTTTCTTGCAAGTTCCCAGGTTAATATAAAAACTCAGATATTCTCAAATGGTCAATAGTATTACGAAACAATAATTACGTTCATTCATTCAATTATTCATCATTCATTCAGTAGAATATCCTTTACAGAACCTCGCTCCCATAACTACATTCCGGAAACAGGCGTAGTGGTTGGATTATTTTTGCAAAGGCTAATGAACGAGTCTTGAAAAAGTGGAGTCTGGCATATGAGACTACGACCTCCAGCATGAGAATGGAGGTGGAGGCAGTAACGGCGGCATTCCGGTGGCTAGAGGAGACTACTGCAACACACGTTGTATTCATTACGGATTCAAGGAGTATGCTTAGTAAGGTGGAGAAAGGAATTTTTCGTGTAGAATGGCTATCGTCGCTTCAGAGGTGACCGATTGTGAGAATTGTGTGGATATTTTGCCCTGGCCATGCGGGGGGGGGGGGGGGGGGGGTGAGGGGGAATGAACAGGCTGATAGGCTAGCAGGGAGGGCACCTCTTGGTGGTATTTTGCCTATGGACAAGGGGGAGGTGGTCGTGCGCTTGTGGGACCAGGTGGAGAAGGCGGAGGAACAGATTAGTTTAGTTAGTTTAGTCCTTGGATCAACATCACGGCACACGGTTTAACCCATAAGTGCCCATAAGAGGATCCTGAAATACTTTGGGTAGATTTTTAACTCGAGAATTTGCCCGGGCAGCGCCGTTAGGCTACTCTTTTTAGATTTCCAACTGCCAAGGGATTTTTTTTTACGTTCGCAACAATACACTGATCTCACTACCCACAGACCAGGGGAACTTTTGTATTACTGGAAGTCCAGGAGGATTTTTTAAAATAAATCACGGTCCTCACCGGGGCCTGAACCCGGGACCTCCAGCACTCGAGGCGGACACCATACCTCGAGACCATTCAG
The DNA here is from genome assembly GCA_014155875.1 of Cepaea nemoralis. NCBI lineage: Eukaryota > Metazoa > Mollusca > Gastropoda > Stylommatophora > Helicidae > Cepaea > Cepaea nemoralis. The sequence goes on from JACEFZ010022605.1 coordinate 666,721, forward strand.
CCCCGGAACTGAACAGCGCATAAATCCCTTTGAATATAAATGTTATAGACGGGTTCTAAGAATATCTTGCATAAAGAAAGAACAAATGAACCCATACTTCAAGAGCTGAATACTGAAGAAGGCTGGCTAATAAAGACGATAAAACATAGGAGGAACAGATTGAGAACCCATATGTGGAAAGAATGAGATTGCGGGGGTCGGCAGGGGTTCTGGAAGAATCTCAAACTGAGAGGGAAGACTAGGAGAACTTTTAATCAGATAGCGGTGGAGACGATTAGCCGTATGACTTTTCGCTGGCTGTTGAACGATGGGGCGGAGCACGTATGGGAATGTCATGAGTGCAGTGATGTCGGTTCTAACTCAACTCAACTCAACACAACATTCCGGAAAATCTCTAGATCATAAGCAAGATGTCCCACATCCGTTACACCCATCTGGAGATCATCCGCCACACCCTGCACCCATCTTCTCTTTGGCCTTCCTCTTCTTCTTTTCCCAGGCATATTCCCCTCCATTAGTCATTAAACAATATAAAATAACACAAAGTAATGCAGCTTTATATAACAGAATTGCGACACATACATGACGTTGCGGTGACTAGCCTTCATCAGCAAACAAATACATGCACAAAACACAACATATAGTCACGGAGAAGACCCTCCGGTGACTACATTAAGGCGTAACGACGGGATGAGAAGAATAAAAAGATGGAAAACAATAGAAACAATAAAGAAAAAATGAAAATTAAATAAACAAGGTCCTGTTACCTCAGAACCCCAAGCTGTGAATCATTAGTGTGTCTCAAAACTTTCGTGACGTTTCAGATGACCAAAATATTTACATTTTCTATGTTTTATCGTCTTTAATAGCCAACCTTCTGCAGTATTCAGCTCTTGAAGTATGGGTGCATTTATTCTTTTCTTTATGCACGATATTCTTAGAACACGTCTATAATATTTATATTCAAAGGCATGTATGCGCTGTTCAGCTTGTTTAGTAAGTGTCCAGGTCTCACAGGCGTATGTTGCAATGGGAAAGACGTATGCTCTTAAAGATCTGAATTTTATAGTTCTATCTGTCCTACATTTGATATTATCGACCCCAAATACGCAAACTCATGGATAGCCTTCAGTTCATAACTAGAAAGTTTGATTGATGACGGTGTACCAACATCTTGTTCCAGCACCTGTTTTATTTATTTATTTACTTATTTTTTAGGCTGATGGTGAGCCCAACGTCTCTGCAGGCGGGAGCCGTTGCAAATCTTCTTCTGCATGAGTAGTCAGTGCCGCATGTCTGCAAAAAGTAGTTCTTTTATGCATCTTGATTTCTTCTTCTTCTTCTTCGTTCATCCGGAGTTTTTTTTCGGATGTGACTGCGTTGTGCCTGTTTACAGCAGAGCTGCGTTCTTGCGCCGTTAGGCCGACACATCCGACTTCTGCGGGCATTTGTTGACCGGGTTAACCTTCCCGGGGGTTTCTTAGGACGTTTGACTCTCACTGTTGTGGTGTTATCCCCCATCCCAGCTGGTCCATATAGAACAGCCAAAGATCCTGGTCAGCCCTCAAGGGAAGGCAGGGGCAGACCATGGACATTCCCCGCCATCCAAGGAGGCTTCCATAATTGCAGAGCCGATACATAGCGCTGTGGTACTGGGCTCACCCAAGGAATCGTCACGTCCTGCACATGGCTGCTTAGCCTCACTTCCGTATATTGGGCCTTCCGTTCACCATAGGCTGTTCTTCCGGAAACCAGAAGTATGCAGTCTGCAGATGACATCCACACAGTGAGCTTTCGATTCGGACTTTCCATGTAATGGATTTGCTATCCAAGCAATATTCCATTTCGTGCCACTAGGACACTTTTCCACCTTTTATGAAGTCCACACAGTGGGCTTTAGATACGGACTTTCCACGTAATGGATTTGCTATCCAAGCAATATTCCATTTCATGCCACTAGGACACTTTTCCACCTTTTATGAAGCCCACACAATGGGCTTTTGATTCAGACTTTCCACGTAATGGATTTGCTATCCAAGCAATATTCCATTTCATGCCACTAGGACACTTTTCCACCTTTTATGAAGCCCACACAATGGGCTTTTGATTCGGACTTTCCACGTAATGGATTTGCTATCCAAGCAATATTCCATTTCGTGCCACTAGGACACTTTTCCACCTTTTATGAAGCCCACACAGCGAGCTTTCGATTTGGACTTTCCACATAATGGATTTGCTATCCAAGCAATATTCCATTTAATGCCTCTGGGTCTTCATGCACCTTTAAATGTCAACCTGTATGTAGTTAAAGTAAGCTGCGGTCAACTTGAGCTTGTTGATATCTCCATAGAGCTTGTCCTCAAATGAAGCAGGTGTGGGCCAAAATATCTTTCTCTGTTCTGCATACGTTGGGCAATCCTGCAGCAAATGTTTTGCTGTCATTTTTCCAGTTCTACAATTACATTCATCGGTATCTCCTATCTTTAGTTTATTGAACAAGTGGTATTTCAGCCTGTTATGTCCTGTGCGGAGTCTGAAGATTGCTACTTGTTCTCTTCGGTCGAGTTTGTAATATGCATCATCCTTCTGATGGCCTGGATGCTCAGATTCCCATTTGGTTCTATAAGTGCTTTTTATCAACCTCTTTGCCTCATTATAGGTTATGTCTATGTCAGGCTGTGGTAGTCGTCCGCCCTCTTTTGCCAGTCTGTCAGCCTCTTCGTTTCCAGGTATACTGCAATGTGATGGGATCCACTGTATTACAACTTTTTTGGATTTCTGGCATAGACCATGGAGTGCTGCTCTTAGGTCAGTTAGTTCTGTGCTGTTATTGCTCTTGAGTATTGAGACAGCTGACTTTGCATCTGTGAAGATAGCTATTTGCTTCTCTTTATTTTCCTCCACCAGGAGCATTTCTGCTGCAGTTTTCAAAGCCTCTACCTCCGCTTTGAAGTTACTTGAAAATTTTCCAGTTGCCATTGAATGTGTTTTTTTCACTCCATTTTTTAAATTTAGGAGAATTCCTCCTCCTCCATTCTCTATTGAATTTTTGGCTGATCCATCTGTATATGCATGGGTCCAATTCCTGCTTGGGTAATGTTCTTTTATGTAGTTTAGGGTTATTTCTCTTCTTTCGGTTTCATGCTGAGTGTTCTTTTTCTCAATACCAGGAATGTTTTCTATCATCTCAGGCAGTTGCTGCTGTCTCCAAGCTGGGAACTTGTGTGCATTGTGTATGGGCTTGACTGTTGATATGTTAAGTATAGGATCTGCCCTAATCCTTCGTTTTGCAGTTTCTACAAAGTTGCTACGCTTCAGTCTTCCCTTTCCAAAACCATTAAATCTGTTGTACATAGGGTGGTCTGTCAATCTTCTAAATTTTTCTGCTTGTTGCTGGGCTCTGCTATCTCTTCTATCCTGCATTGGTTGTAAACAAGTGATCTTTTCTAGTTCATTAATAGGCGTTGTCTTCAGGCTTCCAGTTATGATTCGCATTCCTTGGTTTTGGACTCTACTTATTTTGTTAAAGTTTGACTTAGCTGCTGTTGCCCAAGCTGCAATGCCATATTCCAGTACTGGCCTCACCCGTCCAGTATATAACTTCTTGAGAACTTTCTCATCTGCTCCCCACGTTGTACCAGCAAGCTTTTTCATGATTGCCATTCTCTGCCTTGCTCTTGTTCGATTTTTCTCAACCTGTGTCTTCCATGTCAGGCGACGATCAAAGGTGACTCCTAGATAGTTTGGATTTTCTTCATGGCGCAATATTTTTCCATTCAATACCAGCTTAGGTTGCTGAGTTTTATTTGAGAGGGAGAACACTGTGCATGTTGTTTTCTCCTCACTTATCTTCACTAGCCATGATTTTGACCAGTCCTCTAGTGCTAATAAGGCTTGCTTTATTCTGCTGTTAGCTGTACTAATATATTCTTCAGATGTCCATATGGCTAGGTCATCTGCAAAGGAGGATGTGTGTACTCTGGCTGGAAAATTTTCTGTGATGTCATTTATATATGCTAGGAATAATGTTGGTGAAAGAACTCCTCCTTGGGGGACACCTTGCTCCAGCAGCATCATTTTGCTTGTTTGTCCTTGTACTTTTGTCCTGGCAGTTCTGTTCTCAAGGTAGTGGCTGATCCATTTATACATTTTTCCACAAACATGCATGTTTTGCAGTTTTACTTTCAGTCCTTCCTTCCATACTTTATCAAATGCTTTTTCTAAATCTATCCAGACTGCTAGTGTGTGCTTTTTCTCTTGGAAGGCATCCTCTATTTCCTGAGCTATATAGGTTATTTGATCTTCAGTGGATCTGTATTTTCTGAATCCTGCTTGGTGTGGTGTTAAGAGTTTGTTTTCTTCCAGATGCCATGTTAGCCTGCCATTGATAATGCGTTCCATTAATTTTCCTACACAGCTAAGTAGACTGATAGGTCGATAGCCATTTGGTTCTTCCAGGTCTTTTCCTTTCTTTTGGGACTGGTATTAGTATAGCTTCCTTCCATGCCTGTGGGACTATTCCTCTCTTCCAGCTGTTATTTAGGACTGCTAGTAGTTTCTTCTTTGCCTTGGTGCCTAGTCCTATTAGCATTTCATTTGTGATTCCATCCTTTCCTGGTGATTTCTTCTTTTTTAGGGTATTCATTGCCTGTTCCATTTCTTCCATTGTTAGATTTGCCATCATATATTCTGCTGCTGTCTCTGTATTTCTATGATGTATCTGTTTGTCTTTGATTGCTTTCTTCTGTTCGGTTGTAATATCAATGTGGTTTGCATTTGCATAGTGTTCCATTAGTGCATTTGCAGCCTTTTTGCCTGTAAGCAAGGCATTTCCTTGTTTAATTGTTATTTGTTTGTTTCTAGGTCCTTCATTGTTCATGGCTTTCACTAGTTTCCATAGTTTGTTTCCATCCCTGTCAAAATTCAGGTTTTCTGTTTTTTCCCTCCAACAATCTCTTGTTGTTTGATTTACTGTTCTTTTATATTTTGCTGAGATGGCTTTGAGAGAGATGTTTGCTTCAATTGTTTGTTCTCTCTCTGCTGTCTTCCTGGCATCTTCAACTTTGTCCTCCAAACTTTGTAGTTCTTCAGTCCAGTATGGTTTGTAATTTTTCCTCGCTCCTCTTGGAATGGACTCAGTGGCTGCCTGTATTATCGCTCTGTTTAGACTTTCCACCATTTGCTTTATGTTTCCATATCGTGTATTTATGTTTTCACAATATTTGTCTGTTAGTATGGCAAATCTGTCCCAATCTGCTCGTTTATAATTCCAGCGGGGCAAGGGCTTTTGCTCCTGTGGAACATACTCCATATTCATTTCAAGCTTGATTGGTCTGTGGTCACTACCTGCTAATTGGTCCAGCACATGGCGATCGATTTTGTGGAGGATGTCTCCTGTGCAGAAAGCTAAGTCTGGAGTAGAAGTGGTAAGCCATCTTCTGGAGTAGAAGCTCGGTGTGTCATCCGCTTTGTTGAGTAGATGGAGATTTGAGTCTATTTCCCAGTCCTCCAATTCATCTCCTCTTTTGTCAGTATCTGGGTATCCCCATCTTTCTGAACGGCTATTAAAGTCTCCAACAATAATGCAGTTTGTGTCAGTTATTTTCATGTTTGAGAGTGTAAGGTCCTTATCTGCTGGGCTATACAGATTGTAGATTCTTATTTTCACGTCCTTTATCATTATATCAACACCTATAATTTCCGTTTGGTTGTTAGAGATCACAGATACTTCGCTGCAAGGTATTGTATTTCGTGTAAGTATTAGAACTCCTCCTTTGTGTCCTTCGCGGTCGAAACGTGTGGCCTGATATCCTCTGACTGAGAATTTGTGATTGGCGTTGAGGTGTGTCTCTTGAATGCATGCCACATCTATTCTATCTTTATGAAGATGCTGTGTTAGGGAGTCTTTCTTCTTGTAAACTCCTTCGGCATTCCACTGTAGTATGTTGAGTGTCCTTGGTATTTGGTCAATAGCTCTTAACCTACTCCTCTGTGCCTTGACTCCACAGCACAGGGGAAGGTGACCACCAGTAGTCATGGGTGGACCCCCTCGAGGCAGGGGGCCCGGCACTATCACCGCCTGATGGGACTTCACGGGATTAGCACCATATCGATTAATTTTGATTTGTGACATCATGAATTAAGTTACGTTGCACTGCTTTGTCAAGCCTGTGGCTCAGTACATCCGATTTCGACAAGCATTTATTCGGGATGCTTTCCCTAGCCTTTGACTGTCCCCAGTCTACCTACAAGGCAGCAGGTTTCACGTTGCACTGCTTTGTCAAGCCTGTGGCTCAGTACATCCGATTTCGACAAGCATGTATTTGGGGTGCTTTCCCTAGCCTTTGACTGTCCCCAGTCTACCTACAAGGCAGCAGGTTTGTGTGTCTCTTCGTCTGGTCCCTCTCCCTTGACCTGTCCGACATGGGTGGCCCTACCAGTAGCTGTGCTACCGTCGGCATAGCTCTTGGGGTCATTGGGACGCACAAGCCCCTCTACCTCGTCACGGTGGACACACAGCAGAGGGGCATCTTGATTTTATTCTGGTCTTTGCCTTGAGTCTTGATGGGCTAACAAGAATACCATCAGATCTTGTATGGAGGTAGGCTATATACCTTCAGTGGCAGTCCCAAATGTCTGTCTTAAGAGAAGGGCGAAGAAGATACCAAAAGTGTAGGTGCAAGCACGCAGCCCTGCTTTACCCGCTGCTGATGCTGAATGACTGGGATGTTAAGCCAACGAATAACATGGTCCACTGCATATTTTCGTGACATGATTTCACGAGACTTAGCAGGATGGGTGGACATCCTATCTTCTCAACGATTTTAAAAAACGCCTTCTCTTGCAAACGAAGTCAAATACCTTTGTGAGGTCCATGAAGGCAATATATAAAGGCTTCCTCTGTTCTCTGCATTTCTCCTGGAGCTGCCTGAGTGAGAAAATCTTGAAGATGGTGGGCCTGTTGAGTCTAAATCCGCACTGTGATTCAGGGTAAAATCTTTCAGCAAGGATGTGTAATCTTTTTAGGATTACTCGAGCGAAAATCTTGCTTGTAATGCTGAGTAGGGAAATTCCACGATAGTTGTTGCAATCGCTTCTGTCACCTTTTTATTTAAAAAAATAAATAAATAGTAATTTCTATTTGCAGACGATCAGTGCCTGTTTTACAGCGACGAGGGCAGACTACAACATCATATTAATAATCTGAGTTCAACCTGCAGCAGATACAATATGAGTATAAACACAGCCAAAACCGCACTAGTGCAAGTTAGCAGATCGCCGGGCTCATTAAAGTATACAGATAAATAGCACAACTCTGAAACAAGTTAAAGAATTCAAATATCTTGGAAGTATGATCACAGAAGATGGCAAATTGGAGAGAGAAATCGAAATCAGATATCAAAAAGCTAGAGCACTTACATATCAACCATCGCCCTTTCTTAAACATCCAAATATAGCCATGTCCGCAAAACGACAGATAATAAACAGCATATTCACACCAACCTTATGCTACCAATCTCAAACCTGGACAATATTCAAATCACACCTTCGCAAAATCAAGAACTGCGAGATGAGATGCCTGAGGAGAGCTGCCAACTTAACAATCCGAGACGGAGTAAGAAATGCTGTTATCAGACAGACTGTGGGATCAACACCTTGTGCCACATTTATTGAAAGACAGAAGATCAAGTGGTTTGGCCATGTCGTTAGACTGCAACACCAACAACTACCATCACTGGCCTTACATCAAAGATCATCTGCGACAACACCAAGAGGACACACAAGACGACAATGGATTGACGACATCAAAGACATTGTACAATCACACGGAATTACACTATCCAGTGCCACCCACAGGGCGCAGGAACGCAGATTATTCCTCCCCACGACGCTTAACGGCAGAAGTGGATGATGATGATGATGAGGAGGAAAAGGGAGGAGGCGGGAGAGGGAGGAGGAGGGAGAAGGAGGAGGTAGGAGAAGGAGGGGTGAGGAGGAGGAGAAAGAGGGAGGACTGATGTGGAGGGAGGAGGAGGGAGGAGGTAGAGGGAGGAGGAGGAAGGAGGAGGGAGGAGGAGAGGGAGGATGAGGGATGAGGAGGAGGGAGGAGGAGGGGGAGAAGGGAGTAGGATGAAGAGGGAGGAGAAGGAGGAGGAGAGAGGAGGAAGGATGAGAGGGAGGAGGATGAGGAGGGAGAAGGAGGGAGGAGGATGAGAAGGGAGGAGGAAGGAAGAGGAGTGATTAGGAGGAGGGAGGAGGGCGAGGAGGTAGGAGGAGGAAGAGGGAGGAGGAAGGAGGAGGAGAGGGAGGAGGAGGAAAGAGGAGGGAGAGGGAGGAGGGGGAGGAGGGGGAGGGGAAGAGGTAGAGGGTAGGAGGAGGAGGAGGGGAGAGGAGGAGGATTAACGCATATGCCTGTAGATAACTGCAGCGAAAAGGTGGGTCTGTCTATCTATCTGACCCGTCGTGGCTTCGCCCAGCTCCTGGCGGGGAGCGTCTCATTAAATTCATACAACAACAAAAAAGTAACTTAAAAGAATGTCCTTCCACACACCATCCATTATTTTTAATGAAAACTATTGTTAATCACCTGCATGACTGTATATAACTTCTTTAGCATAAAAAGATTAGTTACAATGTTATGCATTATGCATTATTTTTATGAAAACGTTGAAAATGCCTTAAAGATTATATCATTATTTATTATAACTCTTATGCTTGTAAATAACTATAGACAAAGAGTTTATAAATCTTTGAAAACCATGCAACAATATGACTATAAGGTATATAGCAATGTTATTAAAAGTTATGCCCCTTGAAATAACTTTTCTAGAGTTAAGTCCCCTCGCTATATAGAAATTATAATGAAAAATGAAAAATGAAATAATATTAGGTAAGCAGCCGACTTCACATTAAAAAAATATAACAGTTGACAGCGCGGGCATGAGAGGAAGACGTGTAGAAAATTTCATCTCAATCGGATGCACCGTTCGCGAACGCATAAAGGACACACACACCCACATAAGTCTCTTTTATATATAAGACTAGCTGACCCGGCCCGGCTTCGCCCAGGCCCTGGAGGGGATCTATCTATCTATCAGTCTGTCTGTCTGCTTGTTTGTCTGTCTGTCTGGCTGGCTGACCCGGCCCGGCTTCACCCAGTCCCTGGTGGGGAGCATCTCATTTAATTCATATAAGTAGCCGTATAAGTATAAGCTCTCCCGTTCCCGACTGTCTGTCTGTCTGTCTGTCGGTCGGTCGGTCGGTCGGTCTGTCTGTCTGTCTGTCTGTCTGTCTGACCCTGCCCGGCTTCACCCAGTCCATGGTGGGGAGTGCCACAAAGCAACTATCAAATTATCCCGCAATTATCAAACTGGCAACGTCAACGTTGAAGCAGTAATAAGCTCACGTGAACTATCGAACTGTAATACGAAGAATCAACCGACGCCATCCTAAACAACAGTACTCACACATTCTTTTAATGATGCGCTGGACCAATACAATGGATTCATCTATAAAATGAATTGTCCCTTTTAACACAGGAACGGTATTCACACAAAATATTTACGACTCTATCCCGGTAATGTCCGACTGTAGTTAGGAGCTCAATCTATCTCGCTGTTCTCATTTTTCACCGATTGTCTAGGTGTTCCATGCCTTCAGGTCCTCCTCTCAATATTGACACTTTCTTCGTTAGACATCCTCCACCTGATAGTCCTCAGCCAAGCCTTTGCCTTCTCACAACCAAATCTCCAAACGAACACGGGCTTCACACAATATGTCGCGCTTCAGCCGAATCACACAAGGTCCTCTCCCTTGTCCTTTCTGTTGATAACTGACGTCACTCCTTTGTGTTCTTTATCAACAGTTTCTTGTGGTGTTTTCCTCTATGATTTTCCACCGCTTTTTCCGATGATGTCATTATGTCTAAACGCAATGTGGCAGGGAGCATCTCATTTAATTCATATAGTAGTCATATAAGCTCCCGTTCCCGACTGTCTGTCTGTCTGTCTGAGCCGTCCTGGCTTCACCCAGTCCCTGGTGGGGAGCATGTCATTTAATTCATATAAGTAGTCAAATAAGCTCCGGTTCCCGATTGTTTGTCTGTCTGTCTGTCTGTCTGTCTGTCTGTCTGTCTGTCTGTCTGTCTGTCTGTCTGTCTGTCTGACCCGGCGTGGTTTCGCCCAGCTCCCGGCGCACAGTATCTTAAAGAATTTTTTTTTTTGGATCACCCCGGCCCCCGACCAGACCAGGCGCACTACTGTGGGGGGGGGGGGGGATGCAGCAAGTGCGTCTGATCCTAGCCAAAGGACCGAGAATGATCATCCCGGCCTCTGACCAGACCAGCACACTACTGGAGGGGGGGGGGGGGCAGCAAATGCACTTGACCTTAGCCAAAGGCCAGGATGCGATCTCTTAGCCAAAAGGCCGAGAAGTGATAAGAACAGATTTTTTTTAAAAACGTTTATTGAGTGTTAGAATTGTTGCAAGGTGTGTTGTTAGTGTTATTACAGAGCGGTGCATGTGGAAGTGTAGGTGACATATGCGCAAAAATTTTACAACACTTATTCCAATCTTTTTACATTTGAAATGGGGGTAGTGAATTTTATTTACATAATATGAAGAATGAGTAATAAATTAAGGCTTAATCATGTTTTGCTATTTAGGGACAGTGGTTGGTGATACTTATGATGATGATGATGATGATGATGATGATGATGATTATGATGATGCTGATTATGATGATGTAGATGACAACATATATGGTGTGTTTATGATATATTTCCCTCATACACTCTAAAAACTATTCTTCTCTCCCTCTTAGAGTCTTTCCATACCCTCGTACTAATAATATATACATTGAATGAAAAGTTGGCCTAGGAAGCGATGTAAAACGCTAGATAAAAAAGAATAAATTGGTTGACTGCTATGTTAAACGCACGAGGCCAAACCCAACCAAGCATTCATGGGTATAATACCAGCCCGATGCTCTGGCTGCCATAGGCGGCCGTAATAGCTCACGTGGGAGAGCGTTAGACTGAAGATCTGGTTGCCATTCCTCTCCTCAGGCGTTCTGTGCAGATCAACTCTGTCAAAGTGGCAAGGTGCCCGCTATATATTCACACACACACACACACACACACACACACACACACACACACCCACACACACACACACACACACACACACACACACATATATATATATATATATATATATATATATATATATATATATATATATATATCCCATTCTTGCTTGATTGATGGTAATGATGGTGATAATGGTGGTGGTGGTGATGATGATGGGGACGGCAACTACTATGATATGGTGATGATTTCCCTTTATTTACCCTAGACCCATCCTCCTCGCACACTTATATTTTTTTACCACACCATGCATTCCCTTTCGCACCTAATATATATATATATATATCATTTCTGTTGTGACGCTGTCTGAACCGGGGGTCTTGCCAGATTTCATATGGTTAAGCGCATTCTGAACCTCCATCTTCAAAATTGCTGGTCCTTCATTATTATTTTGGACATCATACTGTTTGTCTCTGTTATCATCATAAAGGTTTTTCACGTAATCTGACCATTCATGTAAGATCTGATCTTTTTCTATTATGACTCTTCCATCTTTTGTCTTTAGGCAGCCTGCTGATGTACGTGTTCTTTGATTAGTAAGCTCCTGAATTCTTTTGTGCATTAGTTTCGCATTGTTACTGTTGTGTTGTTTTTCAATTTCTCTGCAATTTTTCTCAAGCCATGTTTCTTTTGCCTCCTTACATAAGGTTCTCACTTTTCTGTGAATTTCTTCATATTTGGCAGGATTATTTTTGTTCTGTCTTCTTGTTTCCATTAGTTGTAAAATGTCTTCAGTCATCCATGTAGTAATATAAAAACAGTACAAATTCACCCATATATAACTACCATGCATACGACCATTTTTTTAAAACTACTATATCCATGCGTGCTGGGAAGTCGCATGACCAAGTAGCGAGAAGAGGTCACAGGCGCAAACTGTGAAACAAAGCCACGCAAAGGGTGTGCGAGGCACACACCGCTCCCGTGTCAAACCCGCCATTGTTGTAGAAAATCTCCGTCGTGGAGGTCGTTTGCCGAGGTTGGAGTCCAGTTCAAAACACACACGGATAATTACTACAAAGCATTCCTGTATACACGCCTCCCCTGCAGATAATTTCGCAGCCGGATCTGGTACAAGCCCTCTCGACACTGCCATAGATTTAAAATTGTACACCTTGCGGCACAACTCAACTATCGTCTTGACAGTATTATATGTAAAAATCAAAACATAAAATGTATATGTATATTCTACTATACAAACACCCACATATGTGTTTGCCATAACCGCCTTTTTCCTATGTTTGTTTCCCCTGCTACCACTCTCACCATCGGCTCCCACTCCGCCAATCAATACCACCACACCTCTCGGTAATAATGGCAATGGCAGTAAACATGTTAAAACCAAACCAGTGAGGGCGACAGACGTGTCAACAAACAGGGAACACTAGGGGGGATGAGGGAGTCTAATAATAATAGCATATTTACATGGGAATAAGAAGTGAGAAGGAAAGATCGAGAAAAGAGGAGGCGTTAGAACAGAAAGCAAAGGGTCAAAAGGTAGATGAAGTTATATAACACTAAAAATGAATCGCAGCCCTCACTCAACTCCCACAAAGCAGTTAATGAGTTATGTATTTAAAAACCAAATTTTATATGCATTTGTTTCTCTGAGGAGTTGCTTTTTGCAGCTAATGGTGCAAATGCGACGTTCTCTCTGGAGAAGAATTGCAACGTTTATCATTTGTATTCTTCAATGTTCGCTTTGAGTTGGTTTGCCAAATAGCGAATAGAGGTCACAGGTGTGAACTGTAAAAGGCCAGACATAGGTTTGCTAGGCACACATAGCTCCCTTGTCAACACACGCCACCGCGGTAGAAATTTCCGGCATGGGTGTCGTCTACCTAGGAAGCAGTGTAAACCCACGACACAGAGGTTGGCCTCCAGTTCAAAAACACACGCGGCGAACTACTACAAACCATTCATGTATACACACTATCGCTGAGGAAATTTTCACAGCACGAAACGGTTTGGGACAATCCCGCTCGACATTGCTACAGTTTTTAGATTTCTTTCGCCTTGCGGCACAGGCCACACAGTTTTCTGTCAAGACGGTCAGGTGTCAATATTGTATGAGAAAAAACCAAACATAAAAAACATGCATATTCCACATTCTACCATACAAGCCCACATATATGTGTGCATGTCCACATTCGTACATATTATAAGTATTTAAATTGGTAAATAGATAAGCTGGTTTTAGTTCGTTATGTCTGTGTGTTTGTGAATATTTGTGTTATTTTATTTTGGAACATGTGCAGTATTAAAAGCGAATTGTACGTTTTAAATTTGTATGATGCTCCATTTCTACAGGACCATACTAGTTACCTGTATTCTGCCAGTGAAGTTAGCAATTTCGTGTGGTTGTCCTTGGTGGTTTTAGGAATAGTATTTAAAAAAATGGCTTTGTACATATCTGTTTTCTTTTTAGTGAATGTTTCAATGAGTTGTCTTAGTGTGTCTAGTGCGGCTTGGACTGTTGGACATGTGTAATAAATGTGATCTTCAGTTTCCTGTATGTTATTTCTGCAAAGATGACATTGTGCTATTTGTTTTGACCTGTGTGCTTGTTTTTGCTTAGTTGGTGACATGTTAAAGATTAAACGATATGTAATTTCTCTGGCTTTGGGTGTGATGTGTGGGTTGTGAAGATTAGTGAAAGTACATGTGTAGTCTTGTATGTAGTATTTTTGTCCTCTTTTTATTCTAAGTCGTAGTGGGGGTGCTTGTTGTTTGACTAGATATTTGTAAATCTGGTGTGTTGTCTGGTGTATTAAATGCTCCCGTCCTTGAAGTGCGTGTATACATGTCTTTAGAAAGAGGGTAGTGTTCCAAAGTGGTGTGGTGAATTGAGTTGTATTCTTCGAAGGTGTTGCAGTCTGAGTTCTATGTAATAGAGTGCTAGTGGGTGCTGTTCTGGTTGATTGAGGATATGTCCTATGTGTTGAATTCTAAGCGCTTGTATTTGTGTGTGTGTGTCTTGTAGTGAAAAACCTTGTCTTTTGTCCTGTATGAGTGTCTTATTTTGTATTCAATAGATTGTGCTGCCAAAGATAAAACGTCTGATATGTTTGTTGATGTTTGTGATTGTCTGTTTAGGAGGGTCTAGCACTGTGACTAAATATACAATTTTGGGAATGATGAATGTGTTAACTATAGTGCTCCTACCAAATATTGTGGATGTCTTATACTTGTATCTGTGCAGCATGTCTATAATTTGTTGTGTGAGGTTTTGCCATGTCTGAGCATGTATCTGTCGGGAGTTGTTAGGGAATGTTATCCAATAAAGCCTGATGTTGTCTGTCGTTGTTAAGTCTGGAGGAAAGTCTGCTTTGTTTCGCCACTTACCGAGACCCATTATGTGTGATTTGTATATGTTTAATTTTGCACCACTCCCCTTGTCAAACTGTGTAAATGTGTGGAGTATATTTGTGATGGATTTGTTGTTAACGGGGAAGAAAGCAGTGTCGTCTGCGTACGCGAGCAACTTCCTCTCTCCTCCCCCAGGTATAAAAATACCTTTGATGTTCGTGTCCTGTCTGATTGCTTCGAGTAGTGGTTCCAGGGTCAGCACGTAAAGGAGCGGCGACAGAGGGCACCCTTGTCTCACTGATCTTGTGAGCCGGAAAGCCAGCAGTGAGTGTGTGGTTTACCAACACCTTACTTTCAAGGCCTTCCGGTACAAGATCTCTATCCACCGCCTAAAGTACTGACCCAGATTGCAGCGTGTTAAAGTCGTGTGTAGGTAGGAGTGAGAGATTCTATCAAAGGCTTTCTCCTGGTCCAGAGACAAAAGAGTGGCCTGATAGTCCTTCTCCTGTGTGTATGTGATGATGTCTCTAATAAAATGTGTGTGCTGGTGAATGTTCCTATGTGGTACACCACATTGTTGGTCTGGGTGTATAAGCGTTGACATAAAGGGTCTCAGTTTGTGGGTCAGTGCTTTAGTCAATATTTTATAGTCTGTGTTGAGTAGAGATATGGGTCTGTAATTTTTCATCTGTGTCTTGTCTGTGTTGTCTTTAGGTATAAGTGTTATGTACGATATGTTGTAGCTGTCTGGTAGTTGTTGTGTGTCAAAGGCGTCTTGATATACTTTAAAGAGAAGGCCACCTAAGGTAGGAAAGAAATGTTGGTAGAATTCTACAGTCAAGCCGTCCGGTCCTGGCGTCTTGTCTTTGTTCATTTTGCTGAGTGCGTGTGTTATGTCTGCTAATGCTTAGTTCTGCGTCTAGTATGTCCTTGTCTGTGTCTGACAACTGTTTACTATATCGTAGAAAATTGTCTTGCATCTGTGTGTCTACTGTCTCTGCTGTAAATAGGTGTGTGTAGTATTGATTGAAAGCTTCTATTATCTGGGCTGGATCTGTTTGTGTCTTACCTTGCATATCTATTATTTTGTTTATTTGTCTACTGTGTTGTACGTTCTGCTATATAGCTAAATATTGTTTACTGGGGATTTCTTGCGTGATAGTGGTTAGTTTTGTTCTAAGAAGTGCTCCTAGATATCTGTGTTGTTGGTGTTGTTCTAATTGTTCTTCTAGCGTGTGTAAGTGTGATGAGTTGTTGTCTATCTGCTTTGTTAGTTGGATGGCTGTTTGTATAATTTGTTCTTGTCTTAATCTATCCTTGCGTATGATGGATGCGAGTTGTATTCTGCTTCGTATTGTATTTTTCAATAACTCCCAATATTGACTGATGTTTTCCGTTGGTATATGGTCGGTATAAGTGTGCAAGAGTTGTGTCATGCATTGTACGTATTCTGTATGCCTGAGAAGTGAATTATTAAATTTCCAATGTTTTAATCGTTTAGTTGCTTGTGTGTTTGAGGCTATGTGTACTGATGTGTGGAAATACTGCTTTATGGTCTGTGTACTGTAATGTTTCCTGAATGTGCTTGGCAAGTCTTGTGTGGTGTGTTGCTGGTGTATATATCCTATCTAATCTAGCTGCCCTGTTGTGTGTTTTGTTTCTGTGTGTTGTTTCTGTAATATATGGTTGTGCGTGCCTGTATGCGTCTATAAGTTGTGTGTGTCTAGTATATATTGCAGAGTCTCTAACTAGTACATGCCATCTCTGCTGGTTCTTCGCACCTGTGCTCTGACATCGCCTCCTACTATATCATTATCAGTGATATCAAGGACACAGTTGTAATCACCACAGAGTATGACATTCTGTCCCCTATATGTGCTTGTGAGTATTGTGTCTAGTTCTTCAGTAAAATTGAGGTTGGAAATTGTAATTCGGCGGTGCGTGGATATTTACTAAAGTGTATGTGTGTGTGTTATTTCCTATCTGTGCTATAGTGATTCTGCCCTGATTATCCCTGTTGGTTGTTAAAATGTTCCACCTGTCTGATGTCTGTAGTATAGCTGTCCCAGATCCCTGTGTTGTGTACCGCTAAACTAAAGTGTGCATGTTTCAAACCTAACTGTGTTTTAATTTGTGCGCCTTGTACATCTGAATGTATGTTCGTTTCTTGTACTAGAATAAAATCTGGTTTGTGTTTGTGTATGAGTTGTATTATGTGGCGTTGTTTTGCTCTTAATCCTGATATGTTAATGGAAATAATAACTAAATCACCCATTAACAAAAATTTAAAAACTAAAGAGATGTTTGTTTCTTAAAACACAATGTTACATTAATATAGTTCAAATTTTTAAAGCTGAGGTTCAGATATTCCAGTACATGTGGCTTTTGGGGGTTGTACCTGGTCTTCATCCTCAGGATCTGTGTCTATTATTAAATTTTTGAATTGTTCCGTGTTGTTGTTGTCTTCTTCCGGTGTGTTTTGTGTATTGTCTTTCGTCGCTGTTTCTTTTTTATGGTAGTTTAAGTTCCTGTTTTTGATACTGTCATTTGAAATGTTGTCTTCTATTGGCTGGATGGTACATTTTTCCTTTTTTGGGGGGTGTAGCTGGTGGCGATGTTTTGTCATCCTCGTCGCTGTCATGTGTGTTTGTCTGTCTCTTTTTTGCCTGCAGTCGTTTCCTATGCTTGGGGTTGACGACTGCAATGTATCCTTCTGTGTCTTCTGATGTTTTCTCTGTATGTTCTTCTGTTATGGAGTTTTCTACGGGGTGGCTGGCCGGCGCTTGGATAGTTGGTAGTGGTAGCAGTGGTCGTCGTGGTGGGTGTATAAGCGTTGACATAAAGGGTCTCAGTTTGTGGGTCAGTGCTTTAGTCAATATTTTATAGTCTGTATTGAGTAAAGATATGGGTCTGTAATTTTTCATCTGTGTCTTGTCTGTGTTGTCTTTAGGTATAAGTGTTATGTACGATATGTTGTAGCTGTCTGGTAGTTGTTGTCTTTAGGTATAAGTGTTATGTACGATATGTTGTAGCTGTCTGGTAGTTGTTGTGTGTCAAAGGCGTCTTGATATACTTTAAAGAGAAGGCCACCAACACCTTACTTTCAAGCTTCCGGTACAAGATCTCTATCCACCGCCTAAAGTACTGACCCAGATTGCAGCGTGTTAAAGTCGTGATATTTTAGTCTGTTGCATATAACAGTGTACCTCTACACCTACTAGAGAACTTTCATTCAGAAGTATCAACGCCCAAGTGAATAGATTACGTATAACACCCACGAACAGAACACTGTGAGAACCCTATATTACCAATTGCTAATGTGATAAGAACAATCCAACCAATATATAATGTCTGTGAAATGATTTCAACCAGTAAACTGACATTCATCTGTAAAGATTAAGAACACTGCATACTCGCTATTCCTAAGAAACTTCGCAAACAGCCGAAAGAGGACTGCGTCGATTACAACATGCAAAGAACTGCTATATTAACTGTTAACATTCATGGCACTACACACGGACAACAGGAGGACAACACACATCATCGTTGGATTCAGGTAGTTTGTTAATTAATTATTTATCAGTTAATATGTATTAAACTGTTATTTAATTATGTATATAAAATATGTCAACCTCTCACTTATATATTTTCTATCATAATATTACCGATATTTCCACTCATACGTGAAATATTCGTGCTATACAATTTTGTTCTATGTAAGTTATAAACCATTTTTTGATTACACGTACAAAAAGTACTTGTTACCTTAAAGGGAACATATCGCCTAATGCATTTTTCTAAGGGCAGTAAGACTTACCTCAACTTTATTTATAGATTTTAACAAAATACTATTTTGTATGAAAGGTGTATGAATGGCAGAGTGAAAGAATTAAATGAGAGAACGATATACTGAGCGGACAAATTGTACGCAAAACGTATTTATTTTAATTTGTCTGCGTCTTTCATGTAAAAATGTATTACCTGTCTAATTATTAATACATGTTTAGGAGTTAATACACTACATCTAAGCACCACTGCTTGGAATACCCGATCATGCATTACACATTGGGGTAATTCATGACAAGGGATATCCCAACTCGTGACGCTTGGAGATAAACCACACAATGAACACACACTCTATACAAACTTAAAACTGAACACGAACAATTAAAGTGCAGTCACTTTATTAGAAACAGCAACATATCAATCAATACACGAACAAACCAACAGGAACACGTAGTCAGATGTGATAGAACAACAGCATAGCTACATATTTAGCATTATACAACATACGGGAGTAAAAATGTATCGAAATACACACACAGAACAAGATGTTGCAGGTGTACTTAAATAGCCAAGACATTTGTCTTGTTAGAACTCTCTTACACAGAGTTTTAATATCTTGGTATCATAATGGATACTTGAGAAGGACGCGGTTGTAAAAACAACTGGGAAACGTCACGGAACTTCGGTCAGATAAGCATGTTTAAGAACATATAAGAGAGAAACCTCTTCAGCAATCATCTTAAAGTGGGGTATGGGAGAATACATGAGTTGGTGATGCAGATATGTCAGTTACCAAGTTACTATCCACCAAACTACAAACACCGACTTTATGTGATCCTGTGACAGAATTAGTACAGAACTAATTTACCATATAAGAACCTGTCAAAGACTGCCTCATGATAGAACACCACCAGGACGTGGGGTCAACCTCAGATAGAGTGGAGAGAACATGGTGCCCGGGATCGGGGCAGGATAGATAATAAAAAAAGGGGGACTATTAACTAGTCCTCACACGAAGGCGTTGACCAGATAGTTAGCACTACTGGTCACGACAGAATCACGCCTGCGTGATAGCAACGATTAGCACTCAAAGCAAAGCCAGCTAATAGGGGCGTGCTAACTGACCTAGCACGCAGGGAGCCGAGGGGCGTATGAAGGTCCTTCCGCGAGGCGTGTAGCGACGGCGAGTGAAGCAAGTCAGACTGGGGACTGACTCTGTAGTGTTCACATCGTGTAGAATAGATATGTGTTTTCATATAGCCTAGTAGATAGAGAATAGCTATAGGGGTTAGGAAAACTATTGATAGAGAATATTGTGACTTTATGTGTGATTAGATAGCGACTGTTTTGCAATTGTAAAGAGCCAACGGCAATAAAATGTACCATTTCATTCCTCGCACACGACTTGCAAGTCTATTGTATGGTGTGGGAGAAGTAATCCGATGATGCCTGAAACATGAGTTGTTGACAGGCAATAGGATTAAATGTGGTGTCAGAAGTGCTGCTTGAACCTGAGTTCAAGCTATATACACTTACCCACGGCTCTAGACTAGGTTTACGGATAGGATATTACAAAGATTAAAGTGTTTAATTTGTGACGATGACGTGTGCAGACTAGATCGAGTTGCCGGCAGAAGTGTGCCTATCGTGATGAAATAAAGTTTATTTGTGCTTATTAGAATGTTATATATTTAAATAATATGTTTTTCAAAGTTGTAAGTATGCATATTATGTTCTTCTTTCATTTATTTATGTAATTATTTATTTGGTTTTGAATAATTGTCATAAATGATTCATGGCGGAGCAATACAAAGGTCAGCGACAGTATTGATTTTTGCAAGCTAAAAATAGCGCTGCACCTGTGACGTGGCACGATTGACAAACAGTTGGGCCTCGCCATTTGCAATCAGCATTTCAGTGTTTACATACTGGCAAGCTGCTGCCTGCCTGAATCTTTACGATATATTAACTATTATTTGTTTATTTAAGTCAGAGAATGAATATATTTATTTATTTACACATTAATATTATATTTATATTTATTTAAAAGTAGTTATTGAATTTTTTTTCGTACTTTTCTATTTGTTTACCGCCAGGAGGGCACTACTTTCGGCTATGCAAATTAGATTTGGCCTGCACCATACTTACTTCTATAGATTAAACTAGGTTAGTAACGAAAGACATATTACGGTAGAACGAAGACAGGACAGTGACATTAAATATTAATTAATCGATGTTCTGTTTGTTCGTGGGCATGTCTGTGTCATTGTACCAATTTGTCAAAAATCTATTTTTCGTTTACGAGTTGGTAATTTTTGCTGCTCTGTAAAACAGGGCGAACAACAGCTGAGTAAGAACGTGAGTGTGTGCCAATGTGCCAAACAGGGTGACCTGAGTAGAAAACTCGTGTGTAATCCGGGGTGCCAAACAACGGGACCGGTATTGCTGACGTGTTGTTCCTTGTTCTGGGGAACATTAAGTTGAGTAAAACCTACGTTTTTGGCATGCATTGTGATTAATAGTGCATCTCTTTTTCAGCGTGTATTGTATGAACAAGACTTTGTGCTCTAATTTTTTGGAGAATACAATTTTCCAGATTGTAAACAAACAGTACAATTTGTGGTGCTCAGATATTGAATAACATAGCATATCAAAGAATAATAACTAATTGAAGCAGTCAGTTCAGGTCAACGCGAGCCAATTACCCAACAACATGGCTACTCTAGCTGACTTCATTAAAGCTGGCAAAGAATTGCAATACACAGGTAAAGAGCTAGAACAATATGCCGATAAGAAATTTAAAGAAGCAAAAGATGCTGAGAGAACTGAACGGGAACGAAAAGAAAATGCAGATAGAGATGAACGCGCTCGAGAAAGAGAGCATCAAAAAGAATTAACACAACTAGCTGAGATAACAAAACAAAAACAACTAGAACATGATAAGGAAATTAAACAGAAAGAACTAGAATTAAAACAGAAGACATTAGATCAGGAGAGAGAATTAAAGCAAAAAGAAATAGATGAAATGGCAAGAGTTAAGGAAAAACAAATACAGGTAGAATCAGAGACACAATTAAAGATGAAAGAGATGGATGTAGACTCACACGCAGAAATCTCTGCCACTAAACTTAAAAGTCAACAAGAAGAAAATAAGTTCAACAAATACAAAAATATTATCAAAGCATATTGTAAAGAAGATTCAATTTCTGCCTGGACAGAAAATTTCGAGTATCAGTTTAAATATCACCAAGTTCCTTTAGAGATGTGGGCTATGATTTATATGAAGAACCTGAGTGGTGAGCCCCTTAAAGTAATAGAATCTATACCAACCGATCTTAGATCTGACTACCAATACATCCGTGATAGAATTATGCAACACTTTTTACTTGATGCCCCTGGGTATCAGGTTCAGTTCTCAACTTTAAAACCTAAACCTACTGAGACTTTCATTGACTACGTCTCAAATGTTCAAAGTGTACTAAATAGGTGGCTTAAAGCAGCTAACATAGGAAAAGACTTTGATAAATTAAAAAACTTAATAACTATGGATAAAGTAATATCCACGATACCATCCTCTTTTGCTAAATTTTTGCAGCAGTCAGACATTGAAACCATAGAACAATTTGAAAAGAAAGGGTCAGCATATTTTTCTTCAAACAGAAATATTTTTAAAACTTTAAATGACTCTGAAATAGTTTCCTTTGTAAAAGATCAATCTAAAAACTATCAGAGCAATAAAAAACCATTTAATAAATTTGACAAGAAAGATAGAAAAGTTTCAAAATGTATCCATTGTCAACTTTTACATGACACTTATTCAATGTGTGACAAATCGCCAGGGTATCCAGCACATCTTGAAAATGTTATTAAGAAGCAACAGAACAAAAGATCTGCATACCGGCGTGCCATCAAATGTTTTTTTTGTTCCAGCTACGGCCATTATTCAAATAAGTGCCTTGGCCGCCAACGTATGAAAGCCAACAATGCTATTTTACTTGATACATCTTCTGATAGTGGTAGTGAGACTGAGTGTGATGTTGAAAATGAATTACCTGTTAACCAGACGGAAGAGGTGTGTTGTGTAAACGATATGTTGAGTTTTGACAGTTGTGAGCGATGTCACCAGTTTCATGCTGACGGAAAATTAGAATGTGGACATACAGTTCCATTCTCATCTGAGAGTGTGAATGCAGCCTTAGCCTCCAGAGGCAATTTAGAGTTCCACAATGCAATGGTCAATGATAGACCATGCCAATGTTTGCTAGACAGCGGTAGTACCCTTATTGGTCTCAGAAAGGAACTGGTGAGTCAAGAGGATTATACAGGTGACTCTGTTAAATGCCGAACCTTTTCGGGTAACATTGAAATTTACCCTTTGGCCAAAGCCCGTATTGACACTCCTTTCCTTTCGGGTACATTTACTTGTGCTGTACTTGACAACCCTTGTACTGATTTAATTCTGGGTTGCTTACCTCAACTAAAACAATGTACTAGCGATGAAATAACTGCATGGAACCAACTGAATGCAGTTAATGCAACAACCAGAGCAGACACTATAAAACATCAAGACACGCTTCAATATGAGAGACTACTGGTGCTTTCTCCATCTAGCACTGATGATACCAACAGACAAAAATTCATAGAACAGCAGAAAGCTGATCCTAGTTTGTCTCCTTATTTAAAAGTATTGAAAGAACGAGCAAAAGTGACAAAGAACGCATCATGGTTCTTCAAATTAAATAATGGCATTCTTACTAGATATTATACTACTGGTAACCATGAGATTCAGCAAACGGTGTTACCTGTACAACATCGCATAACTGTGCTAAAGATTGCACATGAGTCACCGTTTGCTGGCCATCTTGCATATGACAAAACCAGGGCCAGAATTCAGGCTCATTTTTATTGGCCAGGTTTTTGCAATGATATTAAATTATTTTGTCGTTCGTGTAATGTCTGTCAACAGTTAGTACGAAAGGGTAAACATGCTACAGCTGAAGTACAACCTTCTACACTGGCTTCTAGGCCATTTGAGAGTGTGGCGGTAGATATTGTTGGACCCCTGAATCAGGTGTCCAGCAAAGGAAATCGCTTCATATTGACGATGGTCGACCTCTGTACAAGGTGGGTTGAGGCAGTAGCTTTGAAGTACATCACCTCCAAAGATGTTGCCAATGTATTTCTACACCTGTTCTCACGATTCGGATTTCCACGGACCATTTTATCCGATCGTGGAACACAATTCATATCGGCTGCAACGCAAGCCCTTACAAAAATGTTAGGGATTAAACAACATTTCACGACAGCTTACCATCCAGCCAGCAATGGGATAGTAGAAAAAATTAATGGAGATCTTAAGCATATGCTGGCTAAGGTAACAGCAGAAAACCCAGCTGACTGGGATACACTGTTACCAACAGTGCTGTTCGCCTATCGGGAGATTCCCCATTCAAGCACGGGTTTCTCACCGTTTGAATTAGTGTACGGGGCTAACCCACGGGGACCCCTAACCATTTATCATCAGACAATAACAAATTCGATTCAAATTCCCGAACCAAAAACACCTTATGAAATGGTGACTGAAACACGAGATAAAATCATGAAATCGTGTATTATAGCTAAGGCAGCTTTGGAGAGGAAGGGTCAAATCTACCGCCAATATGCCAACAAAGGGGCGAGAACAATTGAACTTGAACCAGATCAAGACATACTTCTCTTGCTTCCTGACAAACGAAATTTATTATTGACTTCATGGCAAGGGCCATTCAAGGTGGTACGTAAAATTTCGGATGTTGACTATGAAATATCAATAAACGGAAACTTAAAGATATTCCATGTCAACATGTTGAAACCTTACTATTCACGACAAGAGACAGAAGTAGAGACAGACGAACACAGTGCACCCACACCAAGTGATCAGACGACAGACATACACAACGCAACTACACTAGTTAGCGAGACTAGCATATCCGACGAGCATACACTTAGCGAGAATACAGAATACACACTTAGCACCACCACCGTACTGAATCAGGTAGACGACGACGGAATGGAACTACCAGTTCCTATTGTAGACAAGACTGCTACATTAGATAGCATACATATAGAACAGGGACTAACAGACATTCAACGACGACAATTAGTAGAATTAGTGACGGAATACAAAGACATATTCTCTGACATACCAGGTAGGACGGACAGAATCGAACACTCCATTCTTCTTTCGGACTCTAAGCCTATTAAATGCAGGCCGTACTCAATCCCACTAAGCTATAGGGAAAATCTAAATAAAGAAATTCTGAATTTAGAGGCTAGTGGGATCATCCAGTAATCCACCTCTGAGTACTCTTTTCCAATTGTCCTAGTTAAGAAAAAAGAGTCTACAATTCGTCTGTGCGTGGACTATCGAAAGCTCAACAACGTCACCAAGATCGACGCAGAGCCAATTCCTTCCTGCGAAGATCTTATTCTTGACATGTCCACCTCCAAAATCTTTTCTAAATTAGATCTCACTAAGGGATATTGGCAAGTCCCTATGCAGTCTCAATCCATCCATCTTACTGCTTTCTCAACACCTTTAGGACTATACGAGTGGCGTTTTCTTCCTTTCGGACTTCGAAACGCTCCTGCCACTTTCGTACGCTTAACTAGAGATCTACTTCATGGAGTGACGAATACAGTGACCTATATAGATGATATATGTGTCCATACTGATGACTGGACAACACATCTACTGAAACTGAGACATGTCTTTAATAGGTTGCGAATCTTCGGGCTCACTGTCAAACCGAGCAAAGTCGAATTGGGCCTAAAAGAAATTGAGTTTTTAGGTCATGTCATTTCTCAAGGTCAACTAAAGACTGACCAGAAAATTATTACCAAAATTATGAATCTGACCATGCCTACCACCAATAAACAGGTCAGAAGCCTTTTGGGGTTAGTGAATTACTATAGTAAATTTATTCCAAATTTAGCGGAGATTACAAGTGTATTTTCCAATGTTTTAAAAGCTTCTGTAAAATTGGATGTTAAAGATGCATTATTAATTTCTGCATTGTCAAAATTGAAAATTTTGTTTAGTAATGTTCCAATCCTCCGCTTGCCTAATCCGAGGCTCGTTTATTATCTTAGGACAGATGCCAGCAGGATCTCCATCGCTGACAGTACTAGGCCAATTTTATGAGGGCATCTTCCATCCGATTTGCTACGTGAGCCGTAAGATCACACCCACCGAGTCCAGATATTCCATATCCGAGTTGGAAGCCCTAAGCGTCATCTATGCGGTGAGAAAGCTGCATCGATTTCTGTCGGGTGTGCACTTCATTGTCCAGACTGACAACTCCCCAATAACGGTCATGCAGAGTGGTGTACATCGAAATGACCGAATATACAGGTGGTCGCTAATACTGCAAAATTACACCTTTAGTATAGAACATATTAAGGGGAAAGATAACATCTTGGCTGATACCCTTAGTCGACCATCTGATGTAGCAATACCAGAAATTTCCACATAAGAGTATATTGTAAGATATGTTATTGTAGTGCAGTCAAATATTCTATGTGAAATATGCTAGAAATACATGAATATTATGTGCTGAACTAAGTACCAAAAACATTGACCTGCTAGGTGTCCGTAGACATCAAAAGTAAGAACTTTACTCTGCGAACAAAGATATCACTATGTGAACTAGGACAGCTTATTACTTGCTAAGCTCCAGATATGTTCCAGTGAATTAGTCGTGTTAAACAGAGAAAAACATTGTCAGATGATTATATACATACAGACACGAAAGCAGTGGTCTACAAACGAACTCTACAGGTGCAATATCCATAGAGCAAATATGACTGTGTAATGGATTTCAAATACCCAGAATAATTGTATAGATATTATGCCAATGAAAGTATGTTTCTGAACATTAATGGCAACGACTAACCTGAGGTATTTAAAGACCATGTATATAAAACTTAATGTGATATGTATCATAATGTTTTAATATAGTGATAAAATATAGATAGATTATGTCATTTTAATTTATAGTTAGATTTAGATAATATAATACTTTTTCATTTTAGTTAGTAGATAGAATATTAATTTACATATTCATTTAGCTTTAAAAGTAGATTAGGATAGTAATTTAAACATGACAACTAATTATAAGAAGTTTACATATGAATAGTATCATTTACTGTATTATATTTCACTTTGTTTCATTTCATTTGATTTCATTCCATCTTAACCAATGCATTTAACAAACATTATCATTTAGTAGCATGATTAGGTTACACCATAATAGAATAGAAATATTATACACTTAAAGATACATCATTTTCACCATATAGCATAAGAATATCAATCATATAGTTTGTTTTATTTAAAAACATTAGTTAGAATATGTTATATTTCACATCACCCATTTCAGAAAGAGACGTAACTTATTACCCATTTCACCAAGGGACATAATTCATCTCACATCAATTTCATTTCACATAGGTAAACTACATCTCTTAAATTAGATAAATATTAGGAGTAATGTAAGCTTATTTTAGAATTAATATGACAGATAGATTAACACATTAAATATATATTTGTAGAACTAGTATTAGTATGTCATTATTTAGAATAATATGTCAGTAGAATAGAGTGGTTAATAATACCAGTGTACAAACCATCAACCCGTTTTTCTTACATGTAAATATGTTGTAAATACTTGACGTGTGCAACGGTTGATGCACAGTCATTAGGCTCAACTCTGTCAAACTGAGCCAAGCTTGTACAGTGTCACTCCAAGGTTTTTAAATAACTATGAGAGTGAAAGTTATGTGACAGAAATGAAGGTAAAAGATGTATGACAAAAGTGGGGGTGAAAGATGTGTGACAGAAATGAGGATGAAAGATGTGTGACAAAAGTGAGGGTAAAAGAAGTGTGACAGAAATGAGGATGAGAGATGTGTGACAGAAATGAGAATGAAAGATGTGTGACAGAAATGAGGGTAAAAGATGTGTGCCAATAGTGAGGGTAAAAGAAGTATGACAGAAATAAGGATGAAAGATTTGTGACAGAAGTGTGAAAGTGAGAGCAAAGGTAAAATATACAGGAGAGAGTGAGAGCAGTCAGCAGATGTTTTCTGCCGCTCAAGAAGACTTTTTAATTTTGTTGCCGTAAGGTGTAAGTTTCAATGTTGGAAATGTGTTATAATGAATGTATTTTGTGTATTTTAGTTTAGAATTATAGTGAAAGTATTTTGAGTCTCATAAGACAGAAACATATCACAGATTTGTAGTATACACATGTTTGTGACCACAGTTAAATGAATTATGGCACTTGAAAAACTAACTTACATACACATGATAGTTAGATACACATGTTAAAGGTTAGATTATACTTTTAATTACATCCAAACACACAAACAACCAGAAAAACAAACATATAAATTGCATACACTTTTATTAGATCAAATGGAGATAACTCCGGGTCAGGGGACATAATAGACAACGAAACACTAACTTAACAGTGGAATGTGACTTTACACGCGGAAGCGAGATAGGTAAAGCCTGTCGCTCACAGCTTGTGTAATGGTTGCTTAATATTATATGGGGGACATGAAGCAATTCATGTGTTGACCTTCAGAAAGTCAACTTTGTATGGGTAGTGAGTTAATTTACTATTTGAGGGCAGGTCTTATAAGACGACGGTCCGGTTCAGACATACCTCTAATTAATATAATATTGCAATTGAAAATAGGGCTCACGCCAACCAGACAAGTTTGTGGCGATTGCCAGTAGCCAAGTAAAGTGATGCTACATTGTGATATTAGTCAGTAGGTCTATTAAATAGCCCAAAGCCAGGTTATCTACAGTCTTTGACGAAAATTAGACACACTAATTGTTTTTAGAAACCTCTTGCGTCACAACCAATGAGTCAAAGTTGATGACGCAACACAGGAGGGGTGGGTGTGTGTCAAAGACTGCCTCATGATAGAACACCACCAGGACGTGGGGTCAACCTCAGATAGAGTGGAGAGAACATGGTGCCCGGGATCGGGGCAGGATAGATAATAAAAAAGGGGGACTATTAACTAGTCCTCACACGAAGGCGTTGACCAGATAGTTAGCACTACTGGTCACGACAGAATCACGCCTGCGTGATAGCAACGATTAGCACTCAAAGCAAAGCCAGCTAATAGGGGCGTGCTAACTGACCTAGCACGCAGGGAGCCGAGGGGCGTATGAAGGTCCTTCCGCAAGGCGTGTAGCGACGGCGAGTGAAGCAAGTCAGACTGGGGACTGACTCTGTAGTGTTCACATCGTGTAGAATAGATATGTGTTTTCATATAGCCTAGTAGATAGAGAATAGCTATAGGGGTTAGGAAAACTATTGATAGAGAATATTGTGACTTTATGTGTGATTAGATAGCGACTGTTTTGCAATTGTAAAGTGCCAACGGCAATAAAATGTACCATTTCATTCCTCGCACACGACTTGCAAGTCTATTGTATGGTGTGGGAGAAGTAATCCGATGATGCCTGAAACATGAGTTGTTGACAGAACCCATCAAAGCAGGGGCGGAGGGGGACTCCTGTCACAGCCTCACCTAGAGACGGTACCAACATAAAAGTAAGAGATACTGGCGAAGGGAGAGTACTCCAGAAAAAGGGAAAGAACCGAGTCACTCGTAGGCTTGAATAATCCAAAGCCTTCTCGAAGGACCGGTCAGTGTGTCCACAGCCCCGTGGACACTGATGGGGCCCGCCGATTGCGGGGTCCACGAGAAACTCAGAGAGAGTTGCCACCCGTGTCGGATTGCGACACGTGTGGGGAAGGTCAGACAGGGACTGGACATCGAGGAAGCAACAGGGCTTACCTTAAGTGGACTTGATAGTGGACCCAATTGTATTTAGGGGTCTTAGACATATGTGTAGATAGCTGCTAGAGTTGTTGTGTTAACCATGTTCATTATAAACTCCTGTGATACGCAATGTACTGAATGCTGGCTTGTGAAAACTCGCTTCGCCAGAGTACTGTAATATACATGTAAATAAATAATGCTAAATTGTATCTAACGGAGTTTGTTGCCTGTATGAGCCCGAGTTTCAATCCCCTAGAGATCTAGGACTGTGACACTGCAATATGGTCACATACATAAAAAAATTATCATATTTCAGACAATGCACACAAAGTATACAACCATAACAGGAGTCCCCAAAAATATCCCCGAAAAATGTTCACAACAAATACATGTGTCACACACAAAAACAAAGTAAATAATCCATACAAAGAAATAGATAAAGAACATCTATCTAATCTGTCTCTAGAAATATCCTATGGGTCCGAAAAACATGTAGATGTTATCCATATGAATCCAAAGTGGATATACTGTAATCTCTCAAGTCACAGTTGCTAAGTCACTGGGCTAGGAGCGTTCCAGAGTGGTATAACAGACAGGTATAAGTCTGAAGCGTTCTGGAGTGGCGTGACACACAGGAGTCCATGTGATTGATTCGATCAGGATCAGGCACAAACACTTTCAGTATCTCTTTGGATGAGGAGTGACATCACACAATCCATTAGAATTTCCTGACAGAACTAACTTGAATTGGGCATGAATATTCCAGCCCTTTTCTGGGTTAAGATGTAGGTTATTCTTTCTTCAGCTGAATATACGACTTGATTGACCGGGAGTTTGGTATAGTGCTTGATTGTCAATGTCTTGGATATGATGGATGAGAAGATTCAAAGGAAGCTGAGAGTCCACAAAAGCAGGTGGTAAATCCATACTGGTAAATGGCGGTGAACTCCAGACTATCCATGAGCCTCTGGAATATGACAGTTGAACGTGGAATCAGGTGGTGACTTTTAGAAGAGGATGTACGCTAAAAACCATCTAGGCCAGGCATGCCTCATGTCTTTGCAGACATTGAAAAGATTAACACCATCTGTAAGTTCCCAGAGGTAGGGAATCCACTTCAGCCTATTCAAAATCCATTAATTATCCAGGCCTTGACATTCAGGGTGTGTAGCAGTAACCAGCACTCTTTGTAGAATATTAGAGGAGGCTGATATCCCAGTTTCCTGCCTCTAAATCCAAACAAGTTGACCATAACGTCAGTTCCAAGCATGGTGACTAGGCCCATACTCCACCGCCATCTCTAGCGCCTAAAACGAAGAGAATACGTAGCTATTCATTAACCCATTAACAATCGATCACCCGCTAACGTTGAAGAAAACATGGCGATTCACGAGACCGCTTTGTCTAGCCTTTGTCTCCTTAAGCGTTTGTTTTTGGGCTCGGCCAATCACTGGCCTTAATTCAAACGAAAGTTCATTTCGTTAATTCTCCCGTCGAAATTTTAAATAACGCGTGAAGCCGTCTGCTGGAAAAGAATGAGGGATGATGGCATATATGTCACAAGTCTCCCACCTAGACAGATCTATCCACATAAGTAGAGCTGATACAGTCATCCACAGTCTTCCACCTTCTTAATCTGATGCATTTGGTCTTCCAGGTC
The DNA here is from genome assembly GCA_014155875.1 of Cepaea nemoralis. Classification (NCBI taxonomy): domain Eukaryota; kingdom Metazoa; phylum Mollusca; class Gastropoda; order Stylommatophora; family Helicidae; genus Cepaea; species Cepaea nemoralis. The sequence continues at coordinate 697,471 of JACEFZ010022605.1, forward strand.
CTCCAATTATGCTTTACCTTTAATTACTATGGTAGAATAATCTCTCAGTGCCACATTCATTTTTCTACTTGCCAAGACAACTGGACATAACATTGAAGGTTCATCTAACTCTCTCTCCACTGTTGTCAGCAATCCGTCGAAATATGAGTGGACTTATGAGATTTCCATATGAGGTATTGGTTCCACTGTAATTGAACCAATTTCTCCAAGGCGTTTGAACGAAGATATAAAGCTTTGACAACCGTTTCATTAGCAATAAGAATATCATCTTTAAAATATGCTAACAGCAGGATTATAATTCTATAAGATCATAGCTAGATCTCCTCATCAATCAGTCATATTGGCGTATTGAATTCGATATGCATAATTTGCACAGGCGTAGGTTCATTTGCTTTGATGCCAAATCTACGAAAAGTCCTGGCTAGTTTATAAGTCCATCCGCACTTTATACTGACTAGAATTAGTTGCCGGCATTTTCTCTCTCCCCTCCAACACTTATACGTTGCTTTCCTGGTGAAAATAGCGAGCAATTCTGCGTCGATTGTCGTAGATTGATCGTCATCTGCCTCCAACTATGTTGTAGACAATTTCCACCTAAGCACCGTAAGTAGACGTCATAACATTGCACATAGCTGTATCACCATCCACATTATACTCAGTTCATATATGAATTTAAAGCCGTAGGTGGTCCCTGTAATAGCCATCCGAACAACCAAATTGTCGGTACACTCCCAGTTTACTGATTGGTTACGTTACTTGTAAGCCATGAAAGCCACAGGTATAAATATATCCCTCTATTCTGGTATTTCCTGAGTTAATTTCCTCAAGATAAAAAAATCAGGGCACCTTTAAGTTTCTCTCCAGGTCTGTTCGTAACCGATTAATACGGAGAACAATGAATCTGTTGAAACTGGAAGAGTTTGAAAGCTTTTTTTCTGAACTGAAATATATTACTAGTTATTAGACTCCCAAGAAGAAATACTAAACTAGTAAAAAGTCAAGCAACTCACAGCCAATGGCTTACAAGCGCTTGAAAAGTATAATCCCTGCTATAGCCCAATCTAGCACGGTCTATACTTATATATAAGAATAAGGCCTCCTACTCTTCATCTGTCAAGAGGTACGTCAACAACAACCATTAGCTAATAGTTGTATAAATCGGGCTATCTCCTAGACCACCGAAATAGTTTGGTGTTTTGGAGAAAAATCCTGATTTTAAGAACATAATGTGACAACTAGCAAGCTGTCCCTACTCTTTCAAGTCAGTACAAGCAACATGCAAAATGGGAGCTAATGCTACCCGAGCTTGTTACTAATTCTCTGATGAGAATAAAATTGGGAATGTCGCAGATGAGGACCAATTTCCTGTTTTCTGACTTCAAAAAAAATTTAAGATACTTGCAGGTAGCTCTTAAAATTCCTATGACATCCCATTAAAAAATAACAGGGTAAATTTATGGTCGAAACCATATCCTTCTTTCGCCAATCACACAACAACGTATGCTTCTCTGTCACTGGTAATGCCAGAGGGACTAGCTTGTAAAAGGGGCCCTGTAATTCAACTGCTGTCTCTCACATAGTAAATGGATCCTTGCTCACTACAGAGTTACAACAACCGAATAATAAAATTGACCAGTGCCATTTCTGAATATCAGACCCTTAAACTGAAAGCGGTGTATAGGCGTCTTTATGTCCTTATAGGAATCATTAGTGTCAATCTATCTACTTTCAGTATTTCCGAACATGTTATGCAAAATCCACTGTTTCCCGCTTGGCGGTTACGAATACTGCAATTTAAACAATATTCATACTCCTTCCATTATACATGTCGGATAAAATTGCAGGTGGAGTATTGGCCCTAACATTAAGTCAACTTAATTGGTTATTGTTATTTTCCCTTGATGTTCTAAAATCTCATATCTGCATATATTGTCCCACTTAAATAAAGTGATCTTTACTTAATTCTTTAAAAAAATTTGGGGGCTATATCTTATCTGTCTCAGCCATTTAAAAAAATATTTTGGATTTCTCTGTTGCTTTGGGTAACTTTCAATAGTACATGAACCAACCAAACAGAGCATGCACAAAATAAAATGGCAATATATGACAACATAGTTAAACAGCCCATGATTCATATGTGGGTCTATGCAAAAATGAGGACATATATGCTGAAGAGTGTCTTAACGAACTTCAATCAAAACCATTTAACCGATAAGGTGTCCAGGGTGTGACACTCTTTCAACAAACTTGAAGCAGGAAAACTTAACAGCAAACAAAAGGACTGAAGATCGGCAAATATCTTATTCTTCTTTGTAATTTTCAAACGTAAACATAATGAGTAATCAATCGTCAAACACTAGCCTTTTTTAGTTAACCTTGCCGTGATATATCTTGTCTCGGTTGGATCTGTTGCCTTTGTTCTATTCTTTTCAGGCTCCTATATCCTTCTCACTGTGGACATTGTCTTTTGCCATCTATATTGGCCATAATGATGTCGCCCTGCTCTTCAATATTCTTTTCAAGGGCTGGACCATTTCAATGTCCCCTTTCCCTGTTGGAATCCATGATCCGACTTCCGTCACTATTGATAACCGAAACTGACGTGATCCGCTAGTTTCTTAGTTATATCTACGTTTCTGACCGAGAGTTCTGCTCCTTCTGTTTTTCGCGTCATGAACTTCAGTCACGACTTGGCAGCATGCCCCTCCTTTTTGAAATGGTACTTACCATTTTAGCTTATTTATTAGATTGACAAGACGTAGCACAGAGTTCATGTGTCATACTTATATCATCTATTACTACTGTGAAGGAATGGTCTCCTATCAACCACCTACAGCCCTAGAATTAAATTTAACAGGGCACCACTTCCTATTTACGCACTACGGTAAATGTCGTGAAGTACCAGCTCATGAAAAAGCTAGGCTAAATAAACTATAAGTTTAATCCCTCAAATGGCCCAATGGGCATGTATCGCCATCCAAATTTACAAAACCCGACTAAGGGGATGTATGTGATTGATTGGATCATATCCTTCTATATTAGTTTTGACATATAACTATTTCTTCATTTCTCTCTGTCCTGTCCCATTCGGCTATAATGTGATGCTTGTTCTTGTCCCATTTGTTCCGAGAGGTCTTTTGCTTTTGTCGCTGACGCCTTATATATGTGAGCCACAAAGACTGGTGAATCATATCATATAAGCAGCTTATGTCATTATCAATGTAACTGATACTGGTACATTAGACATTTTTTTTTTGGTGTTTCATTATTATTAGGTCTGTGTAGATTGACATACTCGTTTATAACTGGTGTACTAGAAATTCGGAACTAAAACAAGCAAATGCGTCAACAACTTAACCATTTATCTAATTAATCTAACTTGAAATAGAAACCATATAATACATAATTTATATCTTTCGTTCTGACATGCCATTCATCCTTTGTATATGTCTGTACTTTTATTCGTAATTGTATGTCTGAGGTGTAAAAGTTAATTACTTTATATTTCCTTTCTCTCCGTGATTTATGTATGATACTGTATAGACTGTTAAAAATTATGTGACTAGATGAGTATCATGACTCTCTCATCGTTTTCGAGATGAATGAATCATGATTTACAATAACCAGGTGAATGATAATTGCGTCATGATGTAACAACATTTATGTTTCGTATGAGTGGTATCATTAATTATGTACACAACTGAATGAATGATCATGTCGCGATGTGTATAAATAAATGAATGACTGATGAACGCGTCATGAAATAACTAACTAAATGGGTGACTGAATGAATAAACAAATTAATGATTGCATGATCGTGTCATATACCTAACTGAATGAATGATTGAGTTATGACGTAAATTTGCGTTTCCACTATTATGCAATGCATGTCATGTGTGAACTGATGATTGATATGGAGTATGCGCCTAAATTAAATACATTTAATTAATAACTGTATTTCCTTCTAAATTCAGTCTGTTATGTTCCTCTGAAATAGATAACTGGTTTCGAAATGTTCGGAGCACGGACATCACAATTTCATAGTCCCAGTATTCACAGTGACACAATACGATTCCGCGAAATGTGAATAGTCAGTCCAGTTCACCTATGTCTACTGAGAATGCCGATTTGCTTCATTTAATCTGTCAATTACATCAGGAAATATGTATATATGTAACATAATTAATATATCATAAATATGAACTGTTTGTGTGAATGTTTTTCTGTGGGCGTGTAAAATAGAAATAGATATTTGGCCTGCTGTATTTTATATATCCCTATGAAGATTATAACCAAAACACAAAATATTTTAATCTTGTAACAAAATAATCCGCCATGGTTTGTAAAGAGAGTAAACCATAAATATCCAAAATAACTGGATTGATAAGAATTTATTAGCAACTATATATTCAGAGAATTTTCCAATGTTTCCTATTATAGCTAAGGCTTCAAGTTCGGTAGCCGTATAGAGTGCTGTATAAAGAGAACTCTAGGACATCATGTAGTTTGCCATTAATAATTTGACAAATACCGCAGTTGTACCGTAGTTAGAAATTTCTTAATAATGCAACTCTGCTCAATTAATAACTAAAGGATATGTTATCATTTTCCATTAAAGTTAACGTTTTAAGAATAGTAATCAGGTAGAAATAGTATGTGAATTGCTGATATAATATGATCTGTGGACCAATTGATATTCCCAATTATACTACTAGTATGGGAATTTCCGATAGAATACATAATGAACATGGATCAAGAATGTATTGAATGTATTTACTGTCACGGGAAAATCCGAAAATAATCTAATGTTAGTAATGTATTGATGTGTCGTGTGTCATATGTCTGCATATTTCATTCACCCAATTTGCACACAATTTAATGCAACATAAGATAATATTTCTTTACATGTCGCCACCCATGTTTTGCTCTGTTCCCGGTGTTGGTATAAATAAATTGTAAGGATTTTGAGAAGCAAATTGAGGTTTGTTAACACTGACGCTTTTTCTTACTGGAATAGTATGACGAATAACAGAATAAAGAAGCTGTATCAACCAATACTCTTTTTGACATTTGTATAGTGTCTTTTCTGAACGTATATTTTCCTCTTTATATGTTAGATTTGCTGATATGCGTAATGGTATACTATACCATATTTGCAGTAATGAAATGAGTTTGGTATATCTGAAATAAAGATAATTGAAGCAAACAAAGACACAAGCATTTTGTTTTCTGTATTGTTCTTTGCACTTATTCAGCCAGTTTGTATAACAATTACTTGTTTGTACGCATATTTTTATGACCTCTTTCTTGGCTTTTGTGTACATGTTTGTAACATGTTTCTTGACGCATGTGTACCTGTCAGTAATCGCGCAATCAGTGGTGTGAGTGAGGGTGTCTTTACTTAAGATCAATATCCGGAAAATACACATGGTTATGAGTATGACGTTCCACAGTTGTGTATGTCGTTTGTTCACTGTGTCAGTCATTTCTGTTGTCTCTTTGTGTGGTTTCTGAATGATGTTATTTGTCAATGGATTAGTTAGTTTGATTGTTTGCTTTTGTATTCCACTTACAATCACGGGAACAACTTCGTTTAACTGAGAACTAGCTGTATTGACTTTATTTACGTTATGACTTTTTTGTATTGTCTTGTTGTCTCCCTTTTTTGTTAAAGAGCAGTGTTTATTACTAGTTGAAGTAACCTGTGTCCATTGCGTATATAGGTCTTCTTGTATCTCGTGACTTTGGGTTCTGGCGAGTACTCTGGCAATTTTGGCAGGTGTGTGTACATTTTTACAACATTTTTGTAGCGTTGGATCTTGTTTTTGTTCTGTGGCTAGGTCCGTTGTTACTACTAACCTGTCTTGTGTATTGTGCCTCGTTTGTGGGGTTGTGGAGTGTGCATTGTCTTCTTCTTCTTTCTGTCGACGCACTTGTGCTCTGGTGAGCGTATTTGTTGGGGTGTGGTCGGCCTCCCATTTCATGGTCTCTTCATGAGTGCAATCTTTTACCTTGGGAATGTTCCCAATGAGAACCCCGGCACAGGGGTTTGGTAGCACCGCTGCGTTCACTATCCCTTTGAAGTAGGGAGATTGTATATTGATCGATGCAATTCTATATCTTTCCAAAGTGCCACCAAAGGTTCTGCAGGTAACACTTTTGCCTGTGTAATCTTGATCTTTCACCAGCCTTTGGTCCACGCCAACAATAGAGGCGGCGCTATCCCTCACGCATGTGGTTGGTGTACCATTAACCCATGCTTGGTGGACCTTTAGTGTGCCATTTTAAATATTTGCCGCATTGGCCTCTTGTATCGTAACTTGGCATTCCTCGTCAGAACAATCTTTATCTGTTTTCTCCGGGTTGTCATTAGTATATGGTTCTATGATGGCCGCATGTGCCTCTTCCGTATCTTCTGAGTCACTACTAGTAAATATATATGCAGCATTTGCTTCTTTCCACGTTCTCTTCATCGTACATGACCTTGAGGTATGTCCCCAGGCTAAACACGAGAAACATTTGACATTCCTTCTGTATGACTCGTATTTATTCCTCCTCTTATTAATGAGTTCTTTCAAATATGCTGCATATTCCGGGTGACGGTCACACATTTCCGATGAGATGTGATTTAGTCTGCAATGTGGACATTGTGTGAAATGACCCTTTCTAGGCCTGTCTGATTCTCTATGTGTGTTCTGATACGGTCTTCTGTTTCTGTGTTGTGCAGACCTGTTACTTTTACCATACTCTCTTTGGCTTTCTACTTTCGCACTTGCACCTATCACGAGTTCTGGTTGTGTGCTGTCCGCAAATACCTCACGGTGTGCGTTATAGTATGACTCACCCCTAGCTTCCATCTCAGGTATTGATTTACACTTGTTCTCAATTAGGAATGTAGCCATCACCTCAGGGACCGATGATAACAATTTATCCCTGAGCATTAGATCACGTAATTTGTCAAAGTTTCCATTCACTTCTGCAGCTTTTAACCATCTGTCATATAAAGATGCGGTTTCAGCTACGTAGTCCAGAAACGTTTGGTTTGACTTAGGTGTGATGGTTTTGAACTTTGTTCTTAATCCCGCTTCGTCCAGCGAAAAATGACTCAATACACGATCTCGAACATATGTGTAATTGGTCCGTAAACTTTCCGGAATCAACTCGACGACCTTTAAAGGCTCCAACCCGAGGTGACGGTGAAATAAGATGGGCCACATTTCTTCTGGAATTTTATAGAATCGGACCAACAATTCAAAGTTGGCCACCCATGCTCCTATTGAATCGCCTTGTGTGAAATTTCTAATTGCTCCTTGATATTTTTTTATAGGATCTTCTGTTTTCGAATGCAATTTGGTCTGTGCAACCTCTGCTTCTTTTTCCATCTCCAGCGTCTTAACTTTCAGATTTCCTTCAATCTCTTTGTCCTTCATTAATACCTCTGCTTCTAGCTTCATCTTCTGAAACGCAAACTCTTTTTCTTTGTTCTCTCTTTCCAATTCCATCTCCTTATTTCTCATCAATAGTCTTTCTTTCTCCAACTCCATTTCCTTATCTCTCGCCAATAGTCTTTCTTTCTCTAACTCCATTCGAAGTTGTCTCTCTTCCTTTTCTACTGCTTTGGCTGCAGCCCTCTCCTCGCGTTGTAGATTCTGGAATTCCTTAAATTCAAGCTTCGCCCAATTCCTGAGGTCTTGGCCTGTTAATCCGGACCATTCACCTATGTCCATAAATTCTTGAAATGTAGACATTTTTAACACAATCTTGTCAATTATATCGCTAATATAATGAACCGTATATTTGTATGTGATACAAACTCGACTGGAAACAGCAATTCAAAGTGTCAATAGCATAAATCCAACGTCAAGAGAATCAAAATGCTATAATTCAAAAGCAAAGCAAGAGATTTCAGTTACAAACACTGATAGGAACAAACAAATAAACTATACTGGACTTCAACCCCAGCTTACGAACTACGATACCATTAATTCGGCCATATCAACAATGAATATCAATTTCAATTTTGATAACACCCAACAGAATATTCAATCAACTCAAACAATTCATACTGGCCTGATTCTGTATGTGATAAAGTACTACATATGTTGTAGCGCAGGTCTTGGTGTTTGTGCCGATGTATCCAAACTCCTGTAGTGTCGTAGGTTGATAAGACGAACAGCGCTGTTGTGTAGATCTATGAATCTGCGTCTGGTGTAGACAATCCGTGGTATCTGACAAGTTCCTGTGTATTTCCGATTAAAGTTCCTTCACGAAAATGGTGCTCCAGTGTAACTAGAGTAAAGCACTAAAACCACGTCATTAGTTTGTTGTCCAGTAGCTGGTAATAGGTCCTTATAGCTGACAGCTTCTCCGCCAGTAACAAATGAACTGTTGTATGTTCCTGGTCTACTAGCTGGAGACAAATCCCAACTAATAATGGTGGAGTTGACTTGCTTCTTGCATATCTGCCGCAATAACGTATCCAAGATAAAGGAGCTGGCAACATTCGATTTCCTGTACTTCAATAAGATTGGCCCCCATGTTGCTGAAGAGTGTCTTAACGAACTTCAATCAAAACCATTTAACCGATAAGGTGTCCAGGGTGTGACACTCTTTCAACAAACTTGAAGCAGGAAAACCTAACAGCAAACAAAAGGACTGAAGATCGGCAAATATCTTATTCTTCTTTGTAATTTTCAAACGTAAACATAATGAGTAATCAATCGTCAAACACTAGCCTTTTTTAGTTAACCTTGCCGTGATATATCTTGTCTCGGTTGGATCTGTTGCCTTTGTTCTATTCTTTTCAGGCTCCTATATCCTTCTCACTGTGGACATTGTCTTTTGCCATCTATATTGGCCATAATGATGTCGCCCTGCTCTTCAATATTCTTTTCAAGGGCTGGACCATTTCAATGTCCCCTTTCCCTGTTGGAATCCATGATCCGACTTCCGTCACTATTGATAACCGAAACTGACGTGATCCGCTAGTTTCTTAGTTATATCTACGTTTCTGACCGAGAGTTCTGCTCCTTCTGTTTTTTGCGTCATGAACTTCAGTCACGACTTGGCAATATAGTACAGTAATATATTTATCATACTACCATAATATACTAATCAAGAACATCCCAGAGTAACAATAACATCTAACATCAACATCACACAAAATCAATCAAGAATTACTGACATCCTACCAGAAATAATCCTATATGGGTTTACCATCCAAGAGACCCTATTTTAAGAGTTTCTATACAAGCAACAGGTCTCCCACCCAAAGGATACAAAATACATGAGTTAACCATTCTCATATACAACCATTAACACAGGTTTCTATTTCTAAGATATAGACATCACCTGTGAACAATAGTTGAAACACTAACAAACAATACTTGTGATTAAGACACCATAGGTTCATAAAACTTGTGTCTAAGCCCATACTTGTGAACACCAGCCACCAATTAGTTGTAAAGTCTCAACTTGAGAGGTAGACATGAGTTCAAATTTTCTGGACAACGCCCACACTCATGGCATGGGGTAAGGGTTCAAAATTCCGCGACGAGCGACCACTTGTGGGGTGGTAAATATAATAAATTAGAATAAGGACAAGTTTCGCTAGGGGTATTCAGTATGAATGGGGTCTAAAACCCAAACACGCCCTCTATAAGAAATAATATATTGGCTCGTAAAACCCCCAAGCATTGAACAAGGCATAAAAGGGTGCAAGTTCAACACTAACATAGAAGAAATGTTTCCCATAGAGGCTGGGAGATCCGGGAAGTTCTACCACAGACACCCGAGTACTAATCACTCTACTCAGAAGGTGTGTCTATGCGTACGTGCCCCGCCCCACATTTAATCTCCCACATATATATAAACAATGACAAGTATCCACTGTCAGGCACATCCACAGTATTATACAACAGAGGGACAACAACCAATGTTAGACACAACAACTGGATTACATGACAGAGGAAAACAGCCACTGTTAGACAAAAACAGTACAATGACTCACTGTATCACATAAAAGTAGCAATAACTGGACTATAAACATCAATTTTGGAACAACAGGTTAACAATGAAGTAACTTCAAGGCTTGGTTAAACCAAACAAACAAACAATTGTATTGTGGAAACATTTGGGTTCTGGAGAAAACCTGTTGGCTACAATATGGTCACATATATGAAAAAATTATCATATTTCAGGCAATGCACACAAAGTGTACAACCATAACAGGAGTCCCCAAAAATATCCCCAAAAAAGGTTCACAACAAATTGCGACAGCTTTCTTTTGTTGATTAAGTATCATGCATTAATGTAAGAAAATAAGTTTGTACCTGCTGCACAAATTAAGCAGCAGTTAATTAATTATTAAAATATTAAATTTAAATTATTTTTTTTAAATAAGTAAATATTTGCTAATAATTGATTTCTACTTCTGCTTAATAATTATACTGTTCTGTATCTAAAAGTGAGCAATTAATATTTAAATACTAACTTTTAAAAAAACACAACTTATTTCACAGTATTTGATTTAAATCTAAATAATTGTATACTGGTGCGCTGCTAAGAAAAAAAAGTACTCCTTACAGGTTTACAACAGACGGGTCTGAAAACTGTCTTTCAAAATTATTTTCAATCATGTCAAAGGGTGACAAGTTATACAAGTACACAGATAAATTACTGCTACAAATGAAATTTGTATTCTATTTTATTTTGGTAGTTAAATTGCCAGTTCTAATTATAAAATAAAAAGGGAGTCAGGCCATCGAAGATCTGTTGTGAACTGATGTCCTTTCTGAAACATTCGTGCCCAGTATGTCACTGTTGTCTTCAACACATGTTTGTTACCATACGCTGCCTGCATTATTCGATGAATGTCCACTTCACATGAAAGAAACTGAATCACCTCTCTTTGAGCTCCTTTGGGCGGATTTTGGATCAGCCCAGCATACACAGTGAGCTTTTGATTCGGACTTTCCACGTAATGGATTTGCTATCCAAGCAATATTCCATTTCATGCCTCTGGGAGGCTTGTGTAACCGACATGCTTGTGGTATGCAGTGTGGCAGTCTAAATACTTCTTCATGCACCTTTATATGTCAACTTGAATGTAGTTAAAGTAAGCTGTAGTCAACTTGAGCTTGTTGATATCTCCATAGAGCTTGTTCTCAAATGAAGCAGGTGTGGGCCAAAATATCTTTCTCTGTTCTGCATATATTGGGCACTCCTGCAGCAAATTTTTAGCTTTCATTTTACCAGTTTCACGGGACGCAGAGGTGTTTCCAAGGCACCAGGGCCGGGTTATATACTGGCCAAGACCTATTGACGCGTCCTCGTCGAGCGTCCTGGGCAACAGGTCCCTTCGGGGTCCTGGCTAATGTCAGTAGGATCGCCGATTCCTCCGAAGTCGGAGAGTGTCTGCCTGTACGGCGAGGAACCACCAGTCTGCACACCAATAAGCCAGACATGGGACAACGGATACTGAAGCAAAACTCAGGTCCTGTATGACATCACACTGATGGTGGACAACAGGATGCCTTCATCCGACATACAGGACTTCGCGTTGGAGCTCAAGCCAACGAACACAAGCAAGCAAGCACCAGTTTCACAATTACATTCATCAGTTTAGTTTATTGTTGTGGAATGGCTCTCGTCGCTTCAGAGGTCACAGATTGTGAGAATTGTATGGATATTTTGTTCTGGCCATGCGGATGTACTGAGGAATGAACAGGCTGATAGGCTGGCAGAGAATGCACTTCTTGGTGGTATCTTGCCTATGGACAATGGGGAGGTGGTTGTGTGCTTGTGGGACCAGGTGGAGAAGGCGGAGGAACAGATTGAGAACCCATATATGGAAAGGATCAGCAGGGGTTCTGGAAGAATCTCAAAACTGAGAGGGAAGAACAGGAGAACTTTTAATCAGATAGCAGTGGGAATGATTAGTAGTATGACTGACTCTTTTCTGGCTGTTGAACGAGGGGACTGAGCATGTATGGGAATGTCCTGATTGCAGTGATGTCGGTTCTTAACTCAACTCAACTCAAGTAGTTTATTGAACAAGTGCCTGTTATTTCAGCCTGTTATGTCCTGTGCAGAGTCTGAAGATTGCTACTTGTTCTCTCCGATCGAGTTTGTAATATGCATCATCTTTCTGGTGGCCTGGATGCTCTGATTCCCATTTGGTTGTATAAGTGCTTTTTATAAACCTCTTTGCCTCATTATAGGTTGTCTATGTCAGGCTGTGGTAATCGTCCACCCTCTTTTGCTAGTCTGTCAGCCTCTTCATTTCCAGGTATACTGTAATGTCATGGGATCCACTGTGTTACAACTTTTTTGGATTTCCGCCCTAGACCATGGAGTGCTGCTCTTAGGTCAGCTAGTTCTGTTCTGTATTAGCTCTTCAGTACTGAAACAGCTAACTTTGCATCTGTGAAGATAGCTATTTGCTTCTCTTTATTTTCCTCCATCTAGAGCATTTCTGCTACAGTTTTCAAAACCTCTACCTCCGCTTTGAAGTTACTTGAAAATTTTACAGTTGCCACTGACTTTTTTTCACTCCATTTTTTTAAATTTAAGAGAATTCCTCTTCCTCCATTTTCTGTTGAATTTTTGGCTGATCCATCTGTATATGCATGGGTCCAATTGCTGCTTGGTGTCAGCGTCTTAGATCTCTAGGGGATTGACACTCGGGCTCATACAGGCAACAAACTCCGTTCAGATACAATCTAGCATCATTTATTTACATTATATTACAGTACGCTGGCGAAGCGAGTTTTCACACGCCAGCAATCAGCCAGTTGCGTATCACAGGAGTTTACAATGAACATGATTATCACAACAACTCTATCAGCTATCTAACATATGCATAAGACCCCTAAATACACTTGGGTCTGAAACTATCAAGTCCCCCTTAAGGTAAGCCCTGTTGCTTCCTCGATGTCCAGTCCGTGTCTGCCTTTCCACACGTGTCGCAATCCGACACGGGTGGTACCTCTCTCCGAGTTTCTCGTGGACCCCACAATCGGCAGGCCCCATCGGTGTCCACGGGGCTGTGGACACACTGACCGGTCCTTCGAGAAGGCTCTGGATTATTCGAGCCTTCGAGTGACTCGGTTCTTTCCCTTTAGCTGGAGTTCTATCCCTTCGCCAGTCTCTCTTACTTTTATGTTGGTACCGCCCTTATGTGAGGCTGTGACAGGAGTCCCCCTCCCCCCTGCTTTGATGGGTTATTATATGGTAATTAGTTCTGTACTAATTCTGTCACAGGATCACATAAAGTCGGTGTTTGTAGTTTGGTGGATAGTAACTTGGCAACCTACACATCTGCATCAACAACTCATGTATTCTCCCATACACCACTTCAGAATGATTGCTGAAGAGGTCTGTCTCTTCTATGTTCTTAAACATGCTTATCTGACCGAAGTTCCGTGACGTTTCCCAGTTGTTTTTACAACCGCGCCCTTCTCAAGTATCCATATGATACCAAGATATTAAAACTCTGTGTGAGAGAGTTTTAACAAGACAAATGTCTTGGCTATGTAAGTACACCTGCAAATCTTGTCCTGTGTGTGTATTTCGATACATTTTTACTTCCGTATGTTTTATAATGCTCAATATGTAGTTATGCTGTTGTTTTATCACATCTGACTACATGTGTTCCTGTTGGCTTGTTCGTGTATTGACTGATATGTTGCTGTTTCTAATAAAGTGACTGTATTTTAATTGTTAGTGTTCAGTTTTGAGTTTGTATAAAGTGTGTGCTCACTGTGTGGTTTATCTCCAAGCGTCACGAGTTGGGATATCCTTTGTCATGAATTACCCCAATGTGTGTAATGCATGATCGGGGCATTCCAAACAGTGGCGCTTAGATGTAGTGTATTAAATACTAAACATGTATCAACAATTGACGGGTAATACATTTTTACATGAAAGACGCAGACAAATTAAAATAAATACGTTTTGCGTACAATTTGTCCGCTCAGTATATCGCTCTCTCATTTAATTCATTCACTCTGTCATTCATACATCTTTCATATCACATAGTATTTTGTTAAAATATACAAATCAGGTTGAGGTAAGTCTTACTGCCCTTAGAAAAACTGGATTAGGCGATATGTTCCCTTTAAGGTAACAAGTACTTTTTGTACGTGTAATCAAAAAATGGTTTATAAATTAAATAGAAAAAATTGTATAGGAAGAATATTTCACCTATGAGTGGAAATACCTGTAATATTATGGTAGAAAATATACAAGTTAGAGGTTGACATATTTTATATACATAATTAAATACAAGTGTAATACATATTAACTAATAGTAAATTAATTAACTAACTAACTAACTCCAACGATGATGTTTGCGTTGTCCTCCTGTTGTCCGTGTGTCGTGCCATCCGTGTTAACAGTTAATATAGCTGTCCCTTGCATGTTGTAATCCACGTAGTTCTATTCCGGCTGTTTGCGAAGTTTCTTAGCAATAGCGAGTATGCAGTGTTCTTAATCTTTACACGATGACTGTCAGTTCACTGGTTGAAATCATTTCACAGATATTATATATCGCTCGGATTGTTTTTAAAGCCTTGGCAATTGGTAATATAGGGTTCTCAAAGTTTCATGTTCGTGGGTGTTATACGTAAACTATTCACTTGGGCGTTGATACTTCTGAATGAAAGTTCTCTAGTAGGTGTAGAGGTACACTGTTCTATGCAACAGACTAAAATATCACAGCTTCTTGTATGGCGAATAATTAATGTGCCTAGTGTTCGTCTGCTGGTGCATTAGTTTGCCGTGATAAAAGGTCAGCAATAATATTATCAGTGCCCTTGATATGGCGGATTTCAAAGTCGAAATCCTGAAGAAGAAGACACCATCTTTCCAAACGATGGTTCTTTGGCACACCTTGTTTAAGTACCCGCAGTGGCGAATTATCGGTTAACACAACAAAATGCGAACCTAAGAGGAACTTAGATAACCGACGCATACAAAAAAGTAGACTTAATGCCTCTAACTCCACTGTGGAATAATGGATCTCTGCCTTTTTCAGCTTGCGGCTGATGTAGAGTATTGGATGTCTCAAGCCTTGATATTCTTGCATCAGGCATCCTCCAATTGCGATAGCACTCGAATCTGTGGTCAGAATAAAGGGTATATCTATGTTTGGTAATCTTAATACGGGTGGGTTAGAAAAAATTGATTTCAATCTGCACATTGCATCCTCTAAGCGGATACTCTTACACAATTTTTCTGGATGATCTTTTGTCAACAGATTAGAAAAAACTGATGTGAGTTCCGCCCAGTTTGGTATAAACTTGGCATAATAGTTTATGAGACCTAACAGGCTTCTAACCTGTTTCTTTGTAGTTGGAACTTCTAGGTTGAGAATTTTTGATACGATTTTATCGTCTGTCAATAGTTTGCCTTCGGAAATCCTATGACCTAGGAAGTCTATCTGTTTATAGCCTATTTCAACCTTGGAAGGTTTGATAGTAAGTCCAAAAAGAAAGATTTGGTTAAAGACTTGTTGGAGTGTAAGTAAGTGAGAAGTCATATTTGAAGAATGGATACATATATCATCAATATAAGATTGTACGTCCTTGATGCCGTGCACTAATAGTCTAGTTAACCTGACAAATGTGGCGGGAGCGTTCTTGAGACCAAACGGAAGATATCTCCATTCGTACAACCCAAGTGGTGTAGCGAATGCTATTATATGCCTTGAAGAGGGAGCTAGCGGTACTTGCCAGTAACCTTTAGCTAAATCAAGCTTAGAAAATAAGGATGATTGAGACACATACAAATTGAGGTCTTCACAGCTGTTCATTGGCTCAGCATCTGTCGTGGTTATAGTATTTAATTTCCTATAGTCTATGCACAAACGAATGGTTTGGTCCTTCTTTTTTACCAGGACAATTGGCGAAGAATATTGGGATACAGATTTCTGTATTATTCTATTTTTTTTTCTGTCTAAAATGTCTTTATCTAAATTTGCTCTATAATGTAAAGGAATCGAATATGGTCCACATTTGATCGGTGTTAGATCTGTCAACACAATTGAATGTGTTACTTTGTCAGTCCGTCCAGGTTTATTTGAGAAGATAGTTCTGTAGTCGTTAAGAAGAGACAAAATGTCTTGTCGCTGCTGTGGTGTCAAAGTGTCAGAGATTTGTATGTCCTTCATAGTACTGTCGCCGTTCATACTTGGTACTGGAATTTCCGTATTGTCTACGTCCGTCTGATTTATTACTGACGCTACTGTTTGTAAATTGTGATCAATGTCATTGTCGTCGTCGTCGAGACTAATAGTTGCCAATGTGTCGTTACATTGGTCGTACTTGTCGTTATCCCATATTGTCGGTACTGTGAATATGTTTTCGTCGTCTTCGTTGTCACAAGAATGAGTTGTTAATGATACTTCGTTTATCGAGGTGTCATTCAGTCGGGTAATTGTCGTTTCGTTTCTGTTGTCATTCTTGTCAGTCTGGTTATTGTCATCTGTTATCTGCGTCTGCTTGTTCGTGTCACTGTCATTTCTAGAATAGTATGGTTGTAACATATTTACATGGAATATTTTCAACTTTCCATTCACAGAAATTTCATAGTCAACTTCCGAAATCCTTCTCACAACTTTAAATGGTCCCTGCCAAGAGGTTGATAGTAAATCTCTCTTGTCAGGTAGTAATAGTAAAATATCTTGATTTGGTTGTAATACAATCGTTTTCGCCCCTTTGTTGGCGTACTGCCTGTACCTAAAACCTTTCTCCTGTAATGATGTTCTGGCCAGTATACAGGATCTAATGATTTTGTCTCTGGTGTCAGTGACCAAATCATAGGTGGAAACTGGTAATTGGGTGTTTACGGGTTGTGATATTATATCTTTGTAAATAGTGAGAGGTCCTCTTGGGTTAGTTAGTTAGTTAGTCGACAGATCATCCTCGTTGCACATCGGACCATTCAGTCCATAAGTGCTCGGATCCCCTCCTCAGCAAATCCCGCAGCGTGTAGCGGCTAACGACGCCAGTTCTGTTGGTTTATCAATCTTCTTTGGCTTCCTGCGTAGTGTTCTTGTTTGGCCACCCCTCTTTTAATTTGCTGCTCTCGCAGTCTGGCCATTGTTGTAGATTCACAGTCATCACCTGGTTCTTGCAAAAGTCTCACTTCTCGTAGAGCATTCAGAATGTCAGCCTGGTCCATGGCGCGTCCGCCCTCCACAGTAGCCTCACCTGCAAGCTTGTCAGCCCGCTCATTTCCTTGTACTCCCGCATGACCTGGCACGAAGATGAAACTAATCTTTGCCAGCCGAGACCGCTCCAGAGGCAGCAACCATTCTCTTCGGATCGACCCCTCCTCTATCCTCTTGATCATGTTCATTGAGTCGCTAAGGAAACAAGCCCTAGTGAATGTCTGTGTCTCGAGCCATGTTATTGCTTTACTTACTGCCATGACTTCCATGGTCAGGCTACTTGTGGTTTCAGTGAAAGCACCAGAGTCCTCCTTCACAATTCTCCCTCCGGCCCGAGCTGTAAAGGCCCATGAGCTTCTCACATGTCGGACGACCGACCCATCTGTGTAGATGACCGCGTCACTGTCTAGCGAATTCTCGAAAATCAACGCTTGTACTTCATCCTCCACAGCAGCCGGATTTTCTTGTCTGCATTTTCTATCTAGTTGGATGCAAACTGAAAAGGATGTGCAGAAGTCTGTTGGCACTTGCACCCACTCCTCGCCAGGTTCTAAGTCCTCAAGTGAACACACCTGTTGAAGAATGTCTTCGGCTTGACCCATCCACGACCGTCCTCTTTTTAACCTGCTGCCCTTCACCTTCCTAATTTCACTATGCAGTGGATGCTGTGTGTTTGCGTTAATTCTGAGGTAGGCGCGTGCCCTGCAAACTTGCATTCTCTCTTCAATGGTTGGAAAATCAAGAAGGTAGCGCATCGCCCTGCATGCTGTATCTCTTGTACATCCAAGAATAATGCGCATAGCTTCATTCTGTATCCTTTCCATCCTTTCTATCTGCTTATGGCTGAGAGTCAGGATTGCCATTGCATACTCCAAAACAGACATGACCAGCCCCTCGTACAGAAGACATAGATGGCGCTGCTCACAGTTTGCTGCCGCCATCACCCGCATCGCTGCCAAGCCCCGCTTGGCCTTTGTTATCACCTGGTCTATGTGCACATTATAAGCAAGGCTTCGATCAAACCGTATCCCCAGGTAATTCATTGCCTGCGTTCTTTCCACCGTCTCTGAACACAGCATTACAGTTGGTGTTGGATTGTTGACAATATGATTATTCAACGAGAACCAAGTCACTGTTGCCTTTGTTGGGTTGACCATTGCCCCAGCTTCATCACACCAAGTACTTATGCGATTGAGTTCGGTTTGTAGTACCACAGCAACCTCCTCTCTATCCTTACCCTGACGATACACTAAAACATCATCGGCATACGACAATGTCCTGCCAGGTCCAGTGATCTGCTCACTGGTGATTCTCACTGTGTAGGCGTTGAACAGTACCGGAGATAATGGTGATCCCTGTGGTAGGCCAGGATATATTGTTGTTGGTTCCGAAGTCCAACTGCCACATCTAAAAACTACTTTCCGTTGGAAGAGGGCTGCAGCGATCCAACTAAGGAGGAATGGACTTACGTTTAGTTCAAGAAGCTGAAACATTAAAAAATCCAGTGGTACTCTGTTGTATGCGTCCTCAAGATCAATCGCTGCAGCAACAGTTTCAGTGCCTGAGTGGAAACCTTCATAGACATCATGGGCAAAGACTGCTGCATTGGTCCAGGTTTCTCTTTTTGGACGGTACCCACCCAGGGTAGGTGGGAAAACACCTTGCCTCTCTAGTTGGCTTGATATTTTCCTGGCAATTACCTTCTCCAGCAGCTTGCCTACTGTATTCTGCATGGTTATAATTCGATATCCCTGAATTTTTTTGTGGTCTTTGTCAGGCTTCGGCAAGGGAATCAGATAGCTATGTAACCATTCCTCCTTGATGCTAGCACTCCCTATACTGTTGTTGTACATGTCTGCTAGTTTCTCTAGCTCATTGTCGGTACACCTATTTATGTCGTCGTATCTTATGCCATCAGGACCTGGAGCACTGTTTTTTGATCGTCGAAGCACAGCCTTGATTTCTTTCACTGTCACTGTGTCTTCATCCGAAGTGTTCTGGGCCTTGCATCTGTCTGAGGTGACCTCCTTGGCCAGATTCCGGCCTCCCATGTCTGTCTGGTTGCTCTGCTCAAGGTAGCGTTCAAAGAGGGCTTTGCCCTTGTCCTCATCAGTCCTCTGCCAGATGAGGTCAGCACCTTGGAAGTCAGAAATGCTCTTATTCTTGACTACCCCACTCATGCTTTTATGTAGTCGCCAGAACAATTTCAGTGACTTGTCTGTGCTTACTCTTTGACACACCTCTGCCCATTTTTCGCTTTTAACCACCTTGACCAGTTTTTTGAAATAGCTTACTTTTGTGTGCATCTCTCTTTCTAAGTGCAAGCAGGGACTAGGATGACCAGCTCTGTTCTTCTTGGCATTTTGCCATCTCCTTACAGCACTACGCTTATCCACCCAAGCCTTCTCCACCTCGAAACTCCACCACGGTGGCTGCTCCCAGCTTTTTCTCCTGCCCTGAAACGTTCTGCGCTTGTCACGTCTTATTTTGCTCACCACATCTTGCCCTGTACTGTCATACTGGAACGTCTTTACCTTTAGCTTGTGCTGCCTGGTTCTGCCTTTCTCCACCAATATGCTGCAAGGGTGGTGGTCGCTGCCATGGTGTCCTAGGACACCCCATCTACACACTGTAGTGAGTGAAGGTGAAACTAGCGCCAGATCAATAGCACTGTCCTCATCGCCTGGACGGCTTGCTGTCCTGGTGACACAGCCACTGTTGATACAAACCAGGTCGATGGTTTCCAGTGCAGTCTCGAGCTCCTCCCCTTGTGTATTGGAGGAAGTGTTTCCCCATGATCTGCCTTTAGCGTTGAAGTCACCACAGAAAATAACATTTCTCTCGTGGCCTAATATGCCACTTAAGCACTGCCACTTCTGGGCGTCCACACTCGCATTGCGGGCATAAACATTAACCAACACGAATGGTATACTGGAATGAACTCTCAACGCCTGTATTTGTATATCGTCACTGTCCCAACTGGACATGTCTAGCTCTGACGCCACCATGCTGTCGCGAACGAGAATCGCCGTTCCCAGATGTCGTCTGTTGTAGAAACATTTGAAGCCGGCAATTCGGAGTAGCTGATCGCCCAGTCTCGTCTCCTGGAGTGCTACAATGTCGTTCCTGTAAACTAGGGTTTCTAAAATAGAGCCCCGTTGTGTTACACTGGCACAGTTCCAATATAGAATACGGATGTTCCTGAGTCCTAGACGGTGACACTTGAGTCTAAAACGTCTCAAACCCCCGCGCTTACCTTGCTTCTTTGTCCCTGCGCGGCTACCATGCCGCTTCGTTATGTTGACTGTTGATCGCTCGGAAAGAAGACGTTCTTCCGCCATGTTGAAAAAACGTAAACACAGACTGCTGATAACCACACACGCTGCTGAAAATTCACTCAAGGATGGCTTCGCTCGATGCACGAACTCCGTAGCACCCGCGCAGATCTTGAGTAGAAACTCCTGGTTTTATATCCTGGCACACCAATTACACGCAAGAGATGAATAAATCCATCCCTTACGCGAAAAAGTTAACGAACACAAAACAACACGACCGTCCGTCGCCATCTTGAAACCGGTAGTCCTCTTGGGTTCGCTCCATATATCAATTCAAACGGAGAGAACCCCGTACTTGATTGTGGGACTTCTCTGTATGCGAACAGCACCGTTGGGAGAAGTATATCCCAATCGGCTGGATGTTCAGCTGTCACTTTGGATAACATATGTTTTAGGTCCCCATTTAATTTTTCGCAAATTCCATTTGCGGCCGGTCGATAGGGACTTGTAAAACATTGTTTTATGCCTAGTAACTTCGTTACCGATTGGGTGGCATTAGATATGAATTGCGTTCCTCTATCTGATATTATCTTCTCCGGAAAGCCAAAACGGGAGAATATCTGTAATAATACGTCCGTCACATCCTTAGAGGAGATAGATTTTAATGGAATCATTTCTGCCCATCTTGAACACAAATCAACAAGTGTAAAAATGTATCTATTTCCTTTGTTTGAGATGTGGTTCAAAGGACCTACTAAATCAACCGCCACGATTTGAAATGGCCTCGAGGCAGTTGTGGTTGATTGAATTTCTGCCGTAGGGTTTTTTCCCTTTTTGATTAGTTTCTGACAGGTATCACATGATTTACAATGGGTTTTTATGTCTTGGCAAAATTTAGGCCAATAAAATTGGCTCAGGACTCTGGTCCCTGGTTTTTTCGTAACCCATATGACCTCCGAAAGGTGAGTCATTGGCTATATGTAGCACTTTGTCACGATGTGACTGAGGTAGAACCACTTGCTGCATCGTGGTTTGATTTCTGGTATATAATTTCGTTAGAACATTGTTATTTAGTCTAAATGTCCACGAAGCGTTTTTCGTCAATTTTGGCTTTAATCCTACTAGCCGAAAATATTGTGAAAGGGTTGGATCTGCTTTTTGTTCTTCTATAAACTTGGTGGTGGTAATATCAGGTGATATGATTTGTAGCGACTCCTGAAGTTGGTCTGTGTGGGTTTTGTGTGTCGTTTGTCTTGTTATTATATTCGCGTTTTGTGTGTGTTGTTGCACATTTACAGGCTCAGTAATTTGTGGATCGATGGCGTCCTCAGTTCGAGGTGTTAATTTGATGGTATCATTGAAAGATTCAACCGCCCCTGTATTTTGCACCTCTGTGAATTCATTTCGAATTCCGTCATCGGTTGTCTCCCTTGTGCTTTTGGCAGTTTGAGACAAGCACGCGTGGTTTTTCATTTTGGAATCGCTGTTTGGTTTTTGGATAAAGTTTTTCTGTTCCCATTCTCTGATTTCCCTTTCAGAGCAAGATCTTATGTTGGGAAGATTCCCAAGGAGGATTTCAGCGGCAGGATTTTCTAGTACTGCGCATAGCACTTGTCCTGATATAAAAGGTGTCCGAATTTCGGCAAGTGCTAGGGGGTATCTTTCGATCGTGCCTGCGAATGTGCGACACGTTACGTATTTGTGTGTGTAGTCTTTGTCATTAACTAATGTTTTCTTAATTCCACAAAGAGTCGCTCCGGAATCTCGTATTAATGTACATTGTTTGTTATTAACAAAACCTGTTGCAAATTTTAACTTGCCTGTTGATGTTAAGGCTGCGTTGGCCATTTCGTTAGAAACTGGGATTGTGTGGCCGTATAACAAAGTTGTATCAAGCTGAAATTTTCTGCAGGTGTTACATGTGTTATCAGTGATGGTGTCAATGATTTGTACTGCATTACTTAACTCACTCGAACCTTCATTCTGGATGTCGCATTCGTTCTGTTGTTCAATTTCTTCATCTGAGGATGTGTCTATTAATGCGGCATTGGCCTGCTTCATCATCTTTCTCCCATCACAAACTGATGAAAAATGCCCATAGCTCGAACAAAAATAACATTTAACCGCTCTCTGATATGCGTTCCTTTTTTTTTTTTTTTCCACTACCATTTGGAGATGATGTGGATAATTTGGTGATTTGTCACACATCGCGTACTGTTCGTGTGTCAGATGACAATACTGACACATGACTGGTTTTGTGAACTTAGAGCGTTGTTTGAACCTATTTTCATTTGGTTTTGAATATTTGGTGTTTGTAACCGCTGCTGTTTCATTTTGGCTCATATTCAACTGAAAAATATCGCGGTTCGCTGAAAAATATTCGCTCCCCTTATTTTCTATTTCTTGGATAGTTTTACAATCCATTTGCCTCAAAAATTTAGAAAAAGGTGTTGGTATTGTGCTAATAATTTTATCAATTATAATTAGCTCCTTCAGTTTATCATGGTTGTTATTTGTTTTTGCTGAGGTTATCCATTTTGTACACATATCTTGAACTGTAGACACGTAGTCTATGAAAGTTTGGTTAGGTAATGGGGCTAATTTTGAGAACTGTAGTTGATAGCCTGCTGTATCTAGTGAAAAATGTTGGAGTATCCTTTGTTTTAAATAATCATAATCTTTCCTCATGTCTTGTGGCACTGTCTCTATCACTTTTAAGGGCTCTAATGCTAAATTTCTCATCAGAATAAATGACCAGTCGCCTTTTGCGACCTTATGGTAAGTCATCAAACACTCGAAGTTCTCTAAGTAAGCGCTTATAGAATCTCCTGAACAAAACGCTTTGACAAGGCCTTTATATTTGTTGTATTTTTGTTCATCTTCTTTACTTCTAATTTTGTTTACTGACATTTCTAAGTTGGAGTCAATTTCCATTTGTTTTAGTTTTATCTGTGTCTCTGCATTTAATTGGGCTTGCTTGGTCGCAGCCTCAAGCTCCATCTGCATTTTCTTCTCTTGAGCTTGCAGTTGCATTTTCTTTTCTTCAGCCTCAGCCTGCAGTTGCATTTTCTTTTCTTCAGCTTCCATTTGCATCTTCTTTTCTTGAACCTGCAGTTGCATTTTCTTTTCTTCAGCTTCGATTTGCATCTTTTTCTCTTCTGTTTCTGCTTGCATCTTTTTCTCTTCTCTTTCTGCTTGTATCTTTTTCTCTTCTCTTTCCATTGCTCTTTCTTCTCGTGCCATATTTTCTGCATGTGTCTTTTGTGCCCATTCTGAAAGTTTTTCCTCAATATATCCTAACCTAATACCTAATTCAATGCACTGTTCTAATTTTGACATCTTGTATTTTAGTTCTTGTTTACTTTAATGAAATTAAATCCCTTTGAAATTAGTCAGGGTGTACACAAGTTGGTTATCCCCCTTAATGTTTACATTCAAATTTATATGAGCCGATTTACTTGGTAATGAGATTAGCATATACATAAAAATCAATACAAAGAGAAATGTTACATCAGTGAATGGAGGGTGACTATCGCTTAGGGATGTAATGAGCATGAAATGAAACTCATCTTATTTTTCCTGATCTCTCGACTGTAGTCTTGTTCTCTCGCCACTGCTGGAGGACAGGTTAGTTAGTTAGTTAGTTAGTTAGTCGACAGATCATCCTCGTTGCACATCGGACCATTCAGTCCATAAGTGCTCGGATCCCCTCCTCAGCAAATCCTGCAGCGTGTAGCGGCTAACGACGCCAGTTCTGTGTTGGTTTATCAATCTTCTTTGGCTTCCTGCGTAGTGTTCTTGTTTGGCCACCCCTCTTTTAATTTGCTGCTCTCGCAGTCTGGCCATTGTTGTAGATTCACAGTCATCACTTGGTTCTTGCAAAAGTCTCACTTCTCGTAGAGCATTCAGAATGTCAGCCTGGTCCATGGCGCGTCCGCCCTCAACAGTAGCCTCACCTGCGAGCTTGTCAGCCCGCTCATTTCCTTGTACTCCCGCATGCCCTGGCACGAAGATGAAACTAATCTTTGCCAGCCGAGACCGCTTCAGAGGCAGCAACCATTCTCTTCGGATCGACCCCTCCTCTATCCTCTTGATCATGTTCATTGAGTCGCTAAGGAAACAAGCCCTAGTGAATGTCTGTGTCTCGAGCCATGTTATTGCTTTACTTACTGCCATGACTTCCATGGTCAGGCTACTTGTGGTTTCAGTGAAAGCACCAGAGTCCTCCTTCACAATTCTCCCTCCGGCCCGAGCTGTAAAGGCCCATGAGCTTCTCACATGTCGGACGACCGACCCATCTGTGTAGATGACCGCGTCACTGTCTAGCGAATTCTCGAAAATCAACGCTTGTACTTCAGCCTCAACAGCAGCCGGATTTTCTTGTCTGCATTTTCTATCTAGTTGGATGCAAACTGAAAAGGATGTGCAGAAGTCTGTTGGCACTTGCACCCACTCCTCGCCAGGTTCTAAGTCCTCAAGTGAACACACCTGTTGAAGAATGTCCTCGGCTTGACCCATCCACGACCGTCCTCTTTTTAACCTGCTGCCCTTCACCTTCCTAATTTCACTATGCAGTGGATGCTGTGTGTTTGCGTTAATTCTGAGGTAGGCGCGTGCCCTGCAAACTTGCATTCTCTCTTCAATGGTTGGAAAATCAAGAAGGTAGCGCATCGCCCTGCATGCTGTATCTCTTGTACATCCAAGAATAATGCGCATAGCTTCATTCTGTATCCTTTCCATCCTTTCTATCTGCTTATGGCTGACAGTCAGGATTGCCATTGCATACTCCAAAACAGACATGACCAGCCCCTCGTACAGAAGACATAGATGGCGCTGCTCACAGTTTGCTGCCGCCATCACCCGCATCGCTGCCAAACCCCGCTTGGCCTTTGTTATCACCTGGTCTATGTGCACATTATAAGCAAGGCTTCGATCAAACCGTATCCCCAGGTAATTCATTGCCTGCGTTCTTTCCACCGTCTCTGAACACAGCATTACAGTTGGTGTTGGATTGTTGACAATATGATTATTCAACGAGAACCAAGTCACTGTTGCCTTTGTTGGGTTGACCATTGCCCCAGCTTCATCACACCAAGTACTTATGCGATTGAGTTCGGTTTGTAGTTCCACAGCAACCTCCTCTCTATCCTTACCCTGACGATACACTAAAACATCATCGGCATATGACAATGTCCTGCCAGGTCCAGTGATCTGCTCACTGGTGATTCTCACTGTGTAGGCGTTGAACAGTACCGGAGATAATGGTGATCCCTGTGGTAGGCCAGGATATATTGTTGTTGGTTCCGAAGTCCAACTGCCACATCTAAAAACTACTTTCCGTTGGAAGAGAGCTGCAGCGATCCAACTAAGGAGGAATGGACTTACGTTTAGTTCAAGAAGCTGAAACATTAAAAAATCCAGTGGTACTCTGTTGTATGCGTCCTCAAGATCAATCGCTGCAGCAACGGTTTCAGTGCCTGAGTGGAAACCTTCATAGACATCGTGGGCAAAGACTGCTGCATTGGTCCAGGTTTCTCTTTTTGGACGGTACCCACCCAGGGTAGGTGGGAAAACACCTTGCCTCTCTAGTTGGCTTGATATTTTCCTGGCAATTACCTTCTCCAGCAGCTTGCCTATTGTATTCTGCATGGTTATAATTCGATATCCCTGAATTTTCTTGTGGTCTTTGTCAGGCTTCGGCAAGGGAATCAGATAGCTGTGTAACCATTCCTCCTTGATGCTAGCACTCCCTATACTGTTGTTGTACATGTCTGCTAGTTTCTCTAGCTCATTGTCGGTACACCTATTTATGTCGTCGTATCTTATGCCATCAGGACCTGGAGCACTGTTTTTTGATCGTCGAAGCACAGCCTTGATTTCTTTCACTGTCACTGTATCTTCATCCGAAGTGTTCTGGGCCTTGCATCTGTCTGAGGTGACCTCCTTGGCCAGATTCCGGCCTCCCATGTCTGTCTGGTTGCTCTGCTCAAGGTAGCGTTCAAAGAGGGCTTTGCCCTTGTCCTCGTCAGTCCTCTGCCAGATGAGGTCAGCACCTTGGAAGTCAGAAATGCTCTTATTCTTGACTACACCACTCATGCTTTTATGTAGTCGCCAGAACAATTTCAGTGACTTGTCTGTGCTTACTCTTTGACACACCTCTGCCCATTTTTCGCTTTTAACCACCGTGACCAGTTTTTTGAAATAGCTTACTTTTGTGTGCATCTCTCTTTCTAAGTGCAAGCAGGGACTAGGATGACCAGCTCTGTTCTTCTTGGCATTTTGCCATCTCCTTACAGCACTACGCTTATCCACCCAAGCCTTCTCCACCTCGAAACTCCACCACGGTGGCTGCTCCCAGCTTTTTTTCCTTTTCTTCCTGCCCTGAAACGTTCTGCGCTTGTCACGTCTTATTTTACTCACCACATCTTGCCCTGTACTGTCATACTGGAACGTCTTTACCTTTAGCTTGTGCTGCCTGGTTCTGCCTTTCTCCACCAATATGCTGCATGGGTGGTGGTCGCTGCCATGGTGTCCTAGGACACCCCATCTACACACTGTAGTGAGTGAAGGTGAAACTAGCGCCAGATCAATAGCACTGTCCTCATCGCCTGGACGGCTTGCTGTCCTGGTGACACAGCCACTGTTGATACAAACCAGGTCGATGGTGCAGTCTCGAGCTCCTCCCCTTGTGTATTGGAGGAAGTGTTTCCCCATGATCTGCCTTTAGCGTTGAAGTCACCACAGAAAATAACATTTCTCTCGTGGCCTAATATGCCACTTAAGCACTGCCACTTCTGGGCGTCCACACTCGCATTGCGGGCATAAACATTAACCAACACGAATGGTATACTGGAATGAACTCTCAACGCCTGTATTTGTATATCGTCACTGTTCCAACTGGACATGTCTAGCTCTGACGCCACCATGCTGTCGCGAACGAGAATCGCCGTTCCCAGATGTCGTCTGTTATAGAAACATTTGAAGCCGGCAATTCGGAGTAGCTGATCGCCCAGTCTCGTCTCCTGGAGTGCTACAATGTCGTTCCTGTAAACTAGGGTTTCTAAAATAGAGCCCCGTTGTTTTACACTGGCACAGTTCCAATATAGAATACGGATGTTCCTGAGTCCTAGACGGTGACACTTGAGTCTAAAACGTCTCAAGCCACCGCGCTTACCTGGCTTCTTTTTCCCTGCGCGGCTACCACGCCGCTTCGGTATGTTGACTGCTGATCGTTCGGAAAACACACGTTGTTCCGCCATGTTGAAAAAACGTAAACACAGACTTTTGATTGAGAACCACACACGCTGCTGAAAATTCACTCAAGGATGGCTTCGCTCGATGCACGAACTCCGTAGCACCCGCGCAGATCTTGAGTAGAAACTCCTGGTTTTACATCCTGGCACACCAATTACACGCAAGAAATGAATAAATCCATCCCTTACGCGAAAAAGTTAACGAACACAAAACAACACGACCGTCCGTCGCCATCTTGAAACCGGAAGGTTACATACACACGATATTTCGCGGAACAATCTGATGTTGGAATCAAAAAAAATTAGTAACTGTCAATGTAATTGTCACAGTCATGTCAGTGTCAAATTTCATAAACATTATCATCATTTCAAATATTTTTGTACATGGACTACAATAGCTCATTCACAGATAGCTGCAAAGTTTTTGACTTTGTCATGTATGAAAGTTGATATATTTTTTTTTTGACTTGGCAAAACCAAGAGCTGTCTGAAAAGTAAAGCTTGTGATTGCCAAAACCGGCTTGCCCCCAAATAGCCTGTCAGCGTCTTAGATCTCTAGGTGATTGACACTCGGGCTCATACAGGCAACAAACTCCGTTCAGATACAATCTAGCATCATTTATTTACATTATATTACAACTCTATCAGCTATCTAACATATGCATAAGACCCCTAAATACACTTGGGTCTGAAACTATCATTACTATCAAGTCCCCCTTAAGGTAAGCCCTGTTGCTTCCTCGATGTCCAGTCCGTGTCTGCCTTTCCACACGTGTCGCAATCCGACACGGGTGGTAACTCTCTCCGAGTTTCTCGTGGACCCCGCAATCGGCGGGCCCCATCGGTGTCCACGGGGCTGTGGTCACACTGACCGGTCCTTCGAGAAGGCTCTGGATTATTCGAGCCTTCGAGTGACTCGGTTCTTTCCCTTTAGCTGGAGTTCTATCCCTTCGCCAGTCTCTCTTACTTTTATGTTGGTACCGCCCTTATGTGAGGCTGTGACACTTGGGTAATGTTCTTTTATGTAGTTTAGGGTTATTTTTCTTCTTTCGGTTTCATTCTGAATGTTCTTGTTGCCCAAGCTGCAATGCCATATTCCAGTACTGGCCTCACCCGTCCAGTATATAACTTCTTGAGAACTTTCTCATCTGCTCTCCACGTTGTACCAGCAAGCTTTTTCATAATTGCCATTCTTTGCCTTGCTCTTGTTCGAATTTTCTCAACCTGTGCTTTCCATGTCAGGCGATGATCAAAGGTGACGCCTAGATATTTTGGATTTTCTTCATGGCGCAATATTTTTCCTTTCAATAGCAGCTTAAGTTGCTGAGTTTTATTTGAGAGGGAGAACACTGTGCATGTTGTTTTCTCCTCACTTATCTTCACTAGCCATGATTTTGACCAGTCCTCTAGCGCTAATAGAGCTTGCTGTATTCTGCTGTTAGCTGTACTAATATATTCTTCAGATGTCCATATGGCTAGGTCATCTGCTAAGGATGATGTGTGTACTCTGGCTGGAAAATTTTCCGTGATGTCATTTATATATGCTAGGAATAATGTTGGTGAAAGAACTCCTCCTTGGTGGACACCTTGCTCCAACAGCATCATTTTGCTGGTTTGTCCTTGTACTTTGTTCTTGCAGTTCTGTTCTCAAGGTAGTGGCTGATTCATTTATACATTTTCCCACAAACATACATTGTTTGCAGTTCTACTTTTAGTACTTCTTTTCATACTTTATCAAATGCTTTTTCTAAATCTATCTAGACCACAAGTATGTGCTTTTTCTCTTGGAAGGCATCCTCTATTTCCTGAGCTATATAGGTTATTTGATCTTCAGTGGATCTGTACTTTCTTAATAATGCTTGGTGTGGTGTTAAGAGTTGGTTTTCTTCTAGATACCATGTTAGCCTGCCATTGATAATGCGTTCCATTAATTTTCCTACACAGCTAAGTCGACTGATAGGTCGACTGCCATTTGGTTGTTCCAGGTCGTTTCCTTTCT
Source organism: Cepaea nemoralis (assembly GCA_014155875.1). Classification (NCBI taxonomy): domain Eukaryota; kingdom Metazoa; phylum Mollusca; class Gastropoda; order Stylommatophora; family Helicidae; genus Cepaea; species Cepaea nemoralis. The sequence goes on from JACEFZ010022605.1 coordinate 727,171, forward strand.
TTGGAACTGGTACTTGCAGTCTGCAAGGTGTGGAATGCACCTGGTTCTGCAGCCAGCAGGGTTAGTATTGGCTAACCTCTCCCAGGAGGGGTGAAGAGCGAAAATTAGTAGCCTGCCGATGACCCGCAGACTACACAAGTCAACTCCCACCTCCACGTGGTGCAAACTGGGCAACGGTCATAGGCTAATGGGGCTATGGTTCGCCATAGAAGATGGACTTCCTGTGGTCAGATTAGTGTCCTAACCTTGCGACTTTCCTAGCAAGCAAGCAGGGGATCTTCATACTGCTCGTAGAAAAACTAAGAAGTATAAACGGACTGACCCAAATGGATATCGACCCGACAATGTTAATGGACTATGAGATAGATCAGCGACTCAAAAAATATGCACAATGAACGTCTGCGGTTTCAATAGTAAAGAAGAAGAGCTTATAGAAACAATGGAAGAGAGGAAAATTGGACTGATGGTTATAGCGGACACCAGAACAAAGGGGAAAGGATGCAAGGAGCTCCACCGCAGTTACACATTTGTTTAATCTGGAGTAGAACAGCAAGAAAGGGCAGGACACGCTTTGGGAATAGTCATCGAACCATGGCTAGCAAGAGGAATACTAGAAATAAAATATATATTTTAAAAAAATCATAATAGTGAGAATAAAAGAACAATTACAACATATGTACAATGCAAACAATAATGAGCAAGAATACGAGGACTTCTACGAAGACATACATGACTTGCGAAATAAAATAGATAAGCAGGACAACATCATAGTTATGGGAGACTAATGGGAGATAAGCCCCAGGAAGGTTAACCCGGTCAACAAATGCCTGCAGAAGTCGGATGTGTCGGCCTAACGACACAAGAACGCAGCTCTACTGTAAATAGGCAAAACGCAATCACGTCCGAAAAAAACCTCCGGATGAACGCAGAAGAAGAAGAAGAAGAAGAAGAAGAAGAAGAAGAAGAAGAAGAAGAAGAAGAAGAAGAAGAAGAAGAAGAAGAAGAAGAAGAAGAAGAAGAAGAAATAGATAAGCAGGACAACATCATAGTTATGGGAGACTTCAATGCAAGACTAGGATATAACAGAGTGGGCATAGGAAAACATCTGGGAGCATTTGGAGATCAGCATAATGAAAGGAATGATAACGGAAGTAGACTGATAGAGGTTTGCAGCCAACATGACCTCTATATAACAAATGCATTCTATAAACATAAAGATTCACAAGTATACACCTGGTATAAATGGAACGATCTAGATAATAAAAGCTTCATTCATTTTATTCATTGGCACCTTGCCGTCTTGACAGACGATAGTGTGTGCTTTAAAAAGGCATAATAACTTTTACCTATGGCAGTAGCGCATGTGACTAATAAGGCCAATTTGCGCTGTAAATGTCCATTCACAGTGGGTGCATGTGAACACGTAACTAAAACACATGGTGAACACTAATAGCTAAATTGATTTTATATTAACAAGAAATAACAGAAAGAGGAATATATTAGATGCAAGGGCTGTGCATAATTTCAGTATAAACATAGATCATAAAGTAGGCTTTGCCACAATAAGAACCATCAGAAGAAGAAAACAAAGAGCAGGAAAATACAAGCCATGCGAATCAGTAAACTTAAAATACCTTAAAGACGCGGCAGTCAGGGAAAATTATGAGAAAGAACTAACTGAACTCTTTGAAAAATTACCTATAGAAAGAAAAACAGTGGAAGAAGAATGGGAGATGTTCAAATCAAGCATTTTAAATACTGCAAAAATAACATGTGGAACCACGAAAAAATGCAAAACATGGATAAAGAAAGTAACAAGTTGGTGGAACGCAGAAGTAAAGAAAGGGGTAAAAGACAAAAAGGAACAATATAAAAAGTGGTTGAAGAGCGAGCAGGAATGTGATTACACAGAATATAGAATAGCGAGAAGACATGTGAGAATAATAGTAAAGAGGTAAAAACAAGAAGACTGGGAAGAGCATGGAGAAAACCTAAATAAAAACTACAAGGAGGCAACTAGAAACTTCTACAAAAAGATAAATGCAATGCGAGCCAGAGAAGAACCCTTTGACCCAACTGAAATAATTAATAGCGAATATGGAGAACCAATAAATGAACAAAGACAAATCCTAATAAGATGGAAGCAGTATTTTGAACAACTTCTCAACATCCCATCAGATGTCACAGGAATTCAAGAGACCTACACAGATGTCACTGAAGAACTAGAGCCAGACATACTAAAAGAAGAAATTATAGAAGCCATCAGATTAGCCCCATTGAACACATTACCAGGACAGGATGAAATACCAAATGAACTAATTAAAGCAGCAAGAGAAGTAGGAACAGCTTGGCTACATAGACTATTCAACCATGTTTGGGTAGAACAACAGACACCACGAGACTGGGAAACGCCATAATTATCCTAATTTGGAAAACCAAAGTCAGCAAAAGAGACTGCACACAATACAGAGGCATTCACTGTTGAGTCATACTGGGAAAACATTTTGCAAAATTCTTGAAACAAAATTACAAACTACTTTAGAACCCCAGCTATGCAAAACACAACTTGGATTTAGGAAAAACAAAGGATGCACAGATGCCATTTTTGCTCTTAGACAACTTATAGAAAAATCAATTGAATTCAGTGAAACACTCTACTTAGCCTTTGTCGACCAAGAAAAGGCATTCGATAGAGTAGATAGAAACAAGCTGTGGGAAATCCTTAAACAATATGGAGTGAGTACACATCTAACCAACCTATGTAGAAGTTTATACAACAACAGTAAATGCATACGAAGAGCAACTGGAGTACACCCAGAACCCTTCACCATAAGATCTGGAGGACGACAAGGTTGTGTCCTGTCCCCTCTCTTGTTCATAACATATATAGACAACATATGTAAAGAAACCAGCGAAACAGAGACAACAAGAATACCGCATGACAAGAACACAGAAGAAAAACCATTTGCAAATCTAACCATTAGAGAACTCCTGTTTGCGGATGACCAAGCACAGATAGCAAAATCAGAAGCTGAATTACAAGACCACATGAATAGTCTAAACGAAATGTGTAGGGAACATAACATGAAAATTAGCACAAGCAAAACAGAGGTAATGACTATAACTAAAGAAGAACAAACAACAATAATTCACCTAAACGAACATCCCTTGAAACAAGTAAAGAGTTTCAAGTACCTAGGAAGTATAATATCATCAAATGGCAGATCAGAAGACGAGATCAAAAATAGATGCAATAAGGCAAATCAACTCATTGGACAAATGGCACCAATACTAATGAACAAACATGTATCAATAACTACTAAGAAAGCACTTTACAACAATCTTCCTACCAACTCTATGCTACCAATGCCAAACCTGGACAATGACAGAAAAAGAGAAAAGAAAAATCACAACAACAGAAATGAGGTTCCTGAGAAGAATACTCAACGTATCAAGAAGAGATAAGATCAGAAATGAAGAAATCAGGACTAAAGTGGGGGTTAAAGCAGCACTAGATTTTATCAGAAAGCAGCAAGTCAAATGGTTTGGCCATGCAAGTAGGTTACCAGTCAACAGCATACCACAACAAGCAATGATGTACAGACCAGATGGAATCAGAGGAAGAGGCCGACCACGTAAACGTTGGACGGAGGGAATAGCAGAGTCCATGGGAATATCGATATATGAAGCCCATAATCGGGCACTCTCACGAAGTTTATACTTCACCTCGACACCGCAAGGTACAAAAGGAACATGATGAGATTATATATATATATATATATATATATATATATATATATATATATATATATATATATATATATATATATATATATATATATATATATATATATATAATCATTCATTGGCACCTTGCCGTCTTGACAGACGATAGTGTGTGCTTTAAAAAGGCATAATAACTTTTACCTATGGCGGTAGCGCATGTGACTGATAAGGCCAATTTGCGCTGTAAATAGTCCGTTCACAGTGGGTGCATGTGAACACGTGGTCATTTCCACCATCATGCACCATCTTACGTCTCAAACGCTCGGTGTGTGACTTATCTGCAATAATTTTCTCCTTTGTCTTTATTCCATTTCTGATGTTTGCCCTCCATGCAACACGTTCAGCGGCGACTTGCTCCCAATGTGCATTATCAATGCCTGTATCAATCATGTCCCGCTTACACACATCTTTGTATCGTAGTAGAGGCCGACCCTGGGATCTCTTACCCATCTTTAATTCACTAAAAAAGATGTCCTTTGGTATTCTACCATCATCCATCCTCCTAAGATGTCCTATCCATCTCAGTCTATGAATACTGAGCATGGAATAAACTGTCACACAACCTGATCTTTCCAATACGTCAGTATTTGTGATTTTGTCTTGCCACTTAATACCAAGAATTCTTCGCAGACACCGCATATGAAAGCTGTTTAAATGTTACTCTTGGTGTGAGTAAGTTGTCCAGGTTTCACTGCCATAAAGATGAGTACTAAGGACACAAGCTTGATAGACAAGGACTTTTGTTTTTGCAGTAAGCTTCCTGTTCTCCCAGACTCTTTTTGTTAACCTGTTCATTGTTGTTGCTGCCTTACCAATCCGGATGTTGATTTCCTGATCTAGAGATAATTTGCTATTTACCACTGATCTTAGATATGTAAAATGGTCTACCATCTCTAGTTCGGTGTAGTCAATAAAGATTGATGGTACCCCATGTGCACCTTGTGACATAATCTGTGTCTTCTTTTTGCTAATTGTTAAACCTAATTCAGAACAAGCATTGGAGAATGCAGATAGTAGACATTGCAATTCTTCCTCAGAGTGGGTCGTAACTGCAGCATCATCTGCAAAAAGCAACTCTCTGATCAGTACCCTCCTAATTTTGTTCTTGGCCTTTGTGGGGTGGTAAATATAATAAATAAGAATAAGGACAAGTTCGCTAGGGGTATTCAGTGTGAATGGGGTCTAAAACTCAAACACGCCCTCTATAGGAATTAATATATTGGCTCGTAAAACCCCCAAGCATTGAACAAGGCAGAAAAGGGTGCAAGTTCAACACTAACATAGAAGAAATGTTTCCCATAGAAGGCTGGGAGATCCGGGAAGTTCTACCACAGACACCCGAGTAACTAATAACTCTACCTAGAAGGTATGTCTATGTGTAAGTGCCCCGCCCCACATTTAGTCTCCCATATATATATATATATATATATATATATATATATATATATATATATATATATATATATATATATATATATATATATATAACAATGACAAGTATCCACTGTCATGCACATCCACAGTATTACACAACAGAGGGACTACAACCAATGTTAGATGCAAAACTGGATTACATGACAAAGGAAAACAGCCACTGTTAGACAAAAACAGTACAATGACTCACTGTATCACATAACAGTAACCATAACTGGACTATAAACATCAATTTTGGAACAACAGGTTAACAATGAAGTAACTTCAAGGCTTGATTAAACCAAACAAACAAACAATTGTATTGTGGAAACATTTGGGTTCTGGACAAACCCTGTTGGCTACAATATGGTGACATGTACATGAAAAATTATCATATTTCAGGCAATGCACCCAAAGTATACAACCAAAACAGAAGTCCCCAAAAATATTTCCCCAAAAAAGGTTCACATCAAATACATGTGTCAAACACAAAACAAAGTAAATAATCCATACAAAGAAATAGATAAAGAAAATCTATCAAATCTGTCTCTAGAAATATCCTATGGGTCAGATGATGACTCCCTCTCCTTCAATATCTACTAGAAAAAGTCTGGCCATAATTACACTCTCTATAATCCAGGGAAACAGCTGCTTTGCATATATCCACCTATTCAGAAAATTGGGGATTGCACACACACACACACACACATTGTAAAGGCCGCCATCTGAGCGTGAGTGAATGTATATACCACCATCCTGATCACGAAAGGCATATTTCAGTAGAAGTGAAAAGTATATTCCAAAGAGGGTGGGAGCTAGTACACAACCTTGCTTAACTCCACTCTTGATTTCAAATTCTTCAGAAGTTGCACCATCAAACTTGATTAAACCCTTCATGCCTGTGTGGAACGATTCCACAATGGACAGAAGAGTTGGTGGGCAGCCAATCTTCTTTAGTGCCTTGAACAGACCCTCACGACTGACCAAATCAAATGCCTTTGTGAGGTCGATGAAGGCAATAAACAGTGGTTGATTCTGTTCACGGCATTTTTCTTGCATTTGTCGCAATGAGAATATCATATCAGTGGTAGACCGGTTCTGTCGAAAGCCACACTGTGATTCGGGGTAGACTTGATCTCCTAGGACTTGAAGTCTGCGCAGAACAATTCTGGCAAATACTTTTCCAACAATACACAGAAGTGAGATACCCCTATAGTTGTTGCAGTCGCTCCGATCGCCCTTGTTCTTGTACAGTGTTATGATGCTTGAATCTTTGAAATCCTGTGGGACTTGTCCTTCTCGCCAGCATAGCTCTATTAGCTGGTGGATCTGTATAGTGAGTGTGTCTTGCCCACTCCTGATAACCTCTATTGGAATCCCATCCTTACCTGGAGCCTTGCCAGATGCAAGTTCATTTATAGCACACTTAACTTCTGTTATGGTGGGAAGTGTGTCCAGGTGGTCAAGAGTTGGTAGAGCCTCTATGGCGTTGAGGGCATCATCCGCTAGTTTGGTCTCACTTGAGTAAAGCTCCAAATAGTGCTCAATCCATCTGTCCATCTGCTGTTTCTTATCAGTGATGATTTCTCCAGTCAAGGTTTTCAGCGGTGCACTTCTTTTGATCATTGGACCACAAGCTTTCTTTATCCTTTCATACATGCCTCTTATGTTTCCCTTATCACTTGCAATTTGAATGGACTCACATAACTTGATCCAATAATCATTTGCACACTGCCTGGCAGCCTTTTGCACATCCTTCCTAGCTTGCCTTAGTTCACTCAGTGTTACGCGTTGGTCTTTCCTTGTTTCTTAAGAGAGCTTTCTTCTTTTTATCAATCAAGGGCTGCAGAGTCTCGCTGTTTGCCGCAAACCAGTCCTGCCTCTTATGATCCACAGTGCCGTAAACCCCTACGGCAGTTTTATAAAGAGTTTCCTTAATTTGACCCCACTTTTCATTTACTGTACAATTTTCTGGTGTATCAGTGAAAGCGTCTTCAAGCTGCTGTTGAAACTGAAAGCACTTTTCAGGATTGTGAGTGTTAATAATATTAATCCTGGGGCTAGATTTGTGTTTAGCTGTGTAGATTCTCTTTGTTCTCAGTCTAACCCTTGCAACAACCAAAGAATGATCCGTATCATAGTCAGCATTGTGGTAACTTCGAGTCGATATAAGGTTCAGATGTTGTCTCCGTGTGATGATGAAATCCAGCTGGTGCCAATGGCCGGATCTTGGATGTTTCCATGTGACCTTATGCATCTCTTTTATTTTTTTTAAAGGAGTTTGTAATACATAGGTCATTACTAGTGCAATGCTCCAGCAGCCTTTGCCCATTTTCATTCATGCGACCGATGTTGTATTTTCCCAGGCACACTGGCCATGAACTCGAGTCCTTGCCCACACGAGCTTTGAAATCACCGAGCATATAAATGTAGTCAGATTTTGGAACTGCCTTGATCACAGAGTCTAACTCCTCATAGAACGAATCCTTCACATCATCAGAGGAATCGAGTGTCGGTGCATATGCAGTAATAATGGTGGCAAACCCACAAGAGGTTGCCAAGCGCAGGGATAATAGTCTTTCATTTCCTCCTGCTGTAATTTCAATCATTCCCAGTAGCTAATTCTTCACTGCAAAGCCCACACCGTGTTGCCTTGTTTCTGCCTGCCCTCTACCCTTCCAAAAAAAAGTTTTAATTGTTTTCCCTGAGTGACCCTTCCTCAGCGAGGCGAGTCTCCTGCAGGCCAGCAATATCAATGTTAAGACGATTGAGTTCGGCATCAATCACAGCCGTTTTTCTCACATCGTCAATATTAGTCAAGTCAGTGGAAAATCCTGGACACATGGTTCTCACGTTCCAGGTTGTAAGCCGTAGCTTGAGGTTTCTATTTTTATTTTTGTTTGTACCTGGTGCATTGGTTTTACAGCCTGCGATTCAGATTTTGTCCTAGCCCCAAGCACCCATTGAAGCAGGCAGGCTGTGGCGGATCAGCACCCAATTGGCCGGGGGCTGCCCAGCTTGAGGCGGGCGATAGCTGATCAGTGACACCTGTAGGTGTCTCCCACCATCAGAGGCAACGCATGGCGCCTCATGTCTACGCAAGTTGACAGGGACTTATAACCCGTAACAGTGTCCTCTTGCTTTGATTCCGAGACCAGTTAAGACCAGGGATGGAGTTATTGCCTCTCCATAGCACAAAGCCTGGGCTAAAATATAGAGATCATGTGTTGCCCATGCAGCATGCCTGCCTAGTTCACTCCAGAGGAAAGGTAACACCCCTACATCTGGAACAAGGCAAACTGCAGAAGTTGACGGATCAGCAAAGCAATGCTCTAACTGTCCGCCTGTCAGAGCTTCGATCCTAGACCAGTTGCCATATATATATATATATATATATATATATATATATATATATATATATATATATATATATATATATATATATATATATACTACCTGCCCGGCCCGGCTTCGCCCAGGCCCTTGAGGGGATCTATCTATCTATCGGTCTGTCTGTCTGCTTGTCTGTCTGTCTGTCTGTTTGTCTGACCCGGCCCGGCTTCACCCAGTCTCTGGTGGGGAGCATCTCATTTAATTCATATAAGTAGTCATATAAGCTCTCCCGTTCCCTACTATCTGTCTGTCTGTCTGACCCGGCCCGGCTTCACCCTGTCCCTGGTGGGAGCATCTCATTTAATTCATATACGTAGTCATATAAGCTCTCCCGTTCCCGACTGTCTGTCTGTCTATCTGTCTGTCTGTCTGACCCGGAGTGGTTTCGCCCAGCTCCTGGCGCACATTAACTTAAAAGAATGTCCTTCCACATTATTTTTAATGAAAACTGTTTTTAGTCACCGACATGACAGTTGATAAGTTCTTTAAGCTGGAAAAGATGGGTTACAATGTTATGCATTACGCATTATTTTTATGAAAACTTTGAAAATGCCTTAAAGATTATATCATTATTTATTATAAGTCATATGCCTCACAATAACTATAGACAAAGAGTTTAACAATAGTGCAAGTAAGTCTAACAATATGACTATAAAGTATATAGAAATGTTATTAAAAGTTATACTCCTTGAAATAACTTTTCTAGAGTGAAGTCCCCCTGCTATATGGAAATTATATAATGAAAAATGAAAAAAATTTAATATTAAGTAAGTAGCCGATTTAACACTAAGAAACTATTATAGTCGGTTGCACAGGAATGAGAGGAAGACGTGTAGAAAATTTCATCTCAATCGGTTGGATCGTTCGCGAACGAATAAACGACGGACATACATACATACATACATACATACATACATACATACATACATACATACATACATACATACATACATACATACATACATACATACATACATACATACATACATACATACATACATACATACATACATACATACATACATACACACACACACACAACGATTTATATATATATATATATATATATATATATATATATATATATATATATATATATATATATATATATATATATATATATATATATATATATACGCACACACACTCACACTCACTAACTTTTTCACTCACTCTACTGTAGTGTGCATGCGATTATATTATACATGATAAAATCAAATGATATACAAAATGATACCTCATAATATGAAAGATGAGAATAAAAAGTATGGAATAGCATGTTACATGACATGCGTGTGCGCCACCCATCCATCCACACACATACACTCTGCCTCACATAATCATTAAAGCTAATATGAATAAACTCCCACACTTTTCGCATGTACACACGGTCGACTATCGTGAGCATCCTCACAAGAACATTCAAAATTGGACAAAAATGGGAAAACATGGAAAATATGGAAAATGGTGATGAAAATATGTTTTACATTGTGCAACGTGAAAATAAAATAGTGGTCCAATCCAGTAAGATATTTCCTGGAATGGACATAAACATGATGTTCAGGATGGAAACGTGGGATATATATATATTATATATATATATATATATATATATATATATATATATATATATATATATATATATATATATATATATATATATATGTGTGTGTGTGTGTGTGTGTGTGTGTGTTTGCGCGCGTCTGCCTGCCGGTCTCCCTGGTATAGGCGCTACACGATTTTCTCCATAATCCCGTGTACTCTCGTGAGTAATGTGATATTGTGCGAGAATTGATAGCGGTTCCCTCCGTGTCGGTAACTTACGAGGTATGTGAGCCGGTCGTTCAAAAAGCAATGGCAAACTACTGATCTTGCCAAGAAATCAACAATCAGCTGAAAGATGCTGATGTTGACAGTGATCTCCAGTAACAGATATGCGAAACAAATTGTGTGTGTGGGTGGGTGGGTGGGTGGTTGGACAGGCAGAAAAACCAGTAAACAAGTCTTTCAAGAAACAAATTAAGATAGTAAGCTGAATAGAGACATTAGACGTAGACAGTCAAAATTTATGAGTTATGAGAAGAAATGAATTGGAGAATTTAGTGACAAATGGCAAGATTGAAGGGAAGAGACCCAGGGGAAGAACGAGAAGTAAATACCTGGATGGTTTGGCCATGTGGTATGGTCAAGAAGGAACACGGAGCTGATCCACGATTCTGGTGATCGAGTGAGATGGCAAAACATTACGGTCCACGCTAATCGGCTTGGCACATGATTGCCAAGGAGCAAGTGCGACATAATGACGTAAATTAGATAGAGTAAAGAATCCTTGAACAGAAACGCTAGGAAATGACATGACAACACAGAATCGTCACACGGCAATAGAAACAACAGACAACTTGGGAGTTTTCAACATAGTTCATGTTAATTCTGCGACCATGGGTCGGCTAATTATTGGCTTATGGCGCTTTAGTGGCTGAAGGAATGCTTGGAAATGGAAGAGACAAGCTATAGAAGCAACGCTTATTGTGGCTATGAATTAATAAGCAGGCAGGCGCAGAAAAATAGATGTATGCGAAGCGGCATGAAGGACATTGGGCGGATTGACAGAAGGTTTCCGCGAGGACGAACAACGACATTGTTGATCTTCAAACAGTGGCCGCTTTGCAACAATTAGGAATCTTAAATATGTTGTCATAACTGTGAAAAGGTAATTGTCTGGATTTCATCAATTTTGTTGGTTCGGCTTCTCACCTGCTGTTGTGTTCGAGCTGAGTTGATTTATTTACACAGTTCTTTTGGGAATTTACTCTACTCCCTGAGATACACATAGCATGGCAATGATTGATTGATTGATATACAGAAAGGCCCCTGTTAATGTCGGGGTTACGTTCTTGGAAAACACGTTTTTAAGTGAAACAACGTATAGCGAAACACTTTCCCAAAGAAATAGAATTAAATGAAATACAGTGTATTTTGGAATGTTTATTTTGATGGTTGTCAATATTTATTGGTTAAATAGAGGTGGGTTGGAGGGCGAGTGGTAGAGTTATTTAAACGTAGAGGCATTACATTCTGCCTCTTCATCTGAGGATGACATTGTAACCTCTTCCTGCCTCTTTTTCTGGCTCTTCTCTGCTTGAACAAAAAAATGTGTCCAATGACTGCTGCAATCTTTTATTTTTTTCTTTTTTTCTAAGTAAAGCTCCTTGTAACATTTGATGGCGCTTGTTACTGCCCTCGACACTTTGGAGCTCCATTCTCTGTTTGGATCATCCTCATTGCCACATCAATCAATTGAAAGAATTGTGACAAACGTTCAGCTTTAAACATTCGAGGTATGTGGTCTGCCTCGAGTGCTGGAGGTCCCGGGTTCAGGCCCCGGTGAGGACCGGGATTTATGTTTAAAAATCCACATGGACTTCCAATAATAAAATGTCCCCTGGTCTCTGGGTAGTGAGATCGGACGCCCGTGTGTATCGTTGCGCACGTAAAAAATCCCTTGGCAGTTGGAAATCGAAAAAGAGTAGCCTAACGGCGCTGCCCGTTATTGTTTCTATTTTTTTTTTTCATCTTTATATTCTTCTCATCCCGTCGTTATGCCTTAATGTAGTCACCGGAGGGTCTCCTCCGTGACTATATGTTGTGTTTTGTGTATGTATTTGTTTGCTGATGAAGGCTAGTCACCGCAACGTCATGTATGTGTCGCAATTCTGTTATATAAAGCTGCATTACTTTGTGTTATTTTATATTGTTTAATGACTAATGGAGGGGAATATGCCTGGGAAAAGAAGAAGAGGAAGGCCAAAGAGAAGATGGGTGCAGGGTGTGGCGGATGATCTCCAGATGGGTGTAACGGATGTGGGACATCTTGCTTATGATCTAGAGATTTTCCGGAATGTTGTGTTGAGTTGAGTTGAGTTAGAACCGACATCACTGCACTCATGACATTCCCATATGTGCTCCGCCCCCTCGTTCAACAGCCAGTGAACAGTCATATTGCTAATCGTCTCCACCGCTATCTGATTAAAAGTTCTCCTAGTCTTCCCTCTCAGTTTTGAGATTCTTCCATAAACCCTGCCGATCCCCCACAATCTCATTCTTTCCACATATGGGTTCTCAATCTGTTCCTCCTGTGTTTTATCGTCTTTAATAGCCAGCCTTCTTCAGTATTCAGCTCTTGAAGTATGGGTTCATTTGTTCTACCCAAAGTATTTCAGGATCCTCGCCGATGCAACTGAGTTCGTGCATTGAGCTGAGTTTCTCCAGACTCAGGTTTGAGTTAGGAGGAAAACGGAGCACTTGTGGGTTAAACCGTGTGCCGTGATGTTGATCTAACGACTAAACTAAACTAAACTAATCTGTTTACCCGCATTCTTCACCTGGTCCCACAAGCGCACGACCACCTTCCCCTTGTCCATAAGCAAAATACCACCAAGAGGTGCCCTCCCTGCTAGCCTATCAGCCTGTTCATTCCCCCTCACCCCCCGCATGGCCAGGGCAAAATATCCACACAATTCTCACAATCGGTCACCTCTGAAGCGACGATAGCCATTCTACACGAAACATTCCTTTCTCCACCTTGCTAAGCATACTCCTTGAATCCGTAATGAATACAACGTGTGTTGCAGTAGTCTCCTCTAGCCACCGGAATGCCGCTGTTACTGCCTCCACATCCATTCTCATGCTGGAGGTCGTAGTCTCATATATTCATATGCCAGACTCCACTTTTTCAAGACTCGTTCATTAGCCTTTGCAAAAATAATCCAACCACTACGTCTGTTTCCGGAATGTTGTTATGGGAGCGAGGTTCTGTAAAGGATATTCTACTGAATGAATGAATGTAATTATTGTTTCGGTAATGCTATTGACCATTTGAGAATATCTGAGTTTTTATATTAACCTCAGAACTTGCAGGAAGCATGGCGGAATGTGTATGTTCAATGTTAGACTAAAACTTCAATAAAATACGTACTCCTTTGGTAATGTTGAATATTTTACTACATCATTCATTTATCGTTTAATGGTGTTGAGTATCGTCATACTATCTCGTTGGCCAAGCAGCCTGGGGGTAGTCACTGGAGTTACGGAGTTCGTGCTTTGTGTGACACTTTCGGCAGTCTGCAGCCCTGTGGAAAGAGACCCAGTAGTAAATGGCATCATAAAACAATAAAAACTGGGTGTGATGAAGTTGACCCTCTCTGTCAGTCAGCATCCACCCCGACCCCGTCTTTCCATTATTCACCTCATTCTGTTTGCCTTCGTGTAATTTTAGGTCTCCCTATATTTCATTCACCTTGTCGGTTATACTAACTAATTACAGACAATACTGTTTTCTTCATGAACTCCACAAAGTGATTACAATGACAATCATTATGAAGAATGGCAGACCACTTTAGTCCTTTTATTCTACACAAGTAACAACGAATGAATGTTTGTTTTCCGTTAATAAATAATTGGTTTACACATTCTCCACATTTCTGATGCATTATTACATATTACAGGAGAAGTGATTTAACGTTACAGTTTTTTTTTTAAAGTGCTATGGAAACTCCTTTTATAATGCTTATTTAAATATCTCTATATGTTCTCCCGCATTTTTGTCTACATTGGTACGTAAATATGTGTATGATTCCACATCTCGAAGCGAGATTTCACTAAGGGAACTCATGGAGAGAATTAGACAAATCTGTTACTTCTCTTAACTAGTAGTTACTAAGTTACTAGTAACTAAGTTGGTATGACTGCTTCACTACAATGATGGATAGAGTGTTTACAGCAGGTAGAGAAGTTATGATACTAGGTGACTTCAACATAGATATTAGTAAATCCAACCAGACATGGAACGATATCATTCTTTCTTACAATTTCAAACAACTAATAAACCGTCCCACAAGGGTTACTGACACATCCTCAACTATAATTGATCATATATATGTTACTTGTCCAGATAATATTATTGAATGTTCTGTTCCTGTTTGTACAGTTAGTGACCACTATCCGGTATGTTGTACATGGTCAAGAATTGGGTTCAAACCTCTTAAACATAAACATGTAAGTATCAAATTTAGGAATTATAAAGCATTCAACCAAGATTTATTTTTGCAAGACTTAAGAAAAGCAGCCCTTGATCACGTTTACCAACTTCCTGACCCGGACGATGCATTAGCTTTCTGGACGAAGACAGTCTACAATGTGTTCGATAAACACGTGCCAATCAAAGAAGTTCGAGTCAAAAATCAACATAAATCCCCATGGGTCACTAGAGAAGTGCTGGAAATCATGAGAGAGCGAGATACAGCACACAAAAATAAAGACTTCATCAATTACCGCAGACTAAGGAATAAAGTTAAATATGAAATTCGTAGGATAAAAAAAGATCATTTTAAAAATTTGATTGTAGATAATTCAAACAGTACAAATATATGGAAGGCTATTAACTTGCTAACCAATAAGAAACGCCCTACAGAATCAGCAATACCAAATTCTATAACATGCGATGAATTCAGTTGGTTCTTTCAATCAGAAATAGAGAATCTAAAGTCTTCAATACCAGACTCATCGTGTAATTTAAGTTCACTGGCATCATTCTGTGAGGAGAAGTGCGCCAGAAATATTCCCGCTGAGATTCCTTTAATGTCTGTTGCAGACGTTTATAAATATCTCTTGAACCTCAAATCAACAAACTCACACGGCCTAGATGGTATCAGTAATAGAATTCTTCGTTGTGCTGCACCAGTCATTAGCGAGTCCTTAACGTTCATATATAACCAGTGCCTGGCCAAAAACTACTTTCCATCTGCATTTAAAATTGCTAAAGTGTTTCCGCTTATTAAAAATGGCTCAATCGATAATAGCGTTTTGGGTAATTATAGACCTATTTCCTTACTATCGTCGCTATCAAAACCACTAGAAAAACACATTCATAAAATAACGTTACACCATTTAATTAACAATGATCTAATAATTAACAGTCAATCTGGGTTTCGACCTAAATATTCTTGCCATAGTGCTCTAACAAAAATGACCGATAACTGGCACTTAAACATCAACAACGGTAGAATTTGTGGAGCGGTGTTTGTAGACTTTAAAAAAGCTTTTGATATGGTAGATCACGATATTTTAATTAGAAAACTAAAGCAAATGAAGACAAGCACCAACATGGTGAACATAATTACGTCATTTCTATCCGACAGGCAACAAGTCGTGTCCTTCAACAACTGTCTATCAAGACCCACACAGCTTAATATTGGTGTGCCTCAGGGCTCAATACTAGGTCCGCTGCTTTTTGCAGTTTATATTAATGATCTTCCTTTATATATCAATACAACTTGTGATCTATTCGCAGACGACTGTACTATATATACTAGTCAAGAAAACCGTAGTGAATTAGAGAATTCTTTACAAAAGGAACTTGATAATCTTACTAGATGGAGCAATGAAAACGGCATGCAAATTAACATTGACAAAACCAAATCCATGCTAATAACGACCAGACAAAAACTACAGACACTAGCCATAACTGGATCACCGCTCGAACTCCGCATGGGCACGTTACCTATAGTTAATGTGACTGAACATAAAACACTAGGGCTTTTAATAGACAGCCATTTGAACTGGAGCTCTCATGTTCACGCTCTTACCAAGAAAATAGCACAAAAAGTTTACCAACTTGCTAAAATTCAGCACTTCCTGAACGAATGCACACGAAAAATATTCTATACATGCTATATCCAATCACATCTCGATTACTGTTCCACAGTTTGGGATGGTTGCCCTAAATCTAATTTAAAACGACTATGTTCTCTACAAAACCGCGCTATTCGTCTGGTTTCTGACATAAAGCACGTTGAAAGTAATAATTTGTACAGTCATCTAAGACTTCTACCACTACAAAAGCGCTTCCTTTTCAACAAAGCCAAATTAGTGAATAAAATTATATCTCAAAATACCCCAGAGTATCTTTTGCCGCTGATTCAATCTAATGCAATGAACAGCAAGCGCCTAAATTTGTTACATGTCTCAAAGCCTAGATTGGACCTATACAAAACATGTTTCGCCTATTCTGGTGCTCACTTATGGAATGATCTGCCTCCAGATCTGAAAACTCCAATGAGTCCCTACACATTTAACCGAAAACTCTTTCAATACTTAATCCATACCGACTATATGCTACCATAATTCACTTACTGGTATAATTGTTCAGTATAATAGTTCATTATAATTGTTTAACTATAATTGTTCACTATATATGTGTGTGCGTGTGGGAGCGAGAGAGAGAGAGAGAGAGAGAGAGAGAGAGAGAAAGAGAGAGAAAGAGAGAGAAAGTGGGTGTCAATGAGAGGGAGAGAGTGAATGCGTGTGTGCGCACGTGCATGCGTGTGTGTGGAGAGAGTGATTGAGCGAGAAATGGTGGGGGAATGTGTCAGTGCATGCATTCGTACGTGTATGTGTGAGAGTGAGTGAGGAAGTGTATGCGTGCGTGCATGCGTTCATGTGTATGTGTATGTGTGAGAGAGTGTGATTGAGAGAGTGAGTGGTGTGTGAAGGATTGTGTGTTAGAGAGTGAGACAGTGGGAGAGTTGATGTGTTAGTGTGTGTGTGTGTGTGTGAGCGCGCGCATGCGTGTGAGTGTGTGTATATGAAAGAATACAGAGAGAGAGAGAGAGCTGAGCAGATGCATGTCATGTAACACGCATGTTATGTAACACGCGAATCCATATGTTTGTGTATTCTCATCTGTCATATTATCAGTTAAATACCATTTGATTTTATCATGCATAATATAAACTCATGTTCATTACTATAGTTTGAGTGAGTGAGTCAGTGAGTGTGAATGAGAGACAGAACGAGTGAGCGTGAGAGTGAATGAGTGAGCGGGAGAGTGAATGAGTGAGCGGGAGAGTGAATGAGTGAACGGGAAAGTGAATGAGTGAGCGGGAGAGTGAATGAGTGAGCGTGAGAGTGAATGAGCGGGAGAGTGAATGCGTGAGAGTGAATGAATGAGCGGAAGAGTGAATGTGTGAGCGTGAGAGTGAATGTGTATGTGTGTGTGTGAGAGAGAGAGAGCATCACTATTTTTACGTCACATACATTTTATGTACATATTTTTCTCCATGTTTAACATTTTTATGAGACTGCTCATGACAAGTGTCAGTGTATGTGTGTGAGTAAAGTGTGGGAGTTTGTTCATACTAGTTTCAATACTAACGTGAGACATTTTGTATGTGTCTAGATGTGAGGAAGTGTGAGTGTATGTGGAGGATGTGTGTGAGTGTGGGGGTATGTGTGGGTGGGGGGTGTGTGAGTGGGGGTATGCATTTGGATGGGTTGGGGTGTGTGGGATTTGGTGGGTAGTGGTATTTGTGGGTGTTGGTGGGATGTGTGGATGGATGTGTGGGGGTGAAAGTACGGGTGTTGGAATGGGTGTGGGGGATGTGTGTATGGGTGGAGGATATGTGTATGGGACGGATGCAGGGGATGTGTGTTTATG
The DNA here is from genome assembly GCA_014155875.1 of Cepaea nemoralis. Classification (NCBI taxonomy): domain Eukaryota; kingdom Metazoa; phylum Mollusca; class Gastropoda; order Stylommatophora; family Helicidae; genus Cepaea; species Cepaea nemoralis. The sequence continues at coordinate 745,256 of JACEFZ010022605.1, forward strand.
TGGGTGGAGATGTGTGGATGGTTTGAGGAAGTATGTGTGGGAGGCGGGGTTGTGTGGGTAGGGGATTGTGTTGGGTGGATTTGGGATGGAAGGGCGGATGGGGAGAAGTGTATGGTGTGTGGGTTTGAGATATGTGTGCGGTGTGTTGGTGGGGGATGTGTGAATGATGTGTGGGTGGAGGGTATGTTTGTGGTGGTATGGGTGGAGGATAGTGTGTGGTGTAGGGGATGTGTGTGATGGGTGTGGGGAATGTGCGTATGGGTGGGGTATATGTGTGGGTGAGCAGGGGATTGTGGTGGTTGGGGGAAGTATGTGGGGGAGTGTGTGTGGGAGATGTGTGTATGTGGATGGGGAATGTGTGGGTGGGGGTGTGTGAGTGGCTTAGGGATGTGTAGGTGGGTGAGGGAGTTGTATGTGTCGGGGTGGGATGTGTGAGTGGGTGGAGGATGTGTGTGGGGGTAGGGGTATTGTGATCGAGAGATGTTTGGTTGGGAGTGGGTTGGTGGGGGTGTGTGGGTGCGTAGTGGAGGATGTGTGAGTGAGTGTGTGTTGGTGGACGGGTAGGGAATGCGTGTGTGGGTGGGGAGAGGTGTGTGGTGTGTTGGTTGGTGATATTGTGTGGGTGAGGTATGTGTGTGTGGGTGGGGGATTTTTGTGGTGTGTGAGTGGGGGTATGTGGGGTGGATGGGTAAGGGTATCTGTGTGGGTGTGGGTGGGATTATTTTGTGGTATCTGGGTGGGGGATATGTGTGTGGTGTGTAAGTGGGGATGTGTTGGTGAGGGATATGTGTGTGTGTGGTGCGTGGGTTGGGAATAGTGCGTGGTAGGAGGTGTATGTGATGTGCGGGTGGGGGATTGTGTGGTGGGGGATTAGGTTAAGGCATGTGTGGGTGGGTGGAAGTTGTATGTGTGGGTGGTGGTGTGTGTGTGAGTGGATTGGGGATGTATGGGTGGTTAGGGAGATGTGTGGGGGGGGGGGGGGTAGGGACATGTCAGTTGGTGGGGATGTGTGTGTATGGTTTGGGGATGTGTGAGTGGATGTGCGATGTGTGGGTTGGTGGGGGATTGTGTGTGTGGGTGGGGAATATGTTGTCGATGGAGATGTGGCTGGGGGAAGGGTGGTTTGAGGTGTGGGTGGGGAGAGGATGTGTGGGGTAGAATGTGGATGGGCGTGGGATGTGTGGGTTGGTGGGGGAATGTTTGTGGGTGGCGAGTGTGTTTTGGTTGGGGGATCAGGTGAGGGCAGTGTGTGTGGGTGGGGGATGTGCGGGAGGGGGATGGGTCGGTTGGTGGGGTATGTATGTGTCCCTTGGTGCGCATGTGTGTGGGTAGATGGGGGTGTTGTGTGGGTGGGGTGATGTATGGATAGGTGGGAGATGGGCTTCATACCATGGTAATTAGCCTTGTTTATGTTTACAACATTCATTTCACAATGTTTATTTTTCTTCCTATGCAAATGTATAATGCTCTTGATGAACGAAAGACGAGTGATTGGAAGGGCCGAATGTAAGACGGGCCAGCGCGCCCAATTTGTGACCCTAATAAAGTTGATTTGATTTGATTTGATTTGATTTAGTATTATTTACTACGAGAGATCAGGTTATTATTTGCTATGTTTATTCTTATTTAAAATTAGATTGTTGTGACCTCCCATCAAGTGTCATTAGATATTTTTATGACACTTTCCTAATTTTTTTTTGGAAAAAAAAATTTGCAAGGACCAAAAAAAAATAAAATAAGAAGTTGCGTAGAACTGACATAATGAAATCTGATGATACCTCATTCAAGACTCTCAAGTCAATTAAACTGGATATATTATTATTATTATTATTATTATTATTATTATTTTGTTGTGAATGAATTGTCTACCTCTGAAGTCAGAGTGGGTTCGCCTGATGGCGAGGGACACAGTTAATAGGGAAATCTAATCCACACACACAATACAGTCCAGCACTACTAGAAGTTGTGTGTTGACTACGCTTGAACTAAAAGTGAGTGAGCACACAAAAAATGAATTGTGTCCTTCAGCTGCACAATTGACAAATAAATGCTGCTGCCGGTTGGTCGACTTTTGTCAAGAGAATGTGGGAATCCCTGGACATAGACCTAGATAGGAAGCCTTTTGTGGCAGGGATCATAGATCAAATGCCTCAGGTCTGATATATTTTATGATGCTTAGGGATTTGAAATGTTGGATTTGATCAACATCTTTTCTTTTTCACTTTATCCCTAATTTGGTATGGGCCATCAATCAATTCAGTTCAAGCAATTCTATCTTTTGCTATCTCATGCAGCTGCCCATGTCCTCCTGATATTATTCATTTCTGTCTCTAACTCTATTCTTGTGAGTTTAGATCTTCCTTTATTTCATTTGCCCAGTCAATTCTAGACAAAACTTTTCATGTAATACAATTCTCAGTTGTTCTCAAAGTATGTCATATACAGTACAGCATCTGTTATTTCTTCTTGATACACTTGTATTTGTTTAGTTCTCTGCTGGAGTTCCACATTGGTGATTCTGTCATACCATTTTAGTAAACCTATTTTGCCCAGTCAACAATTAATGAATGTAGTTTGTTAATAATCATTGTATGTCATTATCCATGTTTCTGATCCATACAGTAGTACTGTTTCAATGTCTTACTTGAACAATCTGTTGTTTATTTCTTATTTTACTTCCACAAATTTACAATTGTTGTGAAAGTCCTCTTGCATTTTCTATTCTTATTTTAATATCTGTATATGTTGACCCATCTGTGTCTACATTGCTACCTAAATAGGTGTATAATTCTGCCTCTTGAAGTGAAGTTTCACAAGCAGAGATCAGGTTATCATTTGCTTGATTGTAGGTCAGTGTCGGATACATAAGTGATTGATGGCTCAACCCCACAGAGATAAATGATGAAACATCATTTTTCCCAATGTGATCTTGCCCGTTTAATTATTTTAGTTGTACTGACTCAATTGTTGAGACCAGAAATAGAGTTTTAGAGAACCAAGGAATACCCTTAGGAAATATTGAAAAAAAGTTGTACTCCCTTTTTATACCCAATTTTTTCCTTAAGTGGTTCCTTGCCTCTCCTCTACCAACTAATTAATTCTATCTAGGGTAATTTAAAACAGTTTGACTATGACAAGTAAAATACAATCAATACATGACATGACCTCAGTTGTTATGATTTAATAAAGACAAATATGGATTTTGTAACTTGCATTCAAAATTACAATTTCCTGTCATAACATAAGGACATATCCATCCATCATGTGCCATGCCGGTAAGCGTGTGCGGTCATGTTCTGCCATCTCACTCGATCACCAGAGTCGTGGATCAGCTCCGTGTTTCTGTCTCGACCATGCCACAAGGCCAAGCCGTCCACACACTCCTTCAATCTGAAGACACCTTCTTCTCACTCTTACTCACCCCTGGATCATGCCCCCTCTCATTCTTCCCCAACATAACATACTTGACAACTCTAGCCTCAACAAATAAAAAAACAAGAAATTTATTAAAGCAAAGAGTATATGTAGGAGAAGTGTGTGTGTGTGTGTGTGTGTGTGTGTGTGTGTGTGTGTGTGTGTGTGTGTGTGTGTGTGTGTGTGTGTGTGTGTAAGGTGTAGAATGTGTGACGTGTACTCTAAAGTGTCTATAGACACAGATCAGTGTTCAGGAGTATAGTCATTCTCATCCCTGTGCTGAAAACACACCAGCACCATGTATCCCATACAAGTAGCCTCACCCAGGTGATGCTCCTCCGGTCACGTGAAGACTTCCTCCGTTGTCTCTTGAACCAGTAGGATGCTTGGACACCCATGACAAACACTGTCTAATGAGATTCTTCAATCTGATTCACACTATGAATTTCCTCTGTTATTTAACTGATTGTTAATCAGAAAATTCTAACCCTATTGTCACTGTTATTGAGGAAATCTCAATGGATCTAGTGTTACTGGTTGTAAAGATTCCCCATATTAACACCACAATCTGAATGTATCAGTCTAATTTTGGTGTGAATGTTCCTGGTATCAATAGTGTATCTCTACAATGATCTGACTGTTCATTGATACAACTATCACTTGCTAATCATAAACCTCATCAGCATGTCCTGCTCAGCAGAAGCCAGGTTCCCGCAAACCAACTTGGATATAAGCCCCATGTAGCGGCCTCTCAGCAACTTCTGTCTTCAAATTCTGAGCCATCATCTTCTAAAATGTTAGCTTCACTGTTGAAAATCATATCACACATACGTTGACCTGTAAATGGAACTTGTAGAATAGAGAATACTATGATGAGGGCAACTCAGTCCTGGCCGGAATTAGGTAAGTGTAGGCCAATAACAGCACTCAGATCTATAACAGAGATCCGATCTCTGTCATAGGGCCAAATAACTCAATCATATGATCTGAGACATGCCAATACCAGGAAAGAATAAAGGAACGGGTAGAAACCCAGCAGATGCCCTACTGGAAGATCCTACCATTTCACATTCCTCTCCTCACTCTCAACCATCCTTAATCTCTCTATTTATTATTCCACTACATTGTCCTCAACTCCCTGAGTAAAATGATATATCACACAAGCTAGTTGAAGCCACACAATAGGATACTAGTGCCGACGCTCCTATGATACTTTCTAGCACCGCACTTATAGAACATTCTATCACTAATCACAATACATTATATCACTGCACCTATAATACATTATATCACCGCACAGTACTGTACTCTGTTCCTAATCATACTCTTAAGTTAGATATTATTAATAGCCTATTATATGTCTATTTCGGTTGCTACTCGAGAAACTAGCCAATCAGACTGGATCTATGTCCACGGATAACTATCACCACTTAGACATTCTAGTCTCTCTCATGTAACACAACTCGGAATAATGCACCGATCCCAACACTTCAGAATGTTTTCCAACTCCCTCCACTTGTTTACCGCAACTGGGTTTTATATGGGTGCTTGAGTGGCGTCACCAAAAAGTCCAGACGCCAATCAGTCCAGAATCTGGCTTTGTCCTCCTGTTTCTAGACTAACTGGAGTCAATTCGCTGTCAAGTTCACTTTCATCTGGGAAATTCTTTGTCTCATACAACAAAGATCCTGGCTGTCTGTGAGACAGAGACCTTCCCCCCACATCACAGAATCCTTCCGACCTCTAGCAGACATTCTGTCCATCACTTTCTATGGCCGACTCCCGCTTTGCAGACAGATGACGCCAGTGCACATCTCTCGAACAACAACCTGTCAACAAAATGTCGACCGTGTGTAGACATCGCGACCCGACTCACTTTGATCTCATACACAAATGCCGACCAGGTGCAGACAGTTTTAACGACATATTCTCCTCAGTCTGTTCAACATCAAAGGGTCAATTGTGTTTGCAGACTAATGTCGGGCTTGGTTGTCATCGATCGCAACTAACAAGTTTATTTATCTCACGACACCCATCCTGTAGAAAACTTCACCTGCAAAACTCAACCGAAACATGAACAAGCCTATAGATCAGGAAGTAAAGAACACCCCAAGGGGAAATAAGGCTCTTCTACTCCGAGAAGTACAGAAGTAGGCGGCGATACAGAGAAAGCCACAAGGAGCCTGGATTACCATCTTAGTAAGACGGTCTGACTTTCTAATAATATGAGGAAGATATTGATTAAGCCGAAAGGATAAGAGCGTTCCCTATCAAACTTCTGTTGTGATGATGGCGGGTTCAAATCCCACACCAGTCAGTTGGACTAAACTGTTGACTTCTCTTCCTAGATTTGGGGACATAAATTTCAAATCGGAGTGGATTCGCCCGATGGCGTGAAACACAGATGATAGGGAAAACTAACCCACACCAAAAAAAATCAGTCCTGTATAATCCCCAGCAGTAGCTACTACTTGTGGTAGTGTATTGACCACGTTCGAATTCAAAGCGAGCGGATAGGGAAATAAAAGCAAAGCAAAGATAGGACACCTGGTCGAGTGTTGGGTGAGTGTCTATGTTTGAATAGGGGATTAACAGCAGAAGAAGAACATGGTAGTTGTCAGGAACCAAGAGTGCGACTAAAGCTTACACTCTTCTTAACACGGTTGAAAGGGCAGATTTGCCTTGAGCGTGAAGCATGCTCTCGACAACTTCCAGGAGATAAAGGTCAGTCCTGACCATATCATTCGATGCAGGACCGTGGTAGTCACAGACTGGCTCAGACTTGTGGCAATGGCAACGTTTATATTGCCGCCATATATCTATATCTGTAAAAATCGATGTGTGTATGTATGTATGTATGTATGGACGGACGGACGGACGGACGGATGGATGGATGGATGGATGTCGTTTATTCGTTTGTGAACGGTCCAACCGATTGAGATGAAATTTTCTACACGTCTTCCTTTCATTCATGTGCAACCGACTATAATAGTTTCTTAGTGTTAAATCGGTTACTTACTTAATATTTAATTTTTTTTCATTTTTCATTATATAATTTCTATATACTCTAGAAAAGTTATTTCAAGGGGCATAACTTTTAATAACATTTCTATATACTTTATAGTCATATTGTTGGACTTACTTGCACTATTGTTAAACTCTTTGTCTATAGTTATTTTGAGGCATATGAGTTATAATAAATAATGATATAATCTTTAAGGCATTTTCAAAGTTTTCATAAAAATAATGCATAATGCATAACATTGTAACCCATCTTTTCCAGCTTAAAGAACTTATCAACTGTCATGTCGGTGACTAAAAACAGTTTTCATTAAAAATAATGAATGGTGTGTGGAAGGACATTCTTTTAAGTTACTGTGCGCCAGGAGCTGGGCGAAACCACGCCGGTTCAGACAGACAGATAGACAGACAGACAGTCGGGAACGGAAGAGCTTATATGACTACGTATATGAATTAAATGAGATACTCCCCACCAGGGACTGGGTGAAGCCGGGCCGGGTCAGACAGACAGACAGACAGACAGTCGGGAACGGAAGAGCTTATATGACTACGTATATGAATTAAATGAGATGCTCCCCACCAAGGACTGGGTGAAGCCGGGCCGGGTCAGACAGACAGACAGACAAACAAGCAGACAGACAGACTGATAGATAGATAGATCCCCTCAAGGGCCTGGGCGAGGCCGGGTCATCATCATCATCATCAAGTGCCGTGCCGGCTGGCGTAGGCGTTCATGGCTCTCCATAGATCTCGGTCTTTGGTTTTCTGGATCAACTCTGCTGCTGATATTCCTCCATGCCACCGTCTCAATCCATCCAGCATAATTTCTCTTGGTCTGCCTCTGCCTCTCTTCCCCTCGATCTTTCCAGTTGTTACGATGTTCTCCAATGCCTCTCTTCTCATCACGTGACCGAAGAAAGATGTTTGTCTCTGTATTATTGTTGTATATAATGTTCTAGTTTCATTAGCCTGTTTCAGGCAGTCGTCGTTAGTTACTCTGGCAGTCCAAGGAATTCGCAACATTCGTCTCAGGAACCACATCTCTGTTGCTTCTAATTTCTTCTTAATTTGTTCATTTACATTCCAAGATTCACTGCCATACAGCAAAACTGGTTCTACATAGCATTTCAGCACTCTCTTTCTTACATTCAGTGATAGTGACTTATTGCATAAGATACTCTTCATTTTCTGAAATGCGGCTTTTGCCTGCCCTATTCTGCTCCTAATCTCTGTTGTACATCTTCCATCTGATGTTATAAATGCCCCTAGGTATCTAAAATTATCCACTTGGTTAAGGATTTTCCCTTCTATTTCTATGTCACATTTTGGTGTCACCATTTTCTTTGATATTACCATTGTTACTGTTTTCTTGATATTCAAGGAGAGTCCTTTCCTTGCACTCTCTGTTACTACAACATCTAATAATTGTTGTAGGTCTGTTGAATTGTCCGCCACCAATACTGTGTCATCTGCATAGCGTATATTATTTATATTATAACCTCCAACTAGTATTCCTGGCATCTCTTTGATTTCTCTCATTATTACTTCGCTATACAGGGAGAAAAGATCTGGTGACAAGACACACCCTTGTCGTACTCCTAGCTTTATCTGTTCGTAACTACCCTCTTTATTTCCCATTTTAATTGCTGCTACTTGGTTCCAGTAAACATTCTTTATTATTCTTAAATCTTTTCCATCAATGTTGATATCTTCCAACATTTTAATCAGTTCATCATGTTTTACTTTATCAAATGCCTTAGTATAATCTATGAAGCACAAATATATGTCTCTCTGTTTCTCTATTGACCTTTCTATTAGTGTCCGTAATGTATAAATTGTATTGTTTGTGCCCTTTCCTTCCACAAATCCATACTGTTCTTCACTAATTTCCATTTTTATTTTCTTTTTGGTTCTTCTCATTATGATTCTGAGTAGAAGCTTAGTGATATGGTTTATAAGATTAATTGTACGAAAATCTTCACAATCAATTGCTCCTGGTCTTTTTGGTATAGCTATAAATACAGATTTCAGCATATCACTGGGTAAATATCCACTGCTGTAAATCTCTTTCAACATTTTGGTTAATATATCTACTCCAAATTCTCCCAATACTTCTAATTCTTCTATTGTGATTTCATCGGGCCCAGCTGTTTTTCCTTTCTTCATACGTTTCATAGCGTCAGCGACTTCTTCTTTCAGAATAGGTGGACCTTCTAAGTTACTATCTTCTGTTAATTCTTCCCTTTCTCCATTCATATAATTCTCTTATATACTCATTCCACCTCTTCATTATAGCATCTTCCTCTAATAATATCTTTCCTGTTTTTGATTTCAAACACCCTGTGTTTATTCTTATTTTTCTTCCTGTAAGCTCACTGATTTGTCTGTGCATATTTTTTGTATCTTTAATGGAATTTAATTCAATTCTTTTGCATTGCTCGTTTAACCAACTTTCTTTAGCTATCCTACATTTATCTTTATTTCTTTATTTATCTTAGCGTATTCTTGTTTGTCATTTTTACTCTGTTTTCTTTTGTCCATCAGTTTTAAGATTTCTTCATTCATCCATTTTTTCTTAGCATTTTGCCTCTCTCCGGTAATACTTCTTTGCTAGTTTGATGACTGGAGTCCCTTAACATTTCCCATTGTTCATCTATACTCTGTATTTTTTCAGCTAGTATAATATATATAATACTTATTTATTTGTTTTATAAATGATAGAATGATGCTGTGATCATGTTAAACGTATCAATGTGTAGTGTGACAATATGCTGTTTAAAATAGCATCGGTGTTTGGTTGTAATGTATTATTGTATGTATATTTGTGTTTTTCGTGATCATAAGATAGGGGATGAAAGAGAGTTTTACATATAACATTATAAACAGTCACTCATACAGTATCAAGTTAATCAAAGTGTTGTTCACGACAAGTACAAATTCTACACCAGTATAATCAGCCACTCAATAATAATCAGCTCACTCATGACAGCAATACTGTAGATTTAACAACAGCAATTCAGTGCCACGAGCAGTAGGTCAGATCTCCATCGTGAATAAAAGAAGCATTAATAGTATAGCATTAATACTATCCTTATTTGAAACATTTTCTTTCTTTAGTGTATTTTCTTGTGGTGTTTCAAATGACCAGTTTATTTTGAATAAAAATACTTCAAACGTAACAATTAGATGCAAGCCGTTAAAGATGCATTCCCCCCCCCCCCCTCCCAATTTCCTATTTACAGTAAGAACACAAGAAGGAATATCACATATGTTTACAGTCAATATAGGAGTGAGACAGGGATGTGTGCTCTCTCCTCTGGTATTTAATGTCTACATGGACAGAATATCCAAAGAAGCAATTCTTGACAGAACAGATTCAGAAAATTTAGAACTTTACTCCAGATGAAACAACTCATCCACAGGAAATAAATGAACTTCTATTTGCAGACGATCAGTGCCTGTTTTACAGCGATGAGCGCAGACTACAAAATCATATTACTAATCTGAGTTTAACCTGCAGCAGATACAATATGAGTATAAATACAGCCAAAACCGAAGTAGTGCAAGTTAGCAGATCACCTGGTCCACTAAGTATACAGATAAATAGCACAACTCTGAAACAAGTTAAAGAATTCAAATATCTTGGAAGTATGATCACAGAAGATGGCAGATTGGACTGAGAAATCGAAATCAGATGTCAAAAAGTTAGTGCACTTACATATTAACTATCACCCTTACTTAAACATCCAAATATACCCATGTCCGGAAAACGACAGATAATAAACGGCATATTCACACCAACCCTATGCTACCAATCTCAAACCTGGACTTTATCCAAATCACACCTTCGTAAATTCAACACCTGCGAGATAAGATGCCAGAGGAGAGCTGCCAACTTAACAATCCGAGACCGAGTAAGATCAACACCTTGTGCCACATTTATTGAAAGGCAGAAGATCAAGTGGTTTGGCCATGTCGTTAGAAGGCAACATCAGCAACTACCATCACTGGCCTTACATCAAAGATCATCTGCGACGAGACCAAGAGGACACCCAAGAAGAAAATGGATTGACGACATCAAAGGCATTGTACAATCACACGGAATGACACTATCCAACGCCGCCCACCGGGCGCTGGAGCGCAGATTATTCCTCCCCACGACGCTTGACGGCAGAAGTGGATGATGATGATGATGATGATAAATGATGATGATGATGATGATTTACAGGACATCACTGTCAATACCAGCACTGCTGTTGTTGATGTCTTGGCAAGTTTTACGTTCAGTAGTTTACCATTTGAAAGATGTACAGATGAAATAAATACCAGTGCGTTAGCATTAAGAGTTAAAACTCAGTCTTCTGGAGGATTTACAATAAACAATGTCACTATTTTTCATCATCCTTCATGTAATTATTAATAAATCATCTCAAATATGTACACTATTCTTGTACAACTATTTTATTCAGTATGACATATGCATACATGCTCAAGATTACTCGGATGATCTAATACTGAAAATTTACAACATGCGTGTCATTTTATAATCAATAATGGCTGTTCTCATCTGTCCAGACATACTATCAGGTTCTGCAAAAATGAAGTTATTGGACATAATTTTATTGACTAATGTGACATTGTGCTTCATAAAATAATAATAAAAAATTAATTAATTAATTAAAAATTTTCAACACAAATATAACTTTTATTCTTATCATTCAATCAGATCAGAGGCCAAGATAACACAACAGCGATCACCTTCTGAGATATATAACAGCTTGAACACGTTTATGAGCTTCCAGAAAGTAGAATTTTATCAAAATCCTCACAAGACACAAAGAGAAAAGCCATTATAAGTAAGTCACTAAAGTAAAGGACCTTGTAAGATGCCAGGAAGTGTAATGGGTTTATTGCGCTAGCCCCACGATTTATAGACCAATCAGCATTCCATGGGTGATCTGGTCGTTTTGTTATAACGTCGCTGTCATATAGGGGACATAACTTCACTTTACGTCATTATGGTGCTGCCATAACATCGTCACCTGGCTTGGATAACAGGAAATTATTCCAGGAATGGGTAACTGTTTAAGCTATTCCTGCTCAAAGGGAATACGGTGCTAGAGGGAACTTAGCTTTTAACGCCACTGGTCATCCAGTCAATCTGGACGACTTGTCCGAGAATGTCAAGTTCACATTCATGCCACCAAACACGACTTCATTCATCCAGCCAATGGACCAAGGTATAATTTCAACTTTCAAAGGTTATTATTTGCGTCGCACCTTCTCACAGCTCGTGAAGGCTACGGACGGTAACGTTAAGCCTAACATTCAGGAATTCTGGCGAAATTACAACATCGTCAAGGCCCTTTATAACATTGCGGATTCATGGAGTGAGTTCAGGTCAGCATGCATGAATGCTGTTTGGCGAAAACTGGCCAGAGTGTGTGCACGACTCTTGTGAATTCGACGACGTTCACGCTATTCAACGACAAATTACTCACTTAGCCATTAAAGCTGGCTTTGAAAGGATGGAGAAAGCTGACTTTGATGAGTTGCTTGCTTCTCATAGAGAAGAGTTGTCTAATGAGGTTCTAATGCAAATCAACATGCAGAGAGCTCAGAAGGAAGAGAAGCACCATGTTGCGAAAATCTCATCCCCCACATACCTCGAATGTTTAAAGCTGAACGTTTGACACAATTCTTTCAATTGATTGATATGGCAATGAGGATGATCCGAACAGAGAACGGAGATCCAAAGTGTCGCAGGCAATAATAAGCGCCATCAAATGTTACAAGGAGCTTTACTTAGAAAGAAAAAAAAATGGACTGCAGCAGACATTGGACACATATTTTGTTCAAGCAGAGAAGATCCAGAAAAAAGAGGCAGGAAGAGGTTACAATGTCATCCTGAGATGAAGAGGCAGAATTTAATGCCTCTACGTTTAAATAACTCTAGCACTCGCCCTCCAACCCACCTCTATTTAGCCAATAAATATCGACAAACATCAAAATAAACATTACACAATACACTGTATTTCATTTAATTCTATTTCTTTGGGAAAGTGTTTCGCTATACGTAGTTTCACTTAAAAACGCGTTTTCCAAGAGCGTAACCCCGACGTTAACAGGGGCCTTTCTGTATATCAATCAATCAATCATTGCCATGCTATATCTCGGGGTGTAGAGTAAATTCCCAAAAGGGTACTTTTGCCTTAATTCATCTCAAACAAACTTCGCGAGCTATATTTAGCGTCACCAGCTATATTTAGCGCCGACGGTGATCTCCTCTGTGTTCGGCTGGAGTGCGCGTCAGTTCGTTTCAATTGCCCCACACCACAGTGTTGTTTCTTTGGGCTGTGGCAACCCGTTTCTGTGTGAGTGTTTGTCTGTCTGTCTCATCATGTGTTTTCTGGGAACTGGCAGCAGCAGCTGTCCACGACAAGCCAGAGTAGCGTTGCCTTTTCTGCAGCAGCATCATGGCATCTGACATTCTGCCAGACGCTGTTCTCATAATCATGTCATCATGGTGCTATCGCTGACTGAGCGTCAGGACAGATGGGAGATGCCGACGACGACATTCATCATTTCGGCAGGACATCCTCCCGCTGAGACAAGGCGCACATGGCTGCAAGGCCTCATGTCTCCCGTACAGACAGATCATGTCTTTTCATATACTGCTGGTCTCAAGAGTTGACAAGCCATTTCATTTGGCCAGTTACAGTTGGGGAGTGTCGCCGAGAGCAACTGTTGACTGGAGTAATTACCTACGAGAGGTTTGTGCCCACAAACTGTTAGTCAATCCGGTAGTAATCGGAGGACAAAATACCCACTGTCGAGATAGATGAGAGTCTATTTACAAGGCGCAAACATCATGTGGGACGAGTGTTGCCACAACAGTGGGGGGTATTTGGTGGCATCTGTAGTGAAACAGCCGACTGCTTCATGGTTCTGTGTTCTAGACAGTACAGCAGCAACGCTTCTTCTGCCGCTGATCAGGACACCACATTCGGGCCGGGCACAACCTGTAGTCTCCGACCTCTGGGCGTGCGTACGACGACGGAATTGGAAGGTATTCCCGAATTGACGCATCTCACAGTCAACCACTCCTACAACTTTGTGGGGACCCAACCACCGGTGCACATACTCAGTGCATCGAGCGCATGTGGAGAACGGCCAAGGAGAGAAACAAGAGGCAGAATGGAACACACAGGCATCTACTAGAGTCCTACATGTGCGAATTCATGTGGCGCCGACAGACGAAATGCGATGGTCTAGATGTGTTCAACCACCATTCTTGCGGACATTGTCGGATTCTGGCCACCACCGCAAGAATAATAGCGTACCACCGCCGCATAGAATTGCGCACCGAACTACGGCGCAACACACGGAAACTGTCGGAAACCCCCTGGATGTTCGGCGCAAGACAGGGAAGCCCTGGATGTGACGTCATTGCCTGGGATTCCCTTTTGTTTGGGGTGAATAAAGGCAAAAGTACCCAGGGGCGTCACGCGGGGGGTGCGGGCCGCACCGGGTGACACCATCAAGGGGTGACACCAAAATAAAAAAAATTGCAAATTTGACAAAGCAGACATAGCCGGGTTTCATGTTGTTGTACATATTTGTTGTTTGTCCATCAAGAATGATGATGACCATTAATTTCATCCAGTGGGGTTGAAGGTATGGAGCCGTGGGTTCTAAGATGGCTGATAAGGCCTATTTTGGCTCGAAATGTTCTTTGACAATGTGGGCAAAGAATGCTTGACGTCTCTGGAGGAGGATTTCCTGCAGTGGTTTTTCTGTCCTGCCTTTTCTTCACAGCTCTTGCAGTCCTGGTTGCCTCACATACGACTGCACCTTTGCGCAATGATGCACGCCACGAATTTCGGTCTCTGGCTGCAGCCTCCCAGGTGTCATGATGAATTCCAAAAGCATTCAGTGAAATTTTCAGAGTGTCTTTAAAACGTTTCCTCTGGCCACCTTGGGAGCGTTTACCACAACGCAGTTCGCTGTAAAAAATTCGTTTAGGGAGCCTGTGATCTGGCATGCGAGTCAAGTGACCAGCCCAGCGAATCTGATTCTTCATCAGTAGAGTGTGGATACTGGGCATGGATGCTCTTTCTAGGACTTCAGTGTCTGGAATCTTGTCTTGCCATTTAATCCTCAGTAGCTTCCTTAGGCAGACTGTGTGGAAGTGGTTTAATTTCCTAGCGTGTCGCTGATAAACAGTCCAGGTTTCACAAGCATATAGCAGTGTGGATAATACAACTGCTTTGTAGACTTTTAGCTTTGTTTGCAGGTTTATTCCAGTTCTGTCCCATACATTCTTGTACAGTCTGCCATAGGCTGCACTGGCCTTGGAGATTCTTGCATTCACTTCGTCATCGATTGTGGCAGCTTGTGATACGGTGCTGCCAAGATAGGTGAATTTGTCCACAACACTTAGTCTATGGTCATTCACTTTGATATTTGGCACAGTGTGATTATTCCCTGGAGCTGGCTAGGTACATAACTACAGTCTTCTCCAAGTTGATATTGAGCCCAAAGTTGGCACAGGCATGTGAGAAAGCTGAAACATTATGTTGCATGTCCGCCTCTGAGTTGGCGTATAGAGCACAATCATCAGCAAACAGGAGCTCTCTGACAGTGCCGCTGTTAATTTTGGTTTTAGCTTTCAGCCTTCTGAGATTGAATAACTTTCCATCCATACGGTAGTTGATGTCTATTCCAATGTCGTCGTTATCGAAGGCATTCATCAACATGGCTGAAAACATGAGGCTGAACAGTGTTGGTGCCAGGACACATCCTTGCTTCACTCCATTGGTGACAGAAAAGGGTTCAGACAGTTCACTATTTTCCTGTACTCTTGCCTGCATGCCGTCATGAAATAGCCGCACTATTTGGACAAACTTTCGTGGACAGCCATATTTTGCCATAATCTTCCACAGTCCTTCTCTGCTGACTGTATCAAAAGCCTTGGTAAGGTCAATGAAAGTGGAGAACATTTTGCAGTTCTGTTCCTGACATTTCTCTTGCAGCTGCCTTGCAGCGAAAATCATGTCAACAGTT
This sequence comes from Cepaea nemoralis, assembly GCA_014155875.1. NCBI lineage: Eukaryota > Metazoa > Mollusca > Gastropoda > Stylommatophora > Helicidae > Cepaea > Cepaea nemoralis. The sequence goes on from JACEFZ010022605.1 coordinate 760,757, forward strand.
CCACGTTCTTTTCTGAAGCCACATTGACTCTCAGGAAGAAGACCTTGATAGAGATGGGCTGTGAGGCGATTGAGAAGAATTCTGGCGAGTATCTTCCCTGCAATTGAAAGCAAGGAGATGCCTCGGTGGTTGTCACAGGATTGGCGGTTTCCTTTACGTTTGTAAAGGTGGACTATTGACGCGTCCTTAAAATCTTGTGGCATGGTCTCGTTCATCCATATGTTTGTGAAGACTTGGTGGAGCTGCTCTGTTAGGACAGGCCCACCTGCCTTGTATATCTCTGCTGGGATGGAGTCAGGACCAGGTGCCTTGCCGCTGGAGAGTTGCTGGATGGCTTTGTTTATTTCCACTATGGTTGGCAGGTCATCAAGAGTCTCATTGGTGGGAAATTGAGGAAGGCAGTTGATGGTTTCATCATCGAAGAAGGAAGTTGCATTTAAGATTTTGCTGAAATGCTCTGCCCAGCGTTGGAGGATTTCTTTCTTATCGGTGACTAATGTTCCCCCATCTGCACTGAGGAGGGGAACTATGCCTGGTGATGAAGGACCATAGACCGCTTTCAGTGAGTCGTAGAAGTTTTTCATATCATGTCTGTCAGCAAAGCCCTGAATTTCATCAGCTTTGCTGCTCAGCCAGTAGTCCCGCATGTGCCGAAGTTTCTGCTGCACTACTCTCTGAATGTTCTTGAAAGCATCTTTTTTTTTATGTTAACTTTGGGTCATTCAAATGTGCCTTGAGGAGAAGATGTTTCTCGGCCAGCAATTGGTTGATGTCTTCGGAATTTTCATCAAACCAGTCTTTATGCTTTCGGGGGGCTGGACCCAGGATTTCCATAGCAGTGTTGTAAATTGTGTCCTTTAGGGCTCTCCATTATGTTTCTGTATCCTGTTTAGCTTCAGCATTGGGCTTGAGGCGGTCTTCCAGCATATTTTCAAAAGACTGCTGCATTTTCTTGCTGTTTTAGGCGGGTGACATGTAGCTTTGTTTGCATTTTCGCCCCTTGAGGACGCCGTGGTGGCCTGATGTGGATGTTCATTTTCGAGACAATGAGACGATGGTCTGTCCAACATTCGGCACCACACATGGATTTTGTCACTCGAACATCTTGTCTGTCACTCCTCCTGACGATGACATAGTCAATGAGGTGCCAGTGTTTTGAGCGAGGGTGCATCCACGATGTCCTATTTCTCATGGGGAGACGGAAAATTGTGTTCGTAATCAGGAGATCATGTTCGGCACATGTCTGAAGGAGGCGGAGTCCATTGCTGTTACAATTTCCGACTCCAAGCTTTCCAATAATGCCACTACAAGAGGTGGTGTCCGTGCCTACTCTGGCATTAAAATCCCCAAGGAGTATAAGTTTGTCTCCTTTGGGAACAGATGTTAATACATTGTGCAGGTCCTCATAGAACTTGTTCTTGACATCATCTTCGTTGGTCATAAGCCGGGTTTCATAACCGTTCATTGTTAAATACATGAGCAGGCACAGGGTGCCACGATGCAGAGCGTCTGGTGCTTAAATGAATAAGACTCATAGCTCAGAGCTGCTAGGAGTCTCGGAGTCGGAGTAGAATCGTGGGTCATTTGCAAACGCGCCAATTAATGAGGTGTGACGATCTGTGTGTCTGTGGCTTCATGTGAGAGGAGCTTTTCAAAACTGAAACTTATAAAAAAACTATTTGCGATCAACCATGGGACAGTCAAGACTTTCTGATCTGGCTATTTTATCAATTGAAAGTGATATGGTGAAAGATATTGATTTTGATGATGTGATTGACAGGTTTGCAGCCCAGGAAGGGAAACTTTTAATTTTAAATAACAGAAATTTTAATGTTAAATAACAAAAATTTAACTTTGTCCGAGTTTGTCGAAGTTCTTTATTTATGTTTTACCTGAAGTATTGAAGTTATATTGTTCAATTTGTTTTCTTTCTTATGTCCTTATTAACTTTTTGACTTATTTTACAAACATTACTATATGCGATTATATATGGTACAGGAACACTCGGAAGAAGACCATGGTGAAAGTCTAGAGGGGTGACACGAAGAGTTTACCGCACTGGGTGACACCAACCCCAGTGACGCCACTGAAAGTACCCCCAAAAGAACTGTAAATAAATCAACTCGGCTCGAACACAACAGCAGGTGAGAAGCCGAACCAACAAAATTGACGAAATCCAGACAATTACCTTTTTCACAGATATGACGCCGTTTAATATAAGCGTACACGGCTTGCTTCAATATTCAGCAATAATTAAATGCTGCTTACGTAACCTATTCTATCTAGGTTGGGCCGTAAGAATAACATATTTAAGATTCCTAATTGTTGCAAAGCCGCCCCTGTTTGAAGATCAACAATGTCTTTGTTCATCCTCGCGGAAACCTTCTGTCAATCCGCCCAATGTCCTTAGTGCCGCTTCGCAGACATCTATTTTTCTGCGCCAGCCTGCTTATTAATTCATAGCCACAATAAGCGTTGCTTCTATAGCTTGTCTCTTCCATTTCCAAGCATTCCTTCAGCCACTAAAGCGCCATAAGCCAATAATTAGCCGACCCATGGTCGCAGAATTAACATGAACTGTGTTGAAAACTCCCAAGTTGTCTGTTGTTTCTATTGCCGTGTGACGATTCTGTGTTGTCACGTCATTTCCTAGCGTTTCTGTTCAAGGATTCTTTACTCTATCTAATTTACGTCATTATGTCGCACTTGCTCCTTGGCAATCATGTGCCAAGCCGATTAGCGTGGACGGTAATCTTTTGCTATCTCACTCGATCACCAGAGTCGTGGATCAGCTCTGTGTTCCTTCTTGACCATACCACATGGCCAAACCATCCAGGTATTTACTTCTCGTTCTTCCCATAGGTCTCTTCCCTTCAATCTTGCCAGTTGTCACTAAATTCTCCAATTCATTTCTTCTCATAACTCATAAATTTTGACTGTCTACGTCTAATGTCTCTATTCAGCTTACGATCTTCATTTGTTTCTTGAAGGACTTGTTCACTGGCTTTTCTGCCTGTCCACACACACACACACACACACAAACACACTGAGCGACGGGCTCCATACTCTCATAATTCACTGGCGCGACTCGAAAAGCTTCCAATTCTCGTGCGCTCACGTCAACCACGAGAGTATTCGGGGTTACGGAGAAAGCTGCTAACACCTCGACCAGGGAGACCGGCATATATATATATATATATATGTGTGTGTGTGTGTGTAAGTAGATATATATATATATATCTACCATGCCAGAAATCGTGGGCGGTCATGACTCGCTATTTCACTCGATCACCAGAGTCGTGGATCAGCTCAGTGTTCCAGACTCGACCATGCCATGTGGCCAAGCCATCCAGGTATATACTTCTCTGTCTTCCCTTTTTTCATTTCTTCTCATAACCCATAAATTTTGTGTGTCTACGTCTAATGTCGTCTCTATTCAGCTTACGATCTTCATTTTTTTCTTGAAGGACTTGTTCACTGGTTTTTCTGCCTGTCCACACACACATATTTGCTTTCGCATATCTGTTACTGGAGATCGCTGTCAACATCAGCATCTTTCAGATGATTGTTGATTTCTTGGCAAGATTAGTAGTTTGCCATTGATTTCTGAACGACGGCTCACATACCTCGTAAGTTACCGACATGGAGGGAACCGCTATCAATTCTTGCGCTATATCACATTACTCACGAGAGTATACATATATATATATATATATATATATATATATATATATATATATATATATATATATATATATATATATATATATATATCCCCGCGTTTCCATCATAAACATCATGTTTATGTCCATTCCAGGGAATATATTACTGGATTGGACCACTATTTAATTTCACGTTGCACAATGTAAAAAATATTTTCATCACCATTTTCCATATTTTCCCATTTTTGAATGTTCTTGTGAGGATGCTCACGATAGTCGACCGTGTACATGTGAAAAGTGTGGGAGTTTATTCATATTAGTTTTAGTGATTATGTGAGGCAGCGTGTATGTGTGTGGATGGATGGGTGGAGCACACACATGTTATGTAACATGCTATTCCATATTTTTTATTCTCATCTTTCATATTATGAGGTATCATTTTGTATACCACTTGATTTTATCATGTATAATATAATAGCATGCACACTACTGTAGAGTGAGAAAGTTAGTGAGTGTGAGTGAGTAAGGGAGTGCGAGTATGTGCATATATATATACATGTGTGTGTGTATGTATGTATATATATATATATATATGTGTATGTGTGTAAGAAGAGAGAGAGAGAGTGAGAGAGAGTTGAATTGCATCACTAATTTTTAAGTTACAAAATGTATATGTACAATTGTTCTCCATTTTCTTTACAATTTTGCGAGAATGCTCATGACAATCATCACTGTATGTGTGTGTGAAGTGTGGGAGTTTGTTCATAATAGTAGGTTGAGGGATGGTAGGGGATGTGTGTGTGGGTGGATTGGTGATGTGTGTGGTTGGGCTCAGGATGTGTGGGTGGGATTGTGTTGGTGGGTGCAGGATTTATGTGTGGGTACATGCAGGATGTACGGGTTGGTGGGGAGATGTGTGTGTGGGTGGGGATGTGTGCTTGGCTAGGTCGTTGTGGAGGAGGCGGATATGTGGGTGGATGATTGTTGGTGGGTTATGGGATGGGTGGGGGATATATGTGTGGGTGATATGTGGTGGGTGGGAGATGTGTGCAGGTGGGGGTGGTTGTGGGTTTGGGGATGTGTGTGTGGGTGAGGGATGTGTATGGGTGTGGGATGTTTGAGTGGATGGGTGGGGAGTGGGTGTGTGGGTGAGAGATATGTGGGTGAATGTGTGGGGGATGTGTGTGGGTTGGGGGAGGGGTGCATGATGGGTGTGGGTGATGGATTTGGGGATGTGTGTGTGGGTGAAGGATATGTCTGGGTGGGTGAGGGTGTGTGTGGCTGGATGGAGGATGTATGTGTGGGTAGTGAGGGTGATTGTAGTTGGGGATGGGTAGGAGATGTGTGGGGAGATGTGTGTGTGGGTGAGGGATGCGTCTTTGGGATGTGTGTTCATGTGTTGTGTTGGAGATAGGTGTGGATAAATGATGTGTGTGTGGGTGTGTTAGTGGGTGAAGGATGTGTGTGTGGGTAGGTAGATAGGAGATGTATGTGTTGATGAGTGGGTGAGGGATGTGTGTGTGTTAGTGATTGAGGGATAAGTATGTGTGTCTAGGGATGTGTGAGGGGATGAGTGTATGGGTGGGGGATGTGTGTGTGTGGATTGTGTGTATGTGGATGGGAGTTGTGTGTTTGTGAATGGGGGATGTATTGGTGGGTGGGGATGTGTGAGGGATGTGTGTATGGGTGGGGAGATTGTGTGTGGGTGGGGTTGTGTGTGTATATGGGTAGGGGTGTGATGTGTGGCTGGGGGATAAGTGTGTCAATGATGTGCCAAGAGTGGCATTCCAAGATGCCACAGGTAACTTCATACTAGTACTGTCACCTGGAATCTCCCCGAGAGAGACAGGGTAAAAGATAATTTTAATTGAGAAAATAACTATAATTAGAATTATCTCCACCACAGCATGTGAACAAAAGACACTTGTAGTCAGCCATTGGTCACAGAGCCACTTAGCTTTAGCATAATCAACAGCGAATGAAAGAAGAAGCATAATCAACAAACTGTATTTGTTTACTTTGCAAATGTCAGTAATTGTACTATTATTCATAATGGTGTATTAAATTAATGTCTGTTACAAAGAATAACAATTTCTGGTTATTACACAAGAGCACACAACTCGGGATATTCCACAAACAAAGTTAACTAGCCAAGTTAACCTAGTGAATTCTAAAATATGGTAAACTTAACTATGACAATAGTTTCAAATTGACACTAGTAAAGAACACAAGCACAAAGCAAACAAATGTTACATTTATTCATGAAAACCCTTGCACAGCTCAGTTGGAATCATTGTTTCCCTATCGGACTGTGGCTGTAACAGTTGCCAAAGTGCATGTGATAGACTAGTGTGGCAATATTATTTTGTGTGGGCTTCTCATCAGTTGTGATAGTCATCATTATTTGTAAATGTACAGGCTGAAATTATGGGCACAGCTACACAATTGTATATACATAGTATGTAGTATATACACTATACAGAAATGGTTTACACTGGCTGTTAGAGTAGAGAAGACCGGTCAAGCAAACATAGTTGGCCACCATCACCTTCACTGAGTTATCTCATCATCATCATCAAGTGCCCTGCTAGCTGGTGTAGACATTCATGGCTCTCCACAGATCTCGGTCTTTGGTTTCCTGGATCAACTCTGCTGATGATATTCCTCAATGCCACCATCTTCTTCTTCTTCGTTCATCCAGAGTTTTTTTTTCCGGATGTGATTGCGTTGTGCCTGTTTACAGCAGAGCTGCGTTCTTGCGCTGTTAGGCCGACACATCTGACTTCTGCGGGCATTTGTTGACCGGGTTAACCTTCCCGGGGGTTTCTTAGGACGTTTGACTCTCACTGGTGTGGTGTTATCTCCCATCCTAGCTGGCCCATATAGAACAGCCAAAGACATCCTGGTCAGCCCTCAAGGGAAGGCAGGGGCAGACCATGGGCATTCCCCGCCATCCAAGGAGGCTTCCATAATTGCAGAGCCAACACACAGCGCTCTGGTACTGGGCTCACCCAAGGAATCGTCACGTCCTGCACATGGCTGCTTAGCCTCACTTCCGTATATTGGGCCTTCCGTTCACCATAGGCTGTTCTTCCGGAAACCAGAAGAATGCAGTGTGCAGATGACATCCACACAGTGAGCTTTCGACTCGGACTTTCCGCGCAATGGATTTGCTATCCGAGCAATATTTCCATTTCGTGCCACTAGGACACTTTTTCCACCTTTTATGAAGCTCACACAGTGAGCTTTTGATTCGGACTTTCCACGTAATGGATTTGCTATCCGAGCAATATTCCATTTCATGCCTCTGGGAGGCTTTTTGAACCGACATACCTGTGGTATGAAGTGTGGAAGTCTAATACTTCATACACCTTTAAATGTCAACCTGTATGTAGTTAAAAGTAAGCTGCGGTCAACTTGAGCTTGTTGATATCTCCATAGAGCTTGTCCTCAAATGAAGCTGGTGTGGGCCAAAATATCTTTCTCTGTTCTGCATATATTGGGCAATCCTGCAGCAAATGTTTTGCTGTCATTTTTCCAGTTCGACAATTACATTCATCGGTATCTCCTATTTTTAGTTTATTGAACAAGTGGTATTTCAGCCTGTTATGTCCTGTGCGGAGTCTGAAGATTGCTACTTGTTCTCTTCGGTCGAGTTTGTAATATGCATCATCCTTCTGGTCAATGCCACCATCTGATTCCATCCAGCATCATTTCTCTTGGTCTGCCTCTCTTCCCCTCGATCTTTCCAGTTGTTACTATGTTTTCCAATGCCTCTTTTCACATCACATGACCAAAGAAAGATGTTTGTCTCTTTCTTATTGTTGTATAATGTTCTAGTTTCATTAGCCTGTCTCAGGCAGTCATTGTTAGTTACTCTGGCAGTCCAAGGAATTTGTAACATTCGTCTCAGGAACAACATCTCTGTTGATTCTAAGGTTCCTAATTTGTTCATTTACATTCCAAGATTCACTGCCATACAGCAAAAATGGTTCTACATATGATTGATTGATTTAGGAATCAACATCACAGCATTCGGGGCATTCCCATAAGTGCTCTGTCCCCATCCTCAGCAGCCAGCAAAGAGTTCCAACACTAATAGTACCAGTAGCAATCTGATTATAAGTCCGTCTCGCCTTTCCTCTGAGCATTGAGCGTCGGCCAGATCCTTCGTCACTCCTCGTTGTCTCATTCTTGCCAGACCATGGTAATCCATTTGCTCCTCCGAGGTGTGCACGTGCTCCCACAAGGCCGCAACCACGTCTGCCTTGTCATGTATCAATCCTCCACCAAGTTCTGCAGAGCCAGCCAATCTGTCCGCCTGTTCATGCCCCGGAGAAAAGATCCAGGCGATGCTTGTCACCCGTGACCTCCGAAGCGAAGCAAGCCACTCCGCACGAAGTCTGCCCGTCCTCACCCTTGTCAGCATGCTTTCTGAGTCAGTTACAATCACGATGTGTGTGTGCGTCATGTTCTCCATCCAGCGGAGAGCCACAGTGACTGCCTCCACTTCCATTCTTAAGCTGGATGTTGTGGTATCATATGCCAGGCTCTCCTGCCCCAAACATCGACCATTAGCTTTGGCTATGAACCCCCAGCCACTTCTCTCACCTCTTGACACCGAACCATCTGTGTAGATAATCACATCACTTGAGTGAGCATTGTCCTGAATTAGTTGCTGGATTTCCCCTTCCATGGCCCCTGCTGGCCACTCCCTGCTTAATGTGATTATAAGTCTGCACAAGTCTGACTGCTCCGCTGGCACTCTGACCCACTCCTCTCCACGCCTAATGTTCTCCAAGCCTAATGTTCTCCAAGGGGCACACCTGTCTGATCGTATCCTCCGCCTGAGCCATCCATGATTTCCCTCTTATCAGTCCCTGACCCTTAACTGCGTCCAGCGCCTCATGCAGTGGGTGGTCTGTGTCTGCAGCTACTCTGAGGTATGCCTTCGCCTGCATCACCTTGAGCCTACCAGCAACAGTTGGCAGACCAAGGAAGTAACGCATACACACTACTGGGGTGTGTCTAGTGCATCCCAGAATGACCCGCATAGCTTCGTTCTGTATGCGCTCTAACTTCACCAGCTGACTCTCTGAGACAGTGAGCAGACCTAATCCATAATCAATTACTGAGAGGATCAAGTGCTGGTATAGTGTGAAAAGCATTCTCTGCTCTATGTCCATTGCAGCCATAGTTTTAAGTGCATTGAGTCACTTTTGAGATCTTGTCACGACCGTCTTCACATGGTCCTTGAAAGACAGGCTCCTGTCAAATGTGATCCCCAGATACTTCAGTTTGGTCTCTCTGCTGACATTTCTACCATCTATCGCGAGGCTTGGGACATCAGCTCTTACAATCCTGTTGTCCAGAGAGCACCACAAAACAGCCGCCTTTTCCGGGTGGATGACAGCACTCATTTCTGTCCACCAGTCAATCACTTTATCTACTGTTGCCTATAACTCCTGGGCTGTTTGCTCCCTATCTCTCCCATGCCTATATGCAAGAATATCATCTGCAAATGATGGTATTCTTCCAACCCCTGGTGCTTCTAGGTAAAGGAAAGAGGAACACAACAACCATAAACATCACATCCATGAAAGTAAAGTAAAGAGGAACACAACAACCATAAACATCACATCCATGAAAGTAAAGTAAAGAGGAACACAACAACCATAAACATCACATCCGTGAAAGTAAAGTAAAGAGGAACACAACAACCATAAACATCACATCCGTGAAAGTAAAGTAAAGAGGAACACAACAACCATAAACATCATATCCGTGAAAGTAAAGAGGAACACAACCATAAACATCACATCCGTGAAAGTAAAGAGGAACACAACCAAAAACATCACATCCGTGAAAGTAAAGTCAAGAGGAACACAACAACCATAAACATCACATCTATGAAAGTCAAGTCAAGAGGAACACAACAACCATAAACATCACATCCATGAAAGTAAAGTCAAGAGGAACACAACAACCATAAACATCACATCCGTGAAAGTAAAGTCAAGAGGAACACAACAACCATAAACATCACATCCGTGAAAGTCAAGTCAAGGACCAGCTCTCACACCATGAGCTATACTGGGTATATGGTGCTGGCCGCATATGTTTAGACCAAATGACATTCCATGGGAGATATGGGGGATTTGTTCAGGCACACAGTTATAATGTTGAAGTATTTTAGAGCTTAAGTTTGAATTAAACAGAAATCAAAATGAATATATTTCTAAAGTTTAAACACAGAATTCATAAACAATACGTTGTCCAGTTTATTGCCTGGCATATATTTACTGCATCTTGTCAGGTGCATACTGCTGAGTCACATATCATATGAAGTGAATAAATGAATTATACCAGGGCTGAAATACTTAAAACACATAGTCACTGATATTGTTTGAATGTGGAGCATCAGTTTTCCCATGGTAATTGCAAATTTAAAACAAAGTCTTTCTGTTTGCATAAACCTGTCAGGAACGGTCTAATTACTAATGCCTTGATGTATTTAAACATTTCGACATTTGTACATTCTCGTGTATCGACAGGGTCGAGATAGACAGGCGGTTTGCCAATGATATGCAGGGCGAACTAGATCGAATTTCCTCATGGTGTGCTGATGCCGGTGCCCTTGTCAACCATGCAAAGGCATCAGTTACATGGTTCTCCCTAAACAACCATATTGTTAACACAGACCTGCCGGCAGTAAGAAGGGATGGGAGCATTTTGAGTAGAACCCAGTCAATGACATATCTTGGCGTGAGGCTTGATCGTAGCCTGTCCTTCAGAGATCATGTCGATTATGTCATAACGAAAGCTCAAAAAGGTTTGTCAGCAATGAGACTCATGGCGACTGCCAATATCGAGCAAAGACTGCTAATACTTCTGTTCCAAGGACTGGTGCTTTCACGCATCGAGTATGCCCTGGCCATCCTCACTGTCAGCCCTACACAGATTGGAAGACTTGAAAAAGTACAAAACATAGTCATGCGCATCATTTTGGGCTGCACGAGAGACACCAGCTGTGTAGCAATGAGATACCTCCTTGACTTCCCGACAATGGAACACAGGATCAAGATCTGGAGAGCTCGTGCATACTTAAAAATAAGTGCAGATGAGCAGCACCCTCTGCATGACGCTATATTCAGAGAAAAGGGTGACAGGCTAAAGATAGGCAAATCATGGATGGGTCGGGCGGAAGATGTCGTCAGACAGGTCTGCAGTCTTACCAGTATCAACCCCGGCAAGGAATGGGTGCCGGTGCCTCCAGCTTTTAAGTGCACTTTCTCCTGCATTATCAGACTCGACAAATGGTGCAGAGAGCAGAACCCTGTCGCTGTCAATGCAGAAGTCAATGCGCTCATCTATGAACACTCAGATAACCCCAAAGTGCTCATCTATACAGATGGATCTGTTGTAAAGCAGCAGAGAAGTGCGTGGGCATTTACAGCCCGTTCAGCGGGCCGAACCGTTCAAGAATCCAGTGAACTCTATGACCACGAGCAGCATGACGATGGAGGTGATGGCAGTTACACAGGCTTTCATATGGCTGGAGTCACAGCATTATACCAACGTGTGTATACTAAGTGATTCAATGAGCATGATTCAGGAGGTCGAAGCTGGATCTGTACGTAGACAGTAGACTGAGTCGCTGCGGAAGTCTTTTGTCCGTAAAGTCACCTTCATCTTCGTCCCGGGACATGCGGGAGTTGAGGGAAATGAACGAGCTGATAAACTGGCTGGTTCTGCACCCCCTGTAGATGGCCAGCCCATGGATCGTGCTGATGTTATTAATGTCCTCAAAGATATGGCAAGAACAGAGGACTTTGACGTCAGTGAATCCACATCGCTGTCCAGGATGAAGGACTTGGGAGTAAGAATCGGCACGGCCAGACGCGAGAGGTACATTGGGAAAACAAGGCGTCTCGTCAATCAACACAGAACTGGCACTATTAGCCACCGGACGCTGATGCATATGCTGGGGGGAGGATCTGAGCACCTATGGAAATGTCCGGAGTGCAACGAAGATACCCCAACTGATAACTGACTGATAACTGTATTTGAACAATCATTTATTGTTCATCAAATACATCAACTTTGTTAACTTTATGATGGCTATTAAACAAACGCCTCAAAATCGCAGAGTTAAGAAATTTATGAACTTACTACTGCACAGGGATTCCTGAAGATTGTAAATCTGTTTTCCACCCATACAGGTATACGTTTGATTACTTGATTTGCTAACTGCTACCTTAGGGAGTAGATCTGGGTGGCTGGTAATGACGCTTGATGCAGTCAGCTGAATATATATCAGATTGTGGATTATAGTTAAGAGTTTCTAGGCATCTTTCAGTGTGTCATCATAGCAAATCATTCTAGCTCGATTAAACAGGGTCCATACCAGGCAACACTTATACTAAATAGGTGCAAAGCTATTTAAATTCTGGTACTGGCCCGTCCATGTTACCTTTCAGTAGACAGATCTTTGGATGGTGACATCCTGTCAATGTTGAATTAATATTTCTAAGAATGATAAGGTGTCATTATGTTCGTGGTCAACAAAGAACTGTTCTTGTGGGCTTGGTTCATGATGGAGTGAAATGATTCAGCCTAGTTGTCTGGTCTCTGGGATGAATAATATATCATCCAGCGGTACAGAACTCATTCATTCATTCAGTAGCATGTCCTTTGCAGAACCTCGCTCCCATAACAACATGGTTGTTAGGGTTTCTTGGCAAGTTCTGCAGAAGGTAGTTTGCTGTTGCTTTTCTTCTGGGTAATGACTGTACTAGTCAGTGGCCATAGCCATTGTCTCTACTGATGAGATCATCTGCCTATCTCTGCAGAGTGCAGACCATAACCAACACAATCTGCCAGCTGCTCTCACACTCCATCCACCACCTGCTTCCATGAATAGGGACCGAGATCTGAGGAGATACATGAACACCTATGGTAGTGGACAGAGCACATGATGATGATGCAGTCTCATATGTCTCTTCAGATTGCAAGCTATAGTTAGCAGCACCACACAACATCACACTTGTAAGGTTACTCTCCTGTATGTGTTCTCTTATGTTTCTTCAGACTGCCAGATACAGTAAAAGAAGCATCACAAACATCACATTTGTAAGGTTACTCTCCTGTATGTGTTCTCTTATGTTTCTTCAGACTGCCAGATACAGTAAAAGAAGCACCACAAATATGACACTTGTAAGGTTTCTCTCCTGTATGTGTTCTTGTATGTTTCCTCAGATTGTCGGCTCTAGTAAAAGAAGCACTACAAACATCACACTTGTAAGGTTTTTCTCCTGTATGTGTTCTCTTGTGAGTTTTCAGGTGGCCAGTTTGAGTAAAAGAAGCACCACAAACATCACACTTGTAAGGTTTCTCTCCTGTATGTGTTCTCTTATGTTTCTTCAGGTGGCCAGCTTCAGTAAAAGAAGAACTACAAACATCACACTTATAAGGTTTCTCTCCTGTATGTGTTCTCTCATGTTTCTTTAGACTGCCAGATCCAGTATAAGAAGCACCACAAACATCACACTTGTAAGGTTTCTCTCCTGTATGTATTCTCTCATGTTTCTTCAGACTGCCAGCTTGAGTAAAAGAAGCACCACAAACATCACACATGTAAAGTTTCTCTCCTGTATGTGTTCTCATATGGTTCTTCAGGTGGCCAGCTTCAGTAAAAGAAGCACCACAATCGTCACACTTGTAAGGTTTCTCTCCTGTATGTATTCTCTTATGGGTGTTTAGACTGCCAGCTTCAGTAAAAGAAGCACCACAATCATCACACTTGTAAGGTTTCTCTCCTGTATGTATTCTCTTATGGGTTTTCAGACTGCCAGCTTGAGTAAAAGAAACACCACAAACATCACACTTGTAAGGTTTCTCTCCTGTATGTATTCTCTTATGGGTTTTCAGATTGCCAGCTTGAGTAAAAGAAACACCACAAACATCACACTTGTAAGGTTTCTCTCTTGTATGCATTCTCTCATGTTTCCTCAGACTGCCATCGTCAGTAAAAGAAGCACCACAAACATCACATGTGTATGGTCTTTCTCCTGTATGCATTCTCTTATGTTTCTTCAGATACCAAGCCTGAGTAAAAGAAACACCACAATCATCAAACTTGTAGGGTTTCTCTCCTGTATGTGTTCTCTTGTGGGTCTTCAGATTGTCAGCTAGATTAAAAGACGCACCACAAACATCACACTTGTAAGGTTTCTCTCCTGTATGTGTTCTCATGTGGGTCTTCAGATGGTCAGCTAGAGTAAAAGAAGCACCACAGTCATCACACTTGTAGGGTCTCCCTACTGCATGTGTTCTCATGTGGTACTTCAAACTGCCAATTTGAGTAAAAGAAGCACCACAATCATCACACTTGTAAGGTTTCTCTCCTGTATGTGTTCTCATGTGGGTCTTCAAATTGTCAGCTAGAGTAAAAGAAGCACCACAAACATTACACTTGTAAGGTTTCTCTCTTTTATGTATTCTCTTGTGATTCATATTCTTTTGGCACTCTAGATGGTCATCTTGAATCAAAAGATTATCCCATTCATTACATGTGTTTGGCATCCCTTCAGTATGTGTTCTTTTATATGTGTCTACACAAACATTTGGACTAGAAACATCAGACAAGTCTCCTGTGTGACTTCCTTGAAAGCTATAATTGACATAACGAAAAATGTCATCACGAGACTTTGCAAAGCTCTGTGTATGTTTTACTTGTGTTTCCTTATTTTGCTGCTGACAATTCTCAATAGTCAGAAATAGTTTATTGTTTGTATCAACCACAGAAGTCACACTATCTGACATTTGACAACAATTTTCATGTTTTACTGATGCCTTATGACTGTTCTCAACCATTCTTGATTCTGAATTGCTGTGTTCTGTCATTTCTTGAATAATGCTACCCCCAGCTATGTCTACCATTTTACTGAAGCTGTGACTTCTGTCCTCACACAGAACATCCGATAGTTCTTGTTCCACAACCTTCGTGTCTATGCTGTCATATGTCCACATGGGGAGGTATAGACTACTTGGAGACCAAGAGTGTATTTCTGAAACACACATAAGTAAATAATTAATAGACTCATGAATATACAAGGTATTGAACAGCTTAGATGATACCTGAACTTAGATCATACATCAATACATCAGCATAGATCATACTACATCAGCCTAGATCATACATCAGTTAAGATCATATATCAGCTTAGACCATCTGTTAGCATAAATCATAAATCAGCTTAGATCATGCATCAGCATAGATCATACATTAACTTAGATCATACACTGGCTTAGTTTATACAACAGCTTGGATCATACATCAGTGTAGACCATACATCAGCTTAGAACAGACATTACCTTAGATCATACAACAGCTTACAAAAAACATCAGCTTAGATCCTACATCATCGTAGATCATAAATCGGCTTAGATCATATATCAATTCAGATCATATATAAGCTTAATTCCTGTATTAGCCTAGATCATACATCAGCCTAGACCAGACATCAGTCTAGATAGTACATTAACTGAAAACAGATATCAGCTTAAATCATACATCAGCTTAGATCTTACATCAGCTTAAACACAATTTTGTCATAAAATGTTTGTAATTCCACTTAACTACTGTTTGTTTTTGGTACCTACACTTGTATAATATTTATATCTCTTGGTTTGACTTTAAATTTGACAATGATAACTATTTGATTTAATCAAATAACCACTGATTGATTTAGCTGTTTCCTCATCAAACATTAGTTCTACTCCTTTTCTGTATGTATTACATGCTGATCAAATTATTGTGTGTTTGTCTGTTAAAACTTTACCAGATCTCCCCCACCTCATCTCACTCATGCCTAGGATATTAATCTTCATATTTTTAAAATTATTACATTATGCAACTTTCCTATCTCAACTATGTCCTGACATTCCACGTTCCCATGTTAAACTTGTCTTGGGAAGATATTGTGCTGGTTTCCCTTACCTTCCATATTCAAAAGGTGGTCTTTTACATCTGCCTTTAATAGCAATTTCTGATTGTTAGGACAAGAGAGTGTCCTGCTCTGCTCAACTGCAGAGTTGTGCACTGATCTTGGTGGACACTTGGTCACACATATGAACTTGTTTTTTCCAGTGTCATGAGTAGATTTACATTCTGCTATAGTGTTGATGTTAATGGTATAATGCTTTGACAATTCAGAAAGCAATGGCAAACTCTGAAATGTCTAGTAAATCAGTCAATAAATGCTGGGGTTGATTGCAACATCCTGTAAAGAATATTCAACTGTTACGTTATATTGCACTTAATCTTACCTTGACCTACACAGACTTCAGGTTGTTCTATCTTGACACGTGATGGTAGTTTATTCTCCATCTTATGTCTACAGTCAGTCTGAAAGGATTTATAAGTTACATTTGTATGCAAACAAATTATATAAATGGATTTGATATTTTGTATTTCAAGATGATTAATGATACAGAATGTCTTATGATTACTTCAAAACATGATTTCTGATATGTTATTCCTCAAGTTCCATTTTAGAATTTGAGTTTGGGAATCTGTCATAGTGTAATGATTTCAGTTAATCATGACAAAAATAACATAACAATACATGACAGCATTATGGAAAATCCTTATTACTTGGGTCACATATCATACACACATTAAAGTTGATGCAATACTTATATGGATTTATGGTTTGGGCCAAGATGGCTGGACATGTTTTATTCTAGCTTGGCTTAAGATGGTTGATCGACGGCTTGACAATCAACCAATCAATCAATCATGTGCCATGCCGGAAAGCGTGGGCGGTCATGACTCGCCATTTCACAATCCATCATCATAAAACTTCCAGTTGTTTCAGAATCAGTTTTCTGGCTCTAAATGTTAGACGCATCTACAACAGGTAACAGCGAACCGCCAGACATGGAGAGCCATGACTTCTGCCCTATGCACCGATTTAGGCTCAAGAGGAAAGACTAACTAACTAATACTTATAGCGACAGCCATTCTGTATTGTATCTTTTCCCCCCTTCCATACATCCAATAAAGAGTCTTCAATTGGAGAGAAAAACAAAAGAATCTTGTCATCAAAGTTCCCTCTAAACTGCTGCTTAGGAGCAAGAATTCTAATTAGGTAGATTCTAACATGAAAGTTGTGAGCATGCCTACATTTGACAATGAGATACATTTGGTCCCAATATTGTCTGCTTGTGCATTAAAGCTCGATGACTTGGACTTTGTTGATGACATTGCCTTCTTGTCCAACACATTGAAATGAGATCTAAGAAGTAGATAAATACACTGGAAGGGAGGTCACAACAATTAAGTCTACAAATTCACAGGGAAAGACAAAAATAATGAGAAACAAAATCAAGCAAATTTTATTTGTTTGTTCGCTGGCTAGACTGTGTCGCATTGTGTTATGTGCTGGTATGCGAGCCGGTTGTTCAGAAAGCAATGGCAAACTACTGAACGTAACACTTGCCTAGTACATCAACAGCAGCTGAAAAATGCTGGTGTTTACTGCAACGTCTCATAAGGGATACGCAAATTTTTTGTTTCTTTTAGACCATACACTCTAATTCCAATAGTGCTGGGCTGAATCTCATGTGTGGATTAGCTTTCCCTATTACGTGTCCCTCAGCATCAGTTGAACCCACTCCAATTTCAGAGGCACTTGCAATTTACATCCCCAAGTCAAGGACGATAGGTCAATATTTCAGTCCATCTGTCCGGTGTAGTAGTTAAACCCCTTATCTCAGCATCAGCAAACCGGATGTTTCAGAACACATGTTTTTGTCCATTCGGCCTTGCTGATCTACAATCAAGCAAATGATAACCTGATCTCCGTTAGTGAACCTCCACTTCAAGAGGCAGAATTATATACCTATTTGTTTAGCAATGTAGACACAGATGGGTCAACATATAAAGGTAAAATAAGAATACAAAGGGCAAGAGGACTTTCACAGCAATTGGAAATTTATGGAAGTAAAATAAAAAATAAACAACAGATAGTTCAAGTAAAACATTAAAACAGTACTACTGTATGGACCGGAAACATGGAGAATGATATACAATGATTATTAAAAAACTACATTCATTAATTGTTGACTGGGCAAAATATGTTTACTAAAATGATATGACAGAATCACCAATGTGGAACTCCTGGAGAGAACTAAAGTGTATCAAGAAGGAATAAAAAGATGCTGTACAGCATATAACATACTTTGAGAATAACTGAGCATTGCATTACATGAAAAAATTATGTCTATAATTGACTGGCCAAATGAAATAAAGGAAGATCTAAAATCACAAGAACAGAGTTAGAGACAGAAATGAATAATATCAGGAGGACATGGGCAGCCGCATGAGATAGCTAAAGATAGAATGGCTTGACTGAATTGATTGATGGTCCATACCAAATGAGGGATAAAGTGAAAAAGAAAATATTTGATCAAATCCAACATGGCAAGTCTCTAAGTATCATAAAATATATCAGGCCAGAGGCATTTGATCTTTGACCCCTGCCACAAAAGGCTTCCTATCTAGGTCTATGTCCATAGATTCCCACAAGTCAACCAACTGGCAGTAGCATTTATTTGTCAATTGTGCAGCTGAAGGACGCAATTCATATTTTTTTTTTGGCGTGTGGATTTGCTTTCCTTATTAACTGTGCCCCTTGCCATCAGGCGAACCCACTCTGACTTCAGAGGTACACAATTCATTCACAACCAAATAATAATAATAATAATAATAATAATAATAATATATCTAATTTCATTGACTTGACAGTCTTGAATGAGGTACCAGCAGATTTCATTATGTCAGTACTATCCAACTTATTTTCATTGTTTTTATTTCCTTACAATTGTTTTTTACTTTTCAAAAAAAAGAAGGAAAATGTCATGAAAATATCTAAAGACACTTGATGGGAGGTCACAACAACTAGGTCTAAAATTCATAGGTGAAAAATTGAGAATAAAAATAAACATAGCAAATGATAACCTAATCTCTCTTAGTAAATAATACTAGATAAGAGAAGTAAACAGATTTGTCTGGTTCTCTCCATAAGTTCCCTTAGTGAAACCTTACTTCGAGAAATGGAAACATACACATACGTACATACCAATATAGACAAAGATAAGAGAACATATATCAGAGATACTTAAATAAGCATATAAAAGGAGCTTCCGTAGCAAATTTTTTAAAAACTCTAATGTTAAATCATTACTGTTGTTTGTATCAGAAACATGGGGAATGTGTAAACCAATTACTAATGGACTACAAACATTCATTCATTGGTGGTTAGTTAGTTAGTCGACAGATCATCCTCATTGCACATCGAACCATTCAGTCCATAAGTGCTCGGATCCCCTCCTCAGCAAATCCCGCAACGTGTAGCGGCTAACGACGCCAGTTCTGTGTTGGTTTATAAATCTTCTTTGGCTTCCTGCGTAGTGTTCTTGTTTGGCCACCCCTCTTTTAATTTGCTGCTCTCGCAGTCTGGCCATTGTTGTAGATTCACAGTCATCACTTGGTTCTCACAAAAGTCTTAATTCTCGTAGAGCATTCAGAATGTCAGCCTGGTCCATGGCGCGTCCGCCCTCCACAGTAGCCTCACCCATCAAGTCTCAAGGCAAAGACCAGAATAAAATCAAGATGCATAAAAGAACTACTTTTTGCAGACGATGCAGCACTGACTACTCATGCAGCAGAAGAGCTGCAACGGCTACCGCCTGCAGAGACTTTGGGCTCACCACCAGCCTTTAAAATAAAAAAAAGGCGCTGGAACAAGATGCTGGCACACCGTCATCAATCACAATTTCTAATTGCGGACTGAAGGCTGTCCACGAGTTTGCGTAGTTCGGGTCAATAATATCAGATGTAGGAAAGATAGAACTATAAAAATCAGATCTTACGTCAGAGCATACGTCTTTCCCATTGCAATATACGCCTGTGAGACCTGGATACTTACTAAACAAGCTGAACAGCGCATAAATGCCTATGAATATAAATGTTATAATAGGGTTCTAATAATATCTTGGATAAAGAAAAGAGTAAATGCATCCATACTTCAAGAGCTAAATATTGAAGAAGGTTGGCTATTAAAGACGATAAAACAAAGAAATTTAAATCAGGGGAGGCCAACCTTTTCAGCAGGTGGGCCACATTTCAGAAATAATATTTTATGCCGGGCCACGCACCTAATATTTTTGTTAAATTAAAGTAAACAAGCAAGTGTGCTACATCTTCGACCACATCGTCGTTTCCAACCTCGATGGCCGCAACATGACTCCCGGCGGGCTGCATGTGGCCCGCGGGCCTCGTGTTGGCCACTCCTGATTTAAATATTTTGGTCACCTGAAATGTCACGAAAGTTTTGAGACACACTAATGACTCACAGTTTGGGATTCTGAGGTAAGTAGGAACATGTTTTTTTAAATTTTCATTTTCTCTTTAATTGCTTCCATTTATTTTTCATCTTTTTATTCTTCTGAACTGGATAGTCTTTACGCCTTAATGTAGTCACCGAAGGGTCTTCTCCGTGACTATGTGTTGTGTTTTGTGTATGTATTTGTTTGCTGATGAAAGCTAGTCGCCGCAACGTCCTGTATGTGTCGTAATTCTGTTATGTAAAGCCGCGTTACTTTGTGTTATTTTATATTGTTTAAAATTATTTAAAATTATATTGTTTATTGCTGAGATTCTCCAGACTCAGGTTTGAGTTAGGAGGAAAACCGAACACTTATGGGTTAAACCGTGTGCCGTGATGTTGATCCAACGACTAAACTAAACTAAACATATTGTTTAATGACTAATGGAGGGGTATATGCCTGGGAAGAGAGGAAGAGAAAGGTCAAAGAGCAGATGGGTGCAGGATGATCTCCAGATGGGTGTATCAGACACGGGACATCTTCCTTATGATAGAGAGGTTTTCCGGAAGGTTGTTATGGGAGCGAGGTTCTGCAAAGGAAATTCTACTGAACGAATGAATGAATGAATATTATTATTGTTTCGGTAATGCTATTGACCATTTGAGAGTATCTGAGTTTTATATTAACCCAAGAACTTGCAAGAAACATGGCGGAATGTGTATGTTGAATGATAGACTAAAACTTCAATAAAATACGTACTCCTTTGGTAATGTTGAATAATTTTACCACATCATTCATTTATCGTTTAATAGTGTTGATTATCGTCATTCTATCTCGTTGGCCAAGCAGCCTGGGGGTAGTCACTGGAACTACGGAGTTCCTGTTTTGTGCGACTTTCGACAGTCTGGGCCCTGTGGAAAGAGACTCAGCAAAGCAAATGTAGCAGGAACGATCCTGATTTTAAATTTGAGTATTTACTAATGAGACCACCACCATAGAAAGGCCTTGAAAAACGAAATCTAATGGTACCTCACTGATCCCCGTATGTCAATTCTAAGTGAAGATATTCACATTTTTGTGAAGGTAGTTCCATTTAAAATTATCACATTTGCCTTATTATTGGAACTCTTCAGTGGGGCCCGTTATTATCTCCCCTGCCGGTCCGGTGATTGTCTCAAACGGGTCATAGACCGATCTTGAAAACTGACTACAAATATATGTTCCATCATGTTAAATGATAAATAAATAGTAAAACTATACAAATAAATTATTAATAATTTTTAAACTTGTATTTCCTTTAACTTTAGTAGTTCAAATTGCAGGATGTTAGCCGATTGCGATCGATGTTCGTGTCGGCCACCATCTTGGCTTGCCATGAACAAAGACGAAACTCGTGAGCAGAAATAATGTTTTTTCTACCACCCTCATCGACTCTCATCGACGAAACTTTCCACATTAATGTAAATATGGGTGCAGAATTCGAATATACATCTAGAAATATTGTACAAATAAGTAAACAAGCTTTAAAAAATAAAATTACTTACTTTACGGCAAATAGTCAAATGTAATAAAAAGCTATGATAATTTCAACCATTCGCTGTGCACAAAATATTAGACTGACCTTTCCTGGAAAACCCCAGATGACGTCTGTTATTGTCACGTGATATTTGAATGAATAAATGACGTGGAAAGCATGATTGGTCTTTACAGAAGCCATTGTTGACAACGTAATGGAAAAGTCCGGCGTGACCGCGTACATAACTTCCAGTTCATTTTCGGGTCACGGCACGATCGAAAACCCTACTAAATGGCATAATACTCGGTGAGATGAAGTTGGCCCTCTCTGACGGTATCTTCCCGCCCCCCTCTTTCCATTATTCACCTTTCTGTTTGCCTTCGTGTAATTTTAGGTCTCCCTATATTTCATTCGCCTCGTCGGTTATACTAATTACTAATTACAGACAATAGTACAATACTGTCACTTCATCACTTTTCACATGGGGCAGTGGGAAACATTTTGTGATATTCACTGGCACGGGAACAGAGTATAATGAGGATGACCCTTTGCTGTGATGTTGGAACCGCGACTAATGACTAAATAAGACAATAATGTCAACACAATAGTCAGTAGAATACACTTTCTTTATATTTTATGCTATTTTCAGGATTTTTGCGAATCATGACCACCCACGCTTACCAGCATGGCACATGATGGATGGATGTTTAAGGTTTTCTCTGTTGAATCTGTGTCCTACCTAGCATCAGTGTTGTTTCCTCACCTCTGGGTTCACTTGTATCTGTTTAGTTTTCTTCATGAACTACACATTAGTGATTATGGCAGACCACTTTTGTCCCTTTTTTCTCCACAACCACCAATGAAATTAGTTTGTAGTCCGTTGCAGGGCACGCGCCTACCTCAGAATTAATGCAAACACACAACATCCACTGCATAGTGAAACTAGGAAGGTGAAGGGCAGCAGGTTAAAAAGAGGATGGTCGTGGATGGGTCAAGCCGAAGACATTCTTCAACAGGTGTGTTCACTACTTGAGGACTTAGAACCTGGCGAGGAGTGGGTGCAAGTGCCAACAGACTTCTGCACATCCTTTTCAGTTTGCATCCAACTAGATAGAAAATGCAGACAAGAAAATCCGGCTGCTGTTGAGGCTGAAGTACAAGCGTTGATTTTCGAGAATTCGCTAGACGGTGACGCGGTCATCTACACAGATGGGTCGGTCGTCCGACATGTGAGAAGCTCATGGGCCTTTACAGCTCGGGCCGGAGGGAGAATTGTGAAGGAGGACTCTGGTGCTTTCACTGAAACCACAAGTAGCCTGACCATGGAAGTCATGGCAGTAAGGCAATAACATGGCTCGAGACACAGACATTCACTAGGGCTTGTTTCCTTAGCGACTCAATGAACATGATCAAGAGGATAGAGGAGGGGTTGATCCAAAGAGAATGGTTGCTGCCTCTGAAGCGGTCTCGGCTGGCAAAGATTAGTTTCATCTTCGTGCCAGGGCATGCGGGAGTACTAGGAAATGAGCGGGCTGACAAGCTCGCATGTGAGGCTACTGTGGAGGGCCGACTCGCCATGGACTGGTCCGATGTGCAACGAGGATGATCTGTCGACTAACTAACTAACTAACTAACTAACAAGATTACCATCAGATCTTGTATGGAGGTATATACCTTCAGTGGCAGTCCCAAATGCCTGTCTTAAGAGAAGGGCGAAGAAGATACCAACCGGTGTAGGCGCAGCCCTGCGTTACCCTCTGCTGATGATGAATGACTGGGATGTTAAGGATGTTAATAACATGCATCCTGCATATTATCGTGACATGATTTCTTGAGACTTAGCAGGATTGGTGGACATCCTATCTTATCAAGGATCTTAAAAAGACCGTCTCTGCTCAAGAGGTCAAATGCCTTTGTGAGTTCGATGAAGGCAATATATAATGGCTTCATCTGTTCTCTGCATTTCTCCTGGAACTGCCTGAGTGAGAAAATCATGAAGATGGTGGACCTGTTGGGTCTAAATCCGCACTGTGATTCAGGGTAAAATCTTTCAGCAAGGATGTGTAATCTTTTTAGGATTACTCGAGCGAAAATCTTGCCTGTAATGCTGAGTAGGGAAATGCCATGATAGTTGCTGCAATCGCTTCTGTCACCTTTTTTTTTTTTTTTAAATAAATAGTAACAATGTTTGCGTCCCTCATATTTTGTGGTACTGTTTTTTCTTTCCAGCATAGCTGAAGTATTGCATACAGTTCTGAGATGATTGTTTCTTTGCCACATTTTAAAATTTCAGGTGGAATACCATCTTTTCCTGGTGCCTTGCCTGATTTGAGAGTGTCTAGTGCTTCACTGATTTCTGTGAGGCACGGTTCGTTATCCAGGGCATGCATGGTGTGCTTTTGTTCAATGACTTCTAGAACTTTTTCGCCTGCAGTGTACTCCACTGAATCCATTCGTTTCGCTCGATCTTTTATGATTGCCCCTCTGTTGATGGTAAAGAGGCCATCTTATTTTTTTATGGGCCGACAGCTTGCTTGATGCCCTCGTACATTCCTCTTATGTTTCCAGTGTCTGCACAAGTTTGAATTTGTGCAGAGAGCTGTAGCTAATACCTGTTCGCACATTTTCTGGCGGTCTGTTGTACTTTCTTTCCAGCCGTTCACAATGCCTGCAATGGTTTCTCTGACGGTGATGTTTTATGCACTGAGAATGCATGTCTCTTTATCTCCAGGACTGGGAGCATTTCTTCAGAGTGTGCTTCAAACAAGTCTTCTAGTACTTCCTCTAGACAAATTTCATCCAAGGTAACAGGCTCTTTCTACTCGTAGTTCTATAAATCCTGCTTAAAAACCTCATGAGGTTTGTCTGTTTTATATCAGTCAGAGGTAGTTTTCCACCTTATGTTTCAAGTTGTCAGTGTATTCATTACAACGTATAATGCAGCCAGGCGGGATCCTTTGTATTATGTGGCTTTGAATTTATTACATCGTCAAGTAAGTGTTTCTGGCATATTTGCTAGTTCTGTGATGCCTCAATGTTTGTTCCTGGCAGATTTGCTAGTTCTGCGATGCCTTAAAATTTACTTCGTAGTCAATTCTGAACTAGATTATTGTTTGTGAAAGTTTGACCTAACAGTTGATTTCGAAGCTTTTGTAACGTGTACAAAGAATGGCCTCACCATTCCCGTGTGTAACTTCTTGTGTGCTGCCTCGTCTATTTTCCGTGCTGTAGCTAGTAACTGTATTCTCTCCACGATTAACGTTCTTTGCCTTTATTTAGTTCCACATGTGGGTCCGTGAACTTTTAGGACAATCGCATTATTCAGGCCGTTGTGTACGGAGGGATAGGTGGCCAGTTGACGTATGTATCTATTTAGGCATTTAATAGCAGCAGATGGAAGATGAATTAAGAAAGTTCAATGTGGAATAGCCCAAGCAAAAGTGGCATTCCAGCCAGATGAATAATATTCTCTGCATTTTATCCTTATCAGTCAAGGTGAAAAAAAGAGAGTTCTTAAGATTATATTAATTAATGTACGGAAGAGAATCATGCACAAGCAGCAGACGAGAGAGGAATTATGTGGAAGCTTCGGAGATGTGGTTGTATATACAAATTATGCGAACAATGTCAGCATATAGAAAGAGCAGTGAAGATATCTTGAAAAAAGGTAACTCACAAAGATAACTGGTTACTTGCATGAAAAGAAGACAGTCCATATTCTTTGGCTTAAAGTCGCTTAAAAGTCGACAGTGTCGACTTCATTGCAACAGGTTTTATCTCATATGGCTCGGTCTCTTTCCGCAGCGCGGAAAGCGTTGCACAAAGCACAAACTCCGTAGCTCTAGCGACGACCCACGGGAGTCTCCGAAACATTTAACTCGTAAACCAAAGGATGCGGCCGGAATATAACCCACAACCTTTAGAGCCTGAGTCAAACGGCTTGACCACTTCGCCATGGAGACTCCCTCAGAGATTCTTTGGGCTTGTTATGGGTGAAGAGGACAGCTAGAGTATGTTCTTAAAATGAGAAAGATGGATTAGAGGAGAGGAGAGAAGAACCAAGAGACAAGATGCTGGACATCTGACATTCTGGCATGGATGAACATTAGTTTCAAAAATGAAAAGCAGCACATGACTCAGACGGCTGCGGACAGAAATGATCACCAAGGTATCTGAACCAGGGAGTGAAGACCCTCCTACTGCTCCTTCAGAATCCCTACTTGATTGTGCCCTGAGCTCGAGTTCCTGCATGCGGTACTCATGCTCTCGCTTTCGAGCCTCTTGTTTGGCTTCGAACTTCTTAGCGGCTTGCTTGGCTTCGAACTTCTTAGCGGCTAGTTCGGCGTCGAACCTCTTAGCGGCTTGTTCGGCTTCGAACTTCTTAGCGGCTAGTTTGGCGTCGAACCTCTTGGCGGCTTGCTCGGCTTCGAACTTCTTAGCGGCTAGTTCGGCGTCGAACCTCTTAGCGGCTTGTTCGGCTTCGAACTTCTTCATCTCCAAGGCCATCCTTCAATCCTCCGCTTCTTGCTGTCTTCTCTCTCTCTCTCTCTCTCTCTCTCTCTCTCTCTCTCTCTCTCTCTCTCTCTCTCTCTCTCTCTCTCTCTCTTCCTGACGGAAGTTTCTCTCAACCTCTTGTATATACTCTGATAGTGCAGTGCCGGTCAGGCCCATGCCTTTGCCTTTTGCCCGCACTTCATCCACATTTAATTTGGTGGATGCCATAATTAGAGCGTATATGTTAGTAGTGTGAATGATCGGTAATTAATGCAATATATAGATATGCCATACACCAACCTAATCTATATATGACGTCACAACACACCACAAGACAATCTGTCTTTGTCAAAAGAAGAAACAGGACCAAAGATCTATGTAGACCTGAATAGAGATACTAGGAATGCAAAGTCCTAACCATAATCACCAGAGCTGTCTCATCAATATCCCGGACGAGCCCCCAAATATTGTCGTAGTATTCCCTTGGGGTGAGGGGAGGATACTATAACACCTTAATAATGGGATAGAGGCACTCTGGGAATATATTCATTCTCAGTCTACAGACCCCACCAGCCCCTGGATTCCTGTCTCTCTCACTATCAACCGCTGGACAATACCCTTTTCACCTCTCATCCAGAACAGATGACACGACTCTGGCATCTACACATGACTAGATGATATAATGTACAAGAGGATTATCAACAAGGGGAACGCTCATGAGAGAATCCTGGCCCCGCCAGGCGATAGAAGAAATGGCTATAGGGATTAGTCTCAGGCCGTCTCACTCATCACTGTACACGGTGTACGATACCACAAGATTAAAGAGGTCACTCATCTGCACACGTAGCGTAGAATGTCTCTGCCGAGGTGTAGACTCATCTGGAATGACTAACACGTCAATGCTGTGACTCCAAGTTGCGTTGGTACGTGATGACTTCGGACTAACATCCCTGTAGAAGTTCTGAAGGCCTGTCATTCAAGATTCACTGGTAAGGCCTGGGCTAGACACAGGTCCTAAGAAGCCACCATAACATTTAACACACATTTAACAATGTCAAAGTTCTGGAAATAGATGGTGGTCTCTAATGGGATCAGGATGGGTATAACTGGGCCTATAAGCACAGAAAGTGGGCACAGTTCATGTTGACTCTTTCACTCAAAGTCAGTATTGGTAGCGGGTGACCCTGTCATGAAGATCACAAATGTTCCTTTTACTACATGGTAGACTGTTCCCGGAACACCAGGCCATCCTGAAATTAAGGGTAATGTAGTTCTGCTCTACCCGTTGGGCCAGTGGGTCACAATGTCAAAAATGATCACAGACAAGAGGACACGATACTCGCCCGTGAGTGGCCATCATAATACTTGGTGGACTGACTGAAGCTCATTTAGCAGTTGAGACGGGGACTGGACTGTGGCGTAGTGACTTCCCGGCACGTAGTGTAGTGTTGAAGCATCACTTCACGTCACGAAGGTAAACCAGCCATGATGCCACCTTCACCCGGTCATCTTACTCTGGTCCCGTCAATTAAGTCTCTCCAAAAGTAAAACCTGCCAAAGACAACACCACGTGTAAATATCGTGACAACGACTTACCCCAGGGGTACACGTTACCTATGTGTACTCAGCATAGGCCGGAGTCGCCCTGACCCGGCCGGCAGCCTCACAGACCAAGATCCACTGCCGAAGATGAACTAGGTCTGGGTCCTAACAAGTGCTGGCTGTACCGTCCTCCTTCTCGAAACAGGCTATGTATCTGGTCATGGTGTCTGCGAAATCCTTCTGTCGTAAACAGATTTCTAATGACCCAATATACCATTTTAGTAGGTTAAAAGTACCTAGAGACATAATAGCCCTGAAGGAGGGCCGGTGGCAACCCAATTCTCCTCCCTCAGAGGTGGCCCCCTCTCCCTGGTTCTCTTTTATGATTACCCACTATACACTGGGTTTCCCGGAGCTCGAGATTCGATCCAGGAAATTAATAGTTTATACAGGGAACTCCCCCTGTAGCGGAAGTCCACATCCCGTTCCCTCTTCCCCTAGTCAGGGTCAGATCAGTTGGAATGGGGTTCAGCTGGCTGTGACCAACTCTGTCGCATCCCCACAGTTTCATGCCTGTGCCAACTTTGGGCTCAATATCAACTTGGAGAAGACTGTAGTTATGTACCAGCCAGCTCCAGGGAATAATCACACTGTGCCAAATATCAAAGTGAATGATCATAGACTAAGTGTTGTGGACAAATTCACCTATCTTGGTAGCACCGTGTCACAAGCTGCCACAATCGATGACGAAGTGAATGCAAGAATCTCCAAGGCCAGTGCAGACTGTACAAGAATCTATGGGACAGAACTGGAATAAGCCTGCAAACAAAGCTAAAAGTCTACAAAGCAGTTGTATTATCCACACTGCTATATGCTTGTGAAACCTGGACTGTTTATCAGCAACACGCCAGGAAATTAAACCACTTCCACACAGTCTGCCTAAGGAAGCTACTGAAGATTAAATGGCAAGACAAGATTCCAGACACTGAAGTCCTAGAAAGAGCATCCATGCCCAGTATCCACACTATACTGATGAAGAATCAGATTCGCTGGGCTGGTCACTTGACTCGCATGCCAGATCACAGGCTCCCTAAACGAATTTTTTACAGCGAACTGCGTTGTGGTAAACGCTCCCAAGGTGGCCAGAGGAAACGTTTTAAAGACACTGAAAATTTCACTGAATGCTTTTGGAATTCATCATGACACCTGGGAGGCTGCAGCCAGAGACCAAAATTCGTGGCGTGCATCATTGCGCAAAGGTGCAGTTATATGTGAGGCAACCAAGACTGCAAGAGCTGTGAAGAAAAGGCAGGACAGAAAAACCACTGCAGGAAATCCTCCTCCAGAGACGTCAAGCATTCTTTGCCCACATTGTCAAAGAACATTTCGAGCCAAAATAGGCCTTATCAGCCATCTTAGAACCCACGGCTCCACACCTTCAACCCCACTGGATGAAATGAATGGTCATCATCATTCTTGATGGACAAACAACAACAACATACATGTGTGTGTATTATAATATATATATATATATATATATATATATATATATATATATATATATATATATATATATATATATATATATATATATATATATATATATATATAATCTCATCATGTTCCTCTTGTACCTTGCGGTGTCGAGGTGAAGTATAAACATTCGTGAGAGTGCCCGATTATGGGCTTCATATATCGATATTCCCATGGACTCTGCTATTCCCTCCGTCCAACGTTTACGTGGTCGGCCTCTTCCTCTGATTCCATCTGGTCTGTACATCATTGCTTGTTGTGGTATGCTGTTGACTGGTAACCTACTTGCATGGCCAAACCATTTGACTTGCTGCTTTCTGATAAAATCTAGTGCTGCTTTAACCCCCACTTTAGTCCTGATTTCTTCATTTCTGATCTTATCTCTTCTTGATACGTTGAGTATTCTTCTCAGGAACCTCATTTCTGTTGTTGTGATTTTTCTTTTCTCTTTTTCTGTCATTGTCCAGGTTTGGCATTGGTAGCATAGAGTTGGCAGGAAGATTGTGTTGTAAAGTGCTTTCTTAGTAGTTATTGATACATGTTTGTTCTTTAGTATTGGTGCCATTTGTCCAATGAGTTGATTTGCCTTATTGCACCTATTTTCGATCTCGTCTTCTGATCTGCCATTTGATGATATTATACTTCCTAGGTACTTGAAACTCTTTACTTGTTTCAAGGGATGTTCGTTTAGGTGAATTGTTGTTGTTTGTTCTTCTTTAGTTATAGTCATTACCTCTGTTTTGCTTGTGCTAATTTTCATGTTATGTTCCCTACACATTTCGTTTAGACTATTCATGTGGTCTTGTAATTCAGCTTCTGATTTTGCTATTAGTGCTTGGTCATCCGCAAACAGGAGTTCTCTAATGGTTAGATTTGCAGATGGTTCTTCTTCTGTGTTCTCGTCATGCGGTATTCTTGCTGTCTCTGCTTGGCTGGTTTCTTTACATATGTTGTCTATATATGTTATGAACAAGAGAGGGGACAGGACACAACCTTGTCGTACTCCAGATCTTATGGTGAAGGGTTCTGAGTGTCCTCCAGTTGCTCTCACTATGCATTCACTGTTGTTGTATAAACTTCTACATAGGTTTGTTAGATGTGTACTCACTCCATATTGTTTAAGGATTTCCCACAGCTTGTTTCTATCTACTCTATCAAATGCCTTTTCTTGGTCGACAAAGGCTAAGTAGAGTGTTTCATTGAATTCGATTGATTTTTCTATAAGTTGTCTAAGAGCAAAAATGGCATCTGTGCATCCTTTGTTTTTCCTAAATCCAAGCTGTGTTTCGCTTAGCTGGGGTTCTAAAGTAGTTCGTAATCTTTTTTCTAGAATTTTGCAAAATATTTTCCCAGTATGACTCAACAGTGAAATGCCTCTGTATTGTGTGCAGTCTCTTTTGCTGCCTTTGTTTTTCCAAATTGGGATAATTATGGCGTTTCCCCAGTCTCGTGGTGTCTGCTGTTCTACCCAAACATGGTTGAATAGTCTATGTAGCCAAGCTGTTCCTACTTCTCTTGCAGCTTTAATTAGTTCATTTGGTATTTCATCCTGTCCCGGTGATTTGTTCAATGGGGCTAATCTGATGGCTTCTATAATTTCTTCTTTTAGTATGTCTGGTTCTAGTTCTTCGGTGACATCTGTATAGGTCTCTTGAATTCCTGTGACATCTGATGGGATGTTGAGAAGTTGTTCGAAATATTGCTTCCATCTTATTAGGATTTGTTTTTGTTCACTTATCTCTATCTCTCTCTCTCTCTCTCTTCACACACACACACACACAACACACACACACACACACATATATATATATATATATATATATATATATATATATATATATATATATATATATATATATATATAAGAGTCAGGTCTTAGTCAGATATGACTGAGCTACCGTATGACAGTAGACGGTACTACCTGCTTTCTGTCAGCGCCGAATGTTGGGCGGCGCTTACTAAACCCGACACCCCACATTGTGCCAACGGCTTCGGGTGGAAGAGCGCAATTGGGAGGGTACTAGCCTTATCCTGGTGCGAGGAAATGCAACCCAAAGACAAAATAAGTCATGGCAGGGCAGACCAGGCCCTAAGCCTTGGTTGGCAGCTGGTCTAGGATCGAAGCTCCGACAGGCGGACAGTTAGAGCATTGCTTTGCTGATCCGGCAGCTTCTGCAGCTTGTCTTGTTCCAGATTATAGGTGTCAACTTTCCTCTGGAGTGAATTAGGCAGGCCGAGAGAGGGATCATGCTGCATGGGCAAAACATGGTTTCTTTATTTTAGCACAGGCTTTGTGCCATGGAGAGGCAATAACTCCATCCCTGGTCTTAACCGGTCTCGGAATCAAAGCGAGAGGCAACTGTTAATGGTTATAATTCCTTGTCAGTTGGCGTAGACATGGGGCGCAACGCGTTGCCTCTGATGGTGGGAGACACCTACAGGTGTCACTGATCAGCTACCGCCCGCCTCAAGCTGGGCAGCCCCCAGCCAATTGGGTGCTGATCCGCCACAGCCTGCCTGCTTCAATGGGTGCTTGGGGCTAGGACAAAATCTGAATCGCAGGCTGTAAAACCAATGCACCAGGTACTAATAAAAAGAATAGAAACCTCAAGCTACGGCTTGCAACCTGGAACGTGAGAACCATGTGTCCAGGATTTTCCACTGACTTGACAAATATTGACGATGTGAGAAAAACGGCTGTGATTGATGCTGAACTCAATCGTCTTAACATTGATATTGCTGGCCTGCAGGAGACTCGCCTCGCTGAGGAAGGGTCACTCAGGGAAAACAATTACACCTTTTTTTGGAAGGGAAGAGGGCAGGCAGAAAAAAGGCAACATGGTGTGGGCTTTGCAGTGAAGAATTCGCTACTGGGAATGATTGATATCCCAGCTGGAGGTAATGAAAGATTATTATCACTGCGCTTGGCAACCTCTTGTGGATTTGCCACCATTCTCACTGCATATGCACCGACACTCGCTTCCTCTGATGATGTGAAGGATACGTTCTATGAGCAGCTAGACTCTGCGATCAAGGCAGTTCCAAAATCCGACTACATTTATATGCTCGGTGATTTCAATGCTCGTGTGGGCAAGGACTCGAGTTCATGGCCAGTGTGCCTTGGAAAATACAACATCGGTCGCATGAATGATAATGGGCAAAGGCTGCTGGAGCATTGCACTAGAAATGACCTATGTATTACAAACTCCTTTTTTAAAACAAAAGAGATGCATAAGGTCACATGGAAACATCCAAGATCCAGCCATTGGCATCAGCTGGACTTCATTATCACACGGAGACAAAATCTGAACCATACATCATTAACTCAAAGTTACCACAGTGCTGACTGTGATACAGATCATTCTTTGGTTGTTGCAAGGGTTAGACTGAGACCAAAGAGAATCTACACAGCTAAACACAAGTCTAGCCCCAGGATTAATATTACTAACACTCACGATCCTGGAAAGTGCTTTGAATTTCAACAGCAACTTGAAGACGCTTTCAATGATACATCAGAAAGTTGTATAGTAAATGATAAATGGAGTAAGCTTAAGGAAACTATTTATAAAACAGCGGTAGGGGTTTACGGCACTGTGGATCATAAGAGGCAGGACTGGTTTGCAGCAAACAGCCAGATACTGCAGCCCTTGATTGATAAAAATAGCTCTTTTAAGAAACAAGGAAAGACCAACGCATAACACTCTGAGTGAGCTGAAGCAAGCGAGGAAGGATGTACAAAAGGCTGCCAGGCAGTGTGCGAATGACTATTGGATCAAGTTATGTGAGTCCATTCAAATCGCAAGTGATAAGGGAAACATCAGAAGCATGTATGAAGGGATAAAGAAAGCCTGTGGTCCAATGATCAAAAGAAGTGCACCGCTGAAAACCTTGACTGGAGAAATCATCACTGATAAGAAACAGCAGATGGATAGATGGGTCGAGCACTATTTAGAGCTTTACTCAAGTGAGACCAAGCTAGCGGATGATGCCCTCAACGCCATAGAGGCCCTGCCAACTCTTGACCACCTGGACACACTTCCCACTATAACAGAAGTTAAGTGTGCTATAAATGAGCTTGCATCTGGCAAGGCTCCAGGTAAGGATGGGATTCCAATAGAGGTAATCAGGAGTGGGCAAGACACACTCGCTCTACAGATCCACCAGCTAATAGAGCTATGCTGGCGAGAAGGACAAGTCCCACAGGATTTCAAAGATTCAAACATCATAACGCTGTACAAGAACAAGGGAGATCGGAGCGACTGTAACAACTATAGGGGTATCTCACTTCTGTGTATTGTTGGGAAAGTATTTGCCAGAATTGTCCTGCACAGACTTCAAGTCCTGGGAGATCAAGTCTACCCCGAATCACAGTGCGGCTTCCGTCAGAACCGGTCTACCATTGATATGATATTCTCATTGCGACAGATGCAAGAAAAATGCCGGGAACAACATCAGCCACTGTTTATTGCCTTCATCGACCTCACAAAGGCATTCGATTTGGTCAGTCGTGAGGGTCTGTTCAAAGCACTAAAGAAGATTGGCTGCCCACCAACTCTTCTGTCCATTGTGGAATCGTTCCACACAGGCATGAAGGGTATAATAAAGTTTGATGGCTCAACTTCAGAAGAGTTTGAAATCAAGAGTGGAGTTAAGCAAGGTTGTGTACTAGCCCCACCCTCTTTGGGATATACTTTTCACTTCTACTGAAATATGCCTTTCGTGATCAGGATGACGGTATATACATTCACTCACGCTCAGATGGTGGCCTCTATAATGCTCAGAGATTGAAGGCCAAGACCAAAATTAGCAGGGTACTAATCAGAGAGTTGCTTTTTGCGGATGATGCTGCGATTACGACCCACTCTGAGGAAGAATTACAACATCTACTATCTGCATTCTCCAATGCTTGTTCTGAATTTGGTTTAACAATTAACAAAAAGAAGACACAGATTATGTCACAAGGTGCACATGGTGTACCATCAATCTTTATTGACGACGCCGAACTGGAGATAGTAGACCATTTTACATATCTAGGATCAGAGGTAAATAGCAAATTATCCCTCGATCAGGAAATCAACATCAGGATTGGCAAGGCAGCAACAACAATGAACATGTTAGCAAAAAGAGTCTGGGAGAACAGGAAGCTTACTGCCAAAACAAAAGTCCTCGTCTACCAAGCCTGTGTCCTTAGTACTCTTCTTTATGGCAGTGAAACCTGGACAACTTACTCACGCCAAGAGAAACGTTTAAACAGCTTTCATATGCGGTGTCTGCGAAGAATACTTGGTATTAAGTGGCAAGACAAAATCACAAATACTGAAGTATTGGAAAGATCAGGTTGTGTGACAGTGTATTCCATGCTCAGTCTTCGTAGACTTAGATGGATAGGACACGTTAGGAGGATGGATGATGGTAGAATACCAAAGGACATCTTTTTTGGTGAATTACAGACGGGTAGGAGATCTCAGGGTCGGCCTCTACTACGATACAAAGATGTGTGTAAGCGGGACATGATTGATACAGGCATTGATAATGCACATTGGGAGCACGTCGCCGCTGAACGTGTTGCATGGAGGGCAACTATCAGAAATGGAATAAAGACAAAGGAGAAAATGATTGCAGATAAAGCACACACAGAGCGTGAGAGACGTAAGATGGTGCAAAATGGTGGAAATGACCATGTTTTCACATGCACCTACTGTGGGCAAACATTTGCAACAAGAATTGGCCTTTCCAGCCACACTCGCCACCGCCATGGATCGTAGTTATTAAGCCTTTTTGAAGCACAATGTACCAAACTATCGTCTGTCAAGACGGAAAGGTGCCAATGTATATGTGTGTGTAAGAAGAGAGAGAGAGAGAGAGAGAGAGAGAGAGAGAGAGAGAGAGAGAGAGAGAGAGAGAGAGAGAGAGAGAGAGAGAGAGAGAGAGAGAGAGAGTTGAATTGCATCACTAATTTTTAAATCACAAAATGTATATGTACAATTTTTCTCCATTTTCTTTAAAATTTTGCAAGAATGCTCATGACAATCATCACTGTATGTGTGTGTGAAGTGTGGGAGTTTGTTCATAATGGTAGGTTGAGGGATGGTGGGGGATGTGTGTGTGGGTGGGCTCAGGATGTGTGGGTGGGCAGGGTGGGATTGTGTGGGTGGGTGCAGGATTTGTGTGTGGGTATGTGCGGGATGTATGGGTTGGCGGGGAGATGTGTGTGTGGGTGGGAATGTGTGTTTGGCTAGGTGGTTGTGGGTGAGTGGGAGGAGGAAATGTGGGTGGATGATTGTTGGTGGGTTATGGGATGGGTGGGGGATATATGTGTGGGTGATATGTGGTGGGTGGGTGATGTGTGCAGGTGGGGGTGGTTGTGGGTTTGGGGATGTGTGTGTGGGTGTGGGATGTTTGGGTGGATAGGTGGGGATTGAGTGTGTGGGTGAATGTGTGTGGGGTATGGGGGATGTGTGTGGGTTGGGGGAGGGTGTGTGATGGGTGTGGGTGATGGATTTTGGGATGTGTGTGTGGGTGAAGGATATGTCTGGGTGGGTGGGGATGTGTGTGGCTGGATGGAGGATGTATGTGTGGGTAGTGAGGGTGATTGTAGTTGGGGATGTGTGGATGGGTAGGAGATGTGTGTGTGGGTGAGGGATGTGTATTTGGGATGTGTGTGCCTGTGTTGTGTTGGAGGGGAGATGGGTGTGGATAAATTATGTGTGTGTGGGTGGGTGGGGGTGTTGTTGGGTGTGCGGGTGGGTGAAGGAATGTGTGTGAGGGTGGGGATGTGTGTTTAGATGGGTGATTGGGGTGCGTGAGTGTGGGTGGGTAGATAGGAGATGTATGTGTTGATGAGTGGGTGAGGGATGTGTGGGTGTTAGTGGTTGAGGGATAAGTACGTGTGCCTAGGGATGGGTGGGGGATCTTTCCAGTTGTCACTATGTTCTCCGATGCCTCTCTTCACATCACATGACCGAAGAAAGATGTTTGTCTCTTTCTTATTGTTGTATATAATGTTCTAGTTTCATTAGCCTGTCTCAGGCAGTCGTCGTTAGTTACTCTGGACCAGCTCTCACACCATGAGCTGTACTGGGTATATGGTGCTGGCCCCATATGTTTAGACCAATTGACATTCCATGGGAGATATGGTGGATTTGTTCAGGCACACAGTTATAATGTGGGAGTTTTTTTAAAGTTTGAATTAAACATAAATCAAAATTAATATATATTACTGCTAAGGGACATATCATCAAGTGAATAATTGAATTATACAGGGGCTGAATTACTTAAAACACATAATCATTGATATTAATTGAATGTGGAGCATCAGTTTTTCCCATGGTAATTGCAAATTTAAAATAAATTCTTTTTGTTTGCATAAACCTGTCAGGAACTGTCTAATTACTAATGCCTTGATGTATTTGAGCAATCATTTATTGTTCATCAAATACAATATACAAGCTGTATGTATTCTGTTTTCTAACTTTATGATGGTTATTAAACAAACGTCTCAAAATTGCAAAGTTAAGAAATTTATGAACTGACAACTGCACAGGGATTCCTGAAGACTGTCAAACTGCTTTCCACTCATACTGGCATATGTTTGATTACTTGATTTGCTAATTGCTACCTTAGGAAGCAGATTTGGGTGGCTGGTAATGACACTTGATGCAGACAGCTGAATATATATCAGATTGTTGATTATAGTTAAGAGTTTCTAGGCATCTTTCAGTGTGTCATCTTAGCAAATCATTCTAGCTCGATTAAACAGAGTCCATACCAGGCCACACTTATACTAAATAGGTGCAAAGCTATTTAAATTCTGGTACTGGCCCGTCCATGTTCCCTTTCAATAGACAGATCTTTGGATGTTGCCATCCTGTCAATGTTGAATTAATATTTCTAAGAATGATAAGGTGTCATTATGTTCATGGTCAACAGACACAGAAATTTTCTTGTGGGCTTGGTTCATGATGGAGTGAAATGATTCAGCCTAGTTGTCTGGTCTCTGGGATGAATAATATATCATCCAGCGGTACAGAACTCATTCATTCAGTAGCATGTCCTTTGCAGAACCTCGCTCCCATAACAACATGGTTGTTAGGGTTTCTTGGCAAGTTCTGCAGAAGGTAGTTTGCTGTTGCTTTTCTTCTGGGCAGTGACTGTACTAGTCGGTGGCCATAGCCATTGTCTCTACTGATGAGATCATCTGCCTATACCTGCAGAGTGTAGACCATAACCAACACAATCTGCAAGCTGCTCTCACACTCCATCCACCACCTGCTTCCATGGCTTCACATAATCCTGATTTGGGGGGGGGGGGGGAATTGGGCTAAACAGGTACACCACCTTGCCTAAGGGTGTCCCATAGACTAACGGGGGAAAGTAGGTGTCTTACATCACCTTTGACAGGGGATATCTGCCATGAGGCACAACGAAAAAATATCAAGATGAGAAAGGCTAACAAGATTTAGAAGGAGAAATGACAAGTAGCCACTAACAAAAAGGGAAATAAGTAGAATAATAGACACATAAGTAAGGACCAATCAAATGGCTAACTCGGGTCAAGTGATGATGTACCCCACCTGACCAGAAGGCGGACATTTTGGGGCGTTCGGTCGAGAAGCTTGGTCAGGGAAACATCGGACCTGCTGCAAGAACCTGAATGCTGATGTGAGAAGTTTGGTTAACCGGCAATGGTTTTGTGTGGAACCAACGTTCACTATTTGGGGGACTGCGTGGTCTCGAGGTATGATGGCTGCCTCGAGTACTGGAGGAATATTTTCTTGTGGACTTCTAGTAATAACATTTCCCCTGGTCTCTGGGTAGTGAGATCCCGTGTGTATTGTTGCGCATGTAAAAAAATCCCTTGGCAGTTGGAAATCGAAAAAGAGTAGCCTAACGGCGCTGCCGGGGCATAATTTTGAGTTAAAAATCTACCCAAAGTATTTCAGGATCCTCGCCGGTGCTACGGAGTTCGTGCACTGAGCTGAGTTTCTCCAGACTCAGGTTTGAGTTAGGAGAACGGAGCACTTATGGGTTATACCCATGTGCTTGATGTTGATCCATTGACTAAACTAAACGTCAAAAGGCAATATCCATTGATGCGATGTGCTTTAGTTTTTGATTGATTGATTGATTTAGGAACCAACATCACAGCATTTGGGGCATTCCCATAAGTGCTCCGTCCCCATCCTCAGCAGCCAGCGAAGAGTTTCAACACTAATAGTTCCAGTAGCAATCTGATTATATGTACATCTCACCTTTCCTCTGAGCGTCGAGCGTCGGCCAGATCCCCTCGTCAACCCTCACTGTCGCATTCTTGCCAGACCATGGTGATCCATTTGCTCCTCTGAGGTGTACACATGCTCCCACAAGGTCGCAACCACGTCTGCTTTGTCGTGCATCAATACTCCACCAAGGATACTAACATTTGCAGATGATGTTCTTGCATATAGGCAGGGGAGAGATAGGTGAGCAAACAGCCCAGGAGTTACAGGCGACAGTAGACAATGTGATTGACTGGTGCACTGAAATGAGTGCTGTCATCCACCCAGAAAAGGCAGCTGTTTTGTGGTGCTCTCTGGACAACAGGATTGTGAGAGCTGATGTCCCAAGCCTCACGATAGATGGTAGAGGCGTCAACAGAGAGAACAAGCTGAAGTATCTGGGAATCACGTTTGACAGGAGCCTGTCCTTCAAGGACCATGTGGAGACGGTTGTGATAAGGTCTCAAAAGGGACTCAATGCACTTAAAACTATGGCTGCAATGGACACAGAGCAGAGAATGCTTTTCACACTATACCAGCACTTGATCCTCTCAGTGATTGATTATGGACTAGGACTGCTCACTGTCTCAAAGAGTCAACTGGTGAGATTAGAACGCATACAGAACAAAGCGATGCGAATCATTCTGGGATGAACCAGAGACACCCCAGTTGTGTGTATGCGTTACATCCTTGGTTTGCCGTCCATTGCAGGTGGGCTCAAGGTGATGCAGGCGAAGGCATACCTCAGAGTAGCTGCAGACACAGATCACCCGTTGCACGAGGCACTGGACGCCGTTAAGGGTCAGCGACTGATAAGAGGGAAATCATGGACGGCTCAGGCGGAGGATACGATCAAGCAGGTGTGCCCCTTGGAGAACATTAGGAGAGGAGAAGAGTGGGTCAGGGTGTCAGCGGAGCATTCAGACTTGTGCAGAGTCATAATCAAATTGAGCCAGGAGTGCAGGGAGTGGCTAGCAGGGGCCACGGAAGTGGAAGTCCAGCAACTAATTCAGGATAATGCTCGCTCAGGTGATGTGATTATCTACACAGTTGGGTCGGTGTTGAGAGGTAGGAGAAGTGCCTGTGGGTTCTTAGCAAAAGCCAATGGTCGACGTTTGGTGCAGGAGAGCCTGGCATATGATACCACAACATCTAGCTTAAGAATGGAGGTGGAGGCGGTCAGTGCATCTTTCCGCTGGATGGAGAATACTACACAAACACATACATCGTGATTGCAACTGACTCAGAAAGCATGCTGAGTAGGGTGAAGACAGGCAAGCTTCGTGCGGAGTGGCTTGCTTTGCTTCGGAGGTCACGGGTCACAAGCATCGTCTGGATCTTGTCTCCGGGGCATGCTGGTGTGCTGGGGAATGAACAGGTGGACAGATTGGCTGGCTCGGCAAAACTTGGTGGAGTATTGTGCTTTAGTTTAATATTGATAGTATCCAGTAGTTTCACCAGTTCAAATGACTCTTTTAAAAATAAAGGGTTGAATGACTGTTGCACTGGTTTAGCAGTTTCTGCAGTCCATTTCACCATCCTGTGTTGGACAGAGTTGAGCACAGATTAAATCGGTCTCAGTGATACCCCAGGCTTGTGTAACTTAGGAAGGCAATGCTTGCTTGCTTGTGTTCGCTGGCTATGAACTCCAGCGCAAGGTCCTATATGTTGGATGAAGACATCCTGTTGTCCAACATCAGTGTGATGTCATACCGGACCTGAGGTTTGCGTATCTGTTGTCCCATGTCTGGCTTATTGGTGTGCAGACTGGCGGTTCCTCGCCGTGCAGGCAGTTACTCTCCGGCTTTGGAAGAATCAACGATCCTACTACGTTAGCCAGGACCCCGAGGGACCTGTTGCCCAGGACACACGGCGAGGACGTGCTAGTAGGCCTTGGCTAGTACGAAACCTGGCCCTGGTGCCTTGGAAACACCTCTGCATCCCAGGAAGGCAATAAAGTTGGGTCTTTTGAGCCCTGTGGAATAAGTAACTGTGCAGTCACCTCACTGATGAATATACTATCTAAAAGTGACTGAATATCTTTTCTCACTTTTGCATCTAATTCCTCAGGGTTCCTGCCTTTAGGATCTAAGTACAATTTGGTTGGAGTTGATAAAATATCTTCCATTTTGTTATAAGCATCAAAAATGTGACTCCTGAGACGGTTGTTGTGAATAGCTTGGATTGCCAGAGTAACTTAATAATGATTGCCTAGAAGAGGCTAATGAAAGTAGAATATTATATACAACTATCAGAAAGAGACAATAGCATTCTTTAGTTTTGTGATGAGAAAATAAGCGTGGGCAAGCAATGTGATGACTGGAAAGATCAGTGGAAAAAGAGACATGGGCAGACCGAGTGAGATTGGATGGACTGTGTGGTGACATTGAGAAATATTATCAGCAGAGTTGATCCTGAATAGGGACCGAGATTTGAGGGGATACATGAACACCTATGGTGGTAGGCAGAGCACATGATGATGCAGTACCATATGTTTCTTCAGATTACAAGCTATAGTAAAAGCAGCACCACATTCACCACATTTACATAGGAAGAAAAATAAACCCACCTACCCACACATCCCACCCATATATACATCCTAACCCACACATCCTCTCCCCACCCACACTTCAAACCACGCATCCCCCAGCCTCATCTCCATCGACCACATATTCCCCACCCACGCACACAAGCCCCCGCCAACCCACACATCGCACATCCACTCACACATCCCCAAACCATACATACACATCCCCACCAACTGACATCTCCCTACCCCCCCCCCCACACACACACACATCTCCCTAACCACCCTTACATCCTCAATCCACTCACACACACCCCACCACCCACACATCCATGCCTAAACCCAATCCCCCACATCACATAATCCCCTATCACGCAATATTCCCAACCCACGCACCGCACACAAACATATCCCTCACCAACACATCTCACCACACATCTCCATATACACACCACACACATAACCCCCACCTCACATACCACACAATATTCCCACCCCACCCACACAAATACCCTTACCTATCCACTCCATATATCCCCACCCACACACATACCTCACCCACACAATATCCCCAACCAACACGTGACACACCTCTCCCTACCCACACACGCATTCCCTACCCGTCCACCAACACACACTCACTCACGCACACATCCTCCACTACGCACCCACACACC
This sequence comes from Cepaea nemoralis, assembly GCA_014155875.1. NCBI lineage: Eukaryota > Metazoa > Mollusca > Gastropoda > Stylommatophora > Helicidae > Cepaea > Cepaea nemoralis. Next base: position 802,360 of record JACEFZ010022605.1, read on the forward strand.
CCCAGCCAAACATCTCTCGATCGCAATACCCCTACCCACACACATCCTCCACACACTCACGCATCCCACCCCGACACATACACATCTCTCACCCACCTACACATCCCTAAGCCACTCACACACCCCACCAACACATTCCCAATCCACGCACACATCTCTCACCCACACACCCCACCACCCACACATACTTCCCCCAACCACCACACATCCCCTACACATATACCCCACCCATACACACATTCCCCGCACTATCCCCCAACCACACATATCCTCACCCATACCACCACATACATACCCCCACCCACACACCATTCACACATTCCCCACCAACACACTGCACACATATCTCAAACCCACATACCATACACTTCTCCCCACCCGCCCTTGCATTCCCAATCCACCCAACACAATCCCTACCCACACAACCCCGCCACCCACACATACTTCCTCAAACCATCCACACATCTCCACTCACATAGACACACATCCCCCGCACCCGTTCCATACACATATCCTACACACATCCCCCACACCCCTACTTTCACCCCCACACATCCCACCAACACTCACAAATATCACTACCCACCAAAACCCACACACCCCAACCCATCCAAACGCATACCCCAACCCACACATCCCTCACACACACATATCCCCACACTCAGATACATCCTCCACACACACTCACACCTAGACACATACAAAATGTCTCACGTTAGCATTGAAACTAGTATGAACAAACGCCCACACATATGTGGGATGTGGATTTTAATTTATGAGAATATTTTGTTAAAAGTGTCTAGGGGGTTTAATTTGATTCTCTATTAGTTTAGCCACTTGAGGTGATCATGGAATTCTACCATAAACACAAGGAGGAAAATAGTTCACTCCTGTTCATAGCTGTATTTATGAGTACTTCTCTATTCCCACTTATCACCCTCTACAATTTACTATAGTGCTAGAAGACATTGATTGTTCACTACATATAAACAACGACTGTTGAACACCACATTTACTTGATGTACACAACAATTTTGGACAACAGTTCAAGTATTAAATCAAAATCTGCAGTTGCATATATATGTGTAATGAACACTATGCATTTTCAGACAGGCATGGGAATGTTTTGCATGATCACAACATAGTACCCAGTGACCCCAGAAAAAACCAAGGTTATTACAAACAACACAACAACCACACATTGGGTCTACTTTCATTTACCCCCATAATTAAGGCAAATAAATATCTAAGGATATAGAACCCAACATATAAACATTTGTTTCTGACACCTTTTACAATTTACTCATTTTAAAAAATAATGAGTTGGTGTCAAAATACTATACATATATACCCTTGAAAAAAAAACTACTGACCTGTTACCTTCAGAAAAAACCAACATATAAACAGCATTTTGTACTACTAATTAAACTAATTAATAGAGTCATTTATCTCCTGGTGTGCGGTTAAGAGTTCATCTTTGCTGTAGATTAGATCCTTTTCCCATTATCTGGGTACCGAATTAATGCACTCAGTTATGTTCCTAATATTTATCCACTGGTAATTGGCTGATGACTATTTTATAATCCATAATCCAGGAATTGAAAAATCACACACCATATATCCCCTCCGTTGGGGCTAGAATCACGAATATTCTGTTGCCTTAGGCTCGGTGCCCTTTTTGTGAAATTTGGTGCCTCAGGTTGGTCATACTTCAGGATTTCCACTTAAGCTTTGCAGAAGGTAATTCCCTTTATCATCAGGTCTGATGAAAAGTTGACGTCCATTCAGCTTCTCGGCTTATAATATCCGACTACCAAATTGGCTTACACAGAGGTTTCACCCACCTAGTCGCGAGTCTATAACCCATGGCATTTAGGCTGACATTGGACCGGCAAGGAATTAGTCGTTGTTATCTAGTCCAGTGTAGAACTTTAATTGACTGAGAGGCATCTCATGGTAGTATCTGTGACTAGGGCCACAATTGATCTATACCTACATATATCCACAGATGAATAAATCCAGCACAGTAACAGGTTTGCAAACAATTAGATGATTCCTCTTGTTGCTGATGTAGAGGCATTTAGTTGCTTTCATATGGTCTTTTATCTGATAGGGTTCAGGTTTTGGATCCCTGAGGTAATCTGGTGTAGTTATGGTTTTCAGTTGGTACCTTGGTTGTATTGGTTCAGTGTCTTCTCCATTTGTTTGAGTTGGTGTTCATATCAAGAACTTGGTGTTGAATGGCTGAATGCTGAATCCCATGTTTGACTGTTGCAGCTGTGAGACGTTCTTTCGAAGACTTATCCATTGTTGGATATTAACTTGGTAATCCAACCAACAGTTGAAGGGTTTCACTGTTGCTAGTTTTAGTAACTTGTAGTAGGATTGTCCCATAGTTTCACTGATTTGGTTGAATGATGAGGCCATAGGTGGTACTTCTCAGAAGTAAAGCAGACGATACACTGTTGTCAGTTACTCTGTTGATCTTCATCTTTGTAGATTATTAGATCTTGAAGTCCATCCTGGATATTCCTACTAAAATAGGACTTAATCACTCACCCAGTCAGTTGTCTTCGAATTTATATGTTGCTCGCTGTGGAGCTATTGAGCGCAGCAGTAAACATGGGTTGTGTTGGCCCAGACTTTGCTTTAGGACAGGTTGTTCTTTATTATTGACTGGCTGATAACCCAGTTTCCAGTTGATAAGGTGGCAACTCAGTCCCACCAAGTCCACCACTCGCTATAGAAAAGGGATGACAAGAATACAACACGAGCATTAACCTACTGTGTTATGGTAAAAGGTTTACAACACAATTACAAACAAAAATACAACCAACAGGACGAGAATGGGAAAAGAGTGGGTGTCCACGTTCCACTGTCCCTCGTTGCCATTGTGACTCTTAATAGTGAGTAAGGTATTTTATCACTTTATATTATGTTCTGTTGTTACTGGGACTATTAGATGAGTGAAGTCATTCTGTCCATCCAACATGTTGATATTACCTCTCTCTCTACTTGAAGAGACTAGCCTATACAGAATCTCTGTGGTTTCTAATGCCGCGTCTTCCTTTCGGCACTATAATCATCCTTAGGTCAAGGCTATTCAACATTGGCTTCTTAAGTACTGACATCCACATATTTCCTACATCATCTCATGTTTCCACAGGAGTCACATTACAATGTGTATTTCCCAGTAAAAAGTAACAATCAGGACATAGAAAATTCTCATAACAGAGAAAAAACATACATGTACATTTCTCTGATATCAAGTACATGATAATCATACATAATAATATTGATCATAAAATTTGATGCCGGAGCCAATGGTTTTGAATTTTTTTCAGGGGTTAATCCCTAAGCTAAAACATACATTGTTTTCCCCCACTGCGTACAGCACATGAGGATAGTAACCGCTGTGATATATTTTGCCAATGACTGCTATTATTCGGAGTGTATTTATTAGAATAACTTATGCCGCATGGTCCAGTATTCTGAATATTGCAAGCAATTTATTCACATCAATCTTCGCTTCTGTTCCTACTACAGTGAGGTAATGCGGATTGAAGGTACATCCTATCCGAACATTCATTTATATCACGCGTTTACTTCCTTTGTTCTTGAATTTATATTCTCAAACATGGCAATTCCCTAGCAATATTTTATGAAATGATTATATGTTCTTCCTCATATGGAGTGGTTACTAATCTGTTAACAAAAGGATTGTACTAAAATTTAGCACTATAGTTCCAAGTTACAGATTATGATGTGGCAAAGAATTTTATCCCCTGACTAAGAGTCAGGAATATGCGTAATCATTTGTATGTCCCCGCATGGATAAAACAAGTTCAGAAATATCCTTAACAGTAAATTTACACTACATAGGATATTTGAAAGTGGCAGACACAAGTTCTCTACTTTGAATTATGTAATCAAAAGTCTGTTCCCACCTTGAGAAAATGCCTAGAATGTGTTTTTGACCTGAGTTTGATACTCTACGGTACACATAATATTTCTAGGTTATAAGCACTATTAGTTAGATATAAGTTCATAATGCCTATAAAAGGTGTTAACATAGGGATTTGAAATTGTAAAACATAGGAAAAATTACACGCGTGACACCCACATGTGCTTCATTGGTAAACATCATCCAGCCTGGTTTAAGAGAATTGTTGACTTATTATTCTAACTAATTCTTAATTAAACATACTGGTCTATGTAATACATAAATACATCTTAATAATGTAGATATAACATACCAATAGCTTCAGAGAATGATGGTTTTAAAAGGCAAAAATACCTTTTCCCCACAAGGGGAAACTTTACATGTCTGCTTCCTTTGTTGTCTGAACTAAAATGGCTACTTTAGTCTTTGTTTTCAATCAGTCGACGTCTTGGCCAGGTGCGTGAGCCAAAATAAAGCCAAATAAATTAAGCTGTGCCACGGTCAGTCTATCGCTGTTTTATTCCTACTCCTACAGTAAGCAAGATACTTAACTAGCAGTTGTTAGGGATTGTTTATTTTTAAGGGAGTCAATGCTAGGAAAGGGTAAGGACGTTCTAATATACCACACGCCTCCCCCATTTAAGCCATTTATTTATTTCAGAAAATAAATGGTCAAGTAGTACTCTACAATTTCCGTCTTTACATTGACTCACCTAGTATCCCTCCCTTTGCTTTACAACATTTCTTTCCTGTTAGAATCTACCAGAGCCACGCCCACTTTCTTCTAGTCACGACAACTGGCATAACCTTAAAGGCTTATTTCCCTTTTAGTGAAAGAGTGTAGGACCCTCTCCACTGTTGTCAGCTATGGTTTGAAATATGCGTGGTTATCTGATAATTTGCTACTTTTAGTACTGGTTTTTCTGCACCAAACCGACTTTTTGAAGCAATTGAAATATCATCGTTAAGCTTGCCATAGCCAGATGATACCCTTCATATGAGATCATTTGCTGAATTCCTTTTCCCACTATAATTAGTCTGGCGTTAGGAACTGGAGAAAGTCCTGAGTACTCCTACATGGGTTATTAAGAAATCTAACATCTGCATTTTGCTGAGCCTGAGCCTTTTGTGCGTTCACTCCCCTCAGATTCTTTTCCCAGCAGAAAGTCTCTTCTCTCCTTGTAGTTCATTATGGTCTACGTGTAACCACTGCTAACGTAAAGTATGACTAGTTGGGATATATACCAGCTTGATTTCTCTCTCATTAGATTATCAATCTTGAGATTATGTTAAAACCAACGGTTAATTCTGCGTCTACTGATAGCATATTGAACTCGCCCTTCTCCCTGTAAGTTAGACGGTTTGTTTTAACTATAGATCTGATATTTAAAGGAAGCTAAAGATGGTTCCTGTTGTATACATTTTCATCCAACACATCATGTGTTTGGGTTATTAGTCAAGTATGGAATTTTCCCGATCGGTTTTAATAACTGATCGGTTAGAGTTGCGTCCCTTTCACTTGCGGGTTTACCCGGAGAATCTCGACTAACATGTAAACAACGGTCCAACTTTTCTAGATTTCCGTTCTGAACCGAATATTCCGGGGAACATGAATCTATCAGAAATGAAGTAATTCTTAGCTTACTCTCTCTCTCTCTCTCTCTCTTTTCCTTATAATCGAGATCTATTTTACGCTAGAATCCTTATTAGTAATTCTAAGTTGATGTGTTTGAGTTTCACTCTGTATTTGTTGCTTTGGTTTTGAATTACTAGCAATTTTGCGTCGCTTGGCGTACATTGATCGTCGTCTGCCTCCCTCCAGGTTTTAGACTATTTTCAACTTGGCAACAGACATTGTAATGTAGGTTCAGACGTACTGTCTCCTACTAGATATAATCAGTTCAGTGAGAAGTTAAAAGCTCCTTTTATGGTTCCTGTTTATAGTCTTCCAGACAATCAAGTTGTTGGTTCACTTTCCAGTTATGGATGTGGATTACTTGTCCTTTGTAAAATTACTGGTACATATGTAGATCCCTCTCATACTGGCGTTTCCTGAGTTGTTCCTCAAGATAACAGGTAAGTTTTGTTTTCATCCGTTTAATACGTGGAAACTCTGGATTTGTTGAGATTGACGAAGGTCTCTCTTTGAACTGTTATATAATTTACTAGCTGGATTCCTGATTGAAATTCCTAATCTAGTAAACATCAAGCAATTCTTCAGCTATATGCTCCAATTTGCTTGGTTTTTACACAGCTATATTCCATTCTTCTAGCATGGGTTCGCTGTATAAGTCTTAGGCGATTCCTCTCTCTTTACGTCAAGAGGTTCGTCCTATCTATAAACAGCATCTATTTCAAGAGTTGTTTATTTAATTGTTGCTTCTCTGAGTCGTATCAGTTATTGAAGCTCATCTCTGTCAGTCTGGATCTGCTTTCACATATTTAATGAGGGCCTATCATCCAAATCCGAAATGAGATATAGAAATCTGCTTCGTCTTGCGATTAATTTCTGATTCATCTACCTATTAGTAGGCTTTGAGCATTATCTAGAATTTAGTTACTCGGTTAGTTTTAAAGAAAATACAATTGAGTCGTGTGCCTCTTTTGTACTACTTATTTTGCCTTTTTAATTCTTCCTTTATGAGAAGATTAATGTTAGTTAGGCAATTTATGAAATAACTTTACGTAAGCTAATCGCTAACTAAAAAGTTGTTTCATTCCTCTTTAATGAAGACTTCTCATAGTGAACATTTCACTTAATGAGGTTAAACTGTAAATTTCAAAGCTAAGGAGCCAATTTCTGAAATTTTTAGTCTCTTACTAGAGATTAGCACAGATTTTTCCCGGTATCTCCTGAAGTTAATTTGAAATTCCAATTTCTTAAGTTAATTCTTTAATTATACCTTTTACATACCTATACGGTCTGTTTCCGCTACCATTAATAATGGAATCGGGGTGGATAATTTAAAGAAACACCTTACATTCTTTTGGATCTTTAAGTGAGTTGATCAGGCTCCCTTAAATCACCAGATGAATATTTTGATTTTGACCCTCATTAACATATGGGCCATCTGAGTTAGTTCTGAATACTACTCATATCACCAGTGGGGTAGCATGAGTGTCTATATGGCTTTTCTTCCTAAGTATCCATCATTTATTCACTTTACTTTACTACCGGTGTTGTAGAACATGTTATGTTATATGAAAGAGGATTAAATTAGGGTGCCCCTAAATACTGCAAATTCTTACAATATTCCTTCCCTTCCATTAACCATGTCTACATTTTTGCAAGTGGTGGTTTTGGCCTTACCATTAGTTCATTTACTTTAGTTACTGCTATTTTCCCCTGGTGTAATTCATATCTCAGGTATTATTTACTGTCCTACTGAATCATAATTTGTTGATTAAATTTTTCCCTTAAAAATTTTATTGGATTTTTAACTTATCTGTCCTAATTATCTATAAAATTGTCTATCACTCTCTGCTGCCTTGGTAATTTTTCAATATTACATGAATTATACAAGCAGATCATGCATGAAAATACAATGATAATCAAATGACAAAATAGTTAAATAACACATGATTCATATTTAGGAACATAAACCTTATGGATACATAATATAGTAGTGTGTTCATGACTACACCACTTTTAAACCATTTAAAGAGAATACCAGAGTAGCAGAACCATACACCAAACATCAAATGGGAATGACTATGAATTCTAAACATTCACTGAATTACCTATCTTATGTGAGCTTACCATCCCAGAGACCTTACTACTGGAGGTTCATTACTGGACTTAGTTTCCCATCAATAAGATATAAAATATGAGTTTAAAAAAAAAATCTCATACCCAAAAACCAACTACATGATGCATCTACTAGAATCAAGATATTACCTGTGAACAGTTTTGTACCAAAAAAAAACCCCTATATTTATCTGAGCCATTATGGGTTCACATAACACTTGACTCTGCTCACACTTATGAGTGATTAGGTCTGTTACTAACACTATAACATTCTGAAGTGACTTGGTTTACCTGCGAGAGGTTTACCCTGAATTCATATACCCACAATAATACACCAATTGTGATGTTTACCATGAGTTTTAATTCACGGACTACTCCAATACTAGGTGAAGTCCGTACCGGGCGAGCAACCACTTGTGGGATGTGGATTTTTATTTATGAGAATATTTTGTTAAAAGTGTCTAGGGGGTTTATTGATTCTCTGGTCACTTGTTAGAATGCTGGGTGATCAGGGATATTTACCACAAACCCCAGGAGAAAAGAATTCAATCCTTGAAACAATGGCATCTGTGTGTAGGTTTCCCTTCCCACTTCATCATCCTTTAAATTTACTATAGTGCTAGAAGGATATTGATTGCTCACAACATATAAACAACCACTGTTGAACCCCACATTTACATGATGTACACATCAACAAATTTTTGGACAAACAGTTAAAGTATTAAATCAAAATCTGTAGTTACATATATATATGTGTAATGAACACTATGCATTTTTAGACAGGCATGGGAATTATTTGCATTGTTACAATATAGTACCCAGTGACCCCAGAAAAAACCAAGATTATTACAAACAACACAACAACTACACATTGGGTCTACTTTCATTTACCCTCACAATTAAGGCAAATAAATATCTAAGGATATACATTGGCACCTTTCCGTCTTGACAGACGATAGTTTGGTACATTGTGCTTCAAAAAGGCTTAATAACTGTCATATGGCAATAACTACGATCCATGGCGGTGGCGAGTGTGGCTGGTAAGGCCAATTCTTGCTGCAAATGTTTGCCCACAGTAGGTGCATGTGAAAACATGGTCATTTCCACCATTTTGCACCATCTAACGTCTCTCACGCTCTGTGTGTGCTTTATCTGCAATCATTTTCTCCTTTGTCTTTATTCCATTTCTGATAGTTGCCCTCCATGCAACATGTTCAGCGGCGACGTGCTCCCATTGTGCATTATCAATGCCTGTATCAATCATGTCCCGCTTACACACATCTTTGTATCGTAGTAGAGGCCGACCCTGAGATCTCCTACCCATCTGTAATTCACCAAAAAAGATGTCCTTTGGTATTCTACCATCATCCATCCTCCTAACGTGTCCTATCCATCTAAGTCTACGAAGACTGAGCATGGAATACACCGTCACACAACCTGATCTTTCCAATACTTCAGTATTTGTGATTTTGTCTTGCCACTTAATACCAAGTATTCTTCGCAGACACCGCATATGAAAGCTGTTTAAACGTTTCTCTTGGCGTGAGTAAGTAGTCCAGGTTTCACTGCCATAAAGAAGAGTACTAAGGACACAGGCTTGGTAGACGAGGACTTTTGTTTTGGCAGTAAGCTTCCTGTTCTCCCAGACTCTTTTTGCTAACATGTTCATTGTTGTTGCTGCCTTGCCAATCCTGATGTTGATTTCCTGATCGAGGGATAATTTGCTATTTACCTCTGATCCAAGATATGTAAAATGGTCTACTATCTCCAGTTCGGTGTCGTCATTAAAGATTGATGATACACCATGTGCACCTTGTGACATAATCTGTGTCTTCTTTTTGTTAATTGTTAAACCAAATTCAGAACAAGCATTGGAGAATGCAGATAGTAGATGTAATTCTTCCTCAGAGTGGGTCGTAATCGCAGCATCATCCGCAAAAAGCAACTCTCTTATTAGTACCCTGCTAATTTTGGTTTTGGCCTTCAATCTCTGAGCATTATAGAGGCCACCATCTGAGCGTGAGTGAATGTATATACCGTCATCCTGATCACGAAAGGCATATTTCAGTAGAAGTGAAAAGTATATCCCAAAGAGGGTGGGGGCTAGTACACAACCTTGCTTAACTCCACTCTTGATTTCAAACTCTTCTGAAGTTGAGCCATCAAACTTGATTATACCCTTCATGCCTGTGTGGAACGATTCCACAATGGACAGAAGAGGTGGACAGCCAATCTTCTTTAGTGCTTTGAACAGACCCTCACGACTGACCAAATCGAATGCCTTTGTGAGGTTGATGAAGGCAATAAACAGTGGCTGATTTTGTTCCCGGCATGTTTCTTGCATCTGTCGCAATGAGAATATCATATCAATGGTAGACCAGTTCTGACGGAAGCCGCACTGTGATTCGGGGTAAACTTGATCTCCCAGGACTTGAAGTCTGCGCAGGACAATTCTGGCAAATACTTTCCCAACAATACACAGAAGTGAGATACCCCTATAGTTGTTGCAGTCGCTCCGATCTCCCTTGTTCTTGTACAGCGTTATGATGTTTGAATCTTTGAAATCCTGTGGGACTTGTCCTTCTCGCCAGCATAGCTCTATTAGCTGGTGGATCTGTAGAGCGAGGATGTCTTGCCCACTCCTGATCACCTCTATTGGAATCCCATCCTTACCTGGAGCCTTGCCAGATGCAAGCTCATTTATAGCACACTTAACTTCTGTTATAGTGGGAAGTGTGTCCAGGTGGTCAAGAGTTGGCAGGGCCTCTATGGCGTTGAAGGGCATCATCCGCCAGCTTGGTCTCACTTGAGTAAAGCTCTAAATAGTGCTCGACCCATCCTATCCATCTGCTGTTTCTTATCAGTGATGATTTCTCCAGTCAAGGTTTTCAGCGGTGCACTTCTTTTGATCATTGGACCACAGGCTTTCTTTATCCCTTCATACATGCTTCTGATGTTTCCCTTATCACTTGCGATTTGAATGGACTCACATAACTTGATCCAATAGTCATTCGCACACTGCCTGGCAGCCTTTTGTACATCCTTCCTCGCTTGCTTCAGCTCACTCAGAGTGTTACGCGTTGGTCTTTCCTTGTTTCTTAAGAGAGCTATCTTCTTTTTATCAATCAAGGGTTGCAGTATCTGGCTGTTTGCCGCAAACCAGTCCTGCCTCTTATGATCCACAGTGCCGTAAACCCCTACCGCTGTTTTATAAATAGTTTCCTTAAGTTTACTCCATTTATCATTTACTATACAATTTTCTGATGTATCATTGAAAGCGTCCTCAAGTTGCTGTTGAAATTCAAAGCACTTTCCAGGATCGTGAGTGTTAATAATATTAATCCTGGGGCTAGACTTGTGTTTAGCTGTGTAGATTCTCTTTGGTCTCAGTCTAACCCTTGCAACAACCAAAGAATGATCTGTATCACAGTCAGCACTGTGGTAACTTCGAGTTAATGATGTATGGTTCAGATGTTGTCTCCGTGTGATAATGAAGTCCAGCTGATGCCAATGGCCGGATCTTGGATGTTTCCATGTGACCTTATGCATCTCTTTTGTTTTAAAAAAGGAGTTTGTAATGCATAGGTCATTTCTAGTGCAATGCTCCAGCAGCCTTTGCCCATTATCATTCATGCGACCGATGTTGTATTTTCCAAGGCACACTGGCCATGAACTCGAGTCCTTGCCCACACGAGCATTGAAATCACGAGCATATAAATGTAGTCGGATTTTGGAACTGCCTTGATCGCAGAGTCTAGCTGCTCATAGAACGTATCTTTCACATCATCAGAGGAAGTGAGTGTCGGTGCATATGCAGTGAGAATGGTGGCAAATCCACAAGAGGTTGCCAAGCGCAGTGATAATAATCTTTCATTACCTCCAGCTGGGATATCAATCATTCCCAGTAGCGAATTCTTCACTGCAAAGCCCACACCGTGTTGCCTTTTTTCTGCCTGCCCTCTTCCCTTCCAAAAAAGGTGTAATTGTTTTCCCTGAGTGACCCTTCCTCAGCGAGGCGAGTCTCCTGCAGGTCCAGCAATATCAATGTTAAGACGATTGAGTCAATCAATCACAGCCGTTTTTCTCACATCGTCAATATTTCTCAAGTCAGTGGAAAATCCTGGACACATGGTTCTCACGTTCCAGGTTGCAAGCCGTAGCTTGAGGTTTCTAGTATTCTTTTTATTTGTACCTGGTGCATTGGTTTTACAGCCTGTGATTCAGATTTTGTCCTAGCCCCAAGCACCCATTGAAGCAGGCAGGCTGTGGCGGATCAGCACCCAATTGGCCAGGGGCTGCCCAGCTTGAGGCGGGCGGTAGCTGATCAGTGACACCTGTAGGTGTCTCCCACCGTCAGAGGCAACGCGTGGCGCCCCATGTCTACGCCAACTGACAAGGACTTATAACCCGTAACAGTTGCCTCTCGCTTTGATTCCGAGACCGGTTAAGACCAGGGATGGAGTTATTGCCTCTCCATAGCACAAAGCCTGGGCTAAAATAAAGAAACCATGTGTTGCCCATGCAGCATGATCCCTCTCTCGGCCTGCCTAGTTCACTCCAGAGGAAAGTTAACACCTATACATCTGGAACAAGACAAGCTGCAGAAGCTGCCAGATCAGCAAAGCAATGCTCTAACTGTCCGCCTGTCGGAGCTTCGATCCTAGACCAGCTGCCAACCAAGGCTTAGGGCCTGGTCTGCCCTGCCATAACTGATTTTGTCTTTGGGTTGCATTTCCTCGCACCAGGATAAGGCTAGTACCCTCCCAATTGCGCTCTTCCGCCCGAAGTCGTTGGCACAATGTGGGGTGTCGGGTTTGGTAAGCGCCGCCCAACATTCGGCGCTGACAGAAAGCAGGTAGTACCGTCTACTGTCATACGGTAGCTCAGTCATATCTGACTAAGACCTGACTTCTCTAAGGATATAGAACCCAACATATAAACATTTGTTTCTGACACCTTTTACAATTTACTCATTTTTAAAAATAATGAGTTGGTGTCAAAATACTATACATATATACCATTGGAAAAAAACTACTGACCTGTTACCTTCAGAAAAAACAACATATAAACAGCAGTTTGCCCTACTAATTAAACTAATTAATAGAGTCATTTATCTCCTGGTGTGCGGTTAAGGGTTCATCTTTGCTGTAGATTAGATCCTTTTCCCATTATCTGGGTACCGAATTAATGCACTCAGTTATGTTCCTAATATTTATCCACTGGTAATTGGCTGGTGACTATTTTATAATCCATAATCCAGGAATTGAAAAATCACACACCATATATCCCCTCCGTTGGGGCTAGAATCACAAATATTCTGTTGCCTTAAGCTCGGTGCCTTTTTTGTGAAATTTGGTGCCTCAGGTTGGTCATACTTCAGGATTTCCACTTAAGCTTTGCAGAAGGTAATTCCCTTTATCATCAGGTCTGATGAAAAGTTAACGTCGATTCAGCTTCTCGGCTTATAATATCTGACTACCAAATTGGCTTACACAGAGGTTTCACCCACCTAGTCGAGAGTCTATAACCCATGGCATTTAGGCTGACATTGGACCGGCAAGGAATTAGTCGTTATCTAGTCCAGTGTAGAACTTTAATTGACTGAGAGGCATCTCATGGTAGCATCTGTGACTAGGGCCACAATTGATCTATACCTACATATATCCACAGATGAATAAATCCAGCACAGTAACAGGTTTGCAAACAATTAGATGATTCCTCTTGTTGCTGATGTAGAGGCATTTAGTTGCTTTCATATGGTTTTTTATCTGATAGGGTTCAGGTTTTGGATCCCTGAGGTAATCTGGTGTAGTTATGGTTTTCAGTTGGTACCTTGGATGTATTGGTTCAGTGTCTTCTCCCCATTTGTTCGAGTTGATGTTCATAGCTAGAACTTGGTGTTGAATGGCTGAATGGCTGAATCCCATGTTTGACTGTTGCAGCTGTGAGACGTTCTTTCGAAGACTTATCCATTGTTGGATATTAACTTGGTAATCCAACCAACAGTTGAAGGTTACTCACTGTTGCTAGTTTTAGTAACTTGAAGAAGGATTGTCCCAGTTTCACTGACTTGGTTGAATGATGAGGCCATAGGTGATACTTCTCAGAAGTAACGCAAACGATACACTGTTGTCAGTACTCTGATGATCTTCATCTTTGTAGATTATTAGATCTTGAAGTCCATCCTGGATATTCCTACTAAAATAGGACTTAATCACGCACCCAGTCAGTTGTCTTCAAATTTATCTGTTGCTGGCTATGGAGCTATTGAGCGCAGCAGTAAACATGGTTGTGTTGGCCCAGACTTTGCTTTAGGACAGGTTGTTCTTTATTATTGACTGGCTGATAACCCAGTTTCCAGTTGATAAGGTGGCAACTCAGTCCCACCAAGTCCACCACTCGCTATAGAAAAGGGATGACAAGAATACAATACGAGCATAGATTAAATCAGTTTCAGTGATACCCCAGGCTTGTGCAACTTAGAAAGGCAATGCTTGCTTGCTTGTGTTCGCTGGCTATGATCTCCAGCGCAAGGTCCTATATGTTGGATTAAGACATCCTGTTGTCCAACATCAGTGTGATGTCATACCGGACCTGAGGTTTGCGTGAGTATCTGTTGTCCCATGTTTGGCTTATTAGTGTGCAGACTGGTGGTTCCTCGCAGTGCAGGCAGATGCTCTCTGGCTTCAGAAGAATCAGCGATCCTGCTGCATTAGACAGGACCCCGAGGGACCTGTTGCCCAGGACACACATACGAGGACGTGCTAGTAGGCCTTGGCCAGTACGAAACCTGGCCCTGGTGCCTTGGAAACACCTCTGCATCCCAGGAAGGCAATAAAGTTGGGTCTTATGAGCCCTGTGGAATAAGTAACTGTGCAGTCACCTCACTGATGAATTTACTATCTAAAAGTGACTGAATATCTTTTCTCACTTTTGCATCCAATTCCTCAGGGTTTCTGGCTTTAGGATCTAAGTAAAAATTGGTTGGAGTCGATAAAATGTCTTCCATTTTGTTGTAAGCATAAAAAACGTGATTCCTGAGATGGTTGTTGTGAATAGCTTGGATTGCCGGAGTAACTTAATAATGATTGCCTGGAAGAGGCTAATAAAAGTAGAGTATTATATACAACTATCAGAAAGTGACAATAGCATTCTTTAGTACTGTGATCAGAAGAGAAGCGTAGGCAAGCAATGTGATGACTGGAAAGATCAGTGGGAAAAGAGACATGGGCAGACCAAGAGAGATGATGCTGGATGGACTGTATGGTGACATTGAGAAATATTATCAGCAGAGTTTATCCTGAATAGGAACCGAGATCTGAGGGGATACAAGAACACCTATGGTGGTAGGCAGAGCACATGATGATGATGCAGTCCCATATGTCTCTTCAGATTACAAGCTATAGTAATAGCAGCACCAGATTCACCACACTTGTAAAGTTTTTCTTCTGTATGTGTTCTCTTACGTTTCTTCAGATTGCATGCAATAGTTAATGCAGCACCACACAACATTACACTTGTAAGGTTACTCTCCTGTATGTATTCTTGTATGTTTCCTCAGAGTGTAGGCTCGAGTAAAAGAAGCACCACAAACATCACACTTGTAAGGTTTCTCTCCTGTATGTATTCTCTTATGTTTCTTCAGACTGCCAGCTTGAGTAAAAGAAGCACCACAAACATCACACTTGTAAGGTCTTTCTCCTGTATGTGTTCTCTTATGCTGCCTCAGACTGCCATCTTCAGTAAAAGAAGCACCACAAACATCACACAAGTAAGGTTTCTCTCCTGTATGTGTTCTCTTATGGCTCTTCAGGTGGTCAGTTTGAGTAAAAGAATCGCCACAAACATCACACTTGTAAGGTTTCTCTCCTGTATGTATTCTCTTATGTTTCTTCAGACTCCAAGCTTGAGTAAAAGAAACACCACAAACATCACACATGTAAGGTTTCTCTCCTGTATGTGTTCTCTTATGGCTCTTCAGGGGGTCAGTTTGAGTAAAAGAATCGCCACAAACATCACACTTGTAAGGTTTCTCTCCTGTATGTATTCTCTTATGTTTCTTCAGACTGCCAGCTTGAGTAAAAGAAGCACCACAAACATCACACTTGTAAGGTCTTTCTCCTGTATGTGTTCTCTTATGCTGCCTCAGACTGCCATCTTCAGTAAAAGAAGCACCACAAACATCACACATGTAAGGTTTCTCTCCTGTATGTATTCTCTTATGGATTTTCAGATGGAAAGCTCGAGTAAAAGAACTACCACAATTATCACACTTGTAAGGTTTCTCTCCTGTATGTATTCTCTTATGGTTTTTCAGTTGGCCAGCTTGAGTAAAAGAACTACCACAATTATCACACTTGTAAGGTTTCTCTCCTGTATGTGTTCTCTTATGTTTCTTCAGATTGTTAGCTAGAGTAAAAGAAGCACCGCAAACATCACACTTGTAAGGTTTCTCTCCTGTATGTATTCTCTTATGTTTCTTTAGACTGCCAGCTTGAGTAAAAGAAGCACCACAAACATCACACTTGTAAGGTCTTTTGCCTGTATGTGTTCTCTTATGCTGTCTCAGACTGCCATCTTCAGTAAAAGAAGCACCACAAACATCACACATGTAAGGTTTCTCTCCTGTATGTATTCTCTTATTGATTTTCAGATGGAAAGCTTGAGTAAAAGAACTACCACAATTATCACACTTGTAAGGTTTCTCTCCTGTATGTGTTCTCTTATGTTTCTTCAGATTGTTAGCTAGAGTAAAAGAAGCACCGCAAGCATCACACTTGTAAGGTTTCTCTCCTTTATGTATTCTCTTGTGATTCATGTTCTTTTGGCACTCTAGATGGTCATCTTGAATCAAAAGACCATCCCATTCATTACATTTGTTTGGCATCCCTTCGGTATGTGTTCTTTTATATGTGTCTACACAAACATTTGGACTAGAAACATCAGACACGTCTCCTGTGTGACTTCCTTGAAAGCTATAATTGACATAACCAAAAATGTCATCAAGAGACTTTGCAAAGTTCTGTGTATGGTTTACTTGTGTTTCCTTATGTTGCTGCTGACAATTCTCAATAGTCAGAAATAGTTTATTGTTTGTATCGACTGCAGAAGACACACTTTCTGACATTTGACAACAATTTTCATGTTTTACTGATGCCTTATGACTGTTCTCAACCATTCTTGATTCTGAGTTGCTGTGTTCTGTCATTTCTTGAATAATGCTACCCCCAGCTATGTCGACCATTTTACTAAAGCTATGACCTCTGTCCTCACACAGACCATTTGATAGTTCTTGTTTCACAACCTTCATATCTATGCTGTCATAATTCCACTTTTGTGAATGCTCTTGTTTGGAGAGGTATGGACTACTTGGAGACCAAGAGTGTATTTCTGAAACACACATAAGTAAATAATTAATAGACTCATGAATATGCAAGGTATTGAATGGCTTAGATGATACCTGAACTTAGATCATACATAAGCTTATATCATACAACAGCTTAGATCATACAACTGCTTAAAATAGACAAAAACTTAGATCCTACATCATACCAGATCATAAATCGGCTTACAACATACATTAGCTTAGATCACATATAAGCTTAGTTTATATATCAGCCTAGATCATACATCAACTTAGATCGTGCATCAGCATAGATCAGACATCAGTCTAGAAAATACATTAGCTGAGTACATACATCAGTCTAGAAAATACATTAGCTGAGTACAGACATCAGCTTAAATCATACATCAGCTTAGAACATACATCAGCTTAGATCATATCATAAATCAGCTTAGATCATACCTGAACTTAGACACCAGCTTAGATCATACAACAGCCTGAACCATGCATCAGTTTAGATCACACATCAGCTTAGCTCATACATCAGCATAGATCATGCATTAGCTTAGATAATACATCCACCTGGATCATACATCAGCTTAGATCCTATATCGGCTTAGATTAGGGGTCACCAAACTACGGCCCATGGACTGGATCCTTCCCGTGAAGTTAGTTCATTAGACCCGCCGAAAGTTCTTGAATTTGCTTGATAAAACGTATGGAACAACAGACGTGATATAATTTAAATATTATGTTTCAGAATACTAGATCTCCACACATGCAGAGACCTCCTGGTTGCTATGTGCCTTAAATTTACTATGTTCAATTTTAAATTATCATATCTAGATGTTCTTGTTTATTGTAATGTTTGCTTATTTTACACCATCACAAGTCCTTCCCCGGCTCATGGTAGCTCAGCCTATGCTTTGACGTTACCATGGTTTCCATGGCAATACACACAAACACACATCTTTCCCGCCTCCGATGCATCTGGCCATCAACAAATCTGATGCTACAGAAATATTTACTTCTATTTGCCTGTCATCCATTTTATAGTTAGTTAGTGAGTTAGAGACAGATCATCTTCATTGCATATCAAACCATTCAGTCTATAAGTGCTCGGATCCCCTCCTTAGTAAATCCTGCAGCATGTAGCGGCTCACAACACCAGTTCTGTGTTGGTTTATTACTCTTCTTTGGCTTCCTGCATTGTGTTCTTGTTTGGCCACACCTCTTTTAATTTGCTGTTTAACTTGCAGCCTGGCCATGTTGTAGATTCCCAGTCATTGCTTGGTTCTCATAAATGACTTACTTCTCGTAGAGCATTCAGAATGTTTGCCTGGTCCATGGCTCATCCGCCTTCCACCTGCAACCCTGTCAGCCTGCTCATTCCCTTGTACACCCGCATGCCCTGGCACACTATAAAACAAGCTTAGCATACTCTGCCGCTCAGTTGTGGAACAATCTTCCACAAGAAATCAAAGACACCACCAATCATTATACATACATTCGCAAACTGTTTGAACACTACACTACCTCAGTACAGACTACATTCCCCCATAAACAAAAACACAAAAAGACATAATAAAGGTAACTTTATCTCAAACGACAACTAGCCAAAATACATTCTCATAATCACACTCTTATGTATGGTACATTACACTCTCCTTAGGTATTTATAATGCCCATGTTAAATATTGCCTCAGTGAGTCATTTGTTATTGATTATTTTTCATGCGTTTTAATGCTATTGTTCTTTTGTTGTCAAAATTTGCTTCATAAGTGATGTTGAATGAAAGAATGTATGAGAGGAAATAGAGAAGAAGGGCAGAATGTCAGACGGGCCTGCATGCCCAATTCTTAACCCTTTGAAAATAAAGACTTTCGTTTGTTTGTTCGTTCGTTCATACATCAGCCTAGATAATACATCAGCTTAGAGCAGGCAACAGTTTCGATCATAAATCTGCTTACATAATACAGCATCTTAGATCATACATCAGCATAGATCAAAACATCAGCTTAGATCACACATCAGCTTAGTTTATACATCACTTTAGATTATAATCTGTTTAGAACATATATCAGTCTAGATCAGTGGTTCTCAACCGGTGGGGAATTCCCCCCCCCCCCCCCCCGGGGGGGGGGGGGGGGGGGGGAATTTCAGGGTTTCCAGGGGGGGAATGAAGACCATTTCAAGATCGTGTTAATACAAGAAGCGATTACTTGACATAGTTTTTCCCTTCATACTTTACAGTTATGTATGTCTCGTCCTTCTAAAATTCATTTTATAAAGTAAGTAGACCCACAAATCTTTATGTGGATGTCTAGACTTGTTTTAGTATATGCTATTACATTTGCCTTCCACTTTTACGTATACTGTGTAGGGGTGAGGGGATTTTTAGATAGGAAATATGAAAGGGGGGGAATGACGTTCTGAAAATACGGCGAAGGGGGGGAACGGGCCAATTTTTTTATAGGAAGGGGGGGAATGGCGTTCTGAAAATATGGTGAAGGGGGGAATGGGCCAAAAAAGGTTGAGAACCACTGGTCTAGATCATACATCATCTTAGATCAGACATTAGCCTAGATCATACATCAGCTTAGATCATACATCAGCTTAGATCATACATCAGTTTAGACCACATATCAGTTAGATCATACATCAGCTGAAATCATACCTGAAATTAATCATACATCAGCTTAGAACATATATCTCAAAAACAAGATGGACAGATGCTAGTTATAAAAGGAGAGATGACTATACATTATTTATTAACTCGGGAGGAGATCATCATGAGAGAGGGGATGGAATACTATTAAAAAGAAACTTAGAGAAAAATATTAGTGGATTTTGGGCTCATAAAGATAGGATGACACTACTCAAGATTAAGGCAAGACCTTTCATCATAGTAATTCTTCAGACATATGCTCCAACAACTGATTATAGTGATGAACAGCTAAAGGAATATTATGAAGACCTACAACAAACACTGATAGTTGTAAAATCATCAGAGGCATTATTTGTCATGGGAGACATGGCAGATTGAAAAAACTAAATATAAACAGATAGTAGGACAACATGGTATGGCAAACAGAAACGACAGAGGAGACTGGCTGATACATTTCTGTGAAGAAAACAATCTTATTATTAGTAACACATATTTCCAACATAACCCTAGAAAAAGTCCTTTAAAATTGCTAAAGTGTATCCTCATTTAAAAGCGGGTTCATTAGATGATGATATCATGAGTAAATATGATGATATCATGAGTGAAAAACTATAGGCCAGTTTCCATACTATCAACACTTTCCAAATTGCTAAAAGAGCACATTCACAAAACACTAAAACACTTAGTTCGCCCCAAACTAACAGTTGATAGTCAGTCAGGGTTTCAGCCAATATATTCTTGTCATATGGCTCTAACAATACATGACAGAAAACTGGCATCAAAATATTAACAACAATACTCTATGTGGAGCAGTGTTTATAGACTTTAGAAAAAGCAATCCTTATGATAGATTATACTATTTTTAAAAACTAGACAATGAAAGTATCCTTTTATTAGACAGAAAACAAGTAGTATCACACAATAAATTGTTATCTCAAACCATTACCATTAATATTGGACTACCTCAGGGGTCTATACTTGGAATTCTGTTATTTGCCATTTATATAAATAATCTTCCCTTATATCTTTAGTCACCCTGCGATCTATTTACAGACGACTGCACAGTATATACAAACGCTATTGATTGTAATATGCTAGAATCGTCCTTGCAACAGAAATTAAATAGTGTAGTTAACTGGATTTATGCAAACCGATTGCAAATTAACATTTCTAAAACAAAATCTATGTCAATAGCAACCAGGCAAAGACTTCATCCTTTCAAACAACTCAAAGAGAACTCTTCAGCTACACATTGATAGCATGCCTGTAGAAAGTGTAACCGAGCACAAGGCACTAGGTCTTATCATTGATCAAAATTTAACCTTAATTCCCATGTTCGTGCTCTCATTAAATAAATAGCCAAAAATTATACCAACTTGCCAAAATTAAAAATTTCCTTGATGACAACACAAGAAAGATATTCTATACTTCCCATATACAAACACATATTGATTATTGCTCCACAATCTGGGATGGATGCTCCAAATCAATAACAAAACACTTTTATTCACCCCAGAAAAGGGCAGTGTGTTTAATTAATGGTAAAAAGCTTATCAACAATTCTAACCTACATGAACGTCTTCAGTTATTGCCACTACACAAAAGTGTACTTTTTAATAAGGCCAAACTAATTCACAAAATCCTATTTCAAAATATCAGTAGCTATTTCAAATATATCAGTATCTATTTCAAATTTCAGTAGCTCCGTGCTACCATTGGCCACTGTTTAAATATAACGCAAGACATAGTGAATAACTAAACATACTTCATGTCACTAAACCAAGGATAGACTTATACAAAACAATCTTAGCATACTCTGCCGCTCATTTGTGGAACAATCTTCCACAAGAAATCAAAGACACCACGAATCACTATACATACAGTCATAACCTGTTTGAACACTATATCAGTACAGACTACATACCCCCTTAAAACAAAACAAGCGAAAAAAAGCAATAATAAAAATAATAAACATTCCCATATGTATGGTACATTAAACTTTCCTTAGGTATGTATATTGGCCATGTTAAAATTTGCCTTAGTTAGACATGTATTATTGATCTTTTTCCATGCGTTTTAATGCATATTATTCTGTTGTTGTCTAAGATGTGCTTCATCAGTGATGTATGAATGAAATAACGTATGAGAGGAAAGAGAGAAGGGCAGAATGTCAGACGGGCCTGCATGCTCAATTTTTAACCCTTTGAAATAAAGGTATACTGCATGACGAGAACACAGAAGAAGAACCATCTGCAAATCTAACCATTAGAGAACTCCTGTTTGCGGACGACCAAGCACTAATAGCAAAATCAGAAGCTGAATTACAAGACCACATGAATAGTCTAAACGAAATGTGTAGGGAACATAACATGAAAATTAGCACAAGCAAAACAGAGGTAATGACTATAACTAAAGAAGAACAAACAGCAACAATTCACCTAAACGAACATCCCTTGAAACAAGTAAAGAGCTTCAAGTACCTAGGAAGTATAATATCATCAAATGGCAGATCAGAAGACGAGATCGAAAATAGGTGCAATAAGGCAAATCAACTCATTGGACAAATGGCACCAATACTAAAGAACAAACATGTATCAATAACTACTAAGAAAGCACTTTACAACACAATCTTCCTACCAACTCTGTGCTACCAATGCCAAACCTGGACAATGACAGAAAAAGAGAAAAGAAAAATCACAACAACAGAAATGAGGTTCCTGAGAAGAATACTCAACGAAGGTTGTGTGTTCTCTCTCATTACTACTTTGCTATGTATAAAAAAAGAGATTAGATCTAGTGACTAAACACCTCCTTGCCTTACTCCTAGTTTCATCCGTTGAAAACAAGTTTACCAACTCTCCAAAATTTAAAATTTCCTTGATGAGGACACAAGGAAAGTATTCTATACTTCTCACATTTTGACTACTGCTCTACAATCTTGGACGGTTGTTCCAATTCAAGCACCAAGCGACTTTACTCACTCCAGAAACAGGCCATGAGTTAATTTATAGCAAACACTGAACTGACAATCCTAGCTTGCATAAACACCTTCAGTTACAACCACTTCGCAGATGCCTGCTTTTCAACAAGGCAAAACTAATTCACAAAATCCTACATCAGGAATGCCTCAAATTACCTTTGTTTAAATATAATGCTAGACATAGTAAACAATTAAATATATTACACATTCCTAAGCCTAGGATAGACTTATACAAAACAAGCTTAACATACTCTGCAGCTCAGCTGTGGAACAATCTTCCACAAGAAATCAAAGACATCATCTATCCCTATTGTGATGAAACCACCCAGACTCATGTCTTTACTCCGCGGAAAATCTGGTACGTCGGAAATAGACGAATGGTCTCCGGTCTGATCATAAAATAGCTAGGGTAAAGCCCAGCTAAAATAGTCCCTTCTGGAGAATTCTAGTATATTCCAGAAAGAAAGATCCAGAGTGTCTACGTGATGTTGGCAGTCATGTCGGACAGACATCCACGTGGGCTGCACTGGGACTTGAAATTCTCCAGGAACCACGAGATTCTCAGGGGTCGAGAAGGATTCAAAAGTGTGCGCAAAAGCACAGTTGAATTCAGTCGTCATCCGTCTGTCATCGAGAATGGCAGCAATATCATGACTGTAGGAAAATGATGTCTGCAACGCTTGCCAGGGCATGACACTGAAGCAGTCTATAATTGCAGTGAATCTCTATTAAAGGTAAATACATAATAACTTAGAATCTGTCCTTAACAAAGTGCTGGCCGCATAAATGATTGTAAGCGAGGCGCGATATTTTCTGCTCGCCCGTCTGAATACATAATTAGCTGTATCAATCGGCTAGTGATGATTTGGGTCAAGCAGCCTACTGTGAATACAAGTGTTTGTTCTCGCTGACACATTAGGCGTGTGTAGTTAGGAATACATGCTGAACTCTGTAAAACAGACATTGTAGGAAATATGACTAACGTTGCTATATTAATAATATTCACATTGACCGTTAGTGCAGGATATTTACTATGAGTTTACCACTGCTAGTTGTGAATGTGTTTTGGGTAATTTAATAACTGTATGTTTAACAACTATGATAACTTGCTTGTAATTGATTGCATAACTAGGGCGGTGTGGAATTCTTGACACTAGTTAGGCTGTGTGATATTAGATGCATTACTCATGATGAGTTATCTGCCTTAGCAAGCAAGTGATGAGTTCTTTGCTTAGCTAGATAGTGATGTAACTTATGCATTAGATAGTGTTTTATGAATTCCTGGAACCAAGGTGTTGTGTTATTTCCATCAGGACGTGTAGTGAAGTAGTTACTATGTGAAGGCGACATGGCTATTACACCTCTAGGTAGGAATGCTTTATAGTTACCTGACTGTGGTAGTTATGATTTACCTGTGGAATTATGATGCCACTACTTGTTTAATTTGCCTGCCTGACCGAGTGTATTTTGCATGCCCGACTGAGTTGAATTTGCATGCCCGATCATGTTGATTTTGCATGCCCAATCATGTTTATTTTGTATGGCCAACCAAGAGTGATGTGATGCGCTGTAAACTGAGACCGTTGCGTTTGTACCAATCTGAAATACAAGCAGAACGTTGATGACTCTACTTTTCTTCTCTTCTGTAAACTCGACCCTGTTAGTGGGAAACCCATCTACTAGTGGGAGGGAGTTACCCATGAGGGATTCAATCCATACTAATGGGAGGAATGAAGATTTATGGGATGAGGTGCTGGGTGTCATTCTAAACAGGACAACATGGTTTAAATCACCATGGAAGCAAGGTACTCTTTTTCCACAGCTATCTGCAGGAAAGACTACTAGGTGGATTGCCACCAAATCTGTGATAGACCTACACAGACTTAACCGTCAGGAGACAAGGTCAACTAAGAAAGGTCAAACCTGTTTTAGGGCAGAGATCACAGGACAAAAGCATTGGCTTGGTTTATGAGTTTGTTAAGGCTGTTAAGTTATTGATGAATCATGGTTTAGTAATTTCTTAGTGCGGCTACGTTATTAACGAATTATGATTTATTTAATTTATTAATGCCATGAAGTCATTAATAAATTTGGTTTAATTAATTGATCAATGGGTTAAGTGATTAATTAATTGTTGAGTTTTATTGATGAGGAAATGTCCGGCTGGACACCTCCCAGATAATGAAACCTCTACACTGAAAGATAATTAGGTGTATTCTACGGTTGTTGTTGGGGGAGAAACGGGGGCATGGAATAACACCAGGTAGTAGGATCCTATGACAGAGTCAAACAGACTACTCTGGTGCTATCGGGCCAGTTGTTGCCCAGAAGAGTTACTCGACTAGCTACTTGCTCACTAATGCACTCTCATGCACGTACCTCTTTGTTAGGAGAGATGATCTACTATGTTGATGATCTATTACATCATTGTGTTATGATATGATGTACTGATGAATGTGATATTGTTGATGTGCATGTTAGTCGCAGTTGTAGCTGAGTACTCTCACCGACCTCCTTGTATCAGGATCTGTTTATACAATGGAGATTCAAGATTCGAGGGTTATACCATGAACTCAATTGGACCAGCTTGTTCCAGTGCCAGTCATGGTGATGTTTTGAGGCAATACTGAGAGTGGTCATATGAATCTGTCAGAGTCAACACATATGAGAAACCTGAGTTTTAGAAAGTCACGGTGAGTCTAAGCTAAGACAACAGCTACGACTCCGACAAAGATTTGGTCAACAGATCCAGATAGGTCTAGGACTGATGTGTCTCTTGATTCATGCGGTAAGGTTACTGGTGAATTTCTATGAAGACTTGGAGGTAACTCTTTATTAAGATGTGCAGTCTTGATGACATTATTTCAAGTTGAGTTGAATGAAGTGAACTCTGTTGAACAGCAACTACTATGGCCAGTTTAAATATGTTTCAGGCCCGGCTGAGTCCAAGTGATGTCCAATGTATAATGATTCATCCAACTCCTGTGTGGATCTACATTTGTGATCATCTGAGAAACCTTAAACGTGGTTAGGGAACCACAACAGTAGTCTATTTTCATGAACACCTGAGGAACATACATGTTTGGGTAGGGAGCTTCCTCTTTCCTTCATTGAAGGACCGTGACATTGCCTATGTGCTGAGTCATTAGACTTCTAAAGTGCTGAGTCATTAGACTTCTAAAGTGCTGAGTCATTAGACTTCTAAAGTGCTGAGTCATTAGACTTCTAAAGTGCTGAGTCATTAGACTTCTAAAGTGCTGAGTCATTAGACTTCTAAAGTGCTGAGTCATTAGACTTCTAAAGTGCTGAGTCATTAGACTTCTAAAGTGCTGAGTCATTAGACTTCTAAAGTGCTGAGTCATTAGACTTCTAAAGTTCTGTGTAAAACTATGACAATGCGAATGTGCTGAGTTATTATATTCTTATGTTGGAGTTAGTAACCAGTGACAGTGTTAGTGAATGGAGCCAACGCCCCAGTCTTATGTTGGAGTTAGTAACCAGTGACAGTGTTAGTGAATGGAGCCAACGCTCCAGTCTTATGTTGGAGTTAGTAACCAGTGACAGTGTTAGTGAATGGAGCCAACGCTCCAGTCTTATGTTGGAGTTAGTAACCAGTGACAGTGTTAGTGAATGGAGCCAACGCTCCAGTCTTATGTTGGAGTTAGTAACCAGTGACAGTGTTAGTGAATGGAGCCAACGCTCCAGTCTTATGTTGGAGTTAGTAACCAGTGACAGTGTTAGTGAATGGAGCCAACGCTCCAGTCTTATGTTGGAGTTAGTAACCAGTGACAGTGTTAGTGAATGGAGCCAACGCCCAGTCTTATGTTGGAGTTAGTAACCAGTGACAGTGTTAGTGAATGGAGCCAACAGCTCCAGTCTTATGTTGGAGTTAGTAACCAGTGACAGTGTTAGTGAATGGAGCCAACGCTCCAGTCTTATGTTGGAGTTAGTAACCAGTGACAGTGTTAGTGAATGGAGCCAACGCTCCAGTCTTATGTTGGAGTTAGTAACCAGTGACAGTGTTAGTGAATGGAGCCAACGCCCCAGTCTTATGTTGGAGTTAGTAACCAGTGACAGTGTTAGTGAATGGAGCCAACGCTCCAGTCTTATGTTGGAGTTAGTAACCAGTGACAGTGTTAGTGAATGGAGCCAACGCTCCAGTCTTATGTTGGAGTTAGTAACCAGTGACAGTGTTAGTGAATGGAGCCAACGCTCCAGTCTTATGTTGGAGTTAGTAACCAGTGACAGTGTTAGTGAATGGAGCCAACGCTCCAGTCTTATGTTGGAGTTAGTAACCAGTGACAGTGTTAGTGAATGGAGCCAACGCTCCAGTCTTATGTTGCAGAATAGTTCATCCAAGTGACTTTGAGATGCCGAAGAGCAACCAGGCTATCTTATCTTATATGGTATTGTGCAGCAGTACTTATCATCAGATCATCAGATGGGGACATCTCCATAAGTCATCAGTAGTGCGAAATCTGTTGCGAGTGATCGAGGGATGACCAGCGAATGTCATTGAAGTGCCAGTCAGTATCAGACATCCACCTGACCAGTCCGAGATCATACACACAGTGGAAGGAGAGAACTCTGGAGAGGTCTACGACTTGGAGCTCCTTTGCACCGGAGGTTCATTGGGTGAGTGGTTAGCCATGACTGGACGACGGCACAAACAGAAGTCACATGCTCTATGATGATGACTGATCATCTGTAGATCTTCTCGCTGCTCTCATACAGCATGGTGTATATATTGTCTTCTATCCAGGCTTTCCAGCCATCCCTCTCTGAGTTCAGTTTGACGTATTAAGAAATTAAATTTTGCTTTGTTGACCATGGCTTTGAGTACTAGAATGACCGTTGTCTTGCCCGAGCCCCCTGTGGGTAGGAATCCATAGGTGGGGAGGGAAAGGTCAGCTGTCCCAGCTTGTGTGGGGCCCTGTAGATGTAAAGTTCTAATGGGGTGGTCAGACTAAAGGCTGGGGATATTAACTATTAGTAACATACCTGTCCACTCACTTAAAGGAAAAAGCCCAACAGATGCGGCTGGTTATCAACCAAGATAAGACAGAATATATGGTAATTTCAAGAGACGGAATGGCTAAAAACTCTGGCCACATACAAATAGATAATATGACCATTAAAAGAACGGAAACATACAAATACCTGGGTACAATCTTCAACTGCTCCAACATCATAAGGGAAGAAATACAAACTAGAATCAACTCTGGAAATAAGATATACTATGCACTACAACATCTACTAAAATCAAAGGCGCTATCTCGTAACACCAAAATCACAATATACAAAACACTGATCAGACCAGTTGTGCTGTATGGCTCTGAAACCTGGAGTACAACGAAAGGAGACGAAGCCTTGTTATAAACCTTTGAGAACAAAATTTTAAGACGCATCTTTGGACCCATTAGGGATACACAAAGTGGAGAGTGGAAAAGAAGAAGTAACAAAGACATTTATGATCTGTTTAAGTCCCCGCTAATCACTGGTATCATGAAGGCTAATAGACTACAATGGCTGGGGCATATAGAAAGAATGGAAGATAATAGGGAAACAAAACTCGCTTACACTCAGGAAATAAATGACCGTAGACCCTGAGGTAGACCAAGAAGGCGGTGGAGAGATAATACATGTACAGACCTACAAGCACTTGGAATTAACGACTGGCAAGAGAAGGTCCACCAGAGAGACGAATGGAGATGGATTGTATTTGCAGCAAAGAACCTCAATGGCTCGGAATGCTGAAGAAGAAGAAGAAGAAGAAGAAGAAGAAGAAGAAGAAGAAGAAGAAGAAGAAGAAGAAGAAGAAGAAGAAGAAGAAGAAGAAGAAGAAGAACATACCTGTCCAAGCCCCAGGGGTCTTGTTACACCTATACATATAATCATAAATTACTCAAACACTATATCAGTATGGATTACCTTCCCCCTTAATAATAGAAATAATAATAATAATAAAACCTTAGTATAACAGCCAGTCCCCTTTTGGTAGGCCAGTATATTCCACATAGCTAATAACAAGTGCCACACCAGTCATTAATATTACTGAGTCGTGTAGTGTTGATTTTTTATTTTCCTCACGCCTTTATAATGCATATCCTTTATATTGTTGCTGTTTTGAGTTAGCCTTGAATGATGTGTGAATGATATTATGTATGAAAGAGAGTGATAGAAGGGCAGAATGCAGCGAAAATCATATCAACAGTTCCTCGTTGTCATGGAGTAGAAGGAGTATCATGTGACTGATGATGATGAAGTAGCCCCTGCAGTTTATTGTGTTGATTATGAACGACACTCACGACCCTTGAAGCAATGACAGGACGATGGTTGTTTCACAAAACAATGTTTCTCTTCTTATCAAAATGGTTCACATTGTTTCACAGGATCATGCAATCATACAACGAACATACTATTACTAAACTGATTCACAATGATACTACCACTACCACTACTAACATATCGGTGGCAATACAGTTTGCCATTGCCAAACTTTTGCTTCAGAGCCATGCATATGCTACAATGTTCTCCACTTGAGTGACGTATTTTCCAACTGTCCTTTCACTCCTGTGTTCATTTAAAGTGCGCACTTCTCTCAAAGTGCACTGCGCACCCAAACACAACAAAGCTAACTTTGGCTCTTGCATTCACAGCCACCCAACGAAAAATGGGTGGGATTTGAGAAACAAATCACATACATTTTACACTTAGCAATCCATTACATTTACAGTTTCCTTTACATTTGTAAAGGTGGATATTGACGCATCCTTGAAATCTTGTGGCATGGTCTCATTCACCCATATGTTTGTAAAGACTCGGTGAAACTGCTCTATTAGGACCGGCCCACCAGCCTTGTATATCTCTGCTGGGATGGAGTCAGGACCAGGCGCCTGACCACTTAAAAGTTGCTGGATGGCTTTGTTTACTTGCACTATGGTTGGCAGGTCATCAAGAGTATCATTAGTGGGAACTTGAGGAAGGCAGTTGACGGTTTCATCATTGAAGAAGGAGGTTGCATTTAAGATGTTGCTGAAATGCTCTGTGCAGCGTTGAAGGATTTCTTTCTTATTGGTGACCAATGTTCCCGTCTGCACTGAGGAGGGGAACTATGCCTGGTGATGTAGGACCACAGTCCGCTTTCAGTGAGTCGAAGTTTTTCATATCATGTCTGTCAGCAAAGCCTTGAATTTCATCAGTTTTGTTGCCCAGCCAGGAGTCCCACATGTGCCGAAGTTTCTGCTGCACTACTCTCCGAATATTATTGAAGGCATTTTTTTTAATGCTGACTTCGGGTCATTCAAATATGCCTTGTGGAGAAGATGTTTATCAGCCAGCAATTGGTTGATGTCTTCAGAATTTTCATCAAACCAGTCTTTATGCTTTTTTTTTGGGGGGGGGGGGGGGGTGGACCCATGATTTCCATAGCAGTGTTGTAAATTATGTCCTTTAGGGTTCTCCACGCTGTTTCCGCATCATGTTTAGTTGCAGCATTGAACCTGAGGTGGTCTTCCAGCATATCTTCAAACGACAGCTGCATTTTTTTGCCGTTTAGGCAGATGACATTTAGGTTTTCTTTTTGCATTTTTACCACTTGAGGATGCTGTGGTGGTTTGATGTGTATGTGTATTTTCAAGATAATGAGACGATGGTCTGTCCAACATTCGGCACCACAAATGGATTTTGTCACCCGAACGTCTTGTCTGCCACTCCTCCTGACAATGACATAGTCAATGAGGTGCCAGTGTTTCAAACAAGGGTGCATCCATGATGTCCTATTTCTCATGGGAAGACGGAAAATTGTGTTGGTGATCAGGAGATCATGTTTAGCACATGTCTGAAGAAGGAGGAGTCCATTGCTGTTATAATTTCAGACTCCGTGCTTTCCAATAATGCTACTCAAAGAGGTGGTGTCCGTACCTACTCTGGCATTGAAGTCCCCAAGGAGTATAAGTTTGTCTCCTTTGGGAGCAGATGTTAATATATTTTGCAGGTCCTCATAGAACTTGTTCTTGACGTCATCATTGGTCATTGTTGGCGCAGTGACACTCACGATGGTTGCATGCTTCCTTCCATACAGCAAATGGCAACTTAATGGTCATAAGCCTGTCGTGTATAGCATTTGGAAATTCAGCTTGTTTGCCAACCAGGGCCGACTTAATGGCAAATCCCACACCGGACTGGCGTCTTTCCCAGCTTTTCCTTCCACTCCAGAAAAATGTGTAGCCGGCACCTACTTCACAGATTTGGCCTCCTTCTGCAAGTCATGTCTCGCTCAAGGCTGCAATGTCGATGTTGTACCTGCCCAGCTCTCTCCCAATCAGTGCTGTTCGTCTCTCTGGGCCAGACGCACCATCTCTATCAAGTAGGTTACGTACGAGGGTGAGTCAATAAGTAAGTGACACAATTCTGTGGGATGGCAGGTAAATGTAGTTGGTATTTTCTACAGGTGTCATTAGGTGACAGCAACATCAAACTTTATATTCCCATTAATCAGGTGGTCCTAGGTGTCTCATGTGCATGCACAGCGCATAAACAAAATGGCGGCTGTACTTACAGAGTGTACAGCTAAAGAGCAACGTGCTGTTGTGCGATTTTTGTGGGTAAAAGGACTGCCTGCAAAGGATATTCATAAGGAAATGCTTCCTGTTTATGCTGACAAATGTTTGTCCCGTAAAGCGGTGTATAACTGGGTAGAAAAATTTTCTCAAGGACACTCTAAAATTGTTGATGAAATCCGATCTAGTCGTCATGTTGAGATTGCAACAGAAGCATCTGTGCAGCAGGATGGAGGAGATGATTAGACAGGCGAGTAATGATAGGCTCTGTAGCTTCTGCAATAGGGTGCTCACATGGTTCAGCATACAGCATAATGCATGATCGATTGAAATTTAAGAAAGTGTGCTCAAGGTATGTACCCAAACATTTGAAGGAGGAACACAAAATCAACCGATTTGGCCTGTCCTTGCATCATCTCTGTCGATACAAAGTTCTGGAACATCCACCTTACAGCCCCGACTTAGCCCCAAGTGATTTCCACCTTTTTGGTTCACTGGAAACCCACCTTGGCGGGAGACATTTCGCGAATGACGTCGAAGTTGAATGTGATGTGGAAACGTGGTTTAGAAAACAGACCTCGCAGTTCTATGCAGCCAGTTTGGGAGGACTGATAAAACAATTGGATAAGTGCATCAATGTTGATAGAAATTATGTGGAGAAATAAAGGGACAATGTACGTATAAAAATAAACTGGTTTCAAGTTGTTATCATATTTAGTTATTCTCTACAGCCATTTGTGACTTACTTATTGACTTCCCTTAATACATTCCAAGTTCTGATTGCCACAGGAATATGGAAAAGCTTTTTAGCTTTTCCTGTTTTTACTTTGTATGTCGACCGCAGTATAGAGTACCCACCAACCGCAGCTAGCTGGGTAGGTAATGATGCAGCAGACAATGTTTAGGGCACTTTTTTAGCCCCTTCTTCATGCTACGGAGATGAGCAGTGCTTTCCTATAGAGGGCTGCCGAATCACACTGCTGCTCCGGTCAGTCAGGTCTACGACTACGACAGCCAGCACCTGTGTGCAGGTCTATGACTACGACTGCCAGCGTACCCACGCTTGCCGCTTCACCACTTGCCCAATGCCACAGGGCTTGAAGGTGATATATGAACGTTGGATGAAGAATGACTTGCACAATGAATTGGATTAAAGTGAGCAAGAGTTGCGCAATTCATCAACCTCATTCTCTTGCCTAAGTCCAGTGGCAAGACAAGTCAAGACGACTGGAGATAAATACAGGTGCAGTGGATGACCAGAGCGCTCTACATGCCTTGCCATGCTTATTAGTTCCACAACACTTTGCAAGTAAACACCATCTTGCCTGATTGATTGATTGATTGATTGATTGATTGATTTAGGAACCAACATCACAGCATTCGGGGCATTCCAATAAGCGCTCCGTCTCCATCCTCAGCAGCCAGCAAAGAGTTCCAACACTAATAGTACCAGTAGCAATCTGATTATATGTCCATCTTGCCTTTCCTCTGAGCGTCGATCGTCGGCCAGATCCCCTCATCACCCCTTGCTGTCACACTTCTTGTTAGACCATGGTGATCCACTTGCTCCTCCGAGGTGTACACATGCTCCCACAAAGCCGCAACCACGTCTACTTTGTCATGCATCAATACTCCACCAAGTTTTGCCGAGCTAGTCAATCTGTCCGCCTGTTCATTCCCCATCACACCAGCAGGCCCCAGAGAAAAGATCCAGACGATGCTTTCACACGTGACTTCCGAAGCGAAGCAAGCCACTCTGCACGAAGCTTGCATGTCCTCACCCTACTCAGCATGCTTTCTGAGTCAGTTACAATCACGATGTGTGTGTAAATCGTATTCTCCATCCAGCAGAAAGCTGCAGTGACCGCCTCCACCTCCATTCTTAAGCTGGATGTTGTGGTATCATATGCCAGGCTCTCCTGCCCCAAACGTCGACCATTAGCTTTGGCTATGAACCCCCAGCCCCTTCTCTCACCTCTCAACACCAACCCATCTGTGTAGATAATCACAACACCCGAGCGAGATTATCCTGAATTAGTTGCTGGAACCATCTTGCCTGTTGAATCATCAATGATTTCTTCCATGCAGTTTGCTGAATCCTGTCTTCACGGGCCGGGTAAGCACACCCTAATTCACCAACTGGATTGACACCAAATCGGCTACCTGCGTCTGGTTTAGCCAGCCTCTCACAGTTGTTTCCCGGTGGGTGGCCACTGTCGCATGCTGACAGCTACCAGAAGCCATAGGCGTGAGCTGGATGTAAGGCTTGGACCAGTGGGGAATGGGCCCTGAAGAGGACATGACAGTCATCCTTACCAAAGGTACTACCAATGCATGACACCCCATACCCTAAACTAACATTGAAGGTCTGATTGCACTGTTAACCAAGCTCAATATGATTGATTCAAAGAAGATTATTTTTTTTTTTTTAAGTGCAGGGAATTTATTTTTAACATTGCTGCATATCTTTATGAAGATTTGATATTAGACTAAAGGAAAACCATATGTCAGTAACTTACTTGATGGACATGCAGATAGATCTGATGATGAGGAGTTGATACTATATATTCATTTTATCAGAAAGGAAAATGAAAGAGACAGTTCTTTCTATTGTGCCATTGGAAGATGCAACAAGTGTTGGCTACTTTAAAACCCTTCAGCGGGCAAAGCATTCAGGAACGTTTCTACCCCCAACGGGCAAAACATTTGAAAGTACCCGTGACTATTAAGCATTGTAAAAATGTGATCTCTCAGCTTTCCGAGACTTCCGATTGTCTACTTTCGGTTTCATCGATAGCTTGACAATGTGGCCGCCATTTGCAAGCATGTACTTTGAATTTGAATGGATTTTTAAAATAGTTTTTGTGGGTTTTACGCTTTGTATTTCAAAATGGATTTTGACGATTCTTCAAGTGCTAGCGGAGATTTCGCTGGGTTCGATTTAAGTGACATTGAAAGGCATGAAATTGACTATTAATCAGAGCTAGATATCAGTGATCAGTGTTACTTTGCATTAGCAGTCGTGATTATGATTTGGAAAATGTGTTTGTAAATTGCTGTATAGATGACTGACAATCACAAACAATATGTTGTATTTTGTAAATATTTGTGTTCATGTGTGGATTAGCGGCATTATTCATGTGAGTAAAATATTCTGCATGCTTTTCCCTTCCTTTTGCTGTTTATTTGACTAAAATCTGTAGACTAACAACTTATATGTGATATTTTTGCTAATGTAACCTAAAATTTTACCACACCTCAAAATTCTTCTTGCCCGTTCAGGGCTACAAAACAGACAAATGTCTGCCCGGTAAAGGTTTAAAGTTCTAGAGATGTGTGAATAACTTAAGTGTTCTCAAGACGATATCTTTGATTGGGCCTACAATAAAGGACATTAAATGGCTCATTTCAAAATACATAACTTTATATACAGATTCATTCATATTTTTCTTAGCCCGTGTTAAACAAAAATATGTTGGATCCTGAGTAAAAGGGCCTACTCCCGAATCATGTTTAAATTTTCCACCCGTCGCCATTTCTACTTTGTCATAAAATGTTTGTAATTCCACTTAACTACTGTTTGTTTTTGGTACCTACACTTGTATAATATTTATATCTCTTGGTTTGACTTTAAATTTGACAATAATAACTATTTGATTTAATCAAATAACCATTAATTGATTTAGCTGCTTTCCTCATCAAACATTAGTTCTACTCCTTTTCTGTATGTATTACATGCTGACCAAATTATTGTGTGTTTGTCTGTTAAAACTAACAGATCTCCCCCACCTCGTCTCACTCATGCCTAGGATATTAATCTTCATATTTTTAATTTTTTTATTATTACATTATGCAACTTTCCTATCTCAACTATGTCCTGACATTCCATGTTCCTATTTTAAACTGTCTTGGGAAGATATTGTACTAGTTTCCCTTTCCTTCCATATACAAAAGGTGGTCTTTTACATCTGCCTTTAATAGCAATTTCTGATTGTTAAGACAAGAGAGTGTCCCGCTCTGCTCAACTGCAGAGTTGTGCACTGATCCTGGTGGACACTTGGTCACACCTATGAACTTGTTTTTCCCAGAGTCTGAGCAGATTTACATTCTGCTATAGTGTTGATTTTAATGGTATAATGCTTTGGCAATTCAGAAAGCAATGGCAAACTTTGAAATGAAGAATTATCTAGTAAATCACAAACAGTCAATAAATGCTGGGGTTGACTGCAACATCCTGTAAAGACTATTCAACTAACTGTTACGTTATATTGCACTTAATCTTACCTTGATCTACACAGACTTCAGGTTGTTCTATCTTGACATATGATGATAGTTTATTCTCCATCTTATATCTAGTCAGTCAGTCTGAAAGGATTTATAAGTTACATTTGTATGCAAGAAAATTATATAAATGGATTTGATATTTTGTATTTCAAGATGATTAATTATATAGAATGTCTTATGATTACTAGGGGGTCTGAGTGGTCTCGAGGTATGGTGTCCACCTCGAGTGCTGGAGGTCCCGGGTTCAGGCCCCGGTGAGGACCGGGATTTATTTAAAAAATCCACCCGGACTTCCGGTAATAAAATTTCCTCTGGTATCTGGGTAGTGAGATCGGACGCTCGTGTGTATTGTTGCGCACGTAAAAAATCCCTTGGCAGTTGGAAATCGAAAAAGAGTAGCCTAACGGCACTGCCTGGGCAAAATTTCGAGTTAAAAATCTACCCAAAGTATTTCAGGATCTTCGCCGATGCAACTGAGTTTGTGCATTGAGCTGAGTTTCTCCAGACTCAGGTTTGAGTTAGGAGGAAAACGGAGCACTTATGGGTTAAACCGTGTGCCGTGATGTTGATCCAACGACTATACGACTTATGATTACTTCAAGACATGATTTCTTATATGTTATTCCTCAAGTCTCATTTTAGAATTTGAGTTTGGGAATCTATCACAATGTAATGATATCAGTTTATCATGACAAAAATAACATAACAATACATGACAGCTTTATGGATAATCCTTATTACTTGTGTCACATATCATACACACATTAAAGTTGATGCAATACTTATAGCGACATCCATTCTTTGTTGTATCTTTTCTCCCCTTCCATATGTCCAATAATGAGTCTTCAAATGGAGAGAAAAACAAGAGAATCTTGTCATCAACTGCTGCTTAGGAGCCAGAATTCTAATCTGGTAGCATCCCACATGAATGTTGTGAGCATGCCTACATTTGACAGTTAGGTACATTTGGTCCCAATATTGTCTGCTTGTGCATTAAAGCTCGATGATCTGGGCTTTATTGATGACATTGCCTTCTTGTCCAACACATTGAAATGAGATGCAAGATGTAGCTAAACACATTGGATAGGAGGTCACAACAATGAAGTCTACAAATTCACAGGGAAAGACAAAGATAATGAGAAACAAAATTAAGCAATTTTTTTGTTCGCTCGCTCGCTTTGAACTTAAGTGTAGACCATACAGACTAATTCCAATAGTGCTGGACTGAATCTCATGTGTGGATTAGCTTTCCCTATTACGTGTTCCTCACCATTAGGCAAACTCACTCCAACTTCAGAGGCACTTGCAATTTACGTCTCCAAATCATGGATGATAGGTCAACATTTCAGTCCAACTGTCCTGTGTAAGGGTTGAACCCCTTACCTTGGCATCACCATACCGATTATTTAAAAAAACATGTTTTTATCCATTCGGCCATGCTGACCTATAATCAAGCAAATGATAACATGATCTGGTTCCAAATGTTGCTGTATGTAGCCGGGGTGCAGTGTTGGGGTGAGCGCCCAACATTGCTTAAATACCCCAATGGCTCGTGAATACATAACCTCTGCAGCAAAAGTCCAACTCCTGGCCTTCACGTGGCGGAACTGTTTAAACTAACAGGAGAAGGGGCGACGGTGAGTATCTGGTGCCGGAAAATAACCAGTGTGCTCTAGATGTGTATACACATACATGCATGTGCAGACACGTGTGCGTGTGTACACATCTAAACTCGAGTGAGACCACAGTCTGCTCTAGCAAAGGAAAGGTGCTGAAGACGGAGGCAACCAGTCAGGAGGCGCACCACAGAAATCAGGATGCCACGCAATTACGCAAAATGGAATATGTCGACTACTGCTAAAAGTTATGGTGCTCGCCCTGCTTTGGACCCCCAGGCAGGTGCAGTGCCGGGCCCTATGTCTCGAAAGGGTCCAACCCCAACTACTTGAGGTCCTTCTCAGATGTCCTGTGGAGCCAGGGGACATAAGAATAGAACAGCTGGCCATACTAAACAAAGACTTAAAATAATGCACTGGAATGCGGAGGGAGTCAACAACAAAAAAGTAGAATTAGAAAACATCCTGGATCAAGAAAAAGTAAGCATATGTTGCTTGCAAGAAACTCACCTCAACGAAAATATAGCCTTTAAAATCAGAGGCTACCAGTGTTACTGATCTGACCGAAAGGACAGGCGAAAAGGTGGGATACTTACCCTTGTAAAAAATAACATCACTGCTTCCCAAATCGAAGTCTATATGGAAGGGGCTGAGTATCAGACACTTAAACTTAAAACAGGCTATACAGACCTACATCTGATCAATTTCTACTGTCCAAGTGACCGCCCACAGGCACTGGACACACTACCATTAACAGAAAAAATGATTGTGTGTGGCGATTTCAACAGCCACTCGCAGAGTTGGGGCTATGATCACATGGACCAGAGAGGAGAGAGACTGGAAGACTGGCAGGATGAGAATAGATTCATCTTGGTTAACAAGCCGTCCGACCCACATACTTTCTACTCGAGATCATGGCACTCTACAACTACACCTGACCTGGCTTTTCATTCACCAGACCTGGAGTGGAACATTACACGAATTGTTGGGAAACAACTTGGTGGCAGCGACCATCGACCAGTCTTTCTAACTGTAGAAAATGAGCTTGTAAGTGAAAGCAGCACCCTCTCGAGGTGGAACTACAAGAAAGCAGACTGGGCAATGTACAAGAATCGCACCAGCATACTGGTTAGAAACCTGAACACTGAGAAAGACATAAATAAAGTAGTTGAAGAGTTTGGGAAATGCATACTACAGGCAGCGCGAGAAACAGTACCAAGAGGAGCCCATAAACAATATAAACCCTACTGGAGTAGTGAACTGGAACAGTTGCATAATGATGTGGAAGTATGTAGAAAGCAAGCAGAGGTCACACCCAGCCAAGAGCACCACAATATATTCCAGCATGCAAAAGCCAAATTTCAAAGGGCCAAGCTGCAGGCTAGACGGAAAAGCTGGCAGGAAAAAACAGAGTCTCTGAACTTTGAAAGAGACACAAGGAAATTGTGGAAGCTAATAAAACAACTTAACGATGAGGGCACAGGGAGAAACTCAAAAATTGCACTACATAAAGATGGAAACATCTTAACAAGAAAGCAAGCAGCTGACCATTTTGCGGACTCATTCGCACAAGATAACAATATCAAAATTAGTCCAGAGAAACAACAAGAGATTCGAGAGAAACGGCAACATACAGGACAGAAGGAAATAGTACATGAGGTTCTGGAGGCACCCATCACAATCAGCGAACTGGAGCTAGCCATATCAAAACTGAAAATGAGAAAGTCACCAGGAGCTGATGGTATCTCCAATGAAATGATCAGGAACCTAGGAACAGAGGCCAAAGCAAAGCTGTTGCAGATCTTCAATAACAGTTGGACCTTAGGCAGTGTTCCACAAGCCTGGAGAGAAGCAATCATGATACCCCTCCTAAAATCAGGGAAAGATAGTTCCATTGCCTCTAGCTACAGACCAATTAGCCTCACCAGCTGTCTCTGCAAAACACTGGAGCGCATCATCAATCACAGACTGCAGTGGTACATTGAAAGTAAAAACATCCTTGTGCCACAGCAGGCTGGCTTTAGGCAGTGCTACTCTACGGAAGATCAGACAACCTACCTCTCTCAAGAAATTGAGGATGCATTCCAAGAGAAGAAGCTGGTGCTTGCGGCATGGATAGATTTGAAGAAAGCCTTTGACAAAGTCTGGAAAGAAGGTCTGATGAATAAACTGAGAAACTGCAAAGTCAATGGAAGAATGTACAAATGGGTGAAAGCATACTTGCACAACAGAAGAGCCCGAGTACAGATAGACGGACTAAAGAGCAAGAAAGTACTACTGCAGTCACTGGTGTTCCCCAGGGCGGAGTCTTGTCCCCCACACTCTTTCTAATCTTCATCAATGATCTCGTTGCTAATCTACCGCATGGAATTAAAGCCGCAATGTACGCCGATGACCTGGTTCTATGGAGCACAAATGAACATGCATCAGTGGCCACCAGATTACTACAAAGAGCTGTAGATACATTTGTTGCATGGGCAAATAGATGGTGTGTCAGCATAAACACTGACAAGTGCAGCACCACCCTATTTACCCTCTCTCCAAAACAAAAGGCAGGGACCATCCAGATAAATGGAACACCCCTAAGAGAAGATAAAGAACCAACATACCTTGGAGTAACATTTGATGGCAGGCTGACATGGAGAAAGCACATCAACAAAGCAGTAGCAAAAGCCAGAAGGAAAATAGCCATCCTGAGAAAGCTAAGTGGAACCACATGAGGAGCCAGTGGGAAAATACTTAGCAAAGTTTATCAACAGAGCATACGACCACACCTGGAATACGGGTCAACTGCGTGGTGTTCGGCATCAAAAACCACACTACAAGAGCTGGACAAAGTGCAAAATCAAGCACTTAGAGTCACCACAGGAGGGATGAGATCAACCCCTATAGTGGAAATGGAGAAGATGGGGAGGACACAAGCACTGAGTGAGCGCAGAGATACGAAAACGCTAATACAAGCAGAAAAGTTCCTCAGCTTGCCAGGCCACCCTATGAAGAACAGATTTGAAAACCTAGCTATGGGGCGGTTGAAAAGAAGTAGTTTTATCCACCAGGCCAAACGACTCTGCAGAGAAACCACCGATCTGCCCACAGTTGGTATCCCCCTAACAACTATTCCAGAGTGAACTCCATGGAAAGATGAGCATAGACTATCATTACAAATCCAGACAAAAGTTAGAGGAATATTTGACAAGGAAGAACAGAACAGTGTGCAGCGCAGAACAGCCACTCTCAGCTTCCTTGATGAAGAATACCCACAGGACCTCTGGATCCGAGTCTACACAGATGGGTCAGCACAAAATGCTGTTCGAAATGGAGGAGCGGGAGTGTACATAGAATACCCAAATAATATCAGGGACACAGCTAGAGTACCGACAGGAAAGTACTGCCATAACTACGATGCTGAAATTGAGGCAATTAAGATAGCAACAGAGAAATTACTAAATACCAGCAATGGTACACAACCTGTGGTGCTATTGACAGATGCAAAATCAGTACTCGAGGCGCTCCTGTCTGGGAAATTGCCAGTACTAAGGACACTACTTTCTGAACTTAGCAGTCAGCATAAGGTCACCATACAGTGGATACCATCCCACTGTGGAGTACCCGGAAACGACAGAGCTGATCAATTGGCTAAGGAAGGAGCCAAAGAAGAACAGCCTGATGTGCCCGTTACATACCACCAAAAGAAAAGAATGATCAAATCAGTCAGAAAGCCACCAAAACCTGCTCAAGATGACTACCATGTTATGGATAGACCAGAACAAGTCATTATTCTGCGCCTCAGAACAGGGCACAATAGATTACGCAACCACATGTATACAAAATTCAAGATTGGTGAAACAGCCATGTGCACATGTGGATTGGCAGTCGCAGACAGCAGAGCACATACTCCAAGACTGCCCAAAATATAACATATCTAGGCAAACCTTCTGGCCTAGAGAGACGACAGTGGAAGATAAACTCTATGGACCGCTGTGTGAACTGAAAAAGACAGTTCAATTCATACAAGAGACAGCATTGCAGTTATAGACATATTTCAAGCTGAACGAAAGAAGAAGATAACCTGATCTTCGTTGGTGAAACTTCACTTCAAGAGTCAGAATTATACACCTATCTATGTAGCAATGTAGACACGATGGGTCAACATATAAAGACAAAATAAGAATGCAATAGGCAAGAGGACTTTCATAGCAATTGGACATTTGTGGAAGTAAAATATAACATAAACAACAGATTTTTCAAGTAAGACATTGAAACAGTACTACTGTATGGATTAGAAACATGGAGAATGACATACAATGATTATTAACAAACTACATTCATTAATTGTTGACCGGGCAAGATAGGTTTACTAGAATGGTATGACAGAATCACCAATGTGGAACTCCAGGAGAGAACTAAACAAATACAAGTGTATCAAGAAGGAATAACAGATGCTGTACTGTATATGACATACTCTGAAAACACCTGAGAATTGTATTACATGAAAATTTTAGTCTAGAATTGACGGGGCAAATGAAATGAAGGAAGATCTAAAATCACAAGAACAGAGTTAGAGACAGAAATGAATAATATCAGGAGGACATGGGCATGAGATAGCTAACGATAGAAAGGCTTGGACAGAATTGATTGATGGCCCATACCAAATGGGGGGATAAAGTGAAAAAGAAAAGATTTGGATCAAGTCCAACGTGGCAAGTCCCTAAGTATCATAAAATATATCAGGCCAGAAGCATTTGATCTTTGACCCCTGCCACAAAAGGCTTCCTATCTAGGTCTATGTCCATAGATTCCCACAAGTCAACCAACTGGCAGTAGCATTTATTTGTCAATCGTGCAGCTGAAGGACACAATTCATTTTTTTTTTGGTTGCATGTGGATTTGCTTTCCTTATTAACTGTGTCTCTTGCCATCAGGCGAACCCACTCCGACTTCAGAGGTACACAATTCACTAACAACTAAATAATAATAATATGATATCCAATTTAATTGACTTGAGAGTCTTGAATGAGGTACCAACATTATGTCAGTTCTATCCAACTTATTTTCATTGTTGTTTTTCTTTCCTTACAATTATTTTTTATGTTTCAAAAAAGGGAGACTCTATACATAGTGAAGTATGAATAAAGGAATACTTTATACATAGTGAAGTATGAATAAAGGAATACTTTATACACAGTTGAAGTATGGCTGTTTAAATATCAAGAATAATTTTCCAGATTGGTAACCCCAAAATACAAATAATTGTGTCCCAGGCGAGTTCAAGAATTGTTAACTTGTGTTTCTGTACACTTACTGTGTTTACAGGCATCCATCTTTGTTTATGTTACCGACCTACTATTTCCTACTATTTATGTCCTGATAAATCTGGTCCAAGCAGACAGTAATATGCGTTGCCTCAGAGAGACATGATTAGGCAATTCAAAGATCAGGCTTTTGACCGACTGGCCTGATGAATTAACAAATAAACAAGGAAATGCTACGCATATAAAGTGCAGGAAAACCTGGTATATGTGAAGCAGGTTGAAAAGAGAGAGGAGAGAGATAGATAATGAAGATAGTGTGAGAGACAAAGATATGAGAAAGATGTGTTGAAAGACATAAAAAAGTGATAAAGACGAGAGAGAGAGAGAGAGAGAGAGAGAGAGAGAGAGAGAGAGAGAGAGAGAGAGAGAGAGACAGAGAGAGAGAGAGAGAGAGAGAGAGAGAGAGAGAGAGAGAGAGAGAGAGAGAGAGAGAGAGAGAGAGAGAGAGAGAGAGAACTCATGTTCGGGTGGCTAAGCGCCTTTTCCAAGACAACAAAAGTAGAGGACAGACAAGAACAGAAAGACAAGTGTGCAGGTTCTTGTGCAGCAAGATAAAGACACAGGTAACCAACACCTAATACACAAAAACCCTAGGAAAGACTGTTTGTTGCCTAAAGCGAGATCACCAGACTAGCATTGGTTGATACCAACTTATTTGTTCTTCATTTACCAGGTATCTGTTATGTGGTTACTTCACTGCAGGCTCCAAAGAGTGGGACAGAGTGGGACAAGTCGGGAGAGAACACACAGGGCACTGTTCTTGCTGAGGCTTCACTTGAGACAGATGTTGTCTGTCTAAATGATGGGACACCAACTAGGCAGGCAATGAGGCCGGGGAACCCTGACACGGCCATCGACCTGGCACTTGTATCACAAGAGGCGGCATCAGACATAAAATGGAGTGTCCTTGGGGATTATAGAAGCGATCACCTACCCTGCTCTGTACTGATACCTAAGTCCAGTACAGTCAGGGCTCAAGAGGAAAGACTAACTAACTTACTTACACTCACTTTAAACAACACAATTATAAATATAAAAAGTTTGCATATAACCCCACAAACCCAAAGAGATAAAGGATTGACTTTCAACCAATTAATTGCTGAATAATTTTAAAAACAATTTTCCGGCAAGGAAACGAACGACTGACATTTGACTTTCACCCAATTAATTGCTGAACAATTAAAACAAAATTGTCCAGCAAGGAAACGAACCTCGAGTTCCCGCCCATCAGGCGGAGACACTAACAACTATGCTACTGACGACACGTTTTCGAATCAAGAAAAATGTATAGAATAGCCACACACATGTACGTTAAGTCACGTGACTTTGCAAATCACGTGACCAGCCGGGACAGTTCAACTATGTATAAAGGAATACTTTATACATAGTAAAGTATGAATAAACGGATACTTTATACATACTGCGCTATGAATAGACACTTCATTCAAAAATATTTGGAAAATATCATGAAAATATCTAAAGACACTTGATGGTTGATCACAACAACCAGGTCTAAAATTCATAGGTGAAAAAATGAAAATAAGAATAAACATAGCAAATGATAACCTAATCTATCTTAGTAAATAATACTAGATAAGAGAAGTAAACAGATTTGTCTAGTTTCCTCCATGAGTTCCCTTAGTGAAACCTTACT
Organism: Cepaea nemoralis; assembly: GCA_014155875.1. Classification (NCBI taxonomy): domain Eukaryota; kingdom Metazoa; phylum Mollusca; class Gastropoda; order Stylommatophora; family Helicidae; genus Cepaea; species Cepaea nemoralis. Next base: position 846,469 of record JACEFZ010022605.1, read on the forward strand.
TCGAGAAGTGGAATCATACACATATTTACATACCGATGTAGACAAAGATGGGTGAACATATGGAGATATTAAAATTAGTATGTAAAAGGAGATTCCATGGCACATGTTTTTTTCTTTTTTTAAACTCTATAAAGTTAAATCAATACTGCTGTATGTATCAGAAACATGGAGAATGATAATGTCTAAACCAATTATTAACAGACTACAAACATTCATTCATTGTTGCTTGTGTAGATACAGGGACTAAAGTGATATGGTATACCAAATCACTAATGTGTAGTTCATGAAGAAAACTAAACAAATACAAGTGAACCAAGAGGTGAGGAAAACACACTGATGCCAGGTAGGACACAGGATTGAGAAATCCATCCATCCTATCATGTGCCATGCTGGTAAGCGTGGGTGGACATGATTCACCCAAATCATCATCATCATCATCATCAAGTGCCGTGCCGGCTGGCGTAGGCGTTCATGGCTCTCCATAGATCTCGGTCTTTGGTTTTCTGGATCAACTCTGCTGCTGATATTCCTCCATGCCACCGTCTCAATCCATCCAGCATCACTTCTCTTGGTCTACCTCTGCCTCTCTTCCCCTCGATCTTTCCAGTTGTTACGATGTTCTCCAATGCCTCTCTTCTCATCACATGACCGAGGAAAGCTGTTTGTCTCTGTCTTATTGTTGTATATAATGTTCTAGTTTCATTAGCCTGTTTCAGGCAGTCGTCGTTAGTTACTCTGGCAGTCCAAGGAATTCGCAACATTCGTCTCAGGAACCACATCTCTGTTGCTTCTAAGTTCTTCTTAATTTGTTCATTTACATTCCAAGATTCGCTGCCATACAGCAAAACTGGTTCTACATAGCATTTCAGCACTCTCTTTCTTACATTCAGTGATAGTGACTTATTGCATAAGATACTCTTCATTTTCTGAAATGCAGGCTTTTGCCTGCCCTATTCTGCTCCTAATCTCTGTTGTACATCTTCCATCTGATGTTATAAATGCCTCTAGGTATCTAAAATTATCAACTTGGTTAAGGATTTTCCCTTCTATTTCTATGTCACATTATGGTGTCACCATTTTCTTTGATATTACCATTGTTACTGTTTTCTTGATATTCAAGGAGAGTCCTTTCCTTGCACTCTCTGTTACTACAACGTCTAATAATTGTTGTAGGTCTGTTGAATTATCCGCCACCAATACTGTGTCATCTGCATAGCGTATATTATTTATATTATAACCTCCAACTAGTATTCCTGGCATCTCTTTGATCTCTCTCATTATTACTTCGCTATACAGGGAGAAAAGATCTGGTGACAAGACACACCCTTGTCATACTCCTAGCTTTATCTGTTCGTAACTACCCTCTTTATTTCCCATTTTAATTGCTGCTACTTGGTTCCAGTAAATATTCTTTATTATTCTTAAATCTTTTCCATCAGTGTTGATATCTTCCAACATTTTAATCAGTTCATCATGTTTTACTTTATCAAATGCCTTAGTATAATCTATGAAGCACAAATATATGTCTCTCTGTTTCTCTATTGACCTTTCTATTAGTGTCCGCAATGTATAAATTGCATTGTTTGTGCCCTTTCCTTCCACAAATCCATACTGTTCTTCACTAATTTCCATTTTTATTTTCTTTTTGGTTCTTCTCATTATGATTCTGAGTAGAAGCTTAGTGATATGGTTTATAAGGTTAATTGTACGAAAATCTTCACAATCAATTGCTCCTGGTCTTTTTGGTATAGCTATAAATACAGATTTCAGCATATCACTGGGTAAATATCCACTGCTGTAAATATCATTCAACATTTTGGTTAATATATCTACTCTAAATTCTCCCAATACTTCTAATTCTTCTATTGTGATTTCATCTGGCCCAGCTGTTTTTCCTTTCTTCATACGTTTCATAGCGTCAGCGACTTCTTCTTTCAGAATAGGTAGACCTTCTAAGTTACTATCTTCTGTTAATTCTGCCCTTTCTCCTTCATATAATTCTCTTATATACTCATTCCACCTCTTCATTATAGCATCTTCCTCTAATATTATCTGTCCTGTTTTTGATTTCAAACACCCTGTATTTATTCTTATTTTTCTTCCTGTAAGGTCACTGATGTGTCTGTGCATATTTTTTGTATCTTTAATGGTATTTAATTCAATTTTTTTGCATTGCTCGTTTAACCAACTTTCTTTAGCCTTCCCACATTTATCTTTTATTTCTTTATTTATCTTAGCGTATTCTTGTTTGTCATTTTTACACTGTTTTCTTTTGTCCATCAGGTTTAAGATGTCTTCATTCATCCATTTTTTCTTAGCTATTTTGCCTCTCTCCGGTAATACTTCTTTGTTAGTTTGATGAATGGTGTCCCTTAACATTTCCCATTGTTCATCTATACTCTGTATTTTAGTTATTGCATTGTACCTATTTCTCACAGTCACTCTGTATTGTTCTTGCATTTCTTTATCTATTTTCAGAACCTCTTTATTAAGTCTCATGTTCTTAACCATTGTTTTCCCTCTCTTTAATCTTACTTTTATTTGTCCACATAGTGGTACATGATCACTATTACAGTCAGCACCAGGCATTGTCTTTACATTAATTAAAGCATTTCTAAATCTTTTATTAATTAGTATGTAGTCAATTTGGTTGCGTATTTTCTTATCAGGGCTTATCCATGTGTACAGTCGTCTTTTATGGTGTTTAAACCATGTGTTTCCAATTATCATATCATTAATATTTGCCCATTCTATTAGCTTTTCCCCTCTTTCATTTCTTGTACCTAAACCATAATTCCCCACTACATCCTCCATTTTTCCCTTTCCTACTTTTGCATTAAAATCACCAAGTATTATCTTTATTTCTTGTGATCCAATTTGAGTCATCGCCATTTCTATTTCGTCGTAAAAGTGTTGTATTTCTTCTTCACTACTGCTTGCTGTTGGTGCATATACTTGTATAATATTTATGTCTATTGGTTTGCCTTTGATTTTTACCATAATAACTCTATCTGAAATACACCAGTATCCATTAATTGACTTGGCTGTTTTTTCGTCTAATATTATTCCTACACCTTTTTCATGTGTATCCCCTCCAGAATAAATTATTGTGTGATTGTCAGCTATAATTTTGCCCGATCCCTTCCATCTCATCTCACTAACGCCTAGTATATTCATTTTCATGCTATCCATCTCTCTTAGAACATTGGTCAACTTTCCTAGCTCATTTAATGTCCTGACATTCCATGTTCCTACTCTAAATTTATTTATTTTAGTTAAGATTTTACCATCAGTAGCTGGATGACGGTCTGGTGTCACCTGTGGCTCATGACTGTCCCTACCGGACGAGGATGCCCTAAGACAGCCATTAACGTCCTTCACTAACTTTGATTTATGTTTTGCCATGAAGTCTTGGGAAGATAATGTGGTGGTTTCCCCTTGCCTTCCACATTCACATGGTGGTCTTTTTACCTCTGCTTTTGACAGCCATTTCCGACTGTAAGGACAAGTGAGTGCCCTGCTCTGCTCAGCTGCAGAGTTGTCCACTTATTCCGGTGGATACTCGGTCCCCAGAGCTGTGTTAGCCACACCGTGGTGTGTTTCCATCCTCTACCGCGTGGAGGTGCAGTTGGGATTTTCCCTTCATAAAGTTATGGTCTCTGACCAAAACTCTCCAGTACTTTTTAGAGGAAAATAGTATCAAATATAAAGAAAGTCTGTTCTTTTGACTATTGTGTTGACACAGTATTGTCTGTAATTAGTATAACCGACAAGACGAGTAATTAGTAGTTAGTATAACCGACAAGACGAATGAAATATAAGGAGAACTAAAATTACACGAAGGCAAACACTCAAACAGAATGAGGTGAATAATGGAAAGACGGGGTCGGGGTGGATGCTGACAGAGAGGCTCAACTTCATCGCACCGAGTTTTATCCCATTTACTGGGTCTCTTTCCACAGTGAGGCTGCCGAAATGTGTCGCACAAAACAGGAACTCCGTAGTTCCAGTAACTACCCCCAGGCTGCTTGGCCAACGAGAGAGAATGATGATATTCAACACCATTAAACGATAAATGAATGATGTAGTAAAATATTCAACATTACCAACAGAGTGCGTATTTTATTGAAGTTTTAGTCTAACATTGAACATACACATTCCGCCATGTTTCCTGCAAGTTCTGAGGTTAATATAAAAACTCAGATATTCTCAAATGGTCAATAACATTACCGAAACAATAATAACATTCATTCTTTCATTCAGTAGAATTTCCTTTGCAGAACGTCGCTCCCATAACAACATTCCGGAAAACCTCTCGATCATAAGCAAGATGTCCCGCATCCGCTACACCCACCTGGAGATCATTCGCCACATCCTACACCCATCTTCTCTTTGGCCTTCCTCTTCCTCTCTTCCCAGGCATATTCCCCTCCATTAGTCATTAAACGCCGGTCTCTCTGGCCGAGGGGTTACGACACTTTCTCCGTAATCCCGTTTATCACGCAGAGTCTCGTAGCAGGGCGAGAGCTGGGAGCGGTTCGACCCCCGCTGGTGACTTGCGGGATAACTGAGCCGGCCGCTCAGAAAGCAATGGCAAACTACTGAGCGTAATCTTGCCAAGAAATCAACATACAGCTGAAAGATGCTGATGTTGACAGCGATGTCCTGTAAAGGATATGCAAAACATTATTATTAGTCATTAAACAATATAAAATAATACAAAGTAAGTTAGTTAGTTAGTTAGTCGACAGATCATCCTCGTTGCACATCGAACCATTCAGTCCATAAGTGCTCGGATCCCCTCCTCAGCAAATCCCGCAGCGTGTAGCGGCTAACGACGCCAGTTCTGTGTTGGTTTATCAATCTTCTTTGGCTTCCTGCGTAGTGTTCTTGTTTGGCCACCCCTCTTTTAATTTGCTGCTCCCGCAGTCTGGCCATTGTTGTAGATTCACAGTCATCACTTGGTTCTCGCAAAAGTATCACTTCTCGTAGAGCATTCAGAATGTCAGCCTGGTCCATGGCGCGTCCAGTCCTCCACAGTAGCCTCACCTGCGAGCTTGTCAGCCCGCTCATTTCCTTGTACTCCCGCATGACCTGGCACGAAGATGAAACTAATCTTTGCCAGCCGAGACCGCTTCAGAGGCAGCAACCATTCTCTTCGGATCGACCCCTCCTCTATCCTCTTGATCATGTTCATTGAGTCGCTAAGGAAACAAGCCCTAGTGAATGTCTGTGTCTCGAGCCATGTTATTGCTTTACTTACTGCCATGACTTCCATGGTCAGGCTACTTGTGGTTTCAGTGAAAGCACCAGAGTCCTCCTTCACAATTCTCCCTCCGGCCCGAGCTGTAAAGGCCCATGAGCTTCTCACATGTCGGACGACCGACCCATCTGTGTAGATGACCGCATCACCGTCTAGCGAATTCTCGAAAATCAACGCTTGTACTTCAGCCTCAACAGCAGCCGGATTTTCTTGTCTGCATTTTCTATCTAGTTGGATGCAAACTGAAAAGGATGTGCAGAAGTCTGTTGGCACTTGCACCCACTCCTCGCCAGGTTCTAAGTCCTCAAGTGAACACACCTGTTGAAGAATGTCCTCGGCTTGACCCATCCACGACCGTCCTCTTTTTAACCTGCTGCCCTTCACCTTCCTAATTTCACTATGCAGTGGATGTTGTGTGATTGCGTTAATTCTGAGGTAGGCGCGTGCCCTGCAAACTTGTATTCTCTCTTCAATGGTTGGAAAATCAAGAAGGTAGCGCATCGCCCTGCATGCTGTATCTCTTGTACATCCAAGAATAATGCGCATAGCTTCATTCTGTATCCTTTCCATCCTTTCTATCTGCTTATGGCTGAGAGTCAGGATTGCCATTGCATACTCCAAAACAGACATGACCAGCCCCTCGTACAGAAGACATAGATGGCGCTGCTCACAGTTTGCTGCCGCCATCACCCGCATCGCTGCCAAATCCCCGCTTGGCCTTTGTTATCACCTGGTCTATGTGCACATTATAAGCAAGGCTTCGATCAAACCGTATCCCCAGGTAATTCATTGCCTGCGTTCTTTCCACCGTCTCTGAACACAGCATTACAGTTGGTGTTGGATTGTTGACAATATGATTATTCAACGAGAACCAAGTCACTGTTGCCTTTGTTGGGTTGACCATTGCCCCAGCTTCATCACACAAAGTACTTATGCGATTGAGTTCGGTTTGTAGTTCCACAGCAATCTCCTCTCTATCCTTACCCTGACGATACACTAAAACATCATCGGCATACGACAATAGAGATTTTCAAGATGGCGACGCGATGACTCGTTGTTCTTGGGGGAGACGCTGTTCAGTGTTTTTCTGTGGATTCCCTATGGAAATTCCCGTGAAATTCGTGTGGATAGTGTTTTTCCTTTGGATTATGTGATGTTATTTCGTGTTCGTTAATTGGAAGTGTTCAAAAGAAGCCACGGAAGGCAGGTGGTGGATGAAATTATGAGGGCAGCCGACAGATATTTGTTGGTTATGGTCTCGAGTTTCGCGACGGCAAGCTTTCTCTCTTTCGAGAGACAATGATTGCGGTCATCCGGCCAGTATGGTCACTGCCATAGAGGAAAGCAACGGCAAACTACCTCTTTGAAATTGCCTAGTTTATTATGATTCGCTTAAAGACTGATCATCGCAAGACAAGGACAGAGACATTAAAATTAGGAACATGGAACGTTAGGACGTTAAACAACGACGGAAAATTAGAGAACATAACACAAGAAATTCAAAGAGAAAAAATTAATATATTAGGTATGTGCGAAACGAGATGGACAGGAGCAGGCATCAAGATACATAAAGATTTTAAGATTATTTATTCTGGAGGTGAGGATCGACATAGGGGAGTGGCAATAATTTTGGACCGGAAAACATCAACGTCTGTTCAGGGATATTGGGCCGTGTCGGACAGAGTTCTACTAGTTAAATTGAGTGGCAGACCTTTTAACATAAATGTTATTCAAGTATATGCCCCAACAGGAGAGTCCAGTGAAGATAGTGTAGAGGAATTTTATAATGACATAGAGTCTGCCTTAAAGAAATGTAAAAATTCAGAAATAAACATCATAATAGGGGACTTCAATGCAAAAGTAGGAAATCAAGGGGATAGATACACAGTAGGAAACTATGGTTTAGGAGAGAGAAATGAAAGAGGATACAGACTAGTAGAGTGGGCAAATGAACAGGAAATGATTGTAGGAAACACCTGGTTCAAGCAACACCCTAGAAGATTATGGACCTGGAGGAGTCCTGATAGCAGGATTAGAAACCAGATTGACTACATTCTCATTAGCAGAAGATTTAGAAACGCGCTAACAGTAGCAAAAACAGTTCCCAGTGCTGATTGTTATAGTGACCACAGACTACTCACAGGAACATTGAGGATAAAGTTGAAGAAAGTCAAGTATACAACAGGGAACACTAAATATGATTTGTGTACATTGAGTAATGACAAGGAAATACAAAACAAATTCAACATAGAAGTACAGAACAGATTTGAAATATTGTCTGATCTAGAGATCCTATTCCAGGATGTGGATGATCAATGGGAAATGTTAAAGAATTCAATCAATGTGGCTGCAGAAACAACTATTCCAAAATTAAAGAAGGTGGGTCGTAAGAAATGGATGACTGAGGAAATTTTACACTTAATGGAAACAAGAAGACTCAACAAAAATAATCCTGCCAAATATGAAGAAATTCACAGACAAGTCAGAATATTATGTAGGAAGGCAAAAGAATCATGGCTTGAGGAAAAGTGCTTAGAAATTGAAAAACAACACGACAGTCAAAATACCAAATTAGTGCACAAAAGAATTCAGGAACTTACTAATAAAAGAACAAGTACATCAACAGGCTGTCTAAAAACTAAAGATGGCAAAGTCATAATAGAAAAAGATCAGATTCTACATGTATGGACAGATTATGTGAAAGACCTATATAATGATAACAGAGAGGAACAGTATGCTATTAGATTTAATAATGAAGGACCAGCAATTTTAAAGATGGAGGTTCAAAATGTTCTTAAGCATATGAAAGCTGGCAAGGCCCCCGGTGCAGATAACATCACAACAGAAATGATTAAAGCTCTAGAAGAATTTGGACTAGAGCAAGTCACTAGACTGCTGAACACATTATATGATACTGGAGATATACCTTCTGAATTATGTAATTCTATATTTATTGCAATCCCAAAGAAATCAGGAGCCTTAGAATGTGATCAACATAGAACAATTAGTATAATGAGTCACATCACAAAGATTTTGTTACGAATTATCATGCAAAGAGTGAGGAAGAAAATACAACCTGAAATAGGGGAAGAACAATGTGGTTTTGTAGAAGGAAAGGGTACAGTAAATGCTGTGTATATGCTGCGAACAGTTATTGAACGTGCTTTAGAAGTAAACAAGGATATACATCTTTGCTTTATTGACTACACAAAGGCTTTTGATAGAGTTAGACATGTCAACATTGTGGATATGCTTGCAGATCTACAAATTGATGGGAAAGACATTAGACTTATAAAAAACATATATTGGAAACAACAAGCTGCCATAAGGATTGATAATGAAGTAGGACAATACCAACCTATTAAGAGAGGTGTTAGGCAGGGATGTGTAATGTCTCCAGATCTTTTTTCCCTATACAGTGAAAATATTTTCAGAAATGTAGAAGACCTAAATGGAATCAGCATTGGAGGACGAAACATAAATAACATTAGATATGCAGATGATACAGTATTGATTGCAGACAATGCACAGGATCTGCAACAATTAGTAGACGCTGTGGTTGTACACAGTGAGCAGCTGGGGTTGGAATTAAATTGTAGGAAGACACAGGTTATGGTCGTCACTAGGAAGAACGAAGTACCACAATGTAATATACAAGTAAATGGGAATATTCTTCAACAAGTGAATCGGTTCAATTATCTCGGAACAGTCATAACATCTGATGGCAGATGCCTTGAGGAGATTAGAACAAGAATCGCCATTGCGAAAGTGGCCTTTAGCAAGATGAAAAACATTCTGACCAATAAAATGATGTCAATTGAAACGAGAAAAAGAGTGTTGAGGGGATACATAGAGCCTGTTCTTTTGTATGGATGTGAAACTTGGACAATGTGCAGTCAAGCTGAAAAACATCTGATGGCTGCAGAAATGTGGTTTCTGAGGAAAATGCAAAGAATACCATGGACAGACAGAAAAACCAATGACCAAGTACTACAAGAGACAAATGAAAATCGTAGATTGATTAGAGAAATTAGACGTAGACAGTCAAAATTTTTTGGACATATTATGAGAAGAAATGGACTGGAGAACTTAGTGACAGCTGGCAAGATCGAAGGGAACAGACCAAGAGGAAGACCGAGAGGAAAATACCTGGATGGCTTGACCACATGGCATGGACGAGACAGGAACACTGAGCTGATCCACGACTCTGGTGATCGAGTGAAATGGCGAATCATGACCACCCACGCTTTCCGGCATGGCACATGATTGATTGATTGATACGACAATGTCCTGCCAGGTCCAGTGATCTGCTCACTGGTGATTCTCACTGTTTAGGCGTTGAACAGTACCGGAGATAATGGTGATCCCTGTGGTAGGCCACGATATATTGTTGTTGGTTCCGAAGTCCAACTGCCACATCTAAAAACTACTTTCCGTTGGTAGAGGGCTGCAGCGATCCAACTAAGGAGGAATGGACTTACGTTTAGTTAAAGAAGCTGAAACATTAAAAAATCCAGTGGTACTCTGTTGTATGCGTCCTCAAGGTCAATCGCTGCAGCAACGGTTTCAGTGCCTGAGTGGAAACCTTCATAGACATCATGGGCAAAGACTGCTGCATTGGTCCAGGTTTCTCTTTTTGGACGGTACCCACCCAGGGTAGGTGGGAAAACACCTTGCCTCTCTAGTTGGCTTGATATTTTCCTGGCAATTACCTTCTCCAGCAGCTTGCCTATTGTATTCTGCATGGTTATAATTCGATATCCTTGAATTTTTTTGTGGTCTTTGTCAGGCTTCGGCAAGGGAATCAGATAGCTGTGTAACCATTCCTCCTTGATGCTAGCACTCCCTATACTGTTGTTGTACATGCAGCTTTACAGAATTACCACACATACAGGACGTTGCGGTGACTAGCCTTCATCAGCAAACAAATACATACACAAAGTACAACTTATAAAATGATCACCGAGAAGTCCCTCCGGTAACTACATAATGTAAAACGACGAGATGGGAAGAATAAACAGATTGAAAAAAAGAAATGAAAGCAATGAAAAGAAAATGAAAATTTGAAGAAAAACTAAATGTTCCTACATACCTCAGAATCCCAAGCTGTGAGTCATTGGTGTGTCTCCAAACTTTCGTGACGTTTCAGGTGACCAAAATATTTAAATTTTCTTTGTTTTATCGTCTTTGCTAACCAACCTTCTTCAATATTCAGCTCTTGAAGTATGGATGCATTTGTTCTTTTCTTTATCCAAGATATTCTTAAAACCCGTCTATAACATTTATATTCAAAGGCATTTATGCGCTGTTCAGCTTGTTTAGTAAGTTTCCAGGTCTCACGGGCGTATATTGCAATGGGAATCTTGTTCCATCACCCTTTTTTTTAAAGGATGATGGTGAACCCAAAACCTCTGCTGGCAGCTGCAAAACGATCTATGAGCCGTTGCAGACCTTCTGCTGCATGAGTAGTCAGTGCTGCGTCGTCTGCAAAAAGTAGTTCTTTTATGCATCTTGATTTTATTCTGGTCTTTGCCTTGAGTCTTGATGGGTTAACAAGAATACCATCAGATCTTGTATAGAGGTATATGCCTTCAGTCCCAAATGCCTGTATAAGAAAAGGGCGAAGAAGATACCCCCCCCCCCCAAAAAAAAAAGTGTAAGAGCAAGCACGCTGCCCTGCTTTACCTCGCTGCTGATGCTGAATGACTGGGATGTTGAGCGAACGAATAAGATGGTCCCCTGCATGTTTTCGTGAAATGATTTCACGAGACTTAGCAGGATGGGTGGATATCCTATCTTCTCAAGGATATTAAAAAGGCAGCCTCTGCTCATGAGGTCAAATGCCTTTGTGAGGTCGATGAAGGCAATATATACAGGCTTCCTCTGTAAGAAAAGTCGCCTTATCAAATCAAGCTACCTGATACGAGGGGGGGGGGGGGGGGGGGGGTTCGTGTCTTCCTTTAAAGTGTCGTCCCTGGAGTGAGGAGAGTCAACACCCACATTATAATATTTTTTCCCTATCAATATCCTGGAGAATCCACCAGCTTCCCTCCAACACACTCCATCAGCCCATGGACACCTTTTCCGATTACTCTCTCACTGTCGTACTATGCCCCCTCTCATACTTCCCCAACGCAACATATTCAACAATTCTTGCTTCTAAAAATTAATAAAGATTAATTTATTAAAAGAAAAGTGTAACGTATATGAGACGTCTATGCGAAGAAAATGTGTGATGTGTTCTATAATGTGTGTAGGATCGGACTCTCAGATATTAGCATAGTCAGTTCATCCTTGCAAGGACACACCACAGCACGTTAAGTCAGAACAAGTCCACCTCACCCGGTACTGTATCTCTCCTGCCGGACACCGACTGTCATCTGTAGCTACCTGGTAATCCATCTTCCTGATCATCCGAAATAGATACTGTTTGTAAATTACAGCTGATCATGGACCGGTTGCCCAATGCACATAATTTCCTATCGTTCTTAAAGAATGCACAAATCCTTTGTAGTGAGTATTTAGGTATCACTGTTATTGTTAATATACTTGAACCTAACTAGTGTCTATCTAGGTTCAGGTATCATGTCTTTTGAACTATTTCACTAGAATATATCACACCATGTGACTATTATATTGATGTTCTTGTTTAGGTACCAATGTTCTTATGCTGTGTGATGCATTAACAATCATCACCCATCTTAGGTGAACCATCTTTCTTCTCGGACGTTATTCCTTTTTTGTAAGAAACATTTTTGTGTCCAACTGGTGTTATGTCTAATTGACGTTGCACTTCATCAAACCCAGTGTTGAACTTCCTCGTAACTGGTATGGAACCTGTGAGAGAAACAACACATCTTGTGATAGTACTAGTCACTGATCCTACCGGCTGAGTGTAAGCCTATTGCCTTGCTCAGTTATTTTATAGCTAACTAAACTCTGTCATAGAGCATATTAGCTCCTCACCTACGTCCGAATCAGGCGATGACAAGGAAAGACCCATAAACAGAGTGCACAACTTCAGTGGGCAAACCATTGAAAGATCCCCCCATTGGACACTTTCCCCATCTAAAATCTCTCCAATTATCACCCCTCTATCCTATTCATCCTAGCAGAGCCAATTATCACTTCACTACTCTAACTAGTTTTCAACTAACAGTGCTAATCATCACACTCTAGTTTTAACAAGACTACTGCCTATATTAATTAGGACTAATTAGACTATATGACTACCTTATGCAAAACTATCCTCATTCCGGGATGGCTGCTACACTTTGCCATAACGACACATGCTAGTTAATTTTAAATTAATCTAACACTGTAGAGCTCTCCCACAAACACGTCCATCATAATCCACGGTTTTGGTCAACACTGTTTCTCCCAATCATGGTTTATGGCAAAACCTAAAATTGGTCACGTGACGGTATTCATTATGTCCACACAGGTGTTATTTGGGCATATCATCCATTGTCAAGAATCTATCCTCCCTGGCTCAATCAATGTCAGAGTTGTCATCACTTGTTTTGACTCCCACAACAAGCTAGCGAGTTCCTGTGTGCTCCCAACAACGGGTTTCCACAACAAACCGCCAATCTTCTTGATGTCCGGAAACTCTAAATGACAGACGGACTGTTTTCTTCCGAGCTGAGTACTTCCGCTTAAATCCAACCTGTTTATGAACTGTCAAAGCGATGTATGGACTCATCTCACTCACTTCCAAATGTTCCCATTTTGTCGACCCCATGTAAACACGTGCAGCTGCAACCTTTGACCGTCCTGGGGATTTTGACATCCAATTTGTTTTTTCTGTTAGTTAAAATAGTTTTGGCTTTGCAGATAGGCCGGTTAATCAGAAAGTCTCTATAGTAATCAACTGGTTAAACGCGGTGTTTTATTTTTGTGAGGTTTGGGGGGGGGGGGGGGGGGGGGGATGGCAGGCGAACCTGCCTATGGACAGCCTGCATATAAGCTGTAATCAAGAATTTGAACCTACAGCCACGAATGAAACTACCACTAGGAAGAGCGACGACTACTCACCACCGACGAGAGCAAAAACTTCTGAGAGGAATGAGGAGCAAGACACCAGAGTCAGAAACACTGAACCAAAGACAGTCAGATGGGTGGTCAAGCGGATAAAAGTGGAGCTAGCTGATGAACAAATACAGAAGCAGCTACAGGAGGAAAATCTTCACATCAGAATCCTGAAGGCAGAACGGATTATGACTTACTCAGGGATCCCTACAACGCTGGCGGTGATGACGTCTGAGGGCTGTGAGATTCCACAACAGGTATCGATACACCAAAAACTACAACAGCCCGATGGATTTATACCAAAAATCACGCAATGCTCCAGATGCCAGAGAGCCGGCCACAGCAGAGCAATATGTCGCAGCCAGACGGAGATCTGGCGATACTGTGCCGACCATCACGCTTACAAAGAGTGTCCGCTGGCCAAACTGGACACGGACTTCAGAGCGCCCAACAGCAAACGAAAGTGAGCCAACTGTCTGGGCAAACATGGAGCATGATACTTGGGCTGTCCGTACCTCCAAAGACACAGAGACGTGTTAAAAATCGCCATTGTCACCAAGACACCATTTAAGGAAGCAATAGGGAGGTGCGAGACAGCCACAGGCATCTCGCAAACTGAAAGAGCTGTGTTCTCATGTACTTCGGTTGGCCTTCCAGTTGCGCTTTGTCATTTTTGGTGAGTCGGTTGGTCGCCTCGTACTGCCTCCTGGCCTCCTTATATGGTAGGTTAGACTTGATGGTGATTTTCATGGCTTCTTTGCTGTCAGGGGCAGCCGAGGAACATGGCGCCGTGGTTGCCGAGGCAGTTGGCGCATTTTCCGTTATTGTTAGGCCTCCTGAAGTCCTTGTCGATCTTTGCATGGATGAGGTCCAGCAATTCCTGATCTGGTCATTGGTGAGATGGGTCTTGTCTCGTTTAACGACCCATCGTTTCATCATGTTGTGTCGGCTGACTTCCAATAAGATGCCGTGGTAAAGATTGATGTCGGCTTTCTCATCTCGTGCGATCTTCTGTATCAGGGCTTTGGCCTTTAGGTTTTTATTGATGGAGACCACTACTCCATCATGTGTCTTGCGCAGCTGGTTGATGTTGTGTCTTCCCAGCTTGTTTTCCAACAGACTGATTATCTTGTCTGTTGGTAGCGCCGACAGTTTCGCTTCTCCCACGCTTGTCTGTTTTAGCAGTATTCTGTCGGTGAAGTCCTCAGATGTTGCTGTTGTTTCCTCCTGTGTGGAGGTCACTGGAAGATTGGGCTGCATCGTCTTGGAGCTGGTTGGAACTTCCCGGCTGCTGTTGGCTCGAGTTGTTTCTTCATCAACTGAGACGGTTTCAGCTGGTGTAGGAGCCGGACTGCTGCTCGTAGATATAAGTTCAGCAGTCATAGCGGCCTTCCTCGCCTCTACCTTCTTCTTACCGGCTGTATATAGCGCATGTCTCTGCACGGCACTTTTAACGTGAGGCATCCTCTGCGTTATCCGATAAGGCTTCTTGATCTCGAAAGCGCGTCGAATCGGAATGAGTTTAGATTCATTTATCCATTTTGTTTAGCTCAATCTTTTATGATTACCCCCTCCCCCCGTTGATCGTAAAGGGGCCACCTTATTTTCTGATGGGCCAACAGCTTGCTTGATGCCCTCGTACATTCCTCTTATATTTCCTGTATAAATAGCTGTAGAATAACAACAGCAATTCAGTACCGCGAGCAGTCGGTCATCTTTCGGAGCCAAGATTTTAGGAAACACCACGTCAAACCCATTACAGGGTCATTAGGAAAGCCCATGTCAAACCCATGACAGGGCCATTAGGAAAGACCACGTCAAACCCATGGCAGGGCCATTAGGAAAGGCCACGTCAAACCCATGACAGGGCCATTAGGAAAGACCATGTCAAACCCATTACAGGGCCATTAGGAAACACCACGTCAAACCAATGACAGGGCTATTAGGAAAGACCACGTCAAACCCATGACAGGACCATTAGGAAAGACCACGTCAAACCCATGACAGGGCCATTAGGAAAGACCACGTCAAACCCATGACAGGGCCATTAGGAAAGACCACGTCAAACCCATGACAGGGCCATTAGGAAAGACCACGTCAAACCCATTACAGGGTCATGGTAATACTAATAATAATAGTTATTGCCAGTTTCATTTTGCAATTTTGTTTTTCTTGCGCTGTCTCGCTTTGAACTTAAGCGTAGGATATACACACACTTTTATAGAAGTGATGGGCTGAATTTTGCGTGTGGATTAACTTTCCCTATTAACAGTGTCCCTCGCCACTGAGGTTACAGTTTCATCCTTAGATGGAGAGGCAGAATTAAATTCCCCTACGTCCCAATAACTCTACCACTCGCCGTCCAACCCACCTCTATTTAGTCAAATAATTACCAACAACCATTAAAAAAAATGTTACATAATACTGTATTTCAGTTAATTATATGGGAAATAGTGTTTCGCTATACATCGTTTTCCAAGAACGTAACCCCAACGTTAACCGTGGCCTTCCAGTATTGTTTCTATGAGGACTTGTGGTGTGTAGCTGTCTGAACTAAAACCCAGTTCAAGCAGTCTATCTAAGGTGTACCATTTGTTTTAACAGTTCCAGACTGAGAATTGCTGAAGTTTCAATCCAAGCCCAGAGCATACCTCCTGGTGACAAGTGTATAAAGTTGGAGCTGGAAGGAGCAGAACCAGATAACTCTAATGTTAAGTTGTCATACTTACAGACCACCAGCAG
Organism: Cepaea nemoralis; assembly: GCA_014155875.1. NCBI lineage: Eukaryota > Metazoa > Mollusca > Gastropoda > Stylommatophora > Helicidae > Cepaea > Cepaea nemoralis. The sequence goes on from JACEFZ010022605.1 coordinate 862,505, forward strand.
TACTCCATCCTAAGATCACGCTGTGTCCTGTGATTCTAAATTACATGTTGTCCAATAAATAAATATTTACTATACTCCCCATTCTGAATTTAATGTCCATTTTACTTTAGTAAAGTAAACATATCTTGTTAGCATATAAACTGCCAGGATCTCTATGGTTGTGGGGCCACCAAACTCTGTCTCTTTAACCCAACAATAGGAAAGCTAAGTATTTTAGACTGGGATTTCCTGGTTATATTGTTTGTTTAGATGTGTCGTTTAATTTTCTGTATTTTATTCAATTTTAAGAAAATTCACTTATGTATATTCAAATACTTGATCACCTGCCAGCAGGCAAGTATGCTAGTCACTTCACTGCCATGGCGACCAACCACCACTACAAACACCTTATTCTATTGTAAGACAACAGCTGTAATAGAAAGCTGATCAAATACAAGTTTGCCAAGAGATATCTGTTACAACAGCCTTGCAGTCACACTTTAAGAGAAGAGTGATTTAAAAACCGTCATTACCACTTCAAAGAAGAAAGTCCTTTACTATTATCTCTACCCCAGTATGTGAACCAAATACATTTTTAGCCATCCATTGATCACAGAGCCACTCAACTTTGGCATAATCAACAGCGAATGAAAGAAGAACAACCATAATCAACAAACTATTTTTAATTTTGCAAATGTCAATAATTGTACTATTAGTCATAATGATACATAACAATAACAATTTCTGATTTATTACACAAGAGTAAATAACTTGGGATATTCCAACACCAGTTACACAAAGTTGACTAGCCAAGTTAACCCAGTGAATTCTGAAATACGATAAACTATGAAAACACTTAAACACACATGTTACACTTATTCATGAAACCCCTGGACAGCTCAGTCGGCATCACTGTTTCCCTGTCAGACTGTGGTTGTAACAGTTGCCAAAGTGTATGTAATAGACTAGTTTGGAAATATTATTTTGTGTGGGCTTCTAATCAGTTGTGATTCATTGTCATAATTATTTGTAAATGTACAGGTTGAAATTATGGGCACACCTACACAATTGTATACATATAGTATGTAGTATATACACTATACAGAAATGGCTTACACTGGCTGTTAAGGCAGGAAAGACCGGCCAAGAAAACACAGTTGGCCACCATCACCTTCATTGAGTTATCTACCAGAGATATTTTGGCACATCTTTGTGGCTGTTCCTGTCAAGATCACTGTGATAGCCTGTTCACTGTGATACCCCATCATTAGAGACTAACAAGTGTTGAGTAAAGAGGAACACAACAACCATAAACATCACATCCTGTGAAAGTCAAGTCAAGAGGAACACAACAACCATAAACATCACATCCTGTGAAAGTCAAGTCAAGAGGAACACAACAACCATAAACATCACATCCTGTGAAAGTCAAGTCAAGAGGAACACAACAACCATAAACATCACATCCGTGAAAGTCAAGTCAAGAGGAACACAACAACCATAAACATCACATCCGTGAAAGTCAAGTCAAGAGGAACACAACAACCATAAACATCACATCCATGAAAGTCAAGTCAAGAGGAACACAACAACCATAAACATCACATCTGTGAAAGTCAAGTCAAGAGGAACACAACAACCATAAACATCACATCCATGAAAGTCAAGTCAAGAGGAACACAACAACCATAAACATCACATCTGTGAAAGTCAAGTCAAGAGGAACACAACAACCATAAACATCACATCCATGAAAGTCAAGTCAAGGACCAGCTCTCTCACCATGAGCTGTACTGGGTATATAGTGCTGGCCCAATATTTTTTAGACCAATTGACATTCCATGGGAGATATGGTGGATTTGTTCAGGCACACAGTTATAATTTTGGAGTATTTCAGAGCTTAAATTGGAAATAAAGAGCCATCAAAATTAATATTTATAAAGTTTCCTTTCTGTAAGTGCTCTCCTGAGGTTCTTCACATGTCAGGCTTAAGGGACAGAAGCATCACAATCACAATTCAGAGTTCTCTCTTTGTGTTTTCTTGTGTTACATGAGAACATTAAAATAAGTGTACAAACACCACAGACATCACACTCCACAATGAGTTCTCTTATGAAATTTCAGACTGCAAACAAAACATTACAACAACCAAATTTTGCAAGGTGTTTCTCCCGCATGTATTCTCTAACACAGCATTGATAGCCGAGAATGCACAAGATCTTCAACTTTTGGACATTATAATAGCAGACAGTGTCAAAATGGACTTTCCTTGAAAAACCCAGAAACAGATACAATGTTTAATATCAGAGGAAAAGATGACACCACAATATGATACAACAATAGAAGGTAAAATGCTTAACCATGTTGATAAGTGTAAATACCTAGGGGCAATTATAACATCGGATTGAAGATATGTGACAGACATTAACCATGTTGATGACATAAGCCTGGGTCATTGACAATGAGGTTGAGTGACCGGGCATGAGAAAGAATGGGTGAGAGTGGGAGACAGTAAAGTGACTGACCTGGCTATGAGAAAACAGCCAGTCCTAAGAAATAAAATAGTGAGGGTAGAGAAAAACCCCTAGGGTGGATGGGGCGAGAGATAGGGTATGTTGTTGTGTGAAGTCAAGGGACTTAAGGGAGTTAAGTTTGAGATACCGAAGGAGTCGGTAGTCCACGGAGAACTGTGTTGTGTGATTCTCCGAGCGGTAAAGGCAGTTCTAAAACCCAGAGTGGGTTACATAGAGAGCAGAGGCTCCGACCCAGTGGGTGGGTTGTATTGTGGGAGATCCAGCCGTGCATAGTAGTTGGACTAAATGTCTTGTGAATTTGAGATTCAGCAGGCCGTGAGAAGCCAGTGATGTGTGCTGGTTAAATTGTGGGGAGGATATTTATATTCTATGGATTACATTATTTCTGGATGTATAAACATGTTCCGTCTGTCCGTCTTATTTCTGGAATAAATGATTATGTGCGCCAACTCAATCTTGTTTCATGACTGGTGAAGGTGCACTTCGGGGGTGAGTTGGATTAAGAGACAGTTAGATAGCTCAATTGACACACCATGAACATCGTTACCTAGACAACGACCATCACACAACAATATCACGCAAAGATCAGTTGATAAGTGTAAATACCTAGGGACAATTATAACATCAGATTGAAGATATGTGACAGACATTAACCATGTTGATAAGTTTAAATACCTAGGGACAATTATAAAATCAGATTGAAGATATGTAACAGACATTAACCATGTTGATAAGTTTAAATACCTAGGGACAATTATAACATCAGATTGAAGATATGTGACAGACATTAACCATGTTGATAAGTTTAAATACCTAGGGACAATTATAACATCAGATTGAAGATATGTGACAGACATTAACCATGTTGATAAGTTTAAATACCTAGGGACAATTATAACATCAGATTGAAGATATGTGACAGACATTAACCATGTTGATAAGTTTAAATACCTAGGGACAATTATAACATCAGATTGAAGATATGTAACAGACATTAACCATGTTGATAAGTTTAAATACCTAGGGACAATTATAACATCAGATTGAAGATATGTAACAGACATTAACCATGTTGATAAGTTTAAATACCTAGGGGCAATTATAACATCAGATTGAAGATATGTGACAGACATTAACCATGTTGATAAGTTTAAATACCTAGGGACAATTATAACATCAGATTGAAGATATGTGACAGACATTAACCATGTTGATAAGTTTAAATACCTAGGGACAATTATAACATCAGATTGAAGATATGTGACAGACATTAACCATGTTGATAAGTTTAAATACCTAGGGACAATTATAACATCAGATTGAAGATATGTGACAGACATTAACCATGTTGATAAGTTTAAATACCTAGGGACAATTATAACATCAGATTGAAGATATGTAACAGACATTAACCATGTTGATAAGTTTAAATACCTAGGGACAATTATAACATCAGATTGAAGATATGTAACAGAGATTAAGAGTAGAATAGGACAAGTAACAGTTGCATTTCAGACAGTGAAAAGTATCTTATGCACTAAGTCACTAGCATTGAATGTCAGAAAGAGAGTGCTAAAATATGATATAGAACCTGTCTCACAGTAAATTATGGACCAGGAGTGAACAAATTTAGAACATGGAAGCAATCAAGAAATGGCTCTCACAACAAATGCTGTGAATACCTTGGATAGCCAGAGAAACAAACAATGATTGCCTGGAAGAAGCTATTGATACTAGAACATGGAAGCAATCAAGAAATGGCTCTCACAACAAATGCTGTGAATACCTTGGATAGCCAGAGAAACAAACAATGATTGCCTGGAAGAAGCTGTTGATACTAGAACATGACTCACAACTATAAGAAATAGACAAACAGCATTCATTGGTATTGTGAAGTGACATCAATGACTAAGCCAGCTGGCAGGGCACATGATGATGATGTATTTCCCTTATGGTTCATCAGATTTTCACCAGATTTGTCTCCTGTATGATTTCTCTTATGTGTCTTCAGACTGCTAGTTTGAGTAAAGGTAGCACCACAAATATCACATTTGTAAGGTGTCTCTCCTGTATGTGTTCTCTTATGAATCTTCAGGTAGCCAGCTTGAGCAAAAGAAGCACCACAAACATCACACTTGTAAGGTTTCTCTCCTGTATGAGTTCTATTGTGTGTCTTCAGACTGCTAGCTTGAGTAAAGGAAGCACCACAAATATCACATTTGTAAGGTTTCTCTCCTGTATGTGTTCTCTTATGAATCTTCATGTAGCCAGCTTGAGTAAAAGAAGCACCACAAACATCACACTTGTAAGGTTTCTCTCCTGTATGTGTTCTCTTATGGTCCTTCAGATTGCCAACTTGATTAAAGGAAGCATCACAAATATCACAACTGTAAGGTTTTTCTCCTGTATGTATTCTCTTATGGGTCTTCAGACTGCCAGCTAGAGTAAAAGAAGCATCACAATCATCACACCTGTAAGGTTTCTCTTCTGTATGTGTTCTCTTATGTTTCTTCAGATTAGATTCTCAACTATAGAAAAGGAAGCACCACAAACATCACACTTGTAAGGTTTCTCTCCTGTATGTGTTCTCTTATGTTTCTTCAGGTGGCCAGCTTCAGGTGTCCAGCTTCAGTAAAGGAAGCACCACAAATACACATGTAAGGTTTCTCTCCTGTATGTGTTCTCTTATGTGCCTTCAGATGGCTGGCTCGAGTAAAAGAAACACCACAAATACACTTGTACGGTTTCTCTTTTGAATGTATTATCTTGTGATTCAAGTTCTTTTGGCACTCTAGATGACCATCTTGAATCAAAAGATTATCCCATTCATTACATTTGTTTGGCATCCCTTCGGTATGTGTTCTTTCATATGTGTCTACACAAACATTTGGACTAGTAACACCAGACATGTCTCCTGTATGAGTTTGGCGTGAGCTGTAATTAACACAATTAAAATTGTCATCAAGAGATTTTGCAAAGTTCTGTGTATATGTTTCTTGTGTTTCCTTATTTTGCTGCTGACAATTCTCAATAGCCAGAGATAGTTCATTGTTTGTATCAATCACAGAAGACACATTTTCTGACATTTGACAAAAATGTTCACGTGTTACTGATGCCTTACAATTGTTCGGATTCATTAGTGATTCTGGGTTGTTGTGCCCTGTCACTTCTTGAATGATGCTACCCCCAGTTATGTCTAACATTTGACTGAAGCTGTGACTTGTGTCCTCACACAGAACATCCAATAGTTCTTGTTCCACAACGTTCATGTTTGCGCTGTCATATGTCCACTTTAGTGAATGCTCTTGTATGGAGAGGTAAGGATTCATTGTAGACCAAGAGTGTATTTCTGAAATACACCAAAGTAAATAATTAATAGCCTCATGAATATACCAGGTATTGAACAGACGTGAATGTACAATCGAACAGGCAAACATTGCAGCTAAAGACAACCACTTTTAAAGACAACCACTTTTAAAGACAACCACTTTTAAAGACAACCAATTTTAAAGACAACCACTTTGGTTCGACCCAGCTAAACAGCACATGCCACTTTCAAATCTGTTGATGGTGAATCTGAATGATTCAGTACCATTGTGTTCTTCTAAATGTTGTGGAAGTGACTTTTAATGCAGAAAAAAAACTGAAGCCAATTTAAAAGAGATACGTATGAATATAGGACCTTTTCTAGCAGCAAGTATGTTTCTGTTGATGACATTATATACCAAACACTGGGACACAGAGCAGTAGTTGATTGTTCAGAAATTCATGAAATAATCAAATCGTTACGTTGTCCACTATGTAAAAATACTAGTCTTATTTTTAAATAGCAAGAAAGCCAAAGGATTAGCTGAGCATGCAAAGGTTTAGTGCTCTAAATGTGAAGAAGTAGTTTGTGGAAGATATCTAGCTGCAAGAAGTAATGATGGTGATAGATCTTTAGCCACCAACAGCCAGTCTGTATATGCTGCATTAGTTTGTGGAATGGGTGCAACATTCAATAATTTTTGTGAAAATATTAATCTGCAAGGTCTACATCACAAAAACATTTTACAACAAAGCAAATAAACTATATTCAAAGTTAGAAGATCTGGAGAACACCGTTTTCTCTCAAACCATAAGGTATGTTCGACAGGTTCATGCACGGCAGTCAGGCACCACTCTACACGACAATGATGTGCTAGGTCAGGTGTGACCAACCTTTTCAGCAGGCGGGCCAAATTTCAGAAATAATATTTCCTGCCGGGCCACGCACCTAATTTTTTTTGTTTAATTAATGTAAACAAGCAAACGTGCTACAGCTTCGACACATCGTTGTTTCCCATTCTGCGGGCCGCAACATGACTACCGGCGGGCCGCATGCGGCCCACGGGCCTCGTGTTGGCCACCCCTGTGCTAGATAGTGTCAGCTTTGATGGCACTTGGCTGATCAGAGGCCACACATCCCACATTGGAGTTGGCTGTGCAGTGGGTGATCTTACAGGACTTTGCATAGATAGTCACGTGTGTGAAGCCACTGGTAAGACAAACCAGATGAATTTGAAGCAAGGAAGGCATAACATCTACCAAACTGTGATAACAATTTCACAGGATCTGCTGGAATAACGGAGCTGGAGGCTGCAAGTGTGTTGTGACAACGGTCTTTGGCCATCATTAGCTTCACTATATATCAATACTTTCTCATGACAAGATGTTATTCACATGGCTCAAACGTGACAAGTTTAGCTAATTTATGACAGGCTGTCTGATACTAAACTACTTAGTAGATGTGTGTCAGGAGAAACTCAGAATTCAAATGAGTGTTTGACAACTTTGTCTCAAGCAAGCGTGTTCAGTTTGCAGTTGTAACTGCCGCTGCCCAAGACACTGCCCAGCTGTTTGCATTTTCTACAGGCCTGCATATGAAAAGACTAGGAGCATCTAGGATGCAGAAGCGAGTTATAAATAGCTTGAAGGTCAAGCAAACTAAGAGACACGACAGTGTGTGAGTGGCCAAACTGAAGAGACAAGGGGAGCTACATGCCCTGGAGGAAGGCCCTGCATATGCAGCAAAATTTCTCTAATGTATTAGAAACTGTTTTTTTCTGTGTAAAATAAGTTCTTTTAGCATTAAGATAACTTTATTAGTATAAAAACATGAAAATAATTCGTTTTTTCCCCATTTTCTCATTTTGCCAGATTTTGTTTACTTAGGTACATTTTTATCAAAAACTATGTCAGATTATTATGGAATTAGGTCAACTTATTAATTCTATTAATTACATCATGTACAGAGAATTTTTTAGAACTTAAAATTTAAGTGTTGTGCAGCAGCAAAAAAAAACCCACAAAAATTGTTACGGAAAATGTTGGCATTGGTTTTTAAAAAAAAAAAAAACATGAAGAAGAAAAAAAAATGCCAACTGATAATAAAAACTTCTGTCAGAATATAAAGGGTCTATGTATGTACATGTTTTTATTTTTGTTTTTGTTCACATATGCTTTACAGGACATCGCTGTCAACATCAGCATCTTTCAGCTGATTTTTTATTTCTTGGCAAGATTTGCCAAGGCTCAGTAGTTTGCCATTGCTTTCTGAGCGGCCGACTCACATACCCCATAAGTCACCAAAGCAGCAAGAACCGCTACCGATTCTCATGCAAGTTATGTTCCTCACATGGATATATGGGATTACGGAGAAAGTTGCTAACCCATAGGCCAGGGAGACCGGCATGTATGTACATATATACCAAACATTAAGCCACATAATTTAAAAAAAAATAACTATTTCAGATCATACTTAAGAAATCCAATGTGGCCACTGTTTATCTTGGTTTCCATAGCAACCGTTAAATGCAAAGTCAATTTGACAGTATTTTATCGATCAGCAGTCTTCAGTATCAAACCCTATACCATATAAGAACATAGAAATTAAATATAGAATTAAATTTGTTCTGCCTCACATCGCCTTAAGTTCTTCTTCTGCGTCCATGAAGAGTTTTTTTTTCAGACATGATTATGTTGTGCCTGTTTACAGCAGAGCTGCGTCCTTGCGCCGTTAGGCCAACACATCCATCTTCTGCGGGCATTTGTTGACGGGGTTAACCTTCCCGGGCGTAAGACGTTGACTCTCACTGTTGTGTTATTCCCCCATCTCAGCTGGCTCAAGGGAAGGCAGGGGCAGACCATGGGCATTCCACGCCATTCAAGGAGGCTTCCAACACATAGCAATCTGGTACTGGGCTCACTCAAGGAATCGTCACATCCTGCGCATGGCTGCTTACCCTCACTTCCGTATATTGGGCCCTCCGTTCACCATAGGCTGTTCCTCCGGAAACGAGAAGAATGCAGTCTGCAGATAACATCCACACAGTGAGCTTTCGATTCAGACTTTCCACGTAATGGATTTGCTATCCAAGCAATATTCCATTTCGTGCCACTGGGACGCCTTTTCCATCTTTGAAGACGCCCACACAATGAGCTTTTGATTTGGACTTTCCACGTAATGGATTTGCTTGCCAAGCAATATTCAATTTCATGCCTCTGGGACGCTTTTGTTACCGACATACCTGTGGTATGAAGAGTGGCAGTCTAAGAACTTCTTCATACACCTTTAGATGTCAACCTGAATGTAGTTAAGTAAGCTGCAGTCAACTTGAGCTTGTTGATATCCCCATAGAGCTTGTCCTTATCTAGGCAAACCTTCTGGCCTAGAGAGACGACAGTGGAAGATAAACTCTATGGACCACTGTGTGAACTGAAAAAAAAAAACAGTTCAATTCATGCAAGAGACGACATTGCAGATATAGACATATTTCAAGCGAACGAAAGAAGAAGAAGAAGAGCTTGTCCTCAAATGAAGCAGGTGTGGGCCAAAATATCTTTCTCTGTTCTGCATATATTGGGCACTCCTGCAGCAAATGTTTAGCTGTCATTCTATCAGTTCCACAATTACATTCATCAGTATCTCCTATCTATAGTTTATTGAACAAGTGGTATTTCAGCCTGTTATGTCCTGTGGGGAGTCTGAAGATTGCTACTTGTTCTCTTCGGTCGAGTTTGTAATATGCATCATCCTTCTGGTGGCCTGGATGCTCCGATTCCCATTTGGTTCTATAAGTGCTTTTTATAAATCTCTTTGCCTCATTATAGGTAATGTCTATGTTAGGCTGAGGTAGTCGTCCGCCCTCTTTTGCCAGTCTGTCAGCCTCTTCATTTCCAGGTATACTGCAATGTGATGGGATCCACTGTATTACAACTTTTTTGGATTTCTGACATAGTCAATAGAGTGCTGCTCTTAGGTCTGCTAGTTCTGTGCTGTCTTTGCTCCTCAGTATTGAGACAGCTGACTTTGCATCTGTGAAGATAGCTATTTGCTTCTCTTTATTTTCCTCCATCAAGAGCATTTCTGCTGTAGTTTTCAAAGCTTCTACCTCTGCTTTGAAGCTACTTGAAAATTTTCCAGTTGCCACTGACTGTCTTTTTCACTCCACTTTTTAAATTTAGGAGAATTCCCCCTGCATTTTCTATTAAATTTTTGGCTGATCCGTCTGTATATGCATGGGTCCAATTGCTGCTTGGGTAATGTTCTTTTATGTAGTTTAGGGTTATTTTTCTTCTTTCGGTTTCATTCTGAGTGTTCTTTTTCTCAATACCAGGAATGTTTTCTATCATCTCAGGCAGTTGCTGCTGTCTCCAGGCTGGGAACCTGTGTGCAGTTAAATGGGTTTGACTGTTGATATGTTAAGTATAGGATCTGTCCTAATCTTTCGTTTTGCAGTTTCTACAAAGTTTCTATGCTTCAGTCTTCCCCTTCCAAAACCATTAAACCTGTTATACATAGGGTGGTCTGTCAATCTTCTAAATTTTTCTGCTTGTTGCTGGGCTCTGCTATCTCTTCTATCCTGCATTGGTTGTAAACAAGTGATCTTTTCGAGTTCATTAATAGGCGTTGTCTTCAGGCTTCCAGTTATGATTCGCATTTCTTGATTTTGGACTCTACTTATTTTGTTAAAGTTTGACTTAGCTGCTGTTGCCCAAGCTGCGATGCCATATTCCAGTACTGGCTTCACCCATCCAGTATATAACTTCTTGAGAACTTTCCCATCTGCTCCCCACGTTGTACTAGCAAGCTTTTTCATGATTGCCATTCTTTGCCTTGCTCTTGTTCGATTTTTCTCAACCTGTGTCTTCCATGTCAGGCGACGATCAAAGGTGACTCCTAGATAGTTTGGATTTTCTTCATGGCGCAATATTTTTCCATTCAATACCAGCTTAGGTAGCTGACTGATTTATTGATTGATATAGGAATCTACATCACAGCATTTGGGGCATTCCCATAGGTGCTCCGTCCCCATCTTCAGCAGCCAGTGAAGAGTTCCAACACCAATAGTACCATCTAATTATATGTCTGTCTCGCCTTTCCTCTGAGCTAGAACATTATATAAAACAATAAGAAAGAGGCAAACAGCTTTTTTATTTGGGGGGAAAGGGGGGGGGGGGGGGAGTCTCATGTGATGAGAAGAAAGGCATTGGAGAACATTGTGACAACTAGAAAGATCAAGGGGAAGAGAGGCAGGCCAAGAGAAATGATGCAATAGATTGAGATGGTGGCATGGAGGATTATCAACAGCGGAATTGATCCAGATAACCAAAGACCAAGTTCTGTGGAGAGTCATGAATGTCTACGCCAGCTGGCCTGGCACTTGATGTTGATGTTGAGCTAAGAACCGATATCAGTGTTGTTATGAAGAAGAGGGCGCAGAGTTGGGGTGAGCGCCCAACCTTGCATAAATACCTCATGGCTCGTGCATATGTTGCATAATTGTGTGTACTGTAGAAAGCAAACAGAAGCCAAATCCAGACAAGAGCATCACAATAAATACCAGCACACTAAAGCCAAATTTCAATTTCAAAGGGTTAAGCTGCAGGCTAGATGGTAGGAGAAAACAGTCACTGAACTTTGAAAGAGACACAAGGAAGATGTGGAAACTAATAAAACAATTTAACAATGAGTGCACAGGAAGAGACATCTGACTTCTGTAGTTTTGAGGGAGAATCGACTCTCACTGTTGTGGTGTCACCTATATACCAGCTGGTCAAGTTAGAACAGCCGAAGGCATTCTGGTCAGCCATCAAAAGAAGGCAGGGGCCGACTTGGGCATTCCCCGCACACGGCTGCTTACTTGTATAAGCTTCTACATAGGTTTGTTAGATGTGTCATCATCAAGTGCCGTGCCGGCTGGCGAAGGCGTTCATGGCTCTCCATAGATCTCGGTCTTTGGTTTTCTGGATCAACTCTGGTGCTGATATTCCTCCATGCCACTGTCTCAATCCATCCAGCATCACTTCTCTTGGTCTACCTCTGCCTCTCTTCCCCTCGATCTTTCCAGTTGTTACGATGTTCTCCAATGCCTCTCTTCTCATCACGTGACCGAAGAAAGATGTTTGTCTCTGTCTTATTGTTGTATATAATGTTCTAGTTTCATTAGCCTGTTTCAGGCAGTCGTCGTTAGTTACTCTGGCAGTCCAAGGAATTCGCAACATTCATCTCAGGAACCACATCTCTGTTGCTTCTAATTTCTTCTTAATTTGTTCATTTACGTTCCAAGATTCACTGCCATACAGCAAAACTGGTTCTACATAGCATTTCAGCACTCTCTTTCTTACATTCAGTGATAGTGACTTATTGCATAAGATACTCTTCATTTTCTGAAAAGCGGCTTTTGCCTTGTTAGATGTGTACTCACTCCATATTGTTTAAGGATTTCCCACAGCTTGTTTCTACCTACTCTATCAAATGCTCAGTATTATAGGCAATTCGACTGCGAATAAATGAAGTGTCTATTCACAATCAAATTGCGAATAAACTCTCCCTTCTGGCGGCTGCATTATGATTCACAGTGTACCTGTGCGAACTGTTGGTTCGTTGAGACTCGTGTCTGTTCTACTTTTCACATGTGGCAGTGAGGAGCATTTTGTGTTATATTCACTGGCACCAGATCTGAGCATAGTGGAGATGACCCGTTGCTGTGAAATTGGATCTGCGGCTAACTAAGTTTCATTGTTCCTATTGTTTTTTAAAGGCTGATCTATCTTATAGTCCATTAACTCATTAACATTGCCGGATCTGTATCCATGCCTGTATCCAAATGTCTGTTTTGGGTCAGTCCATTTATACTTCTTAGTTTTTATACGAGCAACATGAATATGAAGATCCCCTGTCGGCTTGCTAGGTCAGTAGCATGCTTAGGACAAAAATCTGACCAAAGGGTTCCATATCCCTGTTAGCCCACGGCCTAGCGGTCATGTTTTCCCAGTCTACACCACGTGGAGGTGGGGTTGACTTGTGTAGTCTGCGGGTCATCGGCGGGCTACTACTAGTTTTAACTTTTCACCCCTCCTGGGAGAGGCTAGTCCATCCTAACCCTGCTGGCTGCAGGTCCAGGTGCGGTACACACCTTGTAGAAATAGTAATAGTAATACTATATATTAGTATAGTAATTAAAATCAGAGGGTGCCAAAAAATATTTTCCTGGACTATCTTACTTAATCTTCTTCTAATCTATCAAAAGCACCGTGAATCTTGTTGAACATTTATATATGACATGTGAAATGGGACAGAGTTCAAAAATGCACGCTGCAGAAAGAATATTTCGATTATATACAAACTAAACTATAAACTCCCTTACCGTCTGCCGATAGAAAATGTAGATTTTGTTCGAGAAATAAATTCACGACCGATCATACAATTCATACCATGCAGCATGGAAGGATAACCCCTTGAACACCCGTTACCGTTGTCGTTCGCGATTATCGCGAGATAGTTTCGCATTTATCCAATTTGATTATTGACATGTGGGTGTCCTGACCATAATAGTTGAAATCAGATTGATTACATTCTCATCAACAGAAGATTTCGAAACGCCTAAAAAGTCGCAAAACCTGTAGCCTGTATGAAGCGCAGACTGTTACAGCGACCTAGATTATACATAAACAATTTGTATATATTATAACATTAAAGAAGGTAATCAATACAAGAAACACATAATTTGATCTACGCGCACTTTAGCACACTGTGTATATACTGAGAACAGTAATTGAACGTTCTATAAAAGTAAACAAAGATCTATATCTTTGTTTTATTGACTACACAAAGGATTTCGATAAAGTGAGATATGTCGACATGATAAGGATGCTTGAAGATCTACAAATTGATGGAAAAGACCTTAGACCTGTAAATAAATAAACATATATTGGAAACAACAAGCTGCCGTCAGAATTGATAACGATGTAGGTCAATATCAGCCTATTAAAAGAGGTGTGAGACAGGGATGTGTAATGTCTAATAGTGTCGGAAGGGTAGGGGGTTCTAGATCTTGTCGGGGGGGGGGGGGGGGGGGGGGGGGGTCCCCCAAACGTCAAGGTCCATGTTAGCGCCGTAGCGCCCCAGCACTTGTTTGATTAGTGGGGACCTCGGACCTCCCCCCCCCCCCACCCCCTCCTCAAGGGTCCGAGGCGTATAAGGATGGTAGGGGCACCGCAGGATGGGGGAGAAGTGGGGGGGGGGTATCACGAACCCGCCCCAGGGCCCCAGAGAGACTCAAGCTGGTAGACGAATTAGAGCAATACCCCCATTGGGTATACCAAGATGCGTATTGGAAATAATTTCACTACTCTCTTCAACATCAAAATCCTTCATACAACAAAAATATAAACCAATATTTCTCGAAATCATTTGAACCGCCACTCACCGCCATGGATTACCATTCAAACCATTCATACTATTCACATCCAAACAAAATAACCCATATCGATAATCAGCCGAACACCTGATTTAACTGTCCATACTAGTTACTATAAATACTTGACAAAAGTCATCCCCGGCTTCCATTCCAATCAGCGTTCTCTCCTGTCAATAGCTCTGACGATGCCGCACCTCGCACCACATCGTCAGAACACCGCCAGGACATCGTCAGAACACCGCCAGGACACCGCCAGAACACCGCCAGGACACCGCCAGGACACCCACCGATCCGAAATGAAACCGCCAATTTGTTAGAGATAGTATCAACCAAAATCCAATAAATAAATATATTTATTTGAAATATGTCTATAACTGCAATGTTATCTTTTGTATGAATTTAATTATTGTCTTCTTTAGTTCACACAGCGGTCCATAGAGTTTATCTTTCACTGTCGTCTCTCTAGGCCAGAAGGTTTGCCTAGATATGTTACATTTTGGGCAGTCTTGGAGTATGTGCTCTGCTGTCTGCGACGCCAATCCACATGGCTGTTTCACCAATCTTGAATATTGTATACATGTGGTTGCATAATCTATTGTGTCCTGTTCCGAGAACAAGTTAATGACTTGTTCTGGTCTGTACATAAAGTGGTAGTCATCTTGAGCAGTTATTGGTGGCTTTCTGACTGATTTGATCATTCTTTTCTTTTGGTGGTATGTAACGGGCACATCAGGCTGTTCTTCGTTGGCACCTTCCTTGGCCAGTTGATCAGTTCTCTCGTTTCCGGGTACTCCACAGTGGGATGGTATCCATTGTATGGTGACCTTATGCTGATTGCTAAGTTCAGAAAGTAGTGCCCTTAGTATTGGCAATTTCCCAGACAGGAGCGCCTCGAGTACTGATTTTGCATCTGTCAATAGCACCACAGATTGTGTACCATTGCTGGTAACTAGTAATTTCTCTGTTGCTATCTTGATTGCCTCAATTTTAGCATCATAGTTATGGCAATACTTTCCTGTCGGTACTCTAGCTGTGTCCCTAGTATTATTTGGGTATTCTATGTACACTCCCGCTCTTCCATTTCAAACAGCATTTTGTGCTGACCCATATGTGCAGACTCGGATCCAGAGGTCCTGGGGGTATTCTTCATCAAGGAAGCTGAGAGTGGCTGTTCTGTGCTGCACACTGTTCTGTTCTTCCTGGTCAAATACTCCTCTCACTTTTGTCTGGATTTGTAATGATAGTCTATGTTCATCTTTCCATGGAGTTCGCTCTGGAATAGTTGTTAGGGGGATACCAACTGTGGGCAAATCGGTGGTTTCTCTGCAGAGTCGTTTGGTCTGGTGGATAAAACTACTTCTTTTCAACCGCCCCATAGCTAGGTTTTCAAATCTGTTCTTCATAGGGTGGCCTGGCAAGCTGAGGAACTTTTCTGCTTATATTAGCGTTTTCGTATCTCTGCGCCATGGGAGCAGGTGGTGGATTGGACTTGGGAGCAGCTGACAGACAGTTGTTGGTTATGGTTTCAAGTCAGTGACGGTGGGCAGAGGATCTCTCAGTAGAGACAATGGCTACGGTCATCCGATCAGTATGGTCACTGCCAGGAAGGAAGAATGGTAGACTTCCCTCCTTATTGATTCTCGGGCAGAGGAGGCCTGTCAGCCTTGGTTGGTATCTCTTCTAAGAGAGGGAACTCTAAATCTCAAACCTCCGCTGCCTTGCGGGTATACCCATATGGGAAAGGCTTCGGGGGTAAACCCTGAGGACAAATCCGGAGATGGAGTCCCTAAGGCAGTTCCATGTTGTAAACAACATAGTTCTGGCAACTCTTGCGATGGCACCGATGCCAAGTTGCATTGGCTACTGCCTTTCCCTTGGTCAACATCGGCGACGTGGAGAGGGGGAACCTGCTACTGGGCAATAGCTGGTTCTCCGATTTCCATTGCCCAGGCTTGTGCCCTGAAGAGGTCACTTCAGCACCGCGTAAAGCGGTGACACAACACGGGAAGTAGCATTTGCCGGTTATAAGTCTTAATGCTCGATTGGCGTAGAGCAAGGCGCCAGGGGCTACTTCCGACGGTGGGAGAGATCATCGTATCTCACTAGACAGCTACCGCCCGCCTAAGCTGGGCAGCCCCCAGTCAATAAGGTGTTGTCTCGCCACGGTCCATCTGCTCCTGAGGGTGTGTGGAGCTTAGGGGAAAATCCTGACACATGGACCGCAATCTATACACCTAGCAACAAGAAAAAAAAAAAACCGGCCCTAAAGCTGGGAACATGGAACGTAAGAGCCATGACTCCTGGCATCTCAGACGATGTACACGAGATTGTGGATGCCTGCAAAACTGCAGTGATAAACAACGAACTACTAAGACTGGGGATAGACATTGTCGCCCTGCAAGAGACCAGACTCCAAGAATCTGGAAGCATCAAGGAGAGGGACCTCACTTTCTACTGGCATGGCAAGCGGTGCGGAGAGACCAGGGAGCATGGAGTTGGCTTCGCTATCAGAAACAAGCTGCTTAATTCCATCATACCACCAAGTGAAGGCACTGAAAGAATACTGAAGCTCCAACTCCAACTTATAAGCGTTTACGCCCCTACACTAACTGCAGCATCAGAATCTAAAGACAAGTTCTATGACGACCTTAGCAAAGAAGTCAGTGAAACACTAGAGAAACGACATCTTTTTATCCTGGGGGATTTCAATGCCAGGGTTGGCTCCGACCACAAATCGTGGCCTTTATGTCTAGGACAGATTGGTGTTGGGAAGATCAATGACAATGGACAACGTCTCTTGGAATTCTGCAGCCACCATAATCTGTGCGTGACCAACACCTTCTTTGACACGAAACCTCAACACACGGTGTCATGGAAGCACCCCAGATCAAAGAACTGGCACCAACTCGACCTGGTGCTCACTAAACGCAGCAATCTCCACAATGTACGGTCGACTCGTAGCTATCATAGTGCTGACTGCGACACCGACCATTCACTCGTCTCCAGCAAGGTGAAGATAAAGCCCAAGAGAATCTACAGAAGCAGAACAGAAGGAAGACAACGCATTGACACCAGCGGCACCCAAAATAAAGAGAAGGTCAACAAATTCATGCAGACTTTAGCGGATACTCTGCCTGGCCCCACAAACGGAAATTCCACCGAGAGATGGAGTCATTTTCGCGACACCATCTACAAAACAGCACTATCAACATTTGACAAGAAGCAAACTAAGTCAACCGACTGGTTTGAAGCACACTCTGAAGAGATGCTCCCAATCCTGGAGATAAAGAGACATGCATTCTCAATGTATAAAACATCACCTTCAGAGAAAACATTGCAGACATTGCGAACGGCCAGAAATAGAGTACAACAGATGGCAAGAAGATGTGCGAACAGGTCCTGGCTACAACTCTCTGCTCAAATTCAAACTTGTGCAGACACTGGAAATATAAGAGGAATGTACGAGGGCATCAAGCAAGCTGTCGGTCCATCAAAAAATAAGATGGCCCCTTTACGATCAACTGAGGGGGTAATCATAAAAGATCGAGCGAAACAAATGGATCGCTGGGTAGAACACTACTCAGAGCTATACTAAGTGGATAACACTGTCAGTGAAGAAGCTCTGGGAGCCATCGATCAACAGTCCGCCATTCGCACCCTGGATAACGAACCTTGCCTCACAGAAATCAGCGAAGCACTAGACTCTCTCAAATCCGGCAAGGCACCTGGAAAAGATAGTATTCCACCTGAAATTTTAAAATGCAGCAAAGAAACAATCATCCCAGAACTGTATGCAATATTTCAGCTCTGCTGGAAAGAAAAATCAGTAACACAAGATATGAAAGACGCAAGCATCGTTACCCTTTATAAAAACAAAGGCGACAGAAGTGACTGCAACAACTATCGCGGCATTTCCCTACTCAGCATTACAGGCAAGATTTTTGCCAGAGTAATCCTTAAAAGATTACACATTCTTGCTGAAAGAATCTACCCCGAATCGCAGTGCGGAATTAGACCCAACAGGTCCACTATCGATATGATTTTCTCACTCCGGCAGCTCCAAGAGAAGTGCAGAGAACAGAGGAAGCCATTATATATTGCCTTCATCAACCTCACAAAGGCATTTGACCTCGTGAGCAGAAGTGGCCTTTTTAAAGTCCTTGAAAAGGTTGGATGTCCACCCACCCTTCTTAATCTCGTGAAATCATTCCACGACAACATGCAGGGGACCATTTTTTTTGACGGCTCAACATCCAGTCATTCAGCATCAGCAGCGGAGTAAAGCAGGGCTGCATGCTTGCTCCTACACTCTTTGGTATCTTCTTCGCCGTTATCTTAAGGCAGGCATTTGGGACTGCCACTGAAGGCACATTCCTCCACACAAGATCTGATGGCAAACTTTTTAACCCATCAAGACTCAAGGCAAAGACTAAAATAATATCAAGATGCTTAAGAGAACTACTTTTTGCAGATGATGCAGAATTGACAACTCATACTGCAGAAGATCTCCAAAGGCTCATAGATCATTTTGCAGCCTCCTGCAAAGACTTTGGGCTCACCATTAGCCTAAATAAAACATAGGTGATGGAACAAGATGCTGGTGCGCCTCCGTCAATCAAAACTTCTAATTACGAATTGAAGGTCGTCCACGAGTTTGTGTATTTGGGGTCGACAATATCACATCATCTTTCATTAGAGGCAGAAATCGACAGACGCATTGGAAAGACAGCCACAACATTTTCCAGGCTAGCTAAAAGAGTTTGGGAGAATAATAGACTAACAGAGCGTACAAAAGCTCAAGTATATAAAGCTTGTGTTGTTAGCACACTACTCTATGTGTCTGAATCCTGGACCCTGTACTCAAGACAGGAAAGGAAGTTGAATTCCTTTCACATGAGATGTTCTGAGACGTATCCTGGGTATAACATGGAAAGACCACATAACAAACGTGTTCCCAAAGATCTCCTATACGGAGAACTAGCCACAGGAAAGAGGCCAACCGGAAGACCCCAAATGCGATATAGGGATGTGTGTAAACAAGATATGAAAACCCTTGGAATAGATCCAGACACGTGGGAAAGAGTTGCAACAGACAGATGCTCCTGGAGAAGAGATGTACGAAACGGAATGGTGCTTTTTGAGCGCAATCTGATCCAACAAACTGAGGATAGGCGGCACAGGCTTAAAACGCAGTCACTTACTGCGGGACTTGCCTCGTCTTACAGATGCGGAAACTGTGACAGGGATTGTCACTCTCGCATTGGACTATACAGTCACCAGCGATGCTGCCAGGTACCTCCCAAGCGGCACAACTTTATAGTTCTTCAGGACTGAAAGAGGCCTATTACTACTACTATAACTGCGCTCTCTCAGTGCTTGTGTCCTCCCCATCTTCTCCATTTCCACTATAGGAGTTGATCTCATCAATCCTGTGGTGACTCTAAGCGCTTGATTTTGCATCTTGTCCAGGTCTTGTAGTGTGGTTTTTTATTAAGAACACCACGCAGTTGACCCAAATTCCAGCTGTGGTCATATGTTCTGTTGATAAACTTTGCTAAGTATTTTCCCATTGGCTCCCCATGTGGTTCTACTTAGCTTTCTCAGGATGGCTATTTTTCTTCTGGCTTTGGCTACTGCTTTGTTGATGTGCTTTCTCCATGTCAGCCTGCTGTCAAATGTTACTCCAAGGTATGTTGGTTCTTTATCTTCTCTTATGGGTGTTCCATTTATCTGGATGATCCCTGCCTTTTGTTTTAAAGATAGGGTAAATGGAGTGGTGCTGCATTTGTCAGTGTTTATGCTGACACACCATCTATTTGCCCATGCAACAAATGTATCTACAGATCTTTGTAGCAATCTGGTGTTCATGTGCATGTTCATTTGTGCTCCATAGAACCAGGTCATCAGCTTACAGTGCCGCTTTAATTCCATGCGGTAGATTAGCAACGAGATCATTGATTGTCAGAAGTCGGGGTGCCCCACCGGCTTGATGAACGTATTATTCACTGGCGAGCAACCCCAAATAGTCAGAAACTGACTAGGGACAAAATCTATATGGCTGAACTATAGATTAGGCCCATGAATATCCAACGTACAGCTCTAAGTGGCTCGTTACAAAATTGAAATGAACTGTGCTGAATATTCGCCAAGGACTAGGAAAGAGAAGGTTAGCTATGATAGGTTTTTAAGTCTGAATTAAAGTTTAAAGACAACTATCCTAGTACAGGTTTTTCTCCCTGACTGCTCCTTTCCTTGGTGTGTAAGTGAACCCCCACCAATGTACACAACAACACGTATGCACAATTGGAAAAATTATAATGACAGAACTATGAGTTACAATACTACAACATTTATTTGCAATTCATAACAATAGACATAGGATGATTGTCAATATGAGGATGATGAAATCATATACATATTGATATTGATGACAAACATTACGTAACTTTACTTATTACTTGGTCTATCTGGATCTGTGGTCCAGATCCCCACTCTCCAGTAGACACACACAAAAGAAACAGCTTGCCGGTATTCTGACGATCCTGTCAGTCCTGACACTCCTAGTCAGTAGTCTCTAGTCTTGAGATCTATAACATAGGGCTCCTTGTGAGAGCTTGAAAGAAAGTCAAGAATGTGTTATATCAGTTCTACATCAGCGCAATCCTAATTAAAACATATCATAACACAAACATATACAATGACCAGTCTGGCCAAGTTTATCTTCCAGCTCTACTGCGTTCACCATCCTACTTCTCCCTACTGTCTTTAGTCTGGGACGCGCTTTTCAATTGTCTCACACGCCTGTAATGATTACATTTCTGTCGCCCCATGTCCATGTCGCTAATACAGAAATTCTGTGTCGTATAGCCGCTCCGTCCAATGTTAGTTTAGCAGCTCACAGGGTCGGTAAGGGTATTATAACAATGCCTGATCATCCGGGCTTGCAAGCCGTGACCAGTAGCTGTGCCAGGTTTCCATGCATTACCGTGGACGCACGCCCAGAATACACTGAGAAAGTTCAGCACCATATACCCTATAACAATTGTGGGTAATGTCTGTACCATTACACCTCTGCTTCCCACACAATTGTTGGCCAATGTGCCAATGCGCAGACAATAGCATAACACTTCAGATTGGTGGGTTTGCATATGACAAATCAATATATCAAACATCCAATACACATAAACATATTGATTAAACTAGACATATTATGATACTTTAACATCATAGCACAATGCACTATTTTGTATGTATACGAAATGAGACGTATATACACCAAAACGAATATGTACGAAGCATATTACTAGCATCGTATATTCATATGAAATTACACACACATACATCCAACATCTCCGTAAACATTATATTACTTCAAGATGGACATATAATGATACTCAACATAATAGCATCAGGCATTATTAATGAGTACTAATATTGTATAGCTACAAAATGAGATATACAACAAGTCTAATTGAAGTGACCACACAAACCAGCCATATTTGCTGAGCTGCCCGGTTTAATCACGAATGACTAGTCAGTTGACTGTAATCTGTACAACAAATGCACACACCAAAAAGCAACTAGGATAGTGTACAAAGAAATGACAAGCATCAGCTACGACACCTCAAGTATATCTAGACAAGACCTGCCTTCCATAAGTTTCTACTTCTCAGAAGAGTAACACTTAAAGCACAATGATATTGAACACAGAACTTAGAAAAAACACTCAAGTAACCCATGACAATGATAGTTCTTGAAATAACCTAGATCAGATATAGACTGAAAATAAGTAACTAAGAAATAACTTTTGTAGTGAAATCTAACATAATAATCATGCATATGACTACAGAACATTGAGATAGTTCCTACCTGTTCTGAAGTCAGACTTAATCTAACATAAAACAGGCTAGGGACCCTTATTTAAGCTGAGTCCAAGCAGACAGTATTATCTCCTTGGCATTCCCGTCATAAATTCTTCTTATCTCCTCCTGACAGTAATTGCAACCTGGCCATCACACCTTGCTCCTCTCTGTCTGGTCCAGAGTCTACAGGCCCAGTGTTAATTGCCTTATCAGATCTGTTTTCACACATTCCTGAGTCTGCCAGTCAGAGTGGAAGGGGCCTGTTTACCGCCCTGGGGCTATTATCTGCCCCTGTGTCAATGTTTTTCACACCTGGGCGATTTCCTACCTATGCTTATCAGGTGTCATAGCCGGTCTGGGTCAGCAGTTTTCCAAGGTGTAGACTAATTTAAATTATCTAGTTGTGTCCATCTCAAGTATCCCATTTTACTTGCTATTTGCAAGCTTACGTCATGGCTAGAGGCTTTTTGAGAATAATCTTACCTCACGACTAGATAGCCTTGGAGTAGCGTGATTAATTCCTTCTTTCTCAATTTGGCCTCTCAAATTTGGAGACCGAGAAAAATATTCTGGGATGTTAAGGCGGCATTTCACGACAGAGCTTTCCCCTTAAAAAAAAGTTTCTGCCAGAAATCTTTTTTCAACGCACACCGTACATCCCATAATAATGCCTAAGCACTCTCCGTTCTGTATCTGCCTAAAGGTTTCCAATATTCCTTGTGGCAGTGGGTTGTAGTGCATCTGCAGAAAGACGTCCCATTTCCATAACCCAAAGATACTCTGGATAGATCCTTGTACCTGGTTTTCGGCCGGGATTCCATGCAATAGCTTGGTAAAATCGGGTAATTGTCAGAAGGTTGTAATTTTACCCCTCTGGGAAAGATCACAATCAACGGGCTTCTTCTACGCCTCTGGGCAGCAATTGTTTTACACCATTCACTCACGTGATTTACTCCTTTCAGCCGAGGATGTACCCGTAGTGAAGTCTCGCATAAGCTGGCCACAGCAAAGCTTGTCTCCGTGATATTCCTCCATCCATTATAGATTCTTAACTGATCCATCAATAGCTTCCTTTTGAAAGGAATAATGTTACACATCATGGTCCCATGATATAAATTCAACTGGCGCTTTCCTCCTTCAAAGTTGGGCGTAACAATCGTCCCTCCTCGGTGTCGCGGTTTCTTCCCCTGATATTCAGTTAATGGGCTGAGCTTCTCTGCATTAGAGTTTCGTGTGAAAACCGTGCTAGAAATTGGAAATATAGTGTGCCAAGTTGTCCAGCCTTGAGAAATAACATAGTTACTCCAGGGCACTAAAGTGGAGTTACATTTGAATAAAGTATCCACAAATGGCTGATCTACTCCTATCAAATCGACCTGACTGAAGGGTAGATTGAGTCCTAAGAGTGTTGATTCCAAACCACTCTTGACTTCTGTTACTTCAGGTCCCTGTTGCTGGATTTCCCTGATAACTTCAGCTACTGAGATTATAGGCGTTTCTTCCTCCATCTTGTGCAAAGAATTTTCTTCTTTAGCAACTACAGACAATGTTGTCTGCACAATATCAGAGTCCATATTCTGGCTCATGACAATTCCCTGTGTTTCCTGAGTCTCCGAACTGGTATACTGTGAGATAACAACTGGAAATGTTTCCTGGTCTGGATGTTCCTCTCTGGTCGTGCTTTCATGGGCTAAGTCCCGTTGAGGTAAATCCTGTGGTGGGCTGTCTAAGCAATCCATCACAATAGGTAAATGATTTGAACTGAGATCTAGTGTCTTGTCCTGAGCTGCAGCCTCAAAGATCACAAGGGGTTCCGGGTCTTCCTTCATCCCTCTGTCAGTCAAATTTAATCCCACTTCATCCTCTCCTGAGCTGAAGGGAATAATAAAGTCGGTTACCTTTCGATCTCCGACCTCCTTAAAAGATGTCCTCAGGTCATCTTCCTCTTGAGTTTCACCTCTCGTTGAAGTAAAATGAGATTCCTGGGAGTCTTGTACTGACGGACCAGTTAAATTATCTGAACTGATAATTAGTGATTCTTCCCGCATTGCAGTAATGAAATTCACCTAGGGATTCAGTTACTTCCATCCTCCCTATTTCAGTCAGATGTAATTCCACTTCGTGATTCTGTGAACAGAAGGGAATGTGAGAATCGGCTAGGTCTCTGCCTGCGACCTCATTAAAGGTTGTCTTCAGTTCCTCTTTCTCTCGAGATTCATTTCTCGTAGCAGTCAAGTGGTTTTCCTGAAGGTCCTCTACTGTTAAACCACTATTGCCGTGGTGCAAACTGTTATCACGTTTGTGACTGTTTGAAATGCCCTTGGCACGTTTTTTCTTCCCTCTTTTCCGTTTAGGACTGGGTCGAATGAGAACCTGTAGTTCCCGGTCCACTACCTCTGATTCTGCGGTGGGTGGCAAAGATGTCCCTTCCTTCCTGGTTGGGTGAGCATCCATATCTCCTACCTTATGTTCCGCTAGAAAGGTTAGCTTCTCCGCATTGACTGCTTCAATCTGCGTTTTCTCCATCTCTACTCCTTCAGTTTTGCTACGCTCTTGTACTTCAAAGAACTCATTATGTCTTTTAAACATCATTTCTTCTTCTTGGTCCCACCATTCTAACTCTGCTATGATATATGTTTCTAGTTGCTCTCCCTTTAAGCCTTCTCTTATGCCCCATCCTCTCACGGTCTCTGATAAATCTGCGCGCGCCTGCATGTCCTCTTCGAGATTCCGGTAAAGCAAGACCATAATTGCTAATGACTATATTCAAGTAAGCTCCTATGTATATATCGAAAATCAGATCTAAGCTAGAAAGACAAGAGTTAACTACTGACAGTCTACGTTATCCAATGTGTATAGATTAGCCTCAGCAGTGAAAGACAACTGAAAATAATATTCAAGTAGTATATGGCGACAGCAGTGAAGTAAGTGTGAGAGATATACTACACAGTAATCAACAGTAATATTTACCTAAATAAACATTAAAATGCACTGCATACATGTCAAAATGAACATGGCATATATTAGCATAAAATTGCAAATCAGTCAAGCAGTTAAATCATCAAACGCATCAATGTAAATATGATTAAAGTGTTCAATTATCAATAAATGATTAATGATAACACTAAATGATAGATGATGGTATTTTTCTCATAAGTTCTTATCTGTTATACTTTTGAAAAGTTATATATGTACTCTGTAACTTCCTCAACTAAAAGTAGCTACATTTGATGATAGTCTATTTTGATGATTGAAGATTACAAGAGTTAACTTTTAAAATCGTATGTCTAGGGTCTAGTACCGGAGTCTATTGAAAGCGAGAAGTCCGAATTCAAATACCGTACGAGAAGCCCAATCTGTCAGAAGTCGGGGTGCCCCACCGGCTTGATGAACGTATTATTCACTGGCGAGCAACCCCAAATAGTCAGAAACTGACTAGGGACAAAATCTATATGGCTGAACTATAGATTAGGCCCATGAATATCCAACGTACAGCTCTAAGTGGCTCGTTACAAAATTGAAATGGACTGTGCTGAATATTCGCCAAGGACTAGGAAAGAGAAGGTTAGCTAGGATAGGTTTTTAAGTCTGAATTAAAGTTTAAAGACAACTATCCTAGTACAGGTTTTTCTCCCTGACTGCTCCTTTCCTTGGTGTGTAAGTGAACCCCCACCAGTGTACACAACAACACGTATGCACAATTGGAAAAATTATAATGACAGAACTATGAGTTACAATACTACAACATTTATTTGCTAATCATAACAATAGACATAGGATGATTGTCAATATGAGGATGATGAAATCATATACAAATTGATATTGATGACAAACATTACGTAACTTTACTTATTACTTGGTCTATCAGGATCTGTGGTCCAGATCCCCACTCTCCAGTAGACACACACAAAAGAAACAGCTTGCCGGTATTCTGACGATCCTGTCAGTCCTGACACTCCTAGTCAGTAGTCTCTAGTCTTGAGATCTATAACATAGGGCTCCTTGTGAGAGCTTGAAAGAAAGTCAAGAATGTGTTATATCAGTTCTACATCAGCGCAATCCTAATTAAAACATATAATAACACAAACATATACAATGACCAGTCTGGCCAAGTTTATCTTCCAGCTCTACTGCGTTCACCATCCTACTTCTCCCTACTGTCTTTAGTCTGGGACGCGCTTTTCAATTGTCTCACATGCCTGTAATGATTACATTTCTGTCGCCCCATGTCCATGTCGCTAATACAGAAATTCTGTGTCGTATAGCCGCTCCGTCCAATGTTAGTTTAGCAGCTCACAGGGTCGGTAAGGGTATTATAACAATGCCTGATCATCCGGGCTTGCAAGCCGTGACCAGTAGCTGTGCCAGGTTTCCATGCATTACCGTGGACGCACGCCCAGCAATACACTGAGAAAGTTCAGCACCATATACCCTATAACAATTGTGGGTAATGTCTGTACCATTACACCTCTGCTTCCCACACAATTGTTGGCCAATGTGCCAATGCGCAGACAATAGCATAACACTTCAGATTGGTGGGTTTGCATATGACAAATCAATATATCAAACATCCAATACACATAAACATATTGATTAAACTAGACATATTATGATACTTTAACATCATAGCACAATGCACTATTTTGTATGTATACGAAATGAGACGTATATACACCAAAAAGAATATGTACGAAGCATATTACTAGCATCGTATATTCATATGAAATTACACACACATACATCCAACATCTCCGTAAACATTATATTACTTCAAGATGGACATATAATGATACTCAACATAATAGCATCAGGCATTATTAATGAGTACTAATATTGTATAGCTACAAAATGAGATATACAACAAGTCTAATTGAAGTGACCACACAAACCAGCCATATTTGCTGAGCTGCCCGGTTTAATCACGAATGAATAGTCAGTTGACTATAATCTGTAGCAACGAGATCATTGATGAAGATTAGAAAAAGTGTGGGGGACAAGACTCCGCCCTGGGGAACACCGTGACGCAGTAGTACTTTCTAGCTCTTGAGTCCGTCCACCTGTACTCGGGCTCTTCTGCTGTGCAAGTATGCTTTCACCCATTTGTATATTCTTTTATTTACTTTGCATTTTCTTAGCTTCTTCATCAGACCTTCTTTCCAGACTTTGTCAAAAGCTTTCTTCAGATCTATCCATGCCGCAAGCACCAGCTTCTTCTCTTGGAATGCATCCTCAATTTCTTGAGAGAGGTAGGTTGTCTGATCTTCCGTAGAGTAGCACTGCTTAAAGCAGCCTGCTGTGACACAAGGATGTTTTTACTTTCAATGTACCACTGCAGTCTGTGATTGATGATGCGCTCCAGTGTTTTGCAGAGACAACTGGTGAGGCTAATTTGTCTGTAGCTAGTGGCAATGGAACTATCTTTCCCTGATTTTAGGGGTATCATGATTGCTTCTCTCCAGGCTTGTGGAACACTGCCTGAGGTCCAACTTTTATTGAAGATCTGCAACAGCTTTGCTTTAGACTCTGTTCCTAGGTTCCTGATCATTTCATTGGAGATACCATCAGCTCCTGGTGACTTTCTCATTTTCAGTTTTGATATGGCTAGCTCCAGTTCGCTGATTGTGATGGGTGCCTCCAGAACCTCATGTACTATTTCCTTCTGTCCTTATGTTGCCGTTTCTCTCGAATGTCTTGTTGTTTATCTGGACTAATTTTGATATTGTTATCTTGTGCGAATGAGTCCGCAAAATGGTCTACTGCTTGCTTTCTTGTTAAGATATTTTCATCTTTGTGTAGTGCAATTTTTAAGTTTATGCCTGTGCCCTCATCGTTAAGTTGTTTTATTAGCTTCCACAATTTCCTTGTGTCTCTTTCAAAGTTCAGAAACTCCGTTTCTCCTGCCAGCTTTTCCGCCTAGCCTGCAGCTTGGCCCTAAGAAATTTGGCTTTTGCGTGCTGGAATTTATTGTGGAGCTCTTGACTGGGTGTGGCCTCTGCTGGCTTTCTACACACTTCCACATCATTATGCAACTGTTCCAGTTCACTACTCCAGTAGGGTTTATATTGTTTACTGGGCTCCTCTTGGTACTGTTTCTCATGCTGCCTTTTGTATGCATTTCCCAAACTCTTCAACTAGTTTATTTATATCTTTCTCAGTGTTCAGGTTTCTAACCAGTATGCTGATGCGATTCTTGTACATTGCCCAGTCTTCTTTCTTGTAGTTCCACCTCGAGAGGGTGCTGCTTTCACTTACAAGCTCATTTTCTACAGTTAGAAAGACTGGCTGATGGTCACTGCCACCAAGTTGTTTCCCAACAATCCGTGTAGTGTTCCACTCCAGGCCTGGTGAATAAAAAGCCAGGTCAGATGTAGTGGTAGTGTGCCATGATCTCGAGTAGAAAGTACGTGGTTAATCAAGATGAATCTATTCTCATCCTGCCTTTCTTTCTTGGCTATTTTTATTTTTTATGCTACATACTAATCACTCTAATTGTTATGCTACATAATGTATATGTAACATTTTTTCTCCACTTCTTGCAATTGCGAGAATTCTCACGACAATCGTCAGTGTCTCAATTGTGTGTAAAGTGTGGGAGTTTGTTCTTATTAGTTTCAGTGATCATGTGAGGCATCATGTATGTGTCTAGATGTGAGGATGTGTGTGTATGTGAGGGATATGTGTGCGTGGGGGTGTAGGGAATGTATGTGTGGAGGGGTTGTGTGTGGGGGATGTGTATGGGTTAATGGGTGATGTGTGGATGTGTGAAGGGATGTGTAGTCGGTGGTGTATGTATGTGTGTGTGAGGGATGTGTGTGTATGGGGATATATGAGAGGATAGTTGGAAGTATGTGGGTGTTGGTGGGTTGCGAGTGGGTGTGGGTAGGAAATGTGTGTTTGGGTGGGTGAATGGATGTTTTGGAGATTGTGTGGGTTGGGGGATGGGTGTGTAATGGGTGTGGGGGGTATCTGTGAATGGGATATGTTTGTGTGGATGGGAGTGTGTGAGTGTGGATGGGGTAAATGTGAGTGGGTGAAGGATGTATGTGTGGGTTGTGAGGATGTTTGTAGGTGGAGGATGTGTGAGTGGGTGGGGAGATGTTTGGGCGGGGATGTGTATGGGGAATGTATGTGGGGAATGTATGTGTGTGAGGGATGTGTTTGTGGGTGGAGTTTTGTGTGGGAGGGGAGATGTGTGAGAGGTAGGGGAGGTGTGGGATGTGCAGGTGATTGAAGGATGTATGCGAGGATGGGGGATGTGTGTTTGGCTGGGTGGTTGGGGTGTGTGTGGGTGGGAGGGTAGATGAGAGATGCATGTGTTGATGGGTGCGTGGGTGATGTGTGGGTGTGAGTGGTTGATGGATGTGTACGTGAGTGGTTGGATGTGTGTGAGAGATGAGTGTATGGGTGGGGGAAGGTATGTAGTTGTGAGAAGATGTGTGTGAGCGGCGGATATGTGTGGGTGGGGTATATGTGGGTGGCGGGGTGTGCGTGGGTGGGAGGTGTGTGTTTTTGGGTTATGGGTGGGGGATATATGGCAAACTACTGAGCGTAATCTTGCCTAGTACATCAAGAGCAGCTGAAAAATGCTGATGTTGACTGCAACGTCCTGTAAGGGATATGCAAAAAAAAAAATGATCTCGACGGGTATGTGTTCGCATCCCAATTTCCAGACTTCTTTATATCCATGACTATAAATCCTGATTACGCGTGCCTTGGCTTGTTTGTCCATGTGTTTGTGTCAGGTTGCATTAATTTCTGACCTATCAATTGTTTTTGTCTACAGTTCAATTGGAATATTAATCTACAAATGTTATTAAACTGGACACAAACATTGACCTGAGGTAATAATTAGTATCTGGCTATTTTTGTTTTACGGTCACATACAGTGCTAACAAAAGAATAGGAAATTGGTTGTCAACATTACATTTTGTGTGGCTGTGTATGTGTAGGTGTGCGTGTATATGTGTGGGAATGCGCGTATTTGTGGTCGTCCTTTTCAATTTACCATATGAGGCATGGAAGGGACAAGAATTGGGAAATTCGATATACTGGAAGTGGCAGGTGATTTAATTAAATGCTAAATAAATTCAGACCATTGGCTTTGCGTGTGGGGTTTCCATGTGGGTGTTTCACGTTGTTGTTGTTGTTTTTTTTTTTTTCATGTGGGTGTTCCGTTTGGGATTTTCATGTGTGTGCGTTTCTTGTGCGTGTTTCCATGTGGGTGTTTCACGTCAATGTGTCTTGTGGATGTGTCATGTTTGTGTTTGTCACGGAAATCATTCGGTTCGCCTCGGGATTTTCCCGTCTAGTGAAATGTCCGTTGAAACATCGGGAAGCCTGGTGAACACTTACTGGTCAAGGGGAAAGAACCAGTAAAATGGCACAGCCCGACCAGAGCCGTTGCTCGCCCTTCAATAATATTCCAGAACTTGGGTGGCGGAACCGGTGGTCCGACACTACGGACTGCGCATGACTGACGCTGCCGCAGTTGATCGTCCAGGACAAAGAGTTCAGTTGTGAACGAAGGTTGCTGACAGGCAGGCGAAATTTTGGCCCAGTGCTAAGTGATAGAGAGCGGAACGACGTGTCTTGATAAGGGTTGAAGACCTTTGACATCATGTCCAGTTGCAGTTTGTGTGAAGGTATGTGTACAACCCTTTTTCTTAATTAGTGTGGTGTCGGTGATACGAATTGTGAGCTTTCGATGACGCGTGTACTGACCGTCGCGAGGAAGTAGGTCACGCGTGAACAATTGTAGGCTTGTGTTTGTAATTTAAGCCTGTGGCAAACGCGTGTTTACCAGCATTGTACTGCTATAGTCTGTTTTTTTTTTTTTTGGTCCCAATATAAACATCCATATCTCAGTTACTAACTGAGGGAAAATTATGAGATTTAGTATATAACCTTATCATTATGTCCACCCAACAAAAAAATTCTTTTCTGGAGATTTTACAGCAGATTTCAAAGTTTGTTTATATACGGTATATAATTTACGTGTCTGAGATGAAATTCATAATTTTAAATGTATTACAGCGTAGCCAGACAATCAGCGCTCAATGTTGAATATTGTACGTGTTTTCACGGGATTGGCCTTATGCCAACTGCACACGTTGTTCAAACTAGGACTGTTCAGAGGTGTCGCAAAATGTGGGTTATTTCATGAAAACTGATTACTTTTATATTTTTTTTTTTAAATCTTACCACTTATCGCTAACATTAAAATGTGTGAATATATTTCAATGGGATTTAATGCGAAATTGTACACTTCAAAGCATCGCTATGAAGTTGTACACATATTTTTGTCAAGAAGCTGATCGCAGGAAACTGTTTTATCATCATCATCATCATCATCATCATCATCATCATCATCATCATCATCATCATCATCATCATCATCATCATCATCATCATCATCATCATCATCATCATCATCATCTTCCACTTCTGCCGTCAAGCGTCGTGGGGAGGAATAATTTGCGTTCCAGCGCCCGGTGGACGGCACTGGATAGTGTCATTCCGTGAGGTTGTACAATGTCTCTGATGTCGTCAATCCATTTTCTTCTTGGACGTCCTCGTGGTCTCGTCGCAGATGATCTTTGATGTAAGGCCAGTGATGGTAGTTGCTTGATGTTGCATTCTAATGACATGGCCAAACCACTTGATCTTCTGTCTGTCAATAAATGTGGCACAAGGTGTTGATCCCACAGTCTGTCTGATAGTAGCATTTCTTACTCGGTCTCGGATTGTTAAGTTGGCAGCTCTCCTCAGGCATCTCATTTCGCAGGTGTTGATTTTGCGAAGGTGTAATTTGGATAAAGTCCAGGTTTGAGATTGGTAGCATAGGGTTGGTGTGAATATGCTGTTTATTATCTGTCGTTTTGCGGACATGGGTATGTTTGGATGTTTCAGTAAGGGTGATAGTTGATATGTAAGTGCACTAGCTTTTTGACATCTGATTTCAATTTCTCTGTCCAATCTGCCATCTTCTGTGATCATACTTCCAAGGTATTTGAATTCTTTAACTTGTTTCAGAGGTGTGTTATTTATCTGTATATTTAGTGGGCCTGGCGATCTGCTAACTTGCATTACTTCGGTTTTGGCTGTGTTTATACTCATATTGTATCTGCTGCAGGTTGAACTCAGATTAGTAATATGATTTTGTAGTCTGCCCTCATCGCTGTAAAACAGGCACTGATCATCTGCAAATAGAAGTTCATTTATTCCCTGTGGGTCAGTTGTTTCATCTGGAGTAAAGAGTTCTAAATTTTCTGAATCTGGTCTGTCGAGACTTGCTTCTTTGGAAATTCTGTCCATGTAGATATTGAATAGCAGGGGAGAGAGCACACATCCCTGCCTCACTCCTGTATTGACTGTGAACATATCTGATATACCTTCCTGTGTTCTTACTGCACTTTGGCTCGAGTGGTACATGGCTATGATGTTTTCTAGCAGTTGCCCTTCTATCCCATAGTCTTCAAGGATGGTCCATAATTTGTATCTGTCTACTCTATCAAAAGCCTTTTCCTGATCTACAAACACAATATTCTGCTGGTCACTATATTCAATAGTTTTTTCACAAATTTGTCTAAGTGTAAATAATGCATCAGTGCAACTTTTACCTTTCCGAAAACCGAATTGTGCTTTGCTTAACTGTTGTTCAACTATTGGTCTAGCTCTTTGTTCCAAAAGTTTTGCATACATTTTCCCTATATGGCTTAGGAGTGATATACCTCTGTATGTTTCGCACTCTCTCATATTGCCTTTATTTTTCCATATTGGTACTATTATTGCCTGTTGCCAATCATCTGGGACTTTTCTTTCTTCCCATGCTATATTAAAAAGTCTTGTTAGCCATTTAACTCCTGTTTCCCCACAGGCCTGAATAGCTTCTGTGGTTATTCCATCTGGACCTGGTGATTTGTTCTTAGGACTTTTCTGTATAACTGCTTTGACTTCTGCAGGTATGAAATTTGGTTCTTGCTGTCCCTGGCGTTTAGGCACAAAAGTGAGGTTTCCTATGTTATGTGTGGGGTTAAGTAGTTCTTGAAAGTATTCTGCCCATCTTGCTAGTCTTTGTTGTGGATTAAATATTGGTATACCTCTTTTGCTGTTTATGATGGTGGTTGGGTTGTAACATGCATCTCTGTTTCTCATTGTGGTGACACGTTTATAAAATTCTCTTGGGCAGTCTTTGCTAAGGGTCGCCATCTGTTCACCGTATATTCTCCAGGATTCATCTTTAGATGCTCTAATTGTTCGTTTGGCATTACGTCGTGCTATTCTATAAGTAATATAGTCCTGTTCAGATTTAGTTGTGATCCACTTTTTGAATGCTACCTTCTTTTTGAATATGCTATCTTTAACTTCGTTGTTCCACCAGGCTGTTCTTAATCTTTTGTCTTGCCCTACTTTCTTTGTTCCACATTTATTTTTCAGTGTGTCGAGCATGGCAGCCTTGAAACATGTCCATTCCTTATCTACGCTTGAGTGGTCATCAGGGATGTTCTTATGTAGGTTTTGGATTTCTTGATTGAATTCGTCTTTAACTGTATTTTCCTGCAGCCTCCTATAATTGATGACATGTGTTGTTACTTTTTTGTTTCTTATTCTCCTGTGTGATGAAATCTTTTTTATTATGACTGGTTTGTGATCAGTATCAACATCTGTATTTGGGAGTGCTCTTGAATCTAATAGTAGCCTTCTGTCTGATTTCCTAATTAGAATAAAGTCAATTTGGGATGCTTGGTTTATGTCATTCCATTTATACCAGGTTTTGGTGTGGCTACGACGATGTTGAAAAAAACTATTTGCTATTATTAGTCCATGTTCCGAACATATGTTGAGTAGATGTTGACCATTGCTGTTACAATCAGTCTCTGTGTCGCTGAATGGCCCCATGCAATCCTCCCACGGTGTTCTTCGTGTGCCTATTCGTCCGTTAAAATCACCCATCACAACTAGTTCATCTGTCTCCTTGACATTATTTAACGTGTCTGCAAGTTTATCAAAATATTCGTCTTTGTCTTCGTCGCTGTAAGTGTCATTACATGGGGCGTATGTTTGTATAAAAGTTGTTGTTCTATTTCCTTCTTTGATCTGTACTAGTATTATCCTTTCTGATATAAATTTAGTGTTGATAATGGCTTTCGCTTTGTCTGGATGCAACAAAAAACCCACTCCATGTTTAGCTGTAGCTCGCTGATCGACGCCACTCCATATAAGGACGTAACCTTCATGTGTTTGTTTCGTGTTCTGCCCCTTTTTCCTAGTGTCTGCGAGTCCTAATAATTGAATATTTGATTGTTTCATAAACTCTACGAGAGCTGGTTCATTATATCCTAGACCTGTAACATTCCAAGTTGCAAAAATCTCCTTTCTATACTGTTTTATACTACTACAAATTCCGAAAAAAGAACAATGCATGCATTGGGTTTGAGTAAACGAGCATTTTGTCGATTGGTGCAAGAATCTGGAATTAAACCACCACGCAATAACCAAACGGTAGGTAGAAAGATTATTGTAGACAGCTTTGACAAAGATGTCATAAGGCGAGCTATTATAAAAATGCTTTTAAAAGTCGACAGGGTCGACTTCATTGCACTGGGTTCTATCCCATACGGCTCGGTCTCTTTCCGCAGCGCGGAAAGCATCGCATCCGCAGCTCTAGTGACGACCCAAAGAAGTCTCCGAAAAATCTAACTCGTGAACCGAAGGATGCGGCCCGGAATCAAACCCACGACGTTTGGAGCCCGAGTCAAAAGGCTTGACCACTTCGCCACGGAGAATCATAAAATTATAAACATTTTGGATTTTATATCCAGGATTATCCAGCATTGTAAAAATGCTGGATGCCAAAGAAACAGTGACTGTAAGAAAACTTAGATTTTGGTTCAGAAAGAACAATAACATAGAGCTATCCAAAACAACTTTGTGGAAAATTATAAGGACATTATCTTCACTATTTGAAAGTACAAGGGCGGTAGAAATAATCTTTGTGAGCAACCGCATTTAGGAGCCTTGAGAAGCAGATACCTACGTGAAATAAGGAAAATGCGCAAAGAAAATTATGGCATAGTGTGTTTGGATTAAATGTGTATCAATATGCACTACACAAGGGATAAGGAATGGCAATCAGTGGATGGACAGATAAAGCGATATGTGCCCAGTAGTATAGGACAGCTTTTGGTCATGGCCCATGCTGGTAATACGCATAATGGCTTACAACAGAATGCTGGGCTCGTGTTTGTATCAAAGCATACAGACAATAGGGATTGACATAATAAGATGAATGGTAATGTATTTAGAGATTGGCTCGAGAATACTATGCTTCCATCCCTAGATAGACTGTCGTGTCCAATTATGGACAATGCATGATATAAATGTTGTTGCCTGTGACAAAACAGAATTGAACCTCAGGATGGGGCAACCGAATCCACACTCTGCGGTACCCCATTTTCATGGGTGTACAGTATGATAGTGGGCGTGTGTCTATTATTTGGTATCCAGGACCAGTTTCGACTATCTTTGGGTTCACGCAACGCTTGTAGTCCAGCTTTGGTGAAATTCACTGTCCTGAGAAAGATATCGGGAGATACTCTCTAACCCTTGTTGCGTAGTATCCATTCTAGTCTACCCAGAATATCGCGTCATTCGATTTGACGACACTTCCGGAGAGCGCTGGCAACGGCATTCACCGTTGATATCTAATGGACTAACGGTCATGTCTTGTGTTGGGGAATTATTGTCCTCATCCTGAAGACCCAAGGCCAGTCTATTGAAGGGCAGGGAGCTACCCTGAGGATCCCGTGAATCCTATTCTAGTGTCAAAATGAAGTTGTGTCAACTGTCAAGTGTTTCAACGTCTGGGGATCCAGATAAGTTGTGTCTACTGTCAAGTGTTTCAACGTCTGGGGATCCAGATAAGTTGTGTCTACTGTCAAGTGTTTCAACGTCTGGGGATCCAGATAAGTTGTGTCTACTGTCAAGTGTTTCAATGTCTGGGGATCCAGATAAGTTGTGTCTACTGTCAAGTGTTTCAACGTCTGGGGATCCAGATAAGTTGTATCTACTGTCAAGTGTTTCAATGTCTGGGGATCCAGATAAGTTGTGTCTACTGTCAAGTGTTTCAACGTCTGGGGATCCAGATAAGTTGTGTCAACTGTCAAGTGTTTCAATGTCTGGGGATCCAGATAAGTTGTGTCTACTGTCAAGTGTTTCAACGTCTGGGGATCCAGATAAGTTGTGTCTACTGTCAAGTGTTTCAATGTCTGGGGATCCAAATAAGTCGTGTCTACTGTCAAGTGTTTCACCGTCTGGGGATCCAGATAAGTCGTGTCTACTGTCAAGTGGTTCACCGTCTGGGGATCCAGATAAGTCGTGCCTACTGTCAAGTGTTTCACCGTCTGGGGATCCAGATAAGTCGTGTCTACTGTCAAGTGTTTCACCGTCTGGGGATCCAGATAAGTCGTGTCTACTGTCAAGTGTTTCAACGTCTGGGGATCCAGATAAGTTGTGTCTACTGTCAAGTGTTTCAACGTCTGGGGATCCAGATAAGTCGTGTCTACTGTCAAGTGTTTCAACGTCTGGGGATCCAGATAAGTTGTGTCAACTGTCAAGTGTTTCACCGTCTGGGGATCCAGATAAGTCGTGTCTACTGTCAAGTGTTTCACCGTCTGGGGATCCAGATAAAGAGGGACAGTGGTGGCTCTCTAGATGCTAGGATAGCACATTCTGTGGCTGATTTATTCCTACAGAAAAGGTAATTGGTCTCTCCCGCTGTACTGATCTATTTGAGTGTCTTGTGAGGTCGGTTAAATAGTGGCCAAGCCAGTTTAGTGATGAGCCTGCTGTGTCTTCCTTTTGCATAAGCTTTAATTTAACTACCCTAAAGGAGGGGTGGGGGCACTAGCGACACAGATTATTATCATCATCAGGTGGTGCACCAGAGCCATGACGGGTATTTCACCACTGAGGAGGATAGAGGAATTGTAAGCTATGAAGGGATATCAACCTTGGTCGAGCTGTATCTAACTTGGATTGTGGAAGAAGGGTACTGATATCTTCATACCTATTAGGGTAAATTCGCCCTGACACATGTACATACACACGAGGCACACACATACAATGTTTGCTTTCTAACTTCTAGTTCGATTAATAGATTACATCTTTTGCTCAGAGAATAATAATATTATTATGCGTGTCTAATGAATATACTACCTGTTGTATAATGGGAACAGGATGTTCTGCACATGCATTTTACACTTGGTTGGGCTGCCAAGAGAAGCCAAACCAATGGGGTTCAGTGCCTATAAATTCCAAACTTTCCATAAGCCCGAGGAGAGGAGGAGAAAAAGCGACAGACCCAAGATGACACTCTTCTTTCTTTGTCTGTCTGTAATCAATATTTCAGGAAAGGTTTACCAGCGCAGCTGGAACGTAGACCAACACCCTTGGCCAGTATAGGGGAAATATTTCTACCTGAAGTCTTGAACCTTATATCCCCCCTCTCTCTCTCTCTCTCTCTCTCTCTCTCTCTCTCTCTCTCTCTCTCTCTCTCTCTCTCTCTCTCTCTCTCTCTCGAATGGTAATGGATTGTGTTTCCAGAGAGGCTATCCTTGCCATGAGTGAGGTTAATCAGGGACATTGAAGTCTAGTACCTGGCTGCTCTACACAGATCTAGTGGTGAGATGTCTGAAGTCAGACCTATGGAATTGGTCTGAGGGTGGAAACTGACCACATAACTAGTATCAGTCTGAATCTGGTTGTGGTGTATTAATAACAGGTGAAATGGATATGTACACCGGGCATCTTCTTCTTGCTTGCAGGAACCTTCATTATCCTCGTTATTATTATTGACGCTGGTGTAAACTGACGTGCTTGATGCGCAGTGGAGGAGAAGAGTCGTTTTCAAGCAACTGATCTCAACTCCAGTCTGGTGGAAGAAGCAGACTTGTACAAAGAACTTTATATGCCGATACTCAGGTCAAGAGGAGTTCCAGGCAGCCAAAGGAGAGATCAGGTGAACGATATTCTGCCACTGGTATCTACATCACTCACCTACTGATGACTGACAAACTACTGGTGGAATGATGATCTGCTCCTCCAGAATCCTCGCACAAATACTCAGTGTTGTTTCTGTTTGTCTTGAACTTGAACTTCGTCTGTTTGGTGGAGTCTGAATCTTGATTAAAGACTCGGGTTCTACTTATCTGAAAAGTGTTCTCTTATCCTCAGGTGGTGATCTGTTTGTCTATAGTGATAGGAAAATAAGTCAGCGTCCGGGCACCGTCCCGGGGTCAACAAGGTAATAGTAGACAGAAGTAAGAACCCAAAGGTCATGACAACCACTGAGATCCGGGCCAGTGTTGTCACACGACACTGCCCAAGAAGACAAAATACCCTACAGCATCGAGCACAAAGGGAGCAATAAAGATATGACTCCGAATGGAAAACATACCG
Organism: Cepaea nemoralis; assembly: GCA_014155875.1. Classification (NCBI taxonomy): domain Eukaryota; kingdom Metazoa; phylum Mollusca; class Gastropoda; order Stylommatophora; family Helicidae; genus Cepaea; species Cepaea nemoralis. The sequence goes on from JACEFZ010022605.1 coordinate 901,061, forward strand.
TTTCCAGAAACGTATTTCTAGCTAGAATTGTTGTCCCTTGTAAAACAGACGCCAAAAAGCAAGAAATATCAAATCGACAAGTTGATAGAAGAGCATCGTCATGGGTGCTTGAGACTTCCGCCGTACCATTCTCATTTTAACCCTAAAGAACTTGTGTGGGCTAATATTAAAGGACAGGTGGCAGCTGACAATACTATATTCAAACTGTCTGACGTCAGAATTCTAATCCAGTCCGCGCTATTAAATATTGATAAAAGTTACTGGAAAAATGTGAGGACCATGTGTTGAAAGAGGAAGAGGATTATTGGAGAAAGGATGGATTGACATTTATGCAACCGAGAGCAGTCATCAACCTACTGGAATCGTCCGACACAGATTTAGGTCTGAGCAGATCGCAGACCTTAATCCACGTGCACACCAACTGGGATATTGTGCTACAAATATTCAAAAGAATTGCAGGCCCTAAACATTACAACATCAGCATAATGTCAATGGCAACAGTTTGTATTCCACAGTGATGAATTTTCGATTCCGCAAGCCCTCAGCGGTGACAAACAACTGTATTGAACACACACACACACACACACACACACACACACACACACACACACACACACACACACACACACACACACACACACACACACACACACAAAACTCATTGAATACCAACAGAAGAGTAATATTGCGGTGGAAACTGACATATTGTGGCATAACACACAACAACCAAAAAAAAAAAAAAAAAAAAAAAACGTGAGAGCAAACACTTTGTCAAATTAGGGGACAACACACGTGCATACGAATCAATCTATAAACTTCAATGAAAAGAGGACCAACATCATGGTCGTTAAGAAGAAAGCCTACTACAGAGACACTAATAACTATTTTCAAAGTGCAAAACAGGTAATCATGTTCCATCTCTGAACAGTAAACAGCAGAGTAGACAATCTTTCACGAAGACTCAAAGCGGGTCTGTCACCCATGTGTACGTGTGAACAAACTACACAGGCAGCTGAACAGATCCTTAAAAATGGAAACATGATGACTAAATTGCGGTATCATTTCTGGTCACTCCGTACGCACAATAATGCACAGCTATTTGGAAGCTTTCACGAACTCAATATAAAAAGCCAACACGAATACTTGTGTACACATTATTAACCAGCAGCTGAAGAAACAAGAAGGAAATGAAAAATAAGGTAAGAAATATTTTCCTTCTACTTTCCTGTCAATTTACAAATGAATTACCCCATGCCTCTGTAAATTCTCTGTCTTTACTAATATTACACATTGCACCCCTCTAGGGATTCTCCGTGATGAAGTGGTCAAGCCGTCTGACTCGGGCTCCGAAGGTTGTATGTTCGATTCCGGGCCGCGTCCTTCATTTCACAAGTGCATTTTTTTGGAGACTCCCGAGGGTCGTCGCTTGAAGTACGGAGTTCGCGCTTTGTGTGACGCTTTCCGCGCTGCGGAAAGAAAATGAGCCATATGGGATAAAAACCCGGTGCAATGCAGCCGACCCTGTCGATTTTAAGCTACTTCTTTCATTGCACCCACTCCCATACGAATCCGGATACGCCTTGTGTGTCATCTGAATTGGCGGGGCTTTCATTACTGTAAACATAAATTTGTTAGCGAGAAATCACTAGTTTTTCGAGAAATACGAAAGAACACAAGAAAGGACCAAAACCAATATATACACTAATGTTGTATTAATGTGGCCGATCGCCACACGGCACTACACAATGATGCTGGAGCATATCCATGATGCGTTGGTAAAACACGCGTTGGATCATGAGATGTTGTGTTGGCGTGAGTATATAACCCAGGTGCACTATTTTCCCGCTCTTTCCGATTGTCATAACGGCAGTCGAAGGGGCAGTTATGACCATACCAGCAAAGAAGGATGCTTGAACTAGTCTTCCTTAGCCACCATACTTGAGCAGGGTGGTACGAATGTCCCTAAATTTGAAAGAAAAAAAAAACTAAACTGACTCGTGTGTTCCACGGGGCAGTCAATGGGGTGAACAAGCCCTGAAAGGATTGAGGAGATAATGAAAATATTGATTGGCAGTTGCGTTAGCCCGCTCTTGGTGAGTGGTAAACGTATTTAGATAGTTTAAACAGAAGTAGGATAGTTGTGCCTCAGCTAGTCCCTAACTGGAAGTCCAAAACTGATTATACCCTCAGAATTAAGTCAGCAGACAGCAAGAGAGTGCCTCATGTGCAGGTTTACACTTGTGTTTTTATGGTGGTTTATATTAAAATTCTTTGGTAACCATGTTCTTGTTGGTTCAGCATACCAGTACCATGTTACATATGGGGTATAACTGTCAGCGTGTCACAAATAGGTATAGAGAAACTCGGGATTCAGGACAGGCAGAGTAGTGCGAGTACAGATAAGACAGAACTCTAAGTTCGATTATCGTCGTTATACTTTATTACAATATCTGTCATCTGGCGAATCATTGTCTGGCACAATGGTTATAATATTACATACCCATTATATAAAGCATTCAAAATATCTATCCACAACATCATCTGTCTATCGCTAATAACTTAAGAAGTTATGTCTATCTATGTGTCTCCCTCTAGAAGCTACACCCTCTCCCGTCAATGTCCAGTGGCCGTCTGCCCTCTAGACTCTCGTCGGGTGGGCACGGAGTGCTTGCCCCTTCGTGCACTTCGTAGGGTTTCACCCTTTCACGCTTCTGGCGGGTTCTGCCTGGGCGTACTGCGTAGTTGGACGTCTGACTCATCTATCTCGAATGTTCGAGTCTCTGCTATTCTCTCCCTTATTCCTCCCCTGTTTCTATGTTTCTTCTCTATCTACTATTACGTCCCTTATCTATTCTAAGTGAGACATTGACACTGGTCCGCCATCCCCCCTCATATGGGTTTGGTATTGCTTAATTAGTTGGAACTAATTCTGTCAAGGGATCAGCGGGAATAAGTATATGGTATGGGTAGTAATCTAAGTAGATGGTAACTCCGTTATCTGTATTCCCGCACTAGCAACTAATGTACGTTCAGTACTGCTATTTAGGGTGTTGCTGAAGAGTCTAATTCTCCTCCTATTCTTAAATTAAGGCTATCCAGACCGAAGTTCCCTGATGACTAAGATTGTGAACTTGCGTTCCACAAATGCGCCCTTCTCAAGCATCTCAATGTGATGCCATGGACAATGTCCTCCTATTACAGAGTCTCATCAAGGCAGATTGCCTTGGCCCTTTCAAGAATATCTGCAAGCCATTACCCCTTAATGTGTACCTGTATACACTTTTTTACTTCCGTATGTTGATAGTGCATAATATACAAATACTTTGTTTTCATCCACTAATTGCTTATGTCCCTGTTCTCTTGTTAGTGTCTGATAATCTCCCTTTTGGTGTTCTATAAAAGTGTATGTGCGTTAACTGTTTTTATTGAGTGTTGAGAATGTGTATTTGAACTGATGTGTTTAGTGTAATGAGATACCTGTGTATTGTTGCTGTTTCTGGTGTTAGGATTTCTCTAAGTGTCACGAGCTAGAATTTCCACTGTCCTGATTTACCTGAATATGTGTAATTCATGACTTGGACTTTCGAGCAGTGATTCTTAGATTGATTCTATTAATTGCCTTGTACTCTATCTAAACACGTATAAAAATTTGTGACAAGTGTTACATTTTACATCAGACGCGCACCAATTATAATTTAACAGTGGCGTGTACGATTTGCACGCAATGTACATCACTTCCTTCATTTATTACATTCACGCTCTCATTTATACGTCTCTCATTCCACAATTTATATGTTTAAAAATTACAAATGAAGTTAAGGTAAAGTTTGTCGACCCTTAGGAAAATTTGGCGATAGTAGAAAAATTTAACGTGAATACTTGGTACTAGTGTACCGATAATAATAGGATGGTTTACAATTTAATTTGAACTGGTTGCAAAAATTAATACATTCAAAAGAAAATTTTACTTGTTAATACAAGTTACGTTGAATCACTTGTCAACGTGTTTTATCAAAATATATATGTATACCTGTGAAAGAAAAATTTACAGGAAAATGGACATATTTGTAAATTAACTTTTGAACAAGTAATAAGAAATATTTTAAACACTTAACTAATTAATTAACTAACTAACTCGATGATCCTGGTGGTGTCGTTCCTTGATGAAGAGTGTAGATGGTCCTGTCGACGTTAGTGTGATGGTTTCAACAAATGTTCTATTCATGATGAAATGTAGGTGGAAGAATGTCCAATGTTCTGTTTCCATGAATCTGACTGATATAGTATGGTCGTTGGTGACCTGATTTCACCGTCAGTGGTGGTTGGCAATGTCACAACTGTTTGTAGGTTATAAATGACTGGTGATTATCTCGGTACTGAGTGATCGTTCTTTCGAAGTTGTTCATTTCACAAATGGTTAACTCTAATACTGGAGTATATGCTTGTAGGTGATTGGTTAAGTCTTCTGATGAGTGTGGAAATTTGCTGTCTGATAGGCGCCCTTATAAAATCGTATCACAGTTTTTAATATGGCGTACTGGTTATTGCGTTACTCAGCTGGTGTATTTGGTAGTCTCGTTAACAAATCAGGAATCAAATTTTTGGAGCCCTTAATGTGCTGGATTTCATAACTAAAGTCTTGGAGAATCAATGACCAGCGGGCGATTCTGTTATTCTTGGGCTTACCGTCTTTTATCACCAGCAGTGGCGAGTTATCCGTCTGGATTATGAAGTGGGTGCCTCTGAGGTATTTCTGTAATTTCAGCACACAGTAGATCACACTTAGTCCCTCCAATTCTGCTGTTGAGTATTTCGTTTCAGCTGGTTTTAATTTACGACTGTCATATACGATGGGTTGATCTACTCCATCATGATTCTGCATGAGGCAGCCGCTTATAGCGATAGTATTTGCATCTGTTTTTAGGATAAACTGAGAATGTATATCAGGAAGTCGGAGGAATAGGTGGATTTGAGAAAATGGTTTTCAATTTACTAAATTGCATCTTATAAACAGATACTCTTACAAATGCAAAATGTTATAATTTAATATAGAATGAAAAGTTATGGAAAGTGTCACAATGGATATGAATTTAGCATAGAAATCCATTAAAGTAGAAATAAATCTCTTTCTATGATATAATATGTAGCTTGGAAATTTAACCAAGTAGATGGTAATAATTTTGAATACATGATAGGCTAGTATTGATTGAACTTCTTTGCCAAAATGGTACAAATGTATATGTGAGATTTTACACATTACAACTAGATTAACAATTTTGTGCCAATAATAATGCATAAGAATCATGGTGGTGTTTATCATTTCAGTATGAAATAATGTTGACTGATTAATCAGTAAGGTTGTGATTATCACAGATAGTTCATTTGTCCAAAAGATTGTGGTTAAAGATACATTTTGATGTATAAGTAATGTTGTTGTAAATTTTGTCAATAATAGCAATAATGACAGTAGTTTAAGTAGGTCACAAATAACCTTTGGTGACTTTGGGTGTTTAGCTCTGTCAGTTGTGTTGTATGTTTTAGAGAAAGTGTTGCTGTCGTTGTCAATCCTACTGGTGGATGGTAACTCTGTGTTGACCTTGTCGTTTGTTTTCCTGCTGTTGACTGTTGAGAAAAATCGTTTGTTGTTTCTGTTTTTGCGATAAAGCGGTTTGTTTGTATGCGGGAATTAGCAATTTAGTGTTTGTGTTAAGTTAAACGTTTGCGTTGTTTTATTTGCATGCTGTTTGTCTGCCTGGTTGTTGTTTTGCGATGTTACTTTATAACTGATGATAACTTCTACAGGTTTGTCAGTAATATTGTTGACTATTTTATTTGTTCTTCTGATCTGATAAATTTGGGCGGGATCAGTATAATATATGTTACTTGCTTCTTGTCGAGTTTTGTCCCTGATGGTCTCCCTTAGGGTTTTTCCTTGTACCTTTTCTTTTTGGTGTTTATAATTTTGCTAAATTGTAGTTGGTTTTGTAACTGTACTTATTTTGCAATGTTTTTCTTCCCATTCCCTGATGTCTTTTTATGAGCATTTCTTTACATTAGGAAGATTGCCTACAATTATATCTGCACAAGGGTCTTGTAAAACTGCGCATATTACGCGTCCTGACATAAATGGTGTATGAATGTTTGTTATTGCCAGAGGGTATTTTTCACTATTCCCTGAAAATGTACGACATGTCACAACGTCTCCTATATAGTCACTGTCTTTCACAAACGTCTTTCTGACCCTAATAAGGGTCGAACCACTATCACGCATTATTTTACAGGGTTGGTTGTTAACAAAAGCTTTGTAAAACTGAAGTTTGTCTTTAGATGATAAGCGGCGTTGGCTATTTTATTTGATATGGGTACTGTGTGGCCGCACTCAAGGGTCGTGTCTAATTGAAACTTCTTACATGTATTGCATCCATCATAATCAAAGATGTCAATAACTTCGAAGGCATTGACTACTTCATGATCACTTTCATTTCCATTTTCATTCTCATCCTCACTTGAGGTGTTAACTAATACAGCATTTGCTTCTTTTACCATCCTACGACCTTCACACTGTCCGGATAAAATGCCCGTAGGCCCTACAAAAATAACACTTAACTGCTCTTCTGAACTCGTTTCGTTTGGTTTTCTGCTTTTCTACCATCATTTTTAAATGGTGACTATAGTTAGGTGATTTGTCGCACATTGCGTATTGTTCGTGTGACAATTTACAGTAATTGCATGGTGAGTACTTTGGCTTTGGTTTGTACTTGTTTTGAGGTGGTTTAAATTTATTTACATTTATAGCAGCTGATACTTCATTCTGACTATCATTTAACAAAAGATATCGCGATTTGCTGTATAAAATGAAGACCTCTTGCTTTCGATCTCCTGGATTGTCTGACAATCGCTCTGCTGTAGAAATTGTGAAAATGTAGTTGGCAAGGATGTTATAATTTTGTTTATAAGGTCTGTAAGTTTGTCGAAGCTATTGTCTACTTTAGCTGAACTGATCCATTTATTAAATATGTCCTGTACCATTGAGACATAATTTATGAAGGTTTGATTGGCTTTAGGACAACGTTTGGCAAACTGTAGTTGATATCCTGCGGCATCTAAGGAAAAATGTTGCATTATTCTAGTTTAATGTAATCGTAGTCCTCTCTTAACTCTTGAGGAATGGTCTCAATTACATTTAATGGCTCCAGAGCTAAATTTCTCATATATATCATTGCCCAATTCTGTTTTGGAATCTCGTGATATCTCATGATACATTCAAAATTTTTTGACCAGGCGCTAATTGGGTCGCCAGAACAGAATGGTTTCTTCTTCTTTTCGTTCATCCGGAGTGTTTTTTCAGATGTGATTGCGGTGTGTCTGTTATGCGCCCTTGGGCCGAAACCCGTAGGCCAACACATCGACTTTAGCGTGCTTTTTTGACCAGGTAGCATTCCTGGGAGACTCTCACTTTTGTGGTGCCATCTGCAACCATGCTGGCCAAGGTTGAACGGTCGAAGACAACGGTCATCCCTCAAAGGAAGGCAGGGACAGTCTATAGCATTTTCCGCCATCCAAGGTTGCTTTCATAGTTGCAGGGCCGACACATAACGCCCTGAACAGAATGGTTTGACGACCCCCTTAAATTTGTTATACTTCTGTTCTTCTTCTTTACTTTTTAATTTATTTATGGAGATTTCTACGTTTGAGTCTATCTATAGTTGTTTCATTTTTATTTGTGTCTGTGACTCAATTTCTTTCTGTTTAATAGCTGCTTCGATTTCTAGTTTTTTGTTGGTCGCGTCGAGCTCTGGTTTTTGTTGGCTGCCTCGAGCTCTGCTTTATTGTGTTCTCGTTCTGCCGCTCTTTCCTGTCTTTCGTGTTCTTTTTCTTCTCTCGCTAGATTTTCTGCATGTGTTTTCTGACTCCATTCCGATAATTTTTCTCCTGTATAACATAGCTTTAGCCCTAACTCAATGCACTTTTCTAGTGTTGACATTTTTAGATTTTTGAAATATAATTATTTCTAGAAGATTAATTCCCTTTGAAAAATTTATGTTAACCAATTTTTGGTTATGTCCCTTAATTTCAAAATTATTTCACTAATACAAGTATAAACTAATAGTACACAAAGTTTACATGTGAAAACAAATTGAGTATCGTTTAGAGATACAATTTATAATAAATTTTTGGGATTTAGCTGATTTAGATAATGCTTGCACAGTACTGCCGCTGTTTGCTTCATTGGATGTTTCCAATTCTGGTGGTGGACAATTTACATCAAACAAAATGCAGCATGGAACAACCTGTTATTAGAGATAAATACATTAGTATTTTGTCACATCACGTCAATGTCATGTTTATGGTGAGAGTTAGCATTGTTATCGCATACTTTGAGAGAGAAGTGGATAGCACAGTTCAACAGAACAGTATTTACTGTATAGTGTATAGACTTTATCGATGTCGTGTGTAATTTTTGTTTTTACTTGGCAAAGCCAAGAACTGTCAATGTATTATTTCTAATTGTTATTTGACACTGTCTTGGGACTGCCAAAACGGACAGGAGCCCCCAAGTATTTTACCTGCCAGCGTGTCACAAATAGGGATAAAGAAACTCGGGTTCAGACAGGCAGAGTAGTGCGAGCACAGATAAGACAGAACTCTAAGTTCGATTATCGTCGTTATACTTTATTACAGTAGACGGTACTACCTGCTTTCTGTCAGCGCCGAATGTTGGGCGGCGCTTACCAAACCCTGACACCCCACATTGTGCCAACGGCTGCGGGCGGAAGAGCGCAATTGGGAGGGTACTAGCCTTATCCTGGTGCGAGGAAATGCAACCCAAAGACAAAATAAGTCATGGCAGGGCAGACCAGGCCCTAAGCCTTGGTTGGCGGCTGGTCTAGGATCGAAGCTCCGACAGGCGGACAGTTAGAGCATTGCTTTGCTGATCCGGCAGCTTCTGCAGCTTGTCTTGTTCCAGATTATAGGTGTCAACTTTCCTCTGGAGTGAACTAGGCAGGCCGAGAGAGGGATCATGCTGCATGGGCAACACATAGTTTCTTTATTTTAGCCCAGGCTTTGTGCTATGGAGAGGCAATAACTCCATCCCTGGTCTTAACCGGTCTCGGAATCAAAGCGAGAGGCAACTGTTACGGGTTATAAGTCCTTGTCAGTTGGCGTAGACATGGGGCGCCACGCGTTGACTCTGACGGTGGGAGACACCTACAGGTGTCACTGATCAGCTACCGCCCGCCTCAAGCTGGGCAGCCCCCAGCCAATTGGGTGCTAATCCGCCACAGCCTGCCTGCTTCAATAGGTGCTTGGGGCTAGGACAAAATCTGATTCGCAGGCTGTGAAACCAATGCACCAGGTACTAATAAAAAGAATAGAAACCTCAAGCTATGGCTTGCAACCTGGAACGTGAGAACCATGTGTCCAGGATTATCCACTGACTTGACAAATATTGACGATGTGAGAAAAACGGCTGTGATTGATGCTGAACTCAATCGCCTTAACATTGATATTGCTGGCCTGCAGGAGACTCGCCTCGCTGAGGAAGGGTCACTCAGGGAAAACAATTACACCTTTTTTTGGAAGAGTAGAGGGCAGGCAGAAAAAATGCAACACGGTGTGGGCTTTGCAGTGAAGAATTCGCTACTGGGAATGATTGAAATTCCAGCAGGAGGAAATGAAAGACTATTATCCCTGCGCTTGGCTACCTCTTGTGGGTTTGCCACCATTATTACTGCATATGCACCGACACTCGATTCCTCTGATGATGTGAAGGATTCGTTCTATGAGGAGTTAGACTCCGTGATCAAGGCATTTCCAAAATCTGACTACATTTATATGCTCGGTGATTTCAATGCTCGTGTGGGCAAGGACTCGAGTTCATGGCCAGTGTGCCTTGGAAAATACAACATCGGTCGCATGAATGATAATGGGCAAAGGCTGCTGGAGCATTGCACTAGAAATGACCTATGTATTTCAAACTCCTTTTTTAAAACAAAAGAGATGCATAAGGTCCCATGGAAACATCCAAGATCCAGCCATTGGCATCAGCTGGACTTCATTATCACACGGAGACAACATCTGAACCATACATCATTAACTCGAAGTTACCACACTGCTGACCGTGATACAGATCATTCTTTGGTTGTTGCAAGGGTTAGACTGAGACCAAAGAGAATCTACACAGTTAAACACAAGTCTAGCCCCAGGATTAATATTACTAACACTCACGATCCTGGAAAGTGCTTTGATTTTCAACAGCAACTTGAAGACGCTTTCAATGATACATCAGAAAATTGTATAGTAAATGATAAATGGAGTAAACTTAAGGAAACTATTTATAAAACAGCGGTAGGTATTTACGGCACTGTGGATCATAAGAGGCAGGACTTGTTTGCGGCAAACAACCAGATACTGCAGCCCTTGATTGATAAAAAGAAGATAGCTCTCTTAAGAAACAAGGAAAGACCAACGCGTAACACTCTGAGTGAGCTGAAGCAAGCGAGGAAGGATGTACAAAAGGCTGCCAGGCAGTGTGCAAATGACTATTGGATCAAGTTATGTGAGTCCATTCAAATCGCAAGTGATAAGGGAAACATCAGAAGCATGTATGAAGGGATAAAGAAAGCCTGTGGTCCAATGATCAAAAGAAGTGCACCGCTGAAAACCTTGACTGGAGAAATCATCACTGATAAGACACAGCAGATGGATAGATGGGTCGAGCACTATTTAGAGCTTTACTCAACTGAGACCAAGCTAGCGGATGATGCCCTCAATGCCATAGAGGCCCTGCCTACTCTTGACCACCTGGACACACTTCCCACTATAACAGAAGTTAAGTGTGCTACAAATGAGCTTGCATCTGGCAAGGCTCCAAGTAAGGATGGGATTCCAATAGAGGTAATCAGGAGTGGGCAAGACACACTCGCTCTACAGATCCTTCAGCTAATAGAGCTATGCTGGCGAGAAGGACAAGTCCCACAGGATTTCAAAGATTCAAACATCATAACACTGTACAAGAACAAGGGAGATCTGAGCGACTGTAACAACTATAGGGGTATCTCACTTCTGTGTATTGTTGGGAAAGTATTTGCCAGAATTGTCCTGCACAGACTTCAAGTCCTGGGAGATCAAGTCTACCCCGAAGCACAGTGCGGCTTCCGTCAGAACCGGTCTACCATTGATATGATATTCTCATTGCGACAGATGTAAGAAAAATGCCGGGAACAAAATCAGCCACTGTTTATTGCCTTCATTGACCTCACAAAGGCATTCGATTAGGTCAGTCGTGAGGGTCTGTTCAAAGCACTAAAGAAGATTGGCTGCCTACCAACTCTTCTGTCCATTGTGGAATCGTTCCACACAGGCATGAAGGGTATAATCAAGTTTGATGGCTCAACTTCAGAAGAGTTTGAAATCAAGAGTGGAGTTAAGCAAGGTTGTGTACTAGCCCCCACCCTCTTTGGGATATACTTTTCACTTCTACTGAAATATGCCTTTCGTGATCAGGATGACGGTATATACATTCACTTACGCTCAGATGGTGGCCTCTATAATGCTCAGAGATTGAAGGCCAAGACCAAAATTAGTTAGTTAGTTAGTTAGTTAGTCGACAGATCATCCTCGTTGCACATCGAACCATTCAGTCCATAAGTGCTCGGATCCCCTCCTCAGCAAATCCCGCAGCGTGTATCGGCTAACGACGCTAGTTCTGTGTTGGTTTATCAATCTTCTTTGGCTTCCTGCGTAGTGTTCTTGTTTAGCCACCCCTCTTTTAATTTGCTGCTCCCGCAGTCTGGCCATTGTTGTAGATTCACAGTCATCACTTGGTTCTCGCAAAAGTCTCACTTCTCGTAGAGCATTCAGAATGTCAGCCTGGTCCATGGCGCGTCCGCCCTCCACAGTAGCCTCACCTGCGAGCTTGTCAGCCCTGCTCATTTCCTTGTACTCCCGCATGACCTGGCACGAAGATGAAACTAATCTTTGCCAGCCGAGACCGCTTCAGAGGCAGCAACCATTCTCTTCGGATCGACCCCTCCTCTATCCTCTTGATCATGTTCATTGAGTCGCTAAGGAAACAAGCCCTAATGAATGTCTGTGTCTCGAGCCATGTTATTGCTTTACTTACTGCCATGACTTCCATGGTCAGGCTACTTGTAGGTTTCAGTGAAAGCACCAGAGTCCTCCTTCACAATTCTCCCTCCGGCCCGAGCTGTAAAGGCCCATGAGCTTCTCACATGTCGGACGACCGACCCATCTGTGTAGATGACCGCGTCACCGTCTAGCGAATTCTCGAAAATCAACGCTTGTACTTCAGCCTCAACAGCAGCCGGATTTTCTTGTCTGCATTTTCTATCTAGTTGGATGCAAACTGAAAAGGATGTGCAGAAGTCTGTTGGCACTTGCACCCACTCCTCGCCAGGTTCTAAGTCCTCAAGTGAACACACCTGTTGAAGAATGTCTTCGGCTTGACCCATCCACGACCGTCCTCTTTTTAACCTGCTGCCCTTCACCTTCCTAATTTCACTATGCAGTGGATGTTGTGTGTTTGCGTTAATTCTGAGGTAGGCGCGTGCCCTGCAAACTTGTATTCTCTCTTCAATGGTTGGAAAATCAAGAAGGTAGCGCATCGCCCTGCATGCTGTATCTCTTGTACATCCAAGAATAATGCGCATAGCTTCATTCTGTATCCTTTCCATCCTTTCTATCTGCTTATGGCTGAGAGTCAGGATTGTCATTGCATACTCCAAAACAGACATGACCAGCCCCTCGTACAGAAGACATAGATGGCGCTGCTCACAGTTTGCTGCCGCCATCACCCGCATCGCTGCCAAACCCCGCTTGGCCTTTGTTATCACCTGGTCTATGTGCACATTATAAGCAAGGCTTCGATCAAACCGTATCCCCAGGTAATTCATTGCCTGCGTTCTTTCCACCGTCTCTGAACACAGCATTACAGTTGGTGTTGGATTGTTGACAATATGATTATTCAACGAGAACCAAGTCACTGTTGCCTTTGTTGGGTTGACCATTGCCCCAGCTTCATCACACCAAGTACTTATGCGATTGAGTTCGGTTTGTAGTTCCACAGCAACCTCCTCTCTATCCTTACCCTGACGATACATTAAAACATCATCGGCATACGACAATGTCCTGCCAGGTCCAGTGATATGCTCACTGGTGATTCTCACTGTGTAGGCGTTGAACAGTACCGGAGATAATGGTGATCCCTGTGGTAGGCCAGGATATATTGTTGTTGGTTCCGAAGTCCAACTGCCACATCTAAAAACTACTTTCCGTTGGTAGAGGGCTGCAGCGATCCAACTAAGGAGGAATGGACTTACGTTTAGTTCAAGAAGCTGAAACATTAAAAAATCCAGTGGTACTCTGTTGTATGCGTCCTCAAGATCAATCGCTGCAGCAACGGTTTCAGTGCCTGAGTGGAAACCTTCATAGACATCATGGGCAAAGACTGCTGCATTGGTCCAGGTTTCTCTTTTTGGACGGTACCCACCCAGGGTAGGTGGGAAAACACCTTGCCTCTCTAGTTGGCTTGATATTTTCCCGGCAATTACCTTCTCCAGCAGCTTGCCTATTGTATTCTGCATGGTTATAGTTCGATATCCCTGAATTTTTTTGTGGTCTTTGTCAGGCTTCGGCAAGGGAATCAGATAGCTGTGTAACCATTCCTCCTTGATGCTAGCACTCCCTATACTGTTGTTGTACATGTCTGCTAGTCTCTCTAGCTCATTGTCGGTACACCTATTTATGTCGTCGTATCTTATGCTATCAGGACCTGGAGCACTGTTTTTTGATCGTCGAAGCACAGCCTTGATTTCTTTCACTGTCACTGTGTCTTCATCCGAAGTGTTCTGGGCCTTGCATCTGTCTGAGGTGACCTCCTTGGCCAGATTTCGGCCTCCCATGTCTGTCTGGTTGCTCTGCTCAAGGTAGCGTTCAAAGAGGGCTTTGCCCTTGTCCTCATCAGTCCTCTGCCAGATGAGGTCAGCACCTTGGAAGTCAGAAATGCTCTTATTCTTGACTACACCACTCATGCTTTTATGTAGTCGCCAGAACAATTTCAGTGACTTGTCTGTGCTTACTCTTTGACACACCTCTGCCCATTTTTCGCTTTTAACCACCTTGACCAGTGTTTTGAAATAGCTTACTTTTGTGTGCATCTCTCTTTCTAAGTGCAAGCAGGGACTAGGATGACCAGCTCTGTTCTTCTTGGCATTTTGCCATCTCCTTACAGCACTACGCTTATCCACCCAAGCCGTCTCCACCTCGAAACTCCACCACGGTGGCTGCTCCCAGCTTTTTTTCCTGCCCTGAAACGTTCTGCGCTTGTCACGTCTTATTTTACTCACCACATCTTGCCCTGTACTGTCATACTGGAACGTCTTTACCTTTAGCTTGTGCTGCCTGGTTCTGCCTTTCTCCACCAATATGCTGCACGGGTGGTGGTCGCTGCCATGGTGTCCTAGGACACCCCATCTACACACTGTAGTGAGTGAAGGTGAAACTAGCGCCAGATCAATAGCACTGTCCTCATCGCCTGGACGGCTTGCTGTCCTGGTGACACAGCCACTGTTAATACAAACCAGGTCGATGGTTTCCAGTGCAGTCTCGAGCTCCTCCCCTTGTGTATTGGAGGAAGTGTTTCCCCATGCTCTGCCTTTAGCGTTGAAGTCACCACAGAAAATAACATTTCTCTCGTGGCCTAATATGCCACTTAAGCACTGCCACTTCTGGGCGTCCATACTCGCATTGCGGGCATAAACATTAACCAACACGAATGGTATACTGGAATGAACTCTCAACGCCTGTATTTGTATATCGTCACTGTCCCAACTGGACATGTCTAGCTCTGAAGCCACCATGCTGTCGCGAACGAGAATCGCCGTTCCCAGATGTCGTCTGTTGTAGAAACATTTGAAGCCGGCAATTCGGAGTAGCTGATCGCCCAGTCTCGTCTCCTGGAGTGCTACAATGTCGTTCCTGTAAACTAGGGCTTCTAAAATAGAGCCCCGTTGTTTTACACTGGCACAGTTCCAATATAGAATACGGATATTCCTGAGTCCTAGACGGTGACACTTGAGTCTAAAACGCCTCAAACCACCGCGCTTACCTTGCTTCTTTGTCCCTGCGCGGCTACCACGCCGCTTCGTTATGTTGACTGCTGACCGCTCGGAAAAAAAACACGTTCTTCCGCCATGTTGAAAAAACGTAAACACAGACTGATTTGAACCACACACGCTGCTGAAAATTCACTCAAGGATGGCTTCGCTCGATGCACGAACTCCGTAGCACCCGCGCAGATCTTGAGTAGAAACTCCTGGTTTTACATCCTGGCACACCAATTACACGCAAGAGATGAATAAATCCATCCCCTACGCGAAAAAGTTAACGAACACAAAACAACACGACCGTCCGTCGCCATCTTGAAACCGGAAGCAGGGTACTAATCAGAGAGTTGCTTTTTGCGGATGATGCTGCGATTACGACCCACTCTGAGGAAGAATTACAACATCTACTATCTGCATTCTCCAATGCTTGTTCTGAATGTGGTTTAACAATTAACAAAAAGAAGACACAGATTATGTCACAAGGTGCACATGGTTTACCATCAATCTTTATTGACGACGCCGAACTGGAGATAGTAGACCATTTTACATATCTAGGATCAGAGGTAAATAGCAAATTATCCCTCGATCAGGAAATCAACATCAGGATTGGCAAGGCAGCAACAACAATGAACATGTTAGCACAAAGAGTCTGGGAGAACAGGAAGCTTACTGCCAAAACAAAAGTCCTCGTCTACCAAGCCTGTGTCCTTAGTACTCTTCTTTATGGCAGTGAAACCTGGACAACTTACTCACGCCAAGAGAAACGTTTAAACAGCTTTCATATGCGGTGTCTGCGAAGAATACTTGGTATTAAGTGGCAAGACAAAATCACAAATACTGAAGTATTGGAAAGATCAGGTTGTGTGACGGTGTATTCCATGCTCAGTCTTCGTAGACTTAGATGGATAGGACACGTTAGGAGGATGGATGATGGTAGAATACCGAAGGACATCTTTTTTGGTGAATTACAGACGGGTAGGAGATCTCAGGGGCGGCCTCTACTACGATACAAAGATGTGTGTAAGCGGGACATGATTGATACAGGCATTGATAATGCACATTGGGAGCACGTCGCCGCTGAACGTGTTGCATGGAGGGCAACTATCAGAAATGGAATAAAGACAAAGGAGAAAATGATTGCAGATAAAGCACACACAGAGCGTGAGAGACGTAAGATGGTGCAAAATGGTGGAAGTGACCATGTTTTCACATGCACCTACTGTGGGCAAACATTTGCAGCAAGAATTGGCCTTACCAGCCACACTCGCCACCGCCATGGATCGTAGTTATTAAGCCTTTTTGAAGCACAATGTACCAAACTATCGTCTGTCAAGACGGAAAGGTGCCAATGATGAATGACTTTATTACAATATTTGTCATCTGGCGAATAATCGTCTCGCACAATGGTTATAATATTACATACACATTATATAAATCATTCAAAATATCTATACACACCATCATCTGTCTATGGCTAATAACTTAAGGATTCTAAGTTATGTCTATCTATGTGTCTCCCTCTAGAATCTACACCCTCTCCCGTCAATGTCCAGTGGCCGTCTGCCCTCTCGGCTCGCATCGGGTGGACATGGTGTGCTTGCCCCTTCGTGCACCTCGTGGGGTTTACCCTTTCACGCTTCTGGCGGGTTCTGCCTGGGCGTACTGCGTAGTTGGACGTCTGACTCATCTATCTCGAATGTTCGAGTCTGCTATTCTCTCCCTTATTCATCCCCTGTTTCTATGTTTCTTTTCTATCTATATTACGTCCCTGATCTATTCTAGTGAGACCTTGACAATAACCCACAATTGGTATACCTGATGTTATATGACAGTTGCCTTCGCTACTGTATGTTGGTACTAGATGTTGACTGTTCCTGAATCATGATATTTGATCATTACAACATCTAGTGTGTTGTTCTAGTGTGTTATGTTTAATATGTTTTATTTTGTTTATTGTTAATTTTTCATTCATTGGCTCTGATACAGTCCTACACTGTCTGTTGCTAGGAAGCAGAGATAATATTCTGATTACCTACCATAGAACTTGAGTTTCTGTTGATCTGTATTCCTTTACTTTTCTTCTGAACCGAGGAGATGAGGTGGGATTTCCTTTATCTTCTTTTTACACAGTTCTTCTACTCTGGCCTACGGACAGTCAGTCAGAGTTGCGTTATATTCTACCCCATATAGGTGTAACTAGGGTTATTAAGTTATCTCTTATTCTAAAGAAAATATATCCTACCAGTTTCATGTGTATGTGTTGTGTTGTTTACTGTTTATGTGTGTGTGTGTGTGTGTGTGTGTGGGGGGGGGTGTGTGTGTGGGGGTGTGTGTGTCTGTTATTGTTTACTGTTTATGTATGTGCTGTGTGTTGACTGTTTATGTATATGCTCTGTTGCTAACTGTTTATGTGTGTGCTATGTTGTTTGCTGTTTATGTATGTATTGCGTTATTGACTGTTTATGTATATGTGCTTGTCAACGTGTTGGATGTCTAGGGATCTAGACTCGGGCTCAAACAGGCAACAATAACTCCGTTAAACATAATATAGCAACTTTAATGAACATTAATATACAGTGCGTTGGCGCAGTGGGTTTAACAAGCGCGCACTGAGGCGTTGCTTATCACAGAGGTTTAACATCACACATGATTGTTACAAACATTCTAAGCAAACTATCTAGCATATGTCTATGACCCTAAATATATGTATGGGTCTAAACTATTAAACTATTAAGTCCCTCTAAGGCAGGCCCCTGTTGCCTCTCCGATGTCCCGTCTCGATCTGCCGATGTACACGTGTCGCAATCCGACACGGGTGGTAACTCTGTCCGAGTTCCTCGTGGACCCCGCAATAGGCGGGCCACATCAGTGTCCACGGGACAGTGGACTCACTGACCAGTCCTTCGAGAAGGATCTGGATTACTCTGGCCTTCGAGTGACTTACTTCTTTCCCTTGGGCGGGAGTTGTAGCCCTTGGCTAATACCTATTAACTAATGTTGTATAACGTATAATGTGAGGCTGTGACAGGAGTCCCCCCTCTCCCCCGATTTGATGGGTTGTTATAAGGTAATTAGTTCGGTACTAATTCTGTCACAGAATCACATAAAGATGGTGTTTGTAGTTTGGTGGATAATAACTTGGCAATCTACATACTGACATTACCACTCATGTATTCTCCCATGCCCCACTTCTCTGATTTGCTGAAGAGGTCTCTCTCTCCTGTGTCCTTAAAAATGCTTATCTGACCGAAGTTACGTGACGTTACCTAGTTGTTTCTACAACCCGTCCTTCTCATAGTATCCCACTGATACCAAGATAATTAACCTCTATACTAGAGGATTAACAAGACAAAAGTCTTGGCTAATTAAGTACACCTTCAAATCTTGTTCTGTGTGTGCATTTCAATACACTTTTACTCTCGTATGTTGTATAATGCTGAATATGTAGTTACGCTGTTATTTTATCCCATCTAACTACATGTGTCCCTGTTAGCTTGTTAGTGTGTTTACTAATAAGTTGATGTTACTAATAAAGTGACTGTAATTTACTTGATAGTGTTAGTTTTGAGTTTTGTGTATAGTGTGTGCTGAGTGTGTGGCTTATCTCCAAGCGTCACGAGTTGGGATATTAATCATGAATTACCCCAATGTGTGTAATGCATGATCAGGCATTCCAAGCAGTGGTGCTTAGATGTAGTATTCTAACTACTAATATCCTAAATACTAAACATGCATCAACAATTAGACAAGTAATACACTTTACATGAAAGACGCAGACAAATTAAAATAAATACGTTTTGCGTACAATTTGTCCGCTCAGTATATCGCTCTCTCATTTAATTCAGTCACTCTGTCATTCACACGTCTTTCATTCAATATAGTATTTGGTTAAAATATATAAGTAAAGTTGAGGTAAGTGTTATTGCCCTTAGAAAAAATGGAATAGGCGATTTGTCCCCTTTAAGATAATACGTACTTTTTGTACGATGACTCAAACATGGTTTATAATTTACATATAGAAAATTGCATAGGAAGATTCTTTCACCTATGAATGGCAATACCTGTAATATTATGGTAGAAAATGTACAAATTACAGGTTGACATATTATATATACATAATTTACTACAAATATAATACATATTCAATACTAAATTAATTAATTAACTAAGTAACTAAATCCAACGATGATGTGTGCGTCGTCCTCCTGTTGTCAACGTGTCGTGCCATGAATGTTCCTCCTGTTGTCAGCGTGTCGTGCCATGAATGTTAACAGTTAGTATGGCTGTCTCTTGAGTGTTGTAACCGACGTAGTTCTGGTTTGGCTGTTCGCAAAGTCTCTTTAGCAACAGCAAGTATGGAATGTTCTCATGCCGAGTATAAAGTGTTCTTAATGCTTTCCTGACCAATGTCAGTTCACTGGTTGAAATCAAGTCACAGATAATGTCTCTTGCTCGGATTGTTCTTAGAGCTTTGGTAACTGATATTATAGCTCTCACCAAAAAAAAAACCCTATCAATGTTTCATGTTCGTGGGTGTCATAAGTAACCTATTCACTGGGGTGTTATTACTTTTAACTGAAAGTTCTCTAGCAGGTGTAGAGTTACACTGTTCTATGCCACAGACTAAAATATCACAGTTTCTGGTATGGCGAATGGTCAATGTGCCTAATGTTCTTCTGCTGGCGCATTCGTTTGCCGCGATAAAATGTCGGCTATAATGTTCTCAGTGCCTCTGATATGGCGGATTTCAAAGTCGAAATCTTGCAGAAGGAGACACCATCTTTGTAAACGATGGTTTTTCGGAGCACCTTGCTTCAGCACCAACAATGGGGAATTATCGGTGAGTACAACGAAGTGGGAACCTAAGAGGAACTTAGATAATCTAAGTATACAAAATAATAGACTTAATGCCTCCAATTCCACTGTAGCATAACGGGTCTCTGCTTTCTTCAGTTTACGGCTTACGTAGAGAATTGGGTGTCTCGCTCCATCCACCTCTTGCATTAAACAGCCTCCTATTGCGATAGCACTCGCATCTGTGGTCAAAATAAATGGTAAATTTATGTTGGGTAATCGTAATACTGGTGGATTAGAAAAAATGGTTTTCAATCTGCATATTGCATCCTCTAAGCGGGTACTTTTACATAATTTTTCTGGATGATCTTTTGTTAACATATTCGAAAAAACTGATGTAAGCTCTGCCCAATTTGGTATAAACTTAGCATAGTAGTTTATAAGACCTAATAAGCTTCGAACTTGCTTCTTTGTAGTAGGAACTTCTAGCTTGAGAATTTTAGAAACAATTTTATCATCTGTCAACAATTTGCCTTCAGAAATTCTATGACCAAGGAAGTCTATTTGTTTATAGCCTATTTCAACCTTGGAAGGTTTGATAGTAAGTCCAAAAAGAAAGATTTGGTTGAAGACTTGTTTGAGTGTAAGTAAGTGAGAAGTCATATTAGAAGAATGAATGCATATATCATCAATATAGGATTGCACATCTTTGATGCCGTGCAATAATAACCTAGTTAGCCTAACAAATGTGGCAGGAGCGTTCTTGAGACCAAATGGAAGATACCTCCATTCGTACAAACCAAGAGGTGTTGCGAATGCTGTTATATGTCTAGAAGCAGGGTGTAGTGGTACTTGCCAATAACCTTTTGCTAAATCAACCTTCGAAAATAAGGATGATTGAGACATATTCAAAATGAGGTCTTCACAACTGTTCATTGGCTCTGCATCTGTTGTGGTTATTGTATTTAACCTCCTATAGTCTATGCACAAACGAATCGTTTGGTCCTTCTTTTTCACCAGGACAATCGGTGAAGAATATTGAGACATAGATTTCTGAATTATCCTATTTTTCTCTAAATCCAAAATTTCTTTGTCTAAATTTGCTCTATAATGCAGAGGAATAGAATATGGTCTACATTTGACCGGTGTCAGATCTGTCAACACAATTGAATGTGTTATTTTGTCAGTCCGTCCAGGTTTGTTAGAGAAGATAGATTTGTAGTCATTAATGAGAGAAAGAATGTCTTGTCGCTGTTGTTGTGTCAAAGTGTCAGAGATTTGTATGTCCTTTATACTACCGTCGTCATTCATAATTGGTACTGGAATTTCAGTATTGTCTTCGTCTGTCTGATTTATTACAGATGCTACTGTTTGTAAATTGTCTTCAATGTCATTGTCGTCGTCGTCAAGATTAATCGTTGTCAATATGTCGTCAAATTGGTTGTCGTTGTCGTTGTCCCATATTGTCGGTAATGTCAATATGTCTTCGTCGTCTTGGTTGTCGTAAGAGTGCGTCGTTAACGATGCTTCGTTTGTCGAGGTGTCATTCAGTTGGGTAATTGTCGTTTCGTTTCTGTCATCAGTTAGCTGCGTCTGCTTACTCGTGTCACTGTCCTCTCTAGCATAGTAAGGTTTCAACATATTTACATGGAATATTTTCAACTTTCCATTCAAACAAATTTCGTAATCAACTTCCGAAATTCTTCTAACAATTTTAAATGGTCCCTGCCAAGAGGTTGATAGTAAATCTCTCTTGTCAGGTAGCAATAGTAAAATATCCTGATCTGGTTTTAATACAATTGTTTTTGAACCTCTGTTGGCGTACTGCCTGTACCTAAAACCTTTCTCCTGTAGTGATGTTCTGGCCAGTATACAAGATCGTATGATTTTGTCTCTGGTGTCAGTGACTAAATCATAGGTGGAAATTGGTAGTTGGATATTTACAGGTTGTGATATGATATCTTTGTAAATAGTGAGAGGTCCTCTTGGGTTCGCTCCATACATCAATTCGAAGGGAGAGAACCCTGTACTTGATTGTGGGACTTCTCTATATGCGAACAGCACCGTTGGGAGAAGTATATCCCAATCGGCTGGATTTTCAGCTGTCACTTTGGATAGCATATGTTTCAGGTCCCCATTTAGTTTCTCGCAGATACCATTTGCGGCCGGTCGATATGGACTGGTGAAACATTGCTTTATGCCTAGTAACTTAGTTACCGATTGAGTGGCATTCGATATGAACTGGGTTCCCCTATCTGAAATTATTTTCTCCGGAAAGCCAAAACGGGAGAAAATATTTAACAATACGTCCGTCACATCCTTAGAGGAGATAGATTTTAATGGAATCATTTCTGGCCATCTTGTACATAGATCAATAAGAGTGAAAATATATCTATTCCCTTTACTTGAGATGTGGTTTAACGGGCCTACTAGATCAACTGCCACGATTTGGAATTGCCTTGAGGCAGTTGTGGTTGACTGAATTTCTGCTGTAGGGTTTTTCCCCTTTTTAACCAGTTTCTGACATATATCACATGATCTACAATAGGTTTTTATGTCTTGGCAAAATTTCGGCCAATAAAATTGGGTCAGGACCCTGGCTCTCGTCTTTTCGTAACCCATATGACCTCCAAAAGGTGAATCATGGGCTATCTTTAGTACTTTTTCACGATGTGCTTGTGGTAGAACTACTTGTTGTATCGTGGTCTGATTTGTTGTGTATAATCTAGTTAGTACATTGTTGTTTAACCTAAATGTCCACGATGCATTTTTAGTTAATTTTGGTTTAAGTCCTACTATCCTAAAATATGGTGAAAGTGTAGGATCTGATTTCTGTTCTTCTCCAAAATTAGTGATGGTAGTGTTTGGTGATACAATTTCTAGTGACTCCTGCAGTTGGTCGGTGTGAGTTTTGTGGGTTGTCTGTCGTGTTATTGCGTTCGTGTGTTGTGTGTGTTGTTGCACATCTACAGGCTTGGTAACTGGTGGTTCGTTGGCATCCTCAATTCGAGGTTTTAAGTTGGTTGAATCAATGAAAGATTCAGCCGCCCCTGCATTATGCACCTCGGTAAATTCTCTTTGATTTACTTCATTGGTTGTCTCCCTTGTGCTTTTGGCAGTTTGAGACAAGCACGTATGGTGTTTCTCTTTAGAATCACTGTATGGGCTCTGGATACCGTTTTTCTGCTCCCAATCTCTGATTTCCTGTTCAGAGCATGTTCGTATGTTGGGCAGATTTCCAAGTATAATTCCCGCTACAGGATTTTCCAGGACTGCGCACAATACTCGTCCTGATATGAACGGTGTTCGAATTTCGACAAGAGCAAGGGGGTACTTTTCTATGGTGCCTGAGAATGTGCGACAAGTTACATGTTTGTCTGTGTAGTTCCTGTCGTTGATTAATGTTTTCTCAATTCCACAGAGTGTTGCGCCGGAATCACGAATTAATGTGCACTTTCTGTTGTTTACAAACCCTGTTAAGAATTTTAGCTTGCCAGTAGATGATAAGGCAGCATTGGCCATTTCATTCGAAATAGGGATCGTGTGGCCACATAGCAATGTTGTGTCAAGTTGGAATTTCATACAGGTGTTACACTTACTGTCTGTAATGGTGTCAATAATTTGCACAGCATTTCCTAGCTCACTCAAACATTCATTCTGATTATTACACTCATTCAGTTCTTCAATATCTTCGTCTGAGGACGTTTCAACCAGTGCCGCATTGGCTTGTTTCAATATCTTTCGTCCTTCACAAAAGCGACTATAATGCCCAAAGCTACTGCAAAAATAGCATTTCACTGCTCTCTGGTACGCATTTCTCTTATTCTTTTGCTTCTCCACGATCATCTGGAGATGATGTGCATAGTTGGGTGACTTATCGCACATCGCGTACTCTTCATGTGTCAGATGACAATATTGGCACTTAACTGGCTTTCTGACATTCGGGCGTGGTTTAAACTTACTTTCCGTTGGTTTAGAGTACCTAGTGTTTACCACTGCTGCTGCTTCGTTTTGACTAAGGTTTAATTGGAAGATATCTCTGTTCGCTGTGAAAAATGCGTTCCCCTTTGTCTCGATTTCCTGAATACTTTTACAGTCCATTTGTTTCAAAAACTTAGCAAAAGGTGTAGGGATTGTACTAACTATCTTGTCAATAATAATGAGTTCTTTAAGTTTGTCATGGCTGTTGTTAGTGTTAGCCGAGTTAATCCACTTTGTGCAAACATCCTGAACTGTAGACACGTAGTCTATGAAGGTTTGGTTTGGTTGTGGGGATAATTTTGCGAACTGTTGTTGGTAACCTGCTGTATCTAATGAGAAATGTTGGAGAATGCGTTGCTTTAGATAATCATAGTCTTTTCTCATCTTCCTGTGGAACTGTTTCTATTACTTTTAATGGTTCCAGAGCTAAGTTTCTCATTAAAATAAATGCCCAATCTGATTTTACGATCTTATGATAGGACATTAGACACTCAAAATTTTCCAGGTATGCGCTGATAGAATCACCTGAGCAAAATGCCTTCACGAGGCCTTTATACTTGTTATATTTTTGTTCCTCCTCCTTGCTTCTCAGTTTATTTACAGATATTTCTACGTTGGAATCAATATCCATCTGCTTAAGTTTTATTTGTGTATCGGCATTCAATTGGGCTAGTTTAGCCGCCGCCTCAAGTTCCATTTGTTTCTCCTGAGCTTGCAATTGCATTTTCTTTTCTTCTGCCTGCAACTGCATCTGCATCTTTTTCTCTTCTGCCTCAATTTGCCTCTGTTTTTCTTCTCGTTCTCTCGCTCTTTCTTCACGGGCAATATTTTCTGCGTGTGTCTTCTGTGCCCACTCTGATAGTTTCTCTTCTTTATAACCTAATTTCATCCCTAACTCAATACAGTTTTCTAATGTAGACATTTTGACTTTTACTTGTTTGTAATTTCACTGAAGTTAAATCCCTTAGAAAAAATGTTGGGGAGTAGACAATTTAGTTATCTCCCTTAATGTTTACATGAACAAATACAAATGTACAGTTATGTTGGTACAAGGTTATGAATATACATAGAAATCAATGCAATACAAAAATGTTACATGGATGGAAGGTGATAAGTACCGCTTAGGGTTGCAATGGGCATGATATGAAACTTATCTTATATTCCAAGAACTTGGGAATGTTGTCTTGTACTCTCGCCACTGTTGGATAGGTTACATCAACATGTTACACACACTGCACTTCACGGCACAATCTGCTCGTAGAATGAAAAAACGTTAATAACAGTCAAATGTCATAGTCATGTCAAAATAGTTTATAGTAATAACATCATGGAGAGACTTGCTGCCGAGGGACTAATATTCATACTAGTTTATTACTCTAGATAGCTGCAAACAATTCAATTTCAATTCAATTTTGTTTAGAAATAAATTTGATATTATTTCTTTAGTATTTTACTCGGTAATCAATAGCTGTCTGAACGTAAAGCTTGTACCAAATCCCGAAGCTTGGCCCCCAAAAAGCCTGTCAACGTGTTGGATGTCTAGGGATCTAGACTCGGGCTCAAACAGGCAACAATAACTCCGTTAAACATAATATAGCAACTTTAATGAACATTAATATACAGTGCGTTGGCGCAGTGGGTTTAACAAGCGCGCACTGAGGCGTTGCTTATCACAGAGGTTTAACATCACACATGATTGTTACAAACATTCTAAGCAAACTATCTAGCATATGTCTATGACCCTAAATATATGTATGGGTCTAAACTATTAACTATTAAGTCCCTCTAAGGCAGGCCCCTGTTGCCTCTCCGATGTCCCGTCTCGATCTGCCGATGTACACGTGTCGCAATCCGACGCGGGTGGTAACTCTGTGCGAGTTCCTCGTGGACCCCGCAATAGGCGGGCCACATCAGTGTCCACGGGACAGTGGACTCACTGACCAGTCCTTCGAGAAGGATCTGGATTACTCTGGCCTTCGAGTGACTTACTTCTTTCCCTTGGGCGGGAGTTGTAGCCCTTGGCTAATACCTATTAACTAATGTTGTATAATGTATAATGTGAGGCTGTGACAGTGCTGTATTGTTTACTGTTTATGAATGTGTTGGATTGTTTACTGTTTATGAGTGTGCTGTGTTGTTTACTGTATGTGAATGAGCTGTGTTGATTGCTGATTATTTATGTGATGTATTGTTTACTGATTATGTATGTGTTGCGTTTTTTGCTGATTATTCATGTGTTGTGTTGTTTACTGTTTATGTATGTCTTGGGTATTTACTGCGTATGATTGTGTTGTGTGTTTACTCCGTATGTGCATGTGCTGCATTGTTTACTGTTTATGTGTGTGTGTGTATATATATGTGTGTGTGTGTATGTGTGTGTGTGAGTTGTATTGTTTACCGTTTATATGTGTGTTGAGTTGTATCATTTACTGATTATGTGTGTGTGTGTGTTGTACTGTATTATTTACCGTTAATGTGTGTGTTGAGTTGTATTTTTTAATGTGTGTGTGTGTGTGTGTGGTGTATTGTTTACTGCATTTTGTGTCTTGTTTGTTTACTTTTATGTATGTGTTGAGTATTTATTGCTTATTTATTTGTTGTATGTTTGCTGTTTATGTGTGTGTGTGTGTGTTTTATTGTTCACTATTTATGTGCATTTCGTGTTGTTCACTGTTTATTATGTGTTGCGTTGTTGACTGATTATGTACTTGTTGTGTTGTTTACTGTTTATGTATGTGTTGTATTGTTCTATGTTTGTTTATGTGCCCTGTTGTTTACCGTTTATGTATGCGCTGTGTTGTTTGATGATCATGCATGTCTTATATTGTTTACTGTTTATATATGCATTTTGATTTGTGATGATTATGTTTGTGATGATGTGTTGACATTTTATGTATGTGTTGTGTGTTTACTATTTGTGTGTGTGTCCTATTGTTTACTGTTTAAGTATGTGTTGTGTTGTTTACTGTTTATGTATGTGTTGTGATGTTTGCTGATTATGTATATGTTGTATAGTTTGATGATTATGTATGTGTTGTGTGTTTGTGTGTCTGTGTGTGTGTTTTTTTGTAAGTGTGTGTGTGTGTGTGTGTGTGTGTGTGTGTGTGTGTGTGTGTGTGTGTTGTTTACTGTTATATCTCTGTTGTGGTGTTGAATGTTTCTGTGTATGTTGTGTTTACTGATGTTGAGTGTACTATTTTTGTTACTGTCTATGTATGTGCTGTGGTGTTTACTGTTTATTTATGTGTTGTATTGTTTACTGCTTATGTATGTGTTGTGTGGTTACTGCTTATCTGTGTGTTGACGGTTTATATGTGTGTATTTTATTGTTTACTGTTTAAGTATGTGTTGTGTCTTTACTGTTTATGTGTGTGTAGTGTTGTTTAATGTTTAATGTATGCGTTGAATTTTTTACTGTTTGTGTATGTGATGTGTTGTTTACTGTTTATGTGTGTTGTGTAGTGGTTTTTAATGTTTAGTATATGCGTTGAATTTTCTACTGTTTGTGTATGTGATGTGTTGTTTACTGTTTATGTGCATGTTATGTTGTTTACTGTTTATGCGTGCATTGTGTTATGTAATGTTTATGTATGTGTTGTTTACTGTTGATGTATGTGTTGTTTACCGTTTATGTATGTGTTGTATTATATGACAGCGGCCACCCCCTGGGCAACAGCTGTGAGAGGCTGGCTAAACCAGGCGTGGGTAGCCGATTTTGGTGTAAAACTAAGCGGTGAACTAGGGTATGCCTACCCAGCATGTGAGAACAGGATTCGGCAGACTGCGTGGAAGAAATCATTCCTGATTCAACGGGCATGACGGCGGTCACCTGCACAGCGTTGTGGAACGTAATGAGCACGGCAAGGCACGTAGAGCGCCCTGGTCATCCACTGCACCTGTATTCGTCTCCAGTCGTCTTGACTTGTCTTGCCACTGGACTCAGATGGACTCAGGCGAGAGAGTGAGGTCGACGAATTGCGCAACTCTTCCTCACTTTAATTCAAGTCATCGCGCAAGTCATTCTTCATCCAACGTCATATATCACCTTCAAGCCCTGTGGCGATGGGCGAGCGGCGAAGCGGCAGGCGTGGGTACGCTGGCAGCTGTAGTCGCAGACCTGCACATAGGCGGCTCAGGCCATATGGTCGTCTTCTACTGACCAGAGCAGCAGTGGGATTCGACAGCCCTCTGAGCGACTGAGCAGCCCTCTATAGGAACACACTGCTCACCTCCATAGCATGAGGAAGGGGCTAGAAAAGGTACCCTAAACATTGTCTGCTCCATCACTACCTAACCAGCTAGCCGCGGTTGGTGGGTACCCTACACTGCGTCGACATACAAACAAAGAAAAAACAGATAAAGCTAAAAGAGCAAACCACATTCCCCTAGCAATCGGAACTTGGAATGTACGCACCCTACTTGAAAGAGACGGCACGTCGGGTCCAGAGAGATGACCAGCACTGACTGGGAGAGAGCTGAGCAGGTACAACATCGACATTGCAGCCTTGAGCGAGACACGACTTGCAGAGGAAGGCCAAATCTGTGAAATAGGTGCCGGCTACACATTTTTCTGGAGTGGAAGGAAAAGCGAGGAAAGACGCCAATCCGGTGTGGGATTTGCCATTAAGTCGGCTCTGGTCGGCAAACTAGCTGGACTTCCAAAGGCTATAAACGACAGACTTATGACCATTAAATTGCCTCTGCTGAATGGAGGAAGCATGCAACCATTGCGAGTGTCTACGCACCAACTATGGCCAATGACGATGATGTCATGAACAAGTTCTACGAGGACCTGCACAATGTATTAATATCTGTTCCCAAAGGAGACAAGCTTATACTCCTTGGGGATTTCAATGCCAGAGTAGGTACGAACGCCACCTCTTGGAGTGGCATTACTGGAAAGCACGGAGTCGGAAATTGTAACAGCACTGGACTCCTCCTTCTTCAGACATGTCCCGAACACGATATTTTGATTACCACCACAATCTTCCGTCTCCCCATGAGAAAAAGGACTTCGTGGATGCTCGAAACACTGGCACCTCATTGACTATGTCATCGTCAGGAGGAGTGACAGACAAGACGTTCGAGTGACAAAATCCATGTGTGGTGCCGAATGTTGGACAGACTATCGTCTCATTATCTCGAAAATAAACATACACATCAAACCACCACGGCGTCCTCAAGGGGTGAAAATGCAAAAAAAAAAAAAAAAAAAAAAAAAAAAAAAAAACAACAACAACAACTAAATGTCACCCGCTTAAACAGCAAGAAAATGCAGCTGTCGTTTGAAAATATGCTGGAAGACCGCCTCAAGCCCAATGCTGTAGCGAAACAGGATACAGAAACAGAGTGGAGAGCCCTAAAGGACATAATTTTAAACACTGCTATGGAATTCCTGGGTCCACCCGCCCCCCTTTCCCCCACCGAAAGCATAAAGACTGGTTTGATGAAAATTCCGAAAACATTAACCAATTTCTGGCCGAGAAACATCTTCTCCTCAAGGCACATTTGAATGACCCGAAGTCAACATTTAAAAGAAAAAAAAAAAAAAAAAATGTCTCCAAGAACAATCAGAGAGTAGTGCAGCAGAAACTTCGGCACATGCGGGACTCCTGGCTGAGCAGCAAAGCTGATGAAATTCAGGGCTTTGCTGACAGACATGATATGTAAAACTTCCACGACTCACTGAAAGCGGTCTATGGTCCTGCATCATCAGGCATAGTTCCCCTCCTCAGTGCAGATGGGGGAACATTGGTCACCGATAAGAAATAAATCCTTCAACGCTGGGCAGAAGCATTTCAGCAACATCTTAAATGCAACTTCCTTCTTCGATGATGAAACCATCAACTGCCTTCCTCAAGTTCCCACTAATGATACACTAGATGACCTGCCAACCATAGTGCAAGTAAACAAAGCCATCCAGCAACTCTCCAGCGGCAAGGCACCAGGTCCTGACTCCATCCCAGCAGAGATATACAAGGCAGGTGGGCCGGTCCTAACAGAGCAGTCTCACTAAGTCTTTACAAACATATGGGTTAACGAGACCATGCCACAAGATTTCAAGGTCGCGTCAATAGTCCACCTTTACAAACGTAAAGGAAACCACCAAGCTTGTGACAACCACCGAGGCATCTCCTTGCTTTCAATTGCGGGGGGGGGGGGGGGGGGGCGGGGGGGAGGGGGGGGGGGGGGGACTCAGTTGTCCCGAGGTATGGTGTCCGCCTCGAGTGCTGGAGGTCCCGGGTTCAGGCCTCGGTGATGACCGGGATTTATTTAAAAAATCCACCTGGACTTCCAGTAATAAAATTTCCCCTGGACTCTGGGTAGTGAGATAGGACGCCCGTGTGTATTATTACGCACGTAAAAATTCCCTTGGCAGTTGGAAATCGAAAAAGAGTAGCCTAAAGGCCCTGTCCGGGCAAAATTTCGAGTTAAAAATCTACCAAAAGTATTTCAGGATCCTCGCCGATGCAACGGAGTTCGTGCATTGAGCTGAGTTTCTCCAGACTCAGGTTTGAGTTAGGAGGAAAACGGAGCACTTATGGGTTAAACTGTGTGCCGTGATGTTGATCCAACGACTAAAAACTAAAAACTAACCTTTCATTTGCTGGGAAGATACTCGCCAGAATTCTTCTCTACCGTCTCACGGCCTATCTCGATCAAGGTCTTCTTCCTTGAGAGTCAATGTGGCTTCAGAAAAGAATGAGGAACTGTTGACATGATTTTCGCTGCAAGGCAGCAGCAAGAGAAATGTGCGAACAGAACTGCGAAATGTTCGCCACTTTCATTGACCTTACCAAGGCTTTTGATACAGTCAGCAGATAAGGACTGTCGAAGATTATGGCAAAATATGGCTGTCCACGAAAGTTTGTCCAAATAGTGCGGCTATTTCATGATGGTATGCAGGAAAGAGTACAAGAAAATGGTGAACTGTCTGAGCCCTTTCCTGTCACCAATGGAGTGAAGCAAGGATGTGTCTTGGCACCAACACTGTTCAGCCTAATGTTTTCAGCTATGTTCACGAATGCCTTCGAGAACAACGTCATTGGAATAGACATCAACTACCGCTTGGATGGAAAGTTATTCACTCTCAGAAGGCTGAAAACCAAAATTAACAGAGACACCATCAGAGAGCTCCTGTTTGCTGATGATTGCGCTCTATACACCAACTCAGAAGTGGACATGCAACATAATGTTTCAGCTTTCTCACATGCCTGTGCCAACTTTGGGCTCAATATCATCTTGGAGAAGACTGTAGTTATGTACCAGCCAGCTCTAGGGAATAATCACACTGTGCCGAATATCAAAGTGAATGATCATAGACTAAGTGTTGTGGACAAATTCACCTATCTTGACAGCACTGTGTCACAAGCTGCCACAATTGGTGATGAAGTGAATGCAAGAATCTCCAAGGCCAGTGCGGCCTTTGACAGACTGTACAAGAATGTATGGGACAGAACTGGAATAAGCCTTCAACAAAGATGAAAGTCTACAAAACAGTTAGTTGTATTATCCACACTGCTATATGCTTGTGAAACCTGGACTGTTTATCAGCGACAAGCTAGGAAATTAAACCACTTCCACACAGTCTGCCTAAGGAAGCTATTGAAGATTAAATGACAAGACAAGATCACAGACACTGAAGTCCTAGAAGAGCGTCCATGCCCAGTATCCACACTCTACTAATGAAGAATCAGATTCGCTGGGCTGGTCACTTGACTCGCATGCCAGATCACAAGCCCCCTAAAGGAATTTTTTTACGGCGAATTGCGTCGTGGTAAACGCTCCCAAGGCGGCCAGAGGAAACGCTTTAAAGACACTCTGAAAATCTCACTGAATGCTTTCGGAATTCATCATGACACCTGGGAGACTGCAGACAGAGATCGAAATTCGTGGCGTGCATCATTACGCAAGGGTGAAGTAACGTCTGAGGAAACAAGGACTGCAAGACCTGTGAAGAAAAGGCAGGACAAAACAACCACTGCAGGAAATCCTCATCCAGAAACGTCAAGCATTCTTTGTCCACATTGTCAAAGAACATTTCGAGCCAAAATAGGCCTTATCAGCCATCTTAGAACTCAGGGCTCCATACTTTCAACCCCACTGAATGGTCATCATCATTTTTGATGGACAAACAACAACAACATGTGTTGTATTGTTTACTCTTTATGTAAGTGTTATTTACTGTTTATGCGTTGGTTATGTGTTGTTTACTGTTTAGGTATGTATTTGCCATGGACCGATATGAGGGATACAGCGGGAAACGGACAGAGTAAGAACAGGGTTACAAGAGAAGTCGGCGGAGCAACAGATGATGATGAAGAAAGGGAAGTGACTCCAATGAGTTGCGTATCACGTGACATTAGTTGTGTGGCACATGAGACAGACGGCAAGACCGAGTCACTCTTGCCAGGGTCTTTGTACACGACGGTTGGGGAAAGCGAATGCAGAAGTCAAGCGACATCAATTCAGCACACGCGGATGTCAAGCCAAGGTTGAGCCAGCTGTAAGTTGTAGTAAATAGTAGATAGAGTGTTTTAGAATCATCGCAGTGTCAGCCCACACCTGTTAATAATGAGTGTATAACGGCGGCGATGACTTTTGTGAATAAACACTGGCTACAATGGCGAGGACATTGGTTTGTTTGATATTCTCCGTTGTGACCTGTTCCTGCTTACAACTGCCCTTGTGGCTGAATAGACGAGCCGGTAATCAGCTACTTGGCAAGTGGGGCGCTCGAAAATAATCAAGCAGGAGCACCGAAAATAAGAGTTACCTTCAAGAAAATTCGGTAACGGGCAGACAAAGAACAAGGAAGGTCACCTTGAACGCCATTTGCAATTTTGAACGAAGGTGTCAACAAACAAGTTCAGCTATTAAAACGTGGTGTGAATATTGCTTTATTATACAAACATTTAAGCCACAACGCTGAACACAACAAATGAAATATTAATTTTCATAAATATTGACCCTGGCTGAGAAAACGTTAGAGTTGTTAACTCCGAATAAACTCTTAAATACATTCACGAGTGTCAAGAACGAAGTATCAATGTCTAGAAAGAAAGACTCATGAATTACCGGGAGACATTCAATAAGTGAAAAGGAAAAAGAATCAAGAAAGTGAACCTACAAATAGAAAGTCGGCACATGATCAGAGGTTCAAAGTGCCAACAGACAGTCCTGTCAACAGTTAAAACTCATCATAGACGAGAATATATCAAATCAGCGATGATGGCTGAATTTTCACTGAAATCTCGCAACTACACGTATATAAGTAGTAAGGAGTGCGACAAGTGAGTCGGTTTTCAGGAACCAGCAAAATTTCCACTGAATACTTTAAAACGACAAAGACTATCATAACTACATGTGGAAGAAGGGTAAAGACCATCTAGCAGTCTTATACCAAGTTATTTTCATCTGGATTCAAGAATCAAACTTTTTCTAAGACATTTTTCCAGAATTCAACTTTAGTCTCCAACCGACATGGAACACTTTAAACAACCGAAATCAACATATCGATTCATTCCAGAACACCACAGTGAATCTACATAATATTAAAATTTTTCCATTTAAGTTACAGAGAAGATCAGAATTTCTTGGCACAACTATCTGACGTTTGAGCTTACGTCGACTAGCAACACTAAAGACCTCAACTACTGGAGGGAAGACACCGGACCAGTGAAGAACCGCACCGCAGCAGCACCAACAAGGCATCAGTGACAGAGAAGGCCAGAATTCCTTGGCAAAACTATCTGACGTTTGAGCTTACGTCGACTAGCAACACTCAAGACCTCGACTACTGGAGGGAAGACACCGGACCAGTGAAGAACCGCACCGCATCAGCACCAACAAGGCATCAGGCGAGTGAAATTGTCTGACTGTTATTGTATCATTTTGTGCGGCTGATTAGAGTGGATATTTGGTTATTTTCTCCACAGGTTTTTGTCAATTTTTCTCCATTACAGGAATTGAGCTTGCATGGTTGCATCAAGAAAAAACATTGAGATAATTTATGAATTAAGCCAAAATCTCAATAAGAATTTTCAGTGACCAAAAAACAAGATCCACGAGCATCACACATATGTTCTGAGTGTTCCAGTGCTGATAAATTAAGATAGTATACTTCAGATAGGCACTCATAGTATACAACACCTATCTTTTCTGGTGTAACATTTAAAACCTTGTGACACCACGATAACGTTACACAAAGGTTACTTCTAGTGGTGATTATCATTGAAACATGTCGTCATTACAAGACTTCATAGCCATGGGAGAGAAGTGTGGCATTACCGGGCCCGACCTAGCAACGTGGGCCAAACAAGAATTAAAAGAACATCAAGCACAACAACGCGAAGAGAGAGCAGCTGCAAAGGAAGCCAGGGAGGCACAAGCAGCCATAGATAAAGAAAAAAGGGAGGCACAAGCAGCCAGAGATAAAGAAAAAATGGAGGCACAAGCAGCCAGAGATAAAGAAAAAATGGAGACACAAGCAGCAATAGAGAAGGAAAAAATAGCCGTGGAGAAAGCAAAACTTGCCTTTGAAAAAGAGAGACTGGCAACAGAGTTATTAATTAAAGACAAAGAGATTGAAGGCAACTTAAAGGTGAAAAAATTAGAGAAAGACAAAGACGCAGAGATAGCCCAGGCAAAGGCAACAGCAAAAGCGTTAGATCCTACTAAACGATATAGCGGACTTATTAGAAACTTCACGCAAGGGGATTCCATCTCGGCATGGGTAACAAACTTCGAACTATTAATGAACCACTACAAAGTTCCATCTGAAGACTGGGCCATACTCTTCCACAGGCATTTGGCCCTTGAGCCCTTAAAAGTGGTGGAGGTGATACCTGAAGACCTTCGCACTAACTACACATACGTTAGAAACCGAGTTCTATCACACTTCTCACTAGACCAAGCAGGATTACGAACCAAATTTAGAACCTTAGCACCAAAAGCCAATCAAAATTTTCTAGATTACGTAGCTGAGACGACGTCACTCTTTGATAAATGGCTCAAAGCTGCCGACATAGGGTCGGACTTCAATAAACTACGCGATCTCATGGTTCGAGACAAACTAATCTCCTCAGTTCCAGCAGAAATGGCAACATTTCTAGTAGAGAATAAATGTACAACGATAGCAGAAATGGAAGCCAAAGGCGAAGCATTCTACAACGCCCACAAAGATATTTTCGCAGAAGGGGCGCAGCCAGATTTAGTAATAGGGGCAACAGCCAATGAGCCCAACCAAAGATATAATACAAAACCAAATAAATTCCAACAAGGTGGTCCACAATATCGAGAAAGAGGACCATATTACAAGAGTGAAAATGCACAAAGGGAACCGGACAGAATCAAAAAAGGATACTGGAGACAATGTCCGTATTGCAAGATACAACACGGCTCCCTGGAAATGTGTGACAAGAACCCAGATTATAACACATATCTTCAAAACTGGATATCACAAAAAACTAGCAAGTACACTGCTTACAAGAAGAATGTAAAATGTTATGTATGTAATACGTACGGACATGTAAGTAGAGACTGCCAGGTTAGGAAAATTTGGAAAGAAGCCAGTACAGCATTCCTATTTACTAGTAGTTCACCAAACGAATGTGAACAAACAAACGCAGTAAAAATACAAACTGGAAAAAACGACAGTGATAACGATACAGACAATGAGGCGTGCATATACGAAGCCAATTCGATGTGTAAGATAGATGAAAAGTTAGATGACAACTTAGTAGCTAATGATAATAACACCTCAGACACAGGTAATCTACCCAGATGGCTAACAGATAAAAACATGAACTGGAAATCACTTTCCCTCCGAGAGAATTTAAGCAAAGAAGAAAAAGACAAAGCAACCTTTGCAATAGAAAAGTTTAGTAAATTGAGTCCATCATTTAGTGCAAGCACAGTAACAGTAAAACAGATCATAGGTCCATATCTAAAAGAAAAAACAGACAAAAATATAAAGACAAAAACAATTGCAAATGCCACAGAAAAATATTCTCCACCCTTAGGATATATATCTACTTCATCCTCTGATGAAGAAGAAATGATACATCGACCAGTAAAGTCAAGAAATATGGTAAAACCTCGACAAATTCATAGGATTAACTATACTCAATTAGAATGGCAAAATAAAACTCCACCGAAAATACCTAATGTATGCTACACTAGATCTGACATAGCAAGAGATACTTGGACAAATTCAGGGATATCTAAATCAGAAATAGACAGAAGAATACAACAAATTAAAATAACAAACTGGGAAAGATACTGGAGAGCGATAGGCTTAAGAAAAGACGAAATCGAAGACAAAAAACATCAACTAGAGAAAAAGGATACCAAAAGATAACAACTACAAATACATTGAACTGCACATAAACAATTACAATTAGATCACTAACAGTTCAATGCAATAAACATAGTTATTTTATCCTACTGTAAAACTGTGATAAAAAGTAAAGTAACTGTCACAGATATTCGATAAATATCTTATACTATTAATCAGTTAGGTTAAGATACATAAAACAAACAATACTACCACACACATTGAGAACACAGTAAAATCACAATATAAGAATATCACCTTGTTAACAAATAAGAAAAGAAACATCTCTCCACATATACATTCAACATTCAAATTACTTACCATCTCAACCTATCTTGTTAGGCACCTAGACACATACCCACACAACTAAAGACATTACTATCCACTACATACTCCACACTACATACACAATAAATACAACAATTTTTTTTAACTTCAGTACATAAGAAAGACACTATACGGTAATGAGATAATTTAAAACAAGTACATTCAGAGTACATTAAAGGTAACAAGGATAGAGATATCCAAATATTACTTGAAACTCTGAACTGCCGTATAGAATGACTACAGATACCAGCAGTCAATTTGACATTGTACTTAATTAATTAGTAAGAGTCAGATATGTACATATTTTTTTCCATTTTTTATTAATTACCAGAATGCACAGAAGACGAATGAAAGAGTTGGAGAACCGTGCAAGCACCACCGTAAATCCATCCATATACCTGGAAAAGATACCATTCCTGGTCTACAATCCTAGGGCGCCAAACCAGAATAAACCAGCATGTGCCCAGGTTACACAAGTAGAACAAACCACACCCACGGTTAAATAACTCAGGGAAAGTAGGTTTAGTGATGGGCAATATGAATTCATCTGTCATGCTGCATATCCCATCAGTCAAATGTAAATTGTCACATTGCATATGCCATCGATCAGGTATAAACTATCATATTGCATATTCCAGCAATCACATGTAAATTACCATAGTAACATAGAATGACACGGTCAAGAAACAAAGATGCAACAAATGATACGAGTGAATGGTGGTAGTTAATTTTAATATTGATATTACAACATATAAACACATTGATAATGTAAATCAATGTCACATTTTAATTTGCTGTCAGTGTATGATATTGCATGAATATCTCATATATGTCAATGAAATTTATTGATGATAATTTTATTCATTGATTGACATATTCCATAATAGAGATGACCATGCATACAAATGTACATATATATTAAGGTACATCGCCATTGTTCAACTCTGAACGAGTCTACCACACCAACTTAGGGCTAAAAGATGGCATTGGACCGGCATGAAGAATGCAAATAACAGAAAACGGTTCCACATCGACCAACATCGACCAACGGGGAAGATAGAAGATCAAAGTATTATAAACTTTGACAGATAAAAAGATGTTGATAAATGAGTCTACAAGATAGATCTATATCGGCAATAAGATGAACTTGCGGTTATAAGACGACAAGACATCGTTCACGAAGAAGAAGTAATCACCCTAGACAACTGAAATATAAGTAGACCGCAAGCAGACAAAGGCTTATGCAATGACCCCATCTATGTGTATTAAATTATTACGTCACATGGAAAACCCAAATGACAACCGAGAAATACAGCTGTACACAAGTCATGTACACATTGCTCATGTTCCACGATACCATATAGAAATAATAATATAGATGGTAATGGTACCTATTAACCACGCATATCCCCTCATTCGGACGTAATGGTCTTGATAGGTTTGAGGTTGCTTGTCTGTAGGGCAAATGAGGGACTACTATGGGGAGGCCACGGGACCTTATGAAGCTCATAGTATGTTAGACTAACTCCCCCCCATAGGTTGGCTACACGTCGCCTGCGCGGAAAGTAGGTTGATAGGGCGTGCCTGAACATAATAATAATTTTTTTTTTCATTTTCTGCAGTGGTTAATAGAATGCCATGCTATCATATTATCAGATATAATACGGTTGTGGAAGGACAACAATATAGTGTAGAGTAATAACCTGACTACTCATATCGCTCCATGTCATGGGATTAAAAAACCAAATAGACTATGAAAATGGCTACACCATTTTCAAAAATTGGGGGGGGGGGCATAATGCCATGGACCGATATGAGGGATACAGCGGGAAACGGACAGAGTAAGAACAGGGTTACAAGAGAAGTCGATGGAGCAACAGATGATGATGAAGAAAGGGAAGTGACTCCAATGAGTTGCGTATCACGTGACATTAGTTGTGTGGCACACGAGACAGACGGCAAGACCGAGTCACTCTTGCCAGGGTCTTTGTACACGACGGTTGGGGAAAGCGAATGCAGAAGTCAAGCGACATCAATTCAGCACACGCGGATGTCAAGCCAACGGTTGAGCCTGTAAGTTGTAGTAAATAGTAGATAGAGTGTTTTAGAATCATCGCGTGTCAGCCCACACCTGTTAATAATGAGTGTATAACGGCGGCGATGACTTTTGTGAATAAACACTGGCTACAATGGCGAGGACATTGGTTTGTTTGATATTCTCCGTTGTGACCTGTTCCTGCTTACAACTGCCCTTGTGGCTGAATAGACGAGCCGGTAATCAGCTACTTGGCAGTATTATTTACTTTTTTATGTGTCGTTTACCGTTTATGTATGTGCCGTTTATTGTTTATGTATCCATTGTGTACTTTTTATGTATGTGTTGTTTACTGTGTATGCATGTGTTGTTTGCTGTTTATGTACGCATTGTTTCTTGTTTAATGTATGTGTTGTTTTCTGTTTATGTATATGTTATTTACTGTTTATGTATGTTTTGTTTACTTTTTATGTATGTGTTGTTTACATTTTATGTATGCATGGTTTACTGTTTAATATATGTGTTGTTTACTGTTTATGTGTGTGTTGTTTACGTTTAATTATGTGTTGTATTTGTTTACTGTTTATGTGTGTGTGTGTGTGTGTGTGTGTGTGTGTGTGTGTGTGTTGTGTTGCTTACTATTTATGTATGTGTTGTGTGTTTACTATTTATTTATGTGCAGTGTCTACGTGTATGCCGTCAGTTGGAATATTATGTTGGTCAGAGTATTCGAACCCAGACAGTGCGTCAGATATAAACGTTTTGTTTCTTCTTCTACAGAGAACTCCTGACGATACAATGTGACGTTTACTATAGATGTTAGTTTGTTGTTAATTATTTGTAGCGAATTTCAAGCTGCCACAATTGATGACGAAGGGAATGCAAGAATCTCCAAGACCAGTGTGGCCTTTTGCAGGACTGTACAAGATTGTATGGGACAGAACTGGAATAAGCCTGCAAACAAAGCTAAAAGTCAACAAAGCAGTTGTATTATCCACACTGCTATATGCCTGTGAAACCTGGACTGTATATCAGCGACACGCTAGGAAATTAAACCACTTCCACACAGTCTGCTTAAGGAAGCTATTGAAGATTAAATGGCAAGACAAGATCACAGACACTGAAGTCCTAGAAAGAGCGTCCATGCCCAGTATCCACACTCTACTAATGAAGAATCAGATTCGCTGGGCTGGTCACTTGACTCGCATGCCAGATCACAGGCTCCCTAAATGAATTTTTTTACGGCGAATTGCGTCGTGGTAAACGCTCCCAAGGCGGCCAGAGGAAACGCTTTAAAGACACTCTGAAAATCTCACTGAATGCTTTCGGAATTCATCATGACACCTGGGAGACTGCAGCCAGAGATCGAAATTCGTGGTGTGCATCATTACACAAGGGTGCAGTTATGTGTGAGGCAACCAGGACTGCAAGACCTGTGAAGAAAAGGCAGGACAGAAAAACCAGTGCAGGAAACTCCTCCAGAAACGTCAAGCATTCTTTGTCCACATTGTCAAAGAACATTTCGAGCCAAAATAGGCCTTATCAGCCATCTTAGAACCCACGGCTCCATACTTTCAACCCCACTGGATGGAATGAATGGTCATCATCATTCTTGATGGACAAACAACAATTATTTGTAGCGAATAATAATCTGTCAACCTGTTAGTTGGTTGTTACCTATCTCTGAAGTATAATAATTTGTCAACCTGATATTCAGTTGGTTGTTACCTATCTCTGTAGTATAATAACTTGTCAACCTGTTAGTTGGTTGTTTAAATTTCAGGCATATAACCTTTCTAACTGTTAATAATTGGCGCTGACATTCAGGCGTATAACACTCTCTCTACATGTTGGTAATTTGACAGCTATGTGGTAGGTTGTAGTTTATTATTGCAATAGCTGTTTGAGCAATCACAACCCTACTTATATAGTAGTGATATAAACAGGATATTGTATAACTATTGATGTTGGTGTGTCTAAACCATTGAAGTTGATCGAATACTGTTGTATCGAGCTGTGCATTGCTGATTGTGATGTGCATTCATTGTATGAGATATGTGACTTTTAGAGATTTTCTCGAGCACAAAAAGATTATATTGATATTGTCTTGATGTCATTAGCTTGGCTTAGCTTGTGTAAACTAGTTGTTGTACATTGCAGTCGAAGTTGTGCCTGGTGTGTGGATTCTTGCTGGTTATGTTTCCTGACAAACAAGGAACACTGTTTACGGTTTAGAATCTTATTTCCTAGGCATCTGCACAAGAATAAGACACTTGTCTTTCTTTTCACTTGTCTTTCTTTTCACTTGTCTTTATCTTTTCGTCTCTCCTGTTTTTGTCGCACAAAAATGAAGAGGGGGGGGGGGGGGGAGGGGGGGGGATTGCTTACTGTCCAGCACGACATCTCTTTATCTACACTAAATCCCTTTTATTCTTATTTTATTTCTGTCTTAACCCTCTGTACATCTTCTCTTTTTCAACCACCCCTGCTTCAATAAGCTATCCCTAATTGTAAAAAGTACTTTCCAGCCCTAACACCCGAATGGAAACACCCATATGGAACACCCGAATGGAAACACCCATATGGAACACCCACATGAAACACCCGAATGGAAACACCCACATGGAACACCCATATGGAACACCCACATGAAACTGCCACACGCAAAGCCAACGTTGTGAATTAATTTAGCATTTAACTATATCATCTGACACTTTCAATTTGTCGAATTTGCCGACTCGTGTCCCTTTTATGTGGCATATGTTATATTCACACGGACGGCCACAAATAACGGCACTTCCACACATATACACGCACACCTACACACACACACACACACACACACACACACACACCTACACATACACAGCCCCCCCCCCACACACACACACACACACACCATACTGCTGACAAATGCATATTCTTTTCCGCATAATATTTGGGTTTTGAATTATATATATATAAGAAGAAGAACCATCTGCAAATCTAACCATTAGAGAACTCCTGTTTGCGGACGACCAAGCACTAATAGCAAAATCAGAAGCTGAATTACAAGAATAAAAGATTTAGAAATGCTTTAATGAATGTAAAGACAATGCCTGGTGCTGACTGTAATAGTGATCATGTACCACTATGTGGACAAATAAAAGTAAGATTAAAGAGAGGGAAAAAAATGGTTAAGAACATCGACTTAATAAAGAGGTTCTGAAAATAGATAAAGAAATGCAAGAACAATACAGAGTGACTGTGAAAAATAGGTACAATGCAATAACTAAAATACAGAGTATAGATGAACAATGGGAAATGTTAAGGGACTCTATTCATCAAACTAGCAAAGAAGTATTACCGGAGAGAGGCAAAATAGCTAAGAAAAAATGGATGAATGAAGATATCTTAAAACTGATGGACAAAAGAAAACAGAGTAAAAATGACAAACAAGAATACGCTAAGATAAATAAAGAAATAAAAGATAAATGTGGGAAGGCTAAAGAAAGTTGGTTAAACGAGCAATGCAAAAAAATTGAATTAAATTCCATTAAAGATACAAAAAATATGCACAGACAAATCAGTGAGCTTACAGGAAGAAAAATAAGAATAAATACAGGGTGTTTGAAATCAAAAACAGGAAAGATAATATTAGAGGAAGATGCTATAATGAAGAGGTGGAATGAGTATATAAGAGAATTATATGAAGGAGAAAGGGAAGAATTAACAGAAGATAGTAACTTAGAAGGTCAACCTATTCTGAAAGAAGAAGTCGCTGACGCTATGAAACGTATGAAGAAAGGAAAAACAGCTGGGTCCGATGAAATCACAATAGAAGAATTAGAAGTATTGGGAGAATTTGGAGTAGATATATTAACCAAAATGTTGAATGATATTTACAGCAGTGGATATTTACCAGTGATATGCTGAAATCTGTATTTATAGCTATACCAAAAAGACCAGGAGCAATTGATTGTGAAGATTTTCGTACAATTAACCTTATAAACCATATCACTAAGCTTCTACTCAGAATTCATAATGAGAAGAACCAAAAAGAAAATAAAAATGGAAATTAGTGAAGAACAGTATGGATTTGTGGAAGGAAAGGGCACAAACAATGCAATTTATGCATTACGGACACTAATAGAAAGGTCAATAGAGAAACAGAGAGACATATATTTGTGCTTCATAGATTATACTAAGGCATTTGATAAAGTAAAACATGATGAACTGATTAAAATGTTGGAAGATATCAACACTGATGGAAAAGATTTAAGAATAATAAAGAATATTTACTGGAACCAAGTAGCAGCAATTAAAATGGGAAATAAAGAGGGTAGTTACGAACAGATAAAGCTAGGAGTACGACAAGGGTGTGTCTTGTCACCAGATCTTTTCTCCCTTATAGCGAAGTTATAATGAGAGGGATCAAAGAGATGCCAGGAATACTAGTTGGAGGTTATAATATAAATAATATACGCTATGCAGATGACACAGTATTGGTGGCGGATAATTCAACAGACCTACAACAATTATTAGACGTTGTAGTAACAGATAGTGCAAGGAAAGGACTCTCCTTGAATATCAAGAAAACAGTAACAATGGTAATATCAAAGAAAATGGTGACACCAAAATGTGACATAGAAATAGAAGGGAAAATCCTTAACCAAGTTGATAATTTTAGATACCTAGGGGCATTTATAACATCAGATGGAAGATGTACAACAGAGATTAGGAGCAGAATAGGGCAGACAAAAGCCGCATTTCAGAAAATGAAGAGTATCTTATGCAATAAGTCACTTAGACTGAATGTAAGAAAGAGAGTGATGAAATGCTATGTAGAACCAGTTTTGCTGTATGGCAGTGAATCTTGGAATGTAAATGAACAAATTAAGAAGAAATTAGAAGCAACAGAGATGTGGTTCCTGAGACGAATGTTGCGAATTCCTTGGACTGCCAGAGTAACTAACGACGACTGCCTGAAACAGGCTAACGAAACTAGAACATTATATAACAACAATAAGACAGAGACAAACAGCTTTCCTCGGTCATGTGATGAGAAGAGAGGCATTGGAGAACATCGTAACAACTGGAAAGATCGAGGGGAAGAGAGGCAGAGGTAGACCAAGAGAAGTGATGCTGGATGGATTGAGACGGTGGCATGGAGGAATATCAGCAGAAGAGTTGATCCAGAAAACCAAAGACCGAGATCTATGGAGAGCCATGAACGCCTACGCCAGCCGGCACGGCACTTGATGATGATGATGATGAATTACAA
Source organism: Cepaea nemoralis (assembly GCA_014155875.1). NCBI lineage: Eukaryota > Metazoa > Mollusca > Gastropoda > Stylommatophora > Helicidae > Cepaea > Cepaea nemoralis. The sequence goes on from JACEFZ010022605.1 coordinate 944,926, forward strand.
GACCACATGAATAGTCTAAACGAAATGTGTAGGGAACATAACATGAAAATTAGCACAAGCAAAACAGAGGTAATGACTATAACTAAAGAAGAACAAACAGCAACAATTCACCTAAACGAACATCCCTTGAAACAAGTAAAGTGCTTCAAGTACCTAGGAAGTATAATATCATCAAATGGCAGATCAGAAGACGAGATCGAAAATAGGTGCAATAAGCAAATCAACTCATTGGACAAATGGCACCAATACTAAAGAACAAACATGTATCAATAACTACTAAGAAAGCACTTTACAACACAATCTTCCTACCAACTCTGTGCTACCAATGCCAAACCTGGACAATGACAGAAAAAGAGAAAAGAAAAATCACAACAACAGAAATGAGGTTCCTGAGAAGAATACTCAACGTATCAAGAAGAGATAAGATCAGAAATGAAGAAATCAGGACTAAAGTGGGGGTTAAAGCTGCTCTAGATTTTATTAGAAAGCAGCAAGTCAAATGGTTTGGCCATGCAAGTAGGCTACCAGTCAACAGCATGCCACAACAAGCAATGATGTACAGACCAGATGGAAGCAGAGGAAGAGGCCGACCACGTAAGCGATGGACGGAGGAAATAGCAGAGTCCATGGGAATATCGATACATGAAGCCCATAAACGGGCACTCTCCCGCTGTTTATACTTCACCTCGACACCGCAAGGTACAAGAGGAACATGATAGATGATATATATATATATATATATATATATATATATATATATATATATATATATATATATATATATATATATATATATATATATATATATATATATATAATACAGCTCTTTCTGGTAGCACTAGTATTATACAGTACAAACTGTTTAACGCGATCTCGGATTAATGTATATTTCAGTGATATTTTCAATTTAAAATTCAAACTGAATTGCAGATCAAAGGCAATTAGTAGGTCAGGGATAAATGGAAATTGACGCACAAACGCGGACAAAATTCAAGGCACGAGTAAATAGGATTTATAGCACGGGATATAAAGAAGTCTTGAAGTTGGGATGCAAGCAGATACCCTTGGAGATCAGGTTTGGCATTGCTGAATTCCCTGCTACTTGCTGAAGGTAACAGTTGTTCTAAGTTCTGTAAGTTTATTGCCTGGTCCTTGGTGCTTGCCTATTTTCTACTGATGGGTGTTTTACTGTTCTCTAGTTCTTTGAGAACGTTTCTTGTCAAGCCCTTTGCATATGTATGTTGCCTATTTCTTAGAGAATGTCTATTGTATAATTCTTAGAGGATGCGGATAATATAGTTCTTGGTGAGTGTCTATTTTAAAGTTCTTAGAGAATATCTACTATTTATTTCTTTGAGAATGTCGATTGCATAGTCCATAGTGCATGTCTATTGTCTAATTCTGGGTATGTCTATTTTACATATTTTAGAGTGTACACATTGCCTTGTTCTTGATATATGTCGATTGTCTAGTTCTCAGATATTGCCCATTGTCTAGTTTTAGAGGATGTCCATTGTCTACTTCTTAGTGGATGTTCATTGTCTATTGCTTAATCTGTGTCTGTTGGATGTCTATTGTCTAGGTCTCAGTGGATGTATGTTATGTAGTTCTTAGTGGGTGTCTATTGTCTAGTTCTTGGTGGGGGTCTGGGATGTCAGGCATTGGTAGTACCTTTGGTAAGGACGACTGTCATGTCCTCTTCAGGGCCCATTCCCCACTGGTCCAAGCCTGACATCCAGCTCACAGCTGTGGCTCCTAGTAGCTGTCAGCATGCGACAGCGGCCACCCCCGGGAAACAGCTGTGAGAGGCTGGCTAAACCAGGCGTGCGTAGCCGATTCGGTGTCAAACCAATCCGTGAATGCCTACCCAACATGTGAAGAGAGGATTCGGCAGACTTCGTGGAATAAATCATTAATGACAAATATCAACAACAATAGTCAATGTGTTTATAGACATTAGAAAAGCATTCAATATGACAGATCATACTATTTTAAATAAAGAACTAGAAACAATTAAAGCAAACTGTAATATAGTGACATTAATAAAATCATTTCTTTTTGGTGAAAAGCAGTTATTTGCCATTTATATAAATGATCTTCCCTTGCACCTTTCGTCGTCCCGTGATCTATTTGCAGACGACTGCAATCTACGTCAATAGCAACCAGGCAAAGACTTCATATTTTCAAACAACTCAAAGAGAACTCTTCAGCTGCACATTGGTAGCATGCCTGTAGAAAGTGTAACCGAGCACAAAGTACTAGGTCTTATCATTGATACAAATTTAACCTGTAATTCCCATGTTCATGCTCTCGTTAAACGAATGGACACATTTATACCGACTTGCAAAAAAAAAAAAAAAAAAAAAAAAAAATGCCTTGACGAAAACTCAAGAAAGATATTATATATTATCCACATACAAAAGCTCCACAATCTGGGATGGGTGCTCCAAATCAATAACAAAACGCCTTTTTTCACTCCAGAAAAGGGTAGAGCGTTTAATTAATGGTGAAAAGCTTAGCATACTCTGCCGCTCAGTTGTGGAACAATCTTCCACAAGAAATTAAAGACACCACCAAGTATTATACATACAGTCGCGACCTGTTTGATCATAATTTTAGTACAGACAACATGCACCCCCCCCCCCCCCTAACCCTAAAAACAAAAACAAGAAATCAATTAATTTCCAAAATTTTCTCAAACGACAGCTAGCCAATAACAATTTCGTTATGTATGATACGTTACACCTTCCTTAGGTATGTATAATGCCCATGTCAAACATTGCCTCATTGAGTCATGTGTTGCTGATTATTTTCCATGCGTTTTTTAATGTTTATTGTTCTTTTTGTTGTATAAGATTAGCTTCATAAGTGATGTTGAATGAAATAATGTCTGAGAGGAAATATAGAAGAAGGGCAGAATGTCTGACGGGCCTGTATGCCAATTCTTAACCCTTTGGACAAAAAAAAAAATGTGTTCGTTCGTTCATTTCATTCGTTCCAATGTCTAGATCTTGGGATATGTCGATTGTTTAGTTCATAGAGACTGTCGATTGTCTAACGCTTTATTAATGTTCATTGTCTAGTTCTTAGTAGAAGTCTATTTCTAGTTCGATTGTTTCGTGTTTTTTTTTAATCTAATGTCTAGCTCTATGAGAATGTCTGTTATTGAAAACAATGTTTTTCCGTGGTGAATTTGAATAACGAAGACACAAACAATGGATTGCACGATTTATTGCCTGGCATATTTCGCTGCATCTCGTCAGGTAAATACTGCAGAAATCAAACAACATAAAGTGAAATAACTAGATAAATCCTTCAAACTGAAATATACACATGTTCGCACAATAACGTCGATTGTCTACCACGGTAATTTTAAACCGACTAACATGTCTTTCTGTTTGCACAAGGACGGCTTACGATGATTATTATAGCTTCTTCAAACTTTAACAAGCGACTACTTTGTGTGTTGAACAACACACGGAATGCACTGTCTCTTTCAACCACGTGACCGCTCTCGAGCACATGTCTGGCGACCGATGAAGCATGACTGTTCCGGTATGTCGGCCTGCCTAGGCTACCATCGTCTGTGTGTAGTATCTTGTCAACCCAGTTTGGAATGTGTTCCGAAACACTGCAATGTAACAGTCGCTCTGTTCTACCTATGTAGACGGCCTCGCACCTGCATGCAAATTTGTAAATACAATTTGATTTGGCGTACAAAGCTACAGGTTCTTTTACTGCTGAGATGCGGATCAGTGTGGTTCGGTACCTGATAACTAGAGTTGCAGCACAGAATGTTCGCCCGACCGCTGTGATGAGCCGGTCCTGCAGACGTTGCATTACGTCATCTCCTCGGAAGGTTAACTGCATGAATACCTTGAGTTTAGGTACTGTAGTTTCTTCTGGTTTCGGTTGAGCTGTTGGCAGTGGCGTTTTATAAATCCTAAGGAGTACCCATTCAGGTCTAAGGCATTCTTCAGAGCTTCAAATTCCTCTGTCAGTGTGTTAGTTAGTTAGTTAGTTAGTCGACAGATCATCCTCGTTGCACATCGAACCATTCAGTCCATAAGTGCTCGGATCCCCTCCTCAGCAAATCCCGCAGCGTGTAGCGGCTAACGACGCCAGTTCTGTGTTGGTTTATCAATCTTCTTTGGCTTCCTGCGTAGTGTTCTTGTTTGGCCACCCCTCTTTTAATTTGCTGCTCCCGCAGTCTGGACATTGTTGTAGATTCACAGTCATCACTTGGTTCTCGCAAAAGTCTCACTTCTCGTAGAGCATTCAGAATGTCAGCCTGGTCCATGGCGCGTCCGCCCTCCTACAGTAGCCTCACCTGCGAGCTTGTCAGCCGCTCATTTCCTTGTACTCCCGCATGACCTGGCACGAAGATGAAACTAATCTTTGCCAGCCGAGACCGCTTCAGAGGCAGCAACCATTCTCTTCGGATCGACCCCTCCTCTATCCTCTTGATCATGTTCATTGAGTCGCTAAGGAAACAAGCCCTAGTGAATGTCTGTGTCTCGAGCCATGTTATTGCTTTACTTACTGCCATGACTTCCATGGTCAGGCTACTTGTGGTTTCAGTGAAAGCACCAGAGTCCTCCTTCACAATTCTCCCTCCGGCCCGAGCTGTAAAGGCCCATGAGCTTCTCACATGTCGGACGACCGACCCATCTGTGTAGATGACCGCGTCACCGTCTAGCGAATTCTCGAAAATCAACGCTTGTACTTCAGCCTCCACAGCAGCCGGATTTTCTTGTCTGCATTTTCTATCTAGTTGGATGCAAACTGAAAAGGATGTGCAGAAGTCTGAAAGGAAATCGGCTGGATATAACAAAACGGGGAGACTTGAGACTAAGTTAAACTAAATTTGAACCTGCCGTAAAATCTCTTTGCAGCAAGCATCAAGCGCAAGGATCTCTCTAAATTTAAATAATAAATAATTACTAATAATTAAAATAATATAGAAAAATCTTTCATTAAAATTATTTTGTACTTGAATTTCATTTCTCCATTATATGTTTTGAAAATTTACTTACTGTGTTTGTTCAATAGTTTCCTAGTGATTTCTTCCTAAAACCTATCATTCAAGTTTCTTTAGTGAACATTTCAATTTTTGAATATTAAAAATTATGTATATGTTGGAGGGGGGGGGGGGGGGGGCATAAGATTTTTAGAAAGGCTTAGGTGGGGCAAAGCACAAAAAAGGTTGGGAAACACTGGTCTAAATTGTGAACGTGTATACACTGTAAAGGTGCAATGACCATCAGAAGTGGCAGGAGAGATGTCGACAACATCAAGAGCAAGCAGCTCTAGAGAGACCTAGAAGCGCCATTGAAATATCACAGTAGTGGCGCGTCACGAATGAGATTGTCGTCCAGTTATCTTAGCAATCCTGGCCTCTGAAATCTATGTGTTGTACAACCAGGCCGTGTGTAAACCAACAGGTGTTTCCTGTCATCAATGATCAAAGTAAAGAATGCCACGGGAGCTGAGAGAAGAGACGAGGATATCAAGATAAACTCCATGGCAATCTGCAAAATTTTATTTGTCGTCCATTTCTTTTTTGTATTTATATGTTTAGGTGGGATACTGGAATCCACAAGCTGCTGTAAAGATTGATAATGAAGTAGGGAAATACCACCCTATTCTGTGTGCGACAGAATTGTGTAATGTCTCCAGATCTGTTTTCCCTGTACAGTGAAAATATTTTCAGAAATTTAGAAGATATTGCAGGAATCATCATTTAGGGGCATAACATCAATAGACATTAGAAATGCGGATGATAGAGTATTGACTGCAGACAATGAACAAGATCTGCAACATTGAGTAGATGAGGTTGTTGCACACAGTGAACAACTAGGGTTAGAATTAAATTGTAAGAAGAAAGGCATTATTGTTATCACTAAGAAGAAATAAATATGGCAATGTAATATACGGGTAAATGGTAATTGTCTTAAACAAGTGCATCAGTACAACTATCTTATGGGAAGTGCTTTGAAGAGATTAGAATAAGTATCGCTATGGCAAAGGTAGCCTTTTGCAAGATGAAAAACATACTGGCCAATGAAAAAGATGTAAATTGCAACGAGAAAAAGAATGTAGACGTATCTCGTAGAAACTGAAATTATGTATGAATGCGAAACGTGAACTTTTTGGTCACGTTATGTGAAGACATAAACTTGAGAACTTCATGACAACTGGCAAGATTTAGGGGAAAAGAATAAGGGGAAGACAAAGAAGTAAATATCTACATGATGTGACCACATGCACATGGCATGGTCGAGAAAAAAACACATAGCTGATCCACGACTGTGGTGATCGTGTGGGATGGCGAAACATGACTGCCTACGCTTATCGTCATAACACATCATGATGATGATGATGATGATGATGATGATGATGATGATGATGATGATGATGATGAACTAGACGACAGACAAACAATGACAGCTAGACAGTCGTCATTCTCAAATAAACAGACAAAATACATTCTCAAAGAAATAGACAACAGGCATCTACAAAAGACTAGACAGAATACATTATCTAAGAGCTAGAGAACAATCACACAGCCTGTCCTAGTAAATAGACAAGAGTCAATGATTAGACATTATACATCCACATATGATTAAACAATGGGTATCTTCAAACTATTAGACAATAGACATCCACAAAGGACCAGACATCAAGGACAGAAAGAACAAACAACAACTGTTACCTTCAGAATGTAGTGCGTTATTCAGCAATGTCAAACCTGATCTCCGCGTGTACGTGTTTGCATCCTAACTTCCAGACTCCTGTATAACCCTGACTATAAATCCTGTTTATCTTTGTCTTGGCCTGTTTGTCAGTGTTTTTGAGTCAGCTTGACTTCATTCCTGACCTCTGCATTGTTTTTGTGTGCAAAATCAATTTGAATATGCAAATAAAAATGTAAATGAAATGGAGACAAAAAATTGGCGTGATTTAGCAGTAAATATCTGGCTGTTTATCTAATATGAAACTGTTGTCAACATTATTCTTTGTGTGGCTGTGTATCTGAAGTGTGCATGTATGTGTGTAGTTATGCGGGCATTTACTGTCTCCCTTGTGGATTTACCATATGACGCATGGGAGGGACAAAATAAATATAGGGTAATTCGACATATTGCAAGAGTCTGGTGATATGGTTAGTTGCTAAATAAATTCAAACCATTGGCTTTGCGTGTGGGTGTTTCTATGTGGGTGTTTCATGTGGGTGTGTCCATGTAGATGTTTCCATGTGGGTGTTTCTATGTGGGTGTTTATGATTGATTGATTGATTCATTTAGGAACCGCCATCACAGCATTCGGGGCATTCCCATAAGCCCTCCGTCCCCATCCTCAGCAGCCAGCGAAGAGTTCCAACACTAATAGTACCAGTAGCAATCTGATTATATGTGCGTCTCGTCTTTCCTCTAAGCGTCGAGCATCAGCCAGATCCCCTCGTCACTCCACGCTGTCTGATTCTTGACAGAATATGGTGATCTATCTGCTTCTCCGAGGTGTACACGTGCTCCCACAAGGCCGCAACCACGTCTGTCTTGTCATGCATCAATACTCCACCAAGTTTTGCCGAGCCAGCCAATCTGTCCGCCTGTTCATTCCCCAGCACACCGGCATGCCCCGGAGAAAATATCCAGGCGATGCTCGCCACCCGTGATCTCCAAAGCAAAGCAAGCCACTCCGCCCGTAGCTTGCCTGTCCTTACCTTCCTCAGCATGCTTTCTGAGTCAGTTACAATCACGATGTGTGTATGTGTGTGTGTGTGGGTGTCGTATTCTCGATCCAGCGGAAAGCTGCACTGACCGCCTCCACCTCCATTCTTAAGCTAGATGATGTGGTATCATATGCCATGGGTGTTTCTATGGGGTTGCTTCCATGTTTATATGGGGTTCCTTCTATGTAGGTGTTTCTATGTAGGTGTTTCTATGTAGGTGTTTCTATGTAGGTGTTTCTATGTAGTTGTTTCTATGTAGTTGTTTCTATGTAGTTGTTTCTATGTAGGTGTTTCTATGTAGGTGTTTCTATGTAGGTGTTTCTATGTAGGTGTTTCTATGTAGGTGTTTCTATGTAGGTGTTTCTATGTAGGTGTTTCTATGTAGTTGTTTCTATGTAGTTGTTTCTATGTAGTTGTTTCTATGTAGGTGTTTCTATGTAGGTGTTTCTATGTAGGTGTTTCTATGTAGGTGTTTCTATGTAGGTGTTTCTATGTAGGTGTTTCTATGTAGGTGTTTCTATGTAGGTGTTTCTATGTAGGTGTTTCTATTAGGGTGTTCTATGTAGGTGTTTCTATGTAGTTGTTTCTATTAGGTGTTCTATGTAGGTGTTCTATGTAGGTGTTTCTATGTAGGTGTTTCTATGTAGGTGTTTCTATGTAGGTGTTTCTATGTAGGTGTTTTCTATTAGGTGTTTCTATGTAGGTGTTTCTATGTAGTGTTTCTCTGTAGTTGTTTCTATGTAGTTGTTTCTATGTAGTTGTTTCTATGTAGTTGTTTCTATGTAGTTGTTTCTATGTAGGTGTTTCTATGTAGTTGTTTCTATGTAGGTGTTTCTATGTAGTTGTTTCTATGTAGGTGTTTCTATGTAGTTGTTTCTATGTAGTTGTTTCTATGTAGGTGTTTCTATGTAGGTGTTTCTATGTAGTTGTTTTCTATGTAGTTGTTTCTATGTAGTTTGTTTCTATATAGTTGGTTCTATGTAGGTGTTTCTATGTAGTTGGTTTCTATGTAGGTGGTTTCTATGTAGTTTTTTCTATGTAGGTGTTTCTATCTAGTTGTTTCTATGTAGGTGTTTCTATGTAGTTGTGTTCTATGTAGTTGTTTCTATGGTAGTTGTTTCTATGTAGGTGTTTCTATGTAGGTGTTTCTATGTAGTTGTTTCTATGTAGTTGTTTCTATGTAGGTGTTTCTATGTAGTTGTTTCCGTGTAGGTGTTTCTATGTAGTTGTTTCTATGTAGGTGTTTCTATGTAGTTGTTTCTATGTAGGTGTTTCTATGTAGTTGTTTCTATGTAAGTGTTTCTATGTAGTTGTTTCTATGTAGTTGTTTCTATGTAGTTGTTTCTATGTAGGTGTTTCTATGTAGGTGTTTTCTATGTTAGTTGTTTCTATGTAGTTGTTTTCTATGTAGGTGTTTCTATGTAGGTGTTTCTATGTAGTTGTTTCTATGTAGGTGCTTTTTCTATGTAGTTGTTTCTATGTAGGTGGTTTCTATGTAGTTGTTTTCTATGTAGGTGTTCTATGTAGGTGTTTCTATGTAGTTGTTTCTATGTAGGTTGTTTCTATGTAGTTGTTTCTATGTAGTTGTTTCTATGTAGGTGTTTCTATGTAGGTGTTTCTATGTAGTTGTTTCTATGTAGTTGTTTCTATGTAGTTGTTTCTATGTAGGGTGTTTCTATGTAGGTGTTTCTATGTAGTTGTTTTCTATGTAGGTGTTTTCTATGTAGTTGTTTCTATGTAGGTGTTTCTATGTAGTTGTTTCTATGTAGGTGTTTCTATGTAGTTGTTTCTATGTAGTTGTTTCTATGTAGTTGTTTCTATGTAGTTGTTTCTATGTAGTTGTTTCTATGTAGTTGTTTCTGTGTAGTTGTTTCTATGTAGGTGTTTCTATGTAGTTGTTTCTATGTAGGTGTTTCTATGTAGTTGTTTCTATGTAGGTGTTTCTATGTAGTTGTTTCTATGTAGTTGTTTCTATGTAGTTGTTTCTATGTAGGTGTTTCTATGTAGTTGTTTCTATGTAGTTGTTTCTATGTAGTTGTTTCTATGTAGTTGGTTCTATGTAGTTGTTTCTATGTAGTTGTTTCTATGTAAGGTGTTTCTATGTAGTTGTTTCTATGTAGGTGTTTCTATGTAGTTGTTTCTATGTAGGTGTTTCTATGTAGGTGTTTCTATGTAGTTGTTTCTATGTAGGTGTTTCTATGTAGTTGTTTCTATGTAGTTGTTTCTATGTAGGTGTTTCTATGTAGGTGTTTCTATGTAGGTGTTTCTATGTAGGTGCTTCTATGTAGGTGTTTCTATGTAGGTGTTTCTATTAGGTGTTTCTATGTAGTTGTTTTCTGTGTAGGTGTTTCTATGTAGGTGTTTCATGTGGGCATTTTTATGGAGTGTTTCCACGGGGGGTGCCTTCATGTGGGTTTTCATGTTGTGTTTCATATGGGTGTTTTCCTCTAACTGTTAGGGCTTTCACGTCTTTGTTAAATCCTGGCTTATCTTATTTTCTTGTTTTATTAAAATGTGGATCATGGTTAGCGCAGTGTAGCTATTGTTTATCTAGAGTAAATGACATCTTTGCCATGAAGGTGTGTAGAAACACTTAATAAATCCAGTCCGTCTTCACAATGAATGTTGACTTCAATGCATCTCCAACACTGTCTGTCTCACGCTATGAATTTACATTATGTCAGATTGATGTTCGTCCATTTCTTCATGTTATCATCCTATTGAATTGCTGTGTACCTCTTGCTCGCTTGCCTTCCAGTATGGTTTTTATAACTGTGTGATGCTTTTAAAGAGACCGAAATATTTCAATTGACTCTTTTTTATATTTCTTTTATCAACTGTTTTCATTCCAAATATTTCATGAACCTCTGTATTTGATTGGGGGGAGGGGGGGGGGGGGGTTGGAACATGTATCCACATCTTCAGGGCCCCTTTTCGACTTTTGAATTGCTTGTTCAATGTCCAGGCTTCCGGGCCATATAATAATGTTGAATTCATTTGCTTAAGATTTGACACCTATTATTTTTAATGCGTTGTTAATATCTATAGATGACATTTAGAGCGCCAAGGTCATCCACTGCACCTGTATTCGTCTCCAGTCGTCTGGACTTGTCTTTCCACTGCATTCCGATGGTCTCAGTCGTGGGACTGTGGTGGATGAATTGCGCAACACTTTCACACTGTAATCCAATTCATGCGCAAGCCTTTCTTCGTCCAACGTTCATCTATCACCTTCAAGCCCTGTGTCCATGGGCGAGTGGCGAAGCGGCAGGCGTGGGTACGCTGGCAGTCGTAGTCGCAGACCTGCACACAGGCGCTGGCAGTCGTAGTCGCAGACCTGCACACAGGCGGCTCAGGCAATATCGTCGTCTTCTACTACCGGAACGGAAGTGGGATCCGGTAGCCACCTGAGTGTCTGAGCAGCCCTCTTTTACCATCCCATACCCTGGTCTCCTTGACACAGAAGCCTCAATCTGCTGCCCCTATAAGAGTTCAAGGTTAAATTGATGTTAGTATCACAGCCAGGAATTCTGAGATAAGTAGCAAAAATTTTTTTCTTTAAATTTTAATTTTGCCTTCATTGGTCTCATTTTCATCTGTTCATTCTTCTCATCCAATTCGTATTCCTTAATGTAGTCACTGGAGGGTTATATATGTGATTATATGTTGTGTTTTGTGTATGTATTTGTTTGCTGATGAAGACCAGTTGCCGCAACATCCTGTATTTTTTTGTAATAATGTTCTGTAAAGCTGCATTACTCTGTGTTATTTTATATTGTTTACACTTTAGGAAAGCACTGCTCGTCTCCATAGCACGAGGAAGGAGCTAGAAAAAGTGTCCTAAACATTGTCTACTCGATCATCACCTAGCATCCAGCCGCGGTTGGTGGGAACCCTATAAATGCGGTCGACATACAACCAAAGTAAAAATATAAAGACAAAAAAGGCACCTAACCATATTCCCTTAACCGTAGGAAATTGGAATGCACACAGCCTGCTATATAGAGAAGGCGCGTCATGCCCAGAGAGACGAACAGCACTGATTGAGAATGATTGATTGATTGATTGATTTAGGAATCGACATCACAGCATTCGGGGCATTCCCACAAGTGCTCCGTCCCCATCCTCAGCAGCCAGCAAAGAGTTCCAACACTAATAGTACCAGTAGCAATCTGATTATAAGTCCGTCTTGCCTTTCTTCTGAGCGTTGAGCGTCGGCCCGATCCCCTCGTCACTCCTCGCTGTCTCATTCTTGCCAGACCATGGTAATCCATTTGCTCCTCCGAGGTGTACACGTGCTCCCACAATGCCGCAACCACATCTGCCTTGTCATGTATCAGTACTCCACCAAGTTCTGCAGAGCCAGCCAATCTGTCCGCCTGTTCATTTCCTAGCACACAGGCATGCCCCGGAGAAAAGATCAAGACGATGCTTGTCACCCGTGACCTCCGAAGCGAAGCAAGTCACTCCGCACGATGCCTGCCCGTCCTCACCCTTGTCAGCATGCTTTCTGATCAGTTACAATCACGATGTGTGTGTGTGTGTCGTATTCTCCATCCAGCGGAGAGCCGCAGTGACTGCCTCCACTTCCATTCTTAAGCTGGATGTTGTGGTATCATATGCCAGGCTCTCCTGCCCCAAACATCGACCATTAGCTTTGGCTATGAACCCCCAGCCACTTCTCTCACCTCTTGACACCGAACCATCTGTGTAGATAATCACATCACCCGAGTGAGCATTGTCCTGAATTAGTTGCTGGATTTCCACTTCCGTGGCCCCTGCTGGCCACTCCCTGCACTCCCGGCTTAATGTGATTATAACTTTGCACAAGTCTGACTGCTCCGCTGGCACTCTGACCCACTCCTCTCCACGCCTAATGTTCTCCAAGGGGCACACCTGTCTGATCGTATCCTCCGCCTGGGTCATCCATGATTTCCCTCTTATCAGTCGCTGACCCTTAACTGCGTCCAGCGCCTCATGCAGTGGGTGGTCTGTGTCTGCAGCTACTCTGAGGTATGCCTTCGCCTGCATCACCTTGAGCCTACCAGCAACAGTCGGCAGACCAAGGATGTAACGCATACACACTACTGGGGTGTCTCTAGTGCATCCCAGAATGACCCGAATAGCTTCGTTCTGTATGCGCTCTAACTTCAACAGCTGACTCTCTGAGACAGTGAGCAGACCTAATCCATAATCAATTACTGAGAGAATCAAGTGCTGGTATAGTGTGAAAAGCATTCTCTGCTCTGTGTCCATTGCGGCCATAGTTTTAAGTACTTAAAACAGTTACTTAAAATACTGATTGAGAAAGAGAGAGAGAGAGAGAGAGAGAGAGAGAGAGAGAGAGAGAAAGAGAGTGATGAGAGATGTGATGACTGTGTGTGTGTGTGTGTGTGTGTGTTCGGGTAGGTGTAACATCGAAATAGCAGCCTTGAGCAGGCTAAGGTCAAATCTGTTGAATAGGTGCCGTCCTAACATTCATTCTGGTGTGTAAGGGGAAGGGAAGAAAGACGCTAGTCCGGTGTGAGGGTTTGCCGTTAAGTTAGCCCTGGCAGGTAAACTAGCTAGATTTCAGAAGGCTATAAATAACAGGATTATGGCCATTAAGTTAACCCTGATAAAAGGAAGGAAGCATGCAACTATTGTAAGCCAGTCTACGCACCATCCATGACCAATAAGATGACGTCAAGAACAAGTTCAGTGAGGACCTGCACGATGTCTTAACATCTGTTCCCATAGGAGACAAAATTATACTCTATGGGGACTTCAATGCCAGAGTAGGCATGGAAACCTCCTCTTGGAGTGGCATTGCTGAGAAACACGGAAACAGGAATCGTAATAGTAATGGACTCCTCCTCCTTCAGTACTGTGCCGAACATGAACTCCCTATTACCAATGCAATTTGCTGTCTTATCATGAGAAATAGAACATCGTGAATGCATCCTCACTTGAAACGCTGGCACCTCATTGACTGCATGTGCGTTGCCGAGTGTTGGACAGAGCATTGTCTGATTGTGTCGCAATCACATACATCATCGACCACCAGCACGCATCCTCATGGGGAAATAATGCACACAAAAACTAAATGTCACCCGCCTAAATAGAAAGAAAATGCAGCTGTCGTTTGTAAAGATGCTGGAAGACCGCCTCAAGTCCAGTGCCGCAGTTAAACAAGACACGGAAACAGAGCGGATAATCTTACAGGACACAATCTACAACACTGCTGTGGGAAGTATGGGTACAGCCCCCCCCCCTTTCAACATAAAAAAATGCCAACGACAACATCCGGAGAGTCATGGAGCATAAACTTCGGCACATGCGGAACTCTTGGATGAGCAATAAAGCTGACGAGATTCAAGGCTTTACTGATATTCATAATATGAACAACTTCCATGACTCACTACAAGCGGTTTATGGCCTTACATCAGCAGATTAGTTCCCTTCATTAGCGCAATTGGTTGTACTTTGGTCACCGATAAAACAGAAATCCTCCAACGCTAGTCAGAGCATTGTAGCAACATCCTAAATGCAACCTCTTCCATCAGTGACGAACCCATCAGTTGCCTCCTCAAGTCCCCTTTGACGACAATCTGGCTGACTTAAAAACCGCAGTGGACATTAACGAAGCTATCCATCAACTGTCCGGTGGTAAGACCCCGTGTCTTGACTCAATCCCAGCAGAGATCTACAAAACAGATGGGCCGGCTCTGATAAGGCAGTTTTACCAAGTCTGTACACATATTGACGAGTCAATAGTCCACCTATACAAACGCAAGTGAAACCGCCAATCCCATGGCAACCACCGTGGCCACATCTCCTTGCTCTCAATTGCAGGGAAGATACTCGCCAGAATTCTTCTCAATCGCCTCACAGCCCATTTTGACCAAGGTCATCTCCCTGAAAGTCAATGTTTCTTTGGAAAAGATCGAGGAACTATTTACATGGTTTTCTCTGCAAGGAAGTTGCAAGAAAATATCAGGAACAGAACTCGGAACTGTTTTCACTATTATTGATCTTACCAAGGCATTTGATAGTCAAATCAAAATCAAATCAACTTTATTAGGGTCACAAATTGGGCGCGCAGGCCCGTCTTACATTCGGCTTTTCCAATCACTCGTCTTTCGTTCATCAAGAGCATTATACATTACATAGGAAGAAAAATAAACATTGTGAAATGAATGTTGTAAACATAAAAGGCAAATTACCATGTTATGAGGCCCATCTCCCACCTACCCATACATCACCCCACCCACACACACACCCCCACCTACCCACACACACGCACACCAAGGGACACATACATACTCCACCAACCGACCCATCCCCCTCCCGCACATCCCCCACCAACACACACTGCCCTCACCTGTTCCCGCAACCAAAACACACACTCGCCACCCACAAACATTCCCCCACCAACCCACACATCCCACGCTCACCCACATACACATCCTAACCCACACATCCTCTCCCCACCCACACCTCAAACCACCCATCCCCCAGCCTCATCTCCATCGACCACATATTCCCCACCCACACACACAATCCCCCACCAACCCACACATCACACATCCACTCACACATTCCCAAACCATACACACACATTCCCACCAACTGACATCTCCCTACCCCCCCCTCCCCCCTCACACATCTCCCAAACCATCCATACATCCCCATTCCATTCACACACACCCCACCACCCACACATACATCCTCCACCCACCCACACATGCCTTAACTCAACCCCCACCACCCACACATGTCTTAACCCAATCCCCCACCACACAATCCCCCACCCGCACATCACATACATCCACTACCACGCAATATTCCCAACCCACGCACCGCACACAAACATATCCCTCACCAACACACCCCACACCCACATACCACCACACATCTCAATCTACACACCACACACATATCCCCCACCCACATACCACACAATATTCACACCCACACAGATACCCTTACCCATCCACTCCACATATCCCCACCCACACACCACAAAAATCCCACCCACACACACATACCTCACCCACACAATATCCCCAACCAACACACGACACATCTCTCCCCACCTACACCCGCATTCCCTACCCGTCCACAACACACACTCACTCATGCACACATCCTCCACTACGCACCCACACACTCCCACCCACCCACCCCCAGCCAAACATATTGGAACCTTAAAACAATGAGTGCAGACCGAAAATTGGATACCGTCAAACAAGAAATGGGTAGAGAGAATATTATCACCTGTTACCTTGCAGATTGTGTGAAACGAGATGGAAAGGGACAGGAATTAAGACAGTAGGAGGATTTTAAGATTATATCTTCGAGAGGAGAGGAAAGGCAAATAGGTGTAGCAATGATCTTAGATCTTAAAACTTCAAATTCTGTTAAAGGATATTAGGCAGTCAGACAGTTTTCTATTGGTAAAATTAACCGGCAGACCTTTTAACATAAACATCATTCAAATATATGCCCCAACGGGAGAAAGCAGTGAAGATAGTGTAGTGGAATGGTATAACGACATGGAGAATGCTTTGAAGACATGCAAAAATTCAAACATTAACACCATAAGTGGGTGACTTCAATGCAAAAGTAGGAAAAAAAGGTGATGGATGCACAATATTTACACATGGTTTGGGAGAACGAAACGAGAGAAGATACAGACTTGTAGAATTGGCAAAATAACATCAACTGATAGTCGGAAACACTTCGTCTAAGCAACATCACCGTCGATTATGGAAATGGAAAAGTCCCGACAGCAGGTTTAGAAACCAGGGTCGATTACATCCTGATTAATAGAAGGTTTTGAAATGCCTTAACAGTCGCATAAACAGTTCTATATGAAGACTGTTACAGTGATCACAGATTAATTATAGACATATTAAAGGTACCGTTAAAGAAAGTCAAGAATACACCAGGAAACACAAAATATGATCTGTGTGCATTAAAACATTATAAGGAAAATACAAGACAATTCTAACACAGAAGTAAAGAACAGATTTGATGTATTGTCTGATCTAGAGATCCTATTTCAAGATTGTGAATGATCAATGGGATTTGTTAAAGAATTCAATAAATCTGGCTACAAAAATAACTCATTGGCACCTTGCCGTCTTGACAGACGATAGTGTGTAAGGGATGGAGTTATTGCCTCTCCATAGCACAAAGCCTGGGCTAAAATATAGAGATCATGTGTTGCCCATGCAGCATGATCCCTCTCTCGGCCTGCCTAGTTCACTCCAGAGGAAAGGTAACACCTCTACATCTGGAACAAGACAAGCTGCAGAAGCTGCCGGATCAGCAAAGCAATGCTCTAATTGTCTGCCTGTCGGAGCTTCGATCCTAGACCAGCCGCCAACCAAGGCTTAGGGCCAGGTCTGCCCTGCCATGACACTTTGTCTTTAGGTTGCATTTCCTCGCACCAGGGTAAGGCTTGTACCTCCCTATTGCGCTCTTCCGCCCGAAGCCGTTGGCACAATGTGGGGTGTCGGGTTTGGTAAGCGCCGCCCAACGTTCGGCGCTAACAGAAAGCAGGTAGTACCGTCTACTGTTATACGGTAGCTCAGTCATATCTGACTAAGACCTGACACAAACAAAAACAACCTATCCCAAAATTCAAGAATGTAGGTCGTAAGAAACAGATGCATGAAGACATGTTAAGACTAATGGAAACAAGGATACACAACAGAAATAATCCTGACAATTATGAAGAGAATCACATGAAAGTCAGAACATTATATAAAGAAGAAAAAGAAGCGTGGCGTGAAAAAAGTGTTGTGAATTCGAAAAACAACACAACAGTAAAAGTACCAAATTAATGCACAGAACATTTTAGGAGTTTACTAATAACATAACACCAACATCAATAGGCTGCCTGATAGCAAAAGATGGAAAAAATCATAATAGATTGATTGATGGATTTAGGAATCGACATCACAGCATTCGGGGTATTCCCATAAGCGCTCCGTCCCTATCCTCAGCAGCCAGCGAAGAGCTCCAACATCAATAGTAACAGTAGCAATCTGATTATTTGTCCATCTCGCTTTTCCTTTGAGCGTCGAGCGTCGGCCAGATCCCCTCGTCACTCCTCACTGTCTAATTCCTGCCAGACCATGGTGATCCATTCGCTCCTCCGAGGTGTACACATAAATCATAATAGAAAAAAAAAATGATATTTTACATACATGGTCAGATTATGTGAAAAAACCTTTATTTAAAAAAAAAAACCTTTATAATAATACAAGAGGTGAACAATACGATATTCAGAAGGATCGTCAATTCTGAAGACAGAAATTCAAAATACTCTCAACCGTACGAAATCTGGCAATACCCCGGGTCCAGAAAACATCTCAACATAAATTATCAATGCATTAGAAGAATGTGGAATAGACCAAGTAACCAGACTCATTCATCATTCAGTAGCATGTCCTTTGCAGAACCTCGCTCCCGTAACAACATTCTGGAAAACTCTCGATCATAAGCAAGATGCCCCGCGCCCGATACACCCATCTGGAGATCATCCGTCACATCCTGCACCCATCTTCTCTTTGGCCTTCCTCTTTTTCTCTTTCCATTCATATACCCCTCCATTATTGTTCTCTCCAAAATTTCGTGACGTTTCAAGTGACCAATATATTTCAATTTTCTTTGTTGTATAGTCTTTAATGGCCAATCGTCTTTAATATTCAGCTCTTGAAGTATTGATGTATTTGTTCTTTTCTTTATCCAAGATAGTCTTAGAACTCGTCTACAACATTTATATTCAAGGATGTTTATGCGCTGTTCAGCTTGTTTAGTAAGTGTCAAGGTCTCACAGGAATGTTGCAATGGGAAAGATGCATGCTCTTAAAAATCAAATTTTTGTAGTTCTGTCTGTCTCCCATTCCATAAATTATTCAGTTGTGTTAGTCTTTGAAGAGCAATTGATAATGCTCGTTTAATTTCTTACATTGTGTCACCGTTGTTGGTAAACAATGACCCAAAATATTCAAAATTTTCCACAACCTCCAATTTTTTCTCATTAACATATATTTATTTCTCCATAGTAGTTTTATCTGTATGCATTATCTTTGTTTTGGCTATGTTAAGATATAAGTTGTGATTTTCACTATTCAATTGGGTTGAGGCTATTAGGTTTTCTATACCATTCTGTGTTATGGATATCAACACTGTATCATCAGCATACTGTATTTCTGGTATGTCATGACTGTCATATGGCAAATGACAGTAGCATAAGATTTATTTGATGAGTGAGCGCATCAAGAGTAAGTTACAGAGTGTCACAGACGTTGCACGTAGTGACACGTACATTGAACGCAATGAAGACGTCATTGTTATACGTCACCTAACACCGTAACGGTTGGGCAGTCAGTTGTGATCCAGCAAAGTCAGCGTTAGGATCTGCTTCGCCACCATTCACAGAATACCGGCCGTTATACTGCTGCCAGTCCTCGGTGTCCACATGAAGTCGCTCTAGTTTGTGTTCGGCAATTGACTACAGGTACTCCTGGACTCTACTGACGCCACGATCGCTGGGTCTAATTATGACCGGGCCAAAGACATTGGCTGCTGGAGCTTGGTTACGATAGGCTCCAGTTGAAGGTAGGCGTTTGTCATACATTCATTCTTATAGCAGGTGGCCAGCTTGGTGAACCAACAGTCTACACAGTCTAGGGAGATGATGTGCGATGGATAAGCAAGAGCGAAAGTGCGGTACGAAAGACTGAAGCCTGGATGTGCTCACTCGCTCACGTTTGCTGTTGAAGTTGGCTGCGATAAATTATATCTCAGTTCACTCGAATGACTTTGTTGTTAGATTTATGTTGGAGTCAGCATAGTGAGGCTGCCCTGTACGTGATTGGGCAGTCATGTCGGTGTTTGACATATATCTTCACTGAATCAGTTCATACCCCTGAGCCATAGAGTTCTAGCGGTTAAACATAGGGTCAATATCATGAGAGGAAGCAGAGACTTGTGTTTAACCCATGACAATGACCACCGATATTTAGGGCTTCATATAGCTGCCTGTTTATATTATCTCTGACATTTCTCATTATGTTTTCGGCGTACAGGTTAAACACATAGGGGGACAGCACACAGCCCTGGCGGTCTCCTTGTTTGATGT
Organism: Cepaea nemoralis; assembly: GCA_014155875.1. Taxonomy (NCBI): domain Eukaryota; kingdom Metazoa; phylum Mollusca; class Gastropoda; order Stylommatophora; family Helicidae; genus Cepaea; species Cepaea nemoralis. The sequence continues at coordinate 964,800 of JACEFZ010022605.1, forward strand.
CAAACCAATCTGATGCCTCGCCATCTATTCTAACTGCTGCTTGTTGGTCTAGATAGAGCATTTATATGAGTTGTATTACTTGTGATCTTGTGATTACTTGTAATTACAACGAATCTTGGAATGTAAAAGAACAAATCAGGAAGAACTTAGAAGCAACAGAGATGTGGTTTTTAGGACGAATGTTGCGAATTCCTTGGACTGCCAGAGTAACTAACAACGATTGCATGAAAGAGGCTAATGAAACTAGAACACTATATACAACAATAAGAAAGAGACAAACATCTTTCTTTGGTCATGTGATGAAAAGAGAGGCATTGGAGAACATCGTGACAACAGGAAAGATCGAGGGTAAGATAGGCAGAGGCAGACCAAGAGAAATGATGCTGGATGGATTGAGACGGTGGTATGGAGGAGTATCATCATCAGAGTTGATCCAGAACACCAACGACCGAGATCTGTGGAGAGTCATGAACGCTTACGCCAGCGGGCAGGGCACTTGATGATGATGATTAATTGTGATGGAAAGCCCATATTCCTCATGATTTCCCAAAGTTTCTGATGCCGTACAGTCAAATGCCTTTGAATAATCCACAAAACATAAGAATAGGTTTACATTAAATTCTCTGCACTTCTCTATTATTAAACGCATATTGAGAATGTGATCTCTTGTTCCTCTTCCTTATCTAAATCCAGCTCGAACCACATTAATCTCTTCTTCCACTTTCTTACAAAGTCATCCCATTGTGATGTTTAGTAGAATTACAACCATGCAGAATACAATAGGCAAGCTGCTGGAGAAGGTAATTGCCAGGAAAATATCAAGCCAACTAGAGAGGCAAGGTGTTTTCCCACCTACCCTGGGTGGGTACCGTCCAAAAAGAGAAACCTGGACCAATGCAGCAGTCTTTGCCCATGATGTCTATGAAGGTTTCCACTCAGGCACTGAAACCGTTGCTGCAGCGATTGATCTTGAAGACGCATACAACAGAGTACCACTGGAGTTTTTAATGTTTCAGCTTCTTGAACTAAACGTAAGTCCATTCCTCCTTAGTTGGATCGCTGCAGCCCTCTTCCAACGGAAAGTAAATTTTAGATGTGGCAGTTGGACTTCGGAACCAACAACAATATATCCTGGCCTACCACAGGGATCACCATTATCTCCGGTACTGTTCAACGCCTACACAGTGAGAATCACCAGTGAGCAGATCACTGGACCTGGCAGGACATTGTCATATGCCGATGATGTTTTAGTGTATCGTCAGGGTAAGGATAGAGAGGAGGTTGCTGTGGAACTGCAAACCGAACTCAATCGCATAAGTACTTGGTGTGATGAAGCTGGGGCAATGGTCAACCCAACAAAGGCAACAGTGACTTGGTTCTCGTTGAATAATCATATTGTCAACAATCCAACACCAACTGTAATGCTGTGTTCAGAGACGGTGGAAAGAACGCAGGCAATGAATTACCTGGGGATACGGTTTGATCGAAGCCTTGCTTATAATGTGCACATAGACCAGGTGATAACAAAGGCCAAGCGAGGTTTGGCAGCGATGCGGGTGATGGCGGCAGCAAACTGTGAGCAGCGCCATCTATGTCTTCTGTACGAGGGGCTGGTCATGTCTGTTTTGGAGTATGCAATGGCAATCCTGACTCTCAGCCATAAGCAGATAGAAAGGATGGAAAGGATACAGAATGAAGCTATGCGCATTATTCTTGGATGTACAAGAGATACAGCATGCAGGGCGATGCGCTACCTTCTTGATTTTCCAACCATTGAAGAGAGAATACAAGTTTGCAGGGCACGCGCCTACCTCAGAATTAACGCAAACACACAGCATCCTCTGCATAGTGAAATTAGGAAGGTGAAGGGCAGCAGGTTAAAAAGAGGACGGTCGTGGATGGGTCAAGCCGAAGACATTCTTCAACAGGTGTGTTCACTTGAGGACTTAGAACCTGGCGAGGAGTGGGTGCAAGTGCCAACAGACTTCTGCACATCCTTTTCAGTTTGCATCCAACTAGATAGAAAATGCAGACACGAAATTCCGGCTGCTGTTGAGGCTGAAGTACAAGCGTTGATTTTCGAGAATTTGCTAGACAGTGACGCGGTCATCTACACAGATCTATCGGTCGTCCGACATGTGAGAAGCTCATGGGCCTTTACAGCTCGGGGCGGAGGGAGAATTGTGAAGGAGGACTCTGGTGCTTTCACTGAAACCACAAGTAGCCTGACCATGGAAGTCATGGCAGTAAGTAAAGCAATAACATGGCTCGAGACACAGACATTCACTAGGGCTTGTTTCCTTAGCGACTCAATGAACATGATCAAGAGGATAGAGGAGGGGTCGATCCGAGGAGAATGGTTGCTGCCTCTGAAGCGGTCTCGGTAAATGTTGTTGGTAGTTGTAGTTCTACAGGTGTCATTAGGTGACAGCTACTATAACAGAGTGTCTGTCTCTGTCAAGGGGATCTAGGTCGGCGTGCAAGAGAAAAAGGGTCTAAACTTCAGTGCACGCGGGAGCACCCCGGGGGGATGTAAAAGTAACTAGGGATGCTCACGCGTTGACGTAAGGGTAGGAAACGCATTAGTTACTAGCCAGCAGTCTTAGCGAGAGGTCGCATAGAAGTCGTCATCTGGTATGTCAAATTAGTTGGACCTCCCTTGTTTGTTGATGATGTTTTCAGAGTGTATTATTCACACGAGCCTATGATATTAAAGTAACTCGAATAAATTATATACATTCGGAAGTCTGATGGAGTTGAGTTGTTTCTAAGGCTTCATTACTTCGCCGGTACTGTCACACTACGTCGTCCTTTATTTTCCCTTTCGTCAGGTGGAGCTGGGTGTCTCATGCACATGCGTAGCGCATAAACAAAATGGCGACTGTACTTACGGAGTGTACAACCAAAGAGCAACGTGCTGTTGTGCGATTTTTGTGGGCAAAGAGACTACCTGCAAAGGACATTCATAAGAAAATGCTTCCTGTTTATGCTGACAAATGTTTGTCCCGTAAAGCGGTGCATAGCTAGGTAGAAAATTTTTTTCAAGGAAAAAAACCTAAAATTGTTGTTGAAATTCGATCTGGTCGTCATGTTGAGATTGCAACAGAAGCATCCGTGCAGCGGGTGGAGGAGATGATTAGAGGTGACAGGCGAGTAACGATAGACTATGTAGCATCTGCAATAGGGTGCTCACATGGTTCAGCATACAGCATAATGCATGATCGATTGAAATTTTAAAAAGTGTGCTCAAGGTGGGTATCCAGACAATTGAAGGAGGAACACAAAATGAATCGATTTGGCCTGTCCTTGCATCATCTCTGTCGATACGAAGATGACGGAGAAGACATACTGAACAGAATTGTTACTGGGGACGAATCATGGGTGCATCACTACCAGTCCGAATCAATGCAATGGAAACATCCATTTTCGCCTTGTGTCCAAAAATTCAAGGTTACGCAATCAGCAGGGAAGGTTATGCTGACAGTGTTCTGGGATTGTCAAGGAGTGCTTTTAACCAATTTCAAGAAGAAAGGTGACAATGTGAATTCTGAATCGTACTGTAAAGTTCAATCGATGCTTCATGACGCAATGAGAAGAAAACGTCCAGGACTGCTAACTAGAGGAGTGTTGTTTCTTCACGACAATGCCAGACCACATAGGCTCGATTAACGCAGAAGAAAATTATCCAACAAAGATGGAATGGTCTGGAATATCCACCTTACAGTCCCGACTTAGCCCCTAGCGATTTCCACCTTTTTGGTCCACTGAAAACCTACCTTGGCGGGAGTCATTTCGCGAATGACGCCGAAGTTGAATGTGAAGTGAAAACGTGGTTTAAAAAACAGAGCACGCAGTTCTATGCAGCCGGTTTTGGGGGACTGATAAAACGATGGGATACGTGTATCAATGTTGGTGGAAAGTATGCAAATAATTATGAGAAATAAAGGGACAATGTATGTATACAAATAAGCTTGTTTCAAGTTGTTATCATATTTGGTTATTTTTCAACAGCTAATTGTGATTTATTTATTGACTTCCACCGTACCTCTTGAATTATTTAATTCCAGATTTGTCTCAATCCCAAAGAAATCAGGAGCCTTGGAATGTGATCAACATCGAACAATTAGCTTAATGAGCCACATAATAAAGATGTTGCTAAGAATTATCATGCAAAGAGATAGGAAGAAAATGCAACCTGAAATAGTAGAAGAACAATGTGGGTTTGTAGACGGCAAGGGTATAGTAAATGCTGTGTATATACTGAGAATATTAATTGAATGTTCTATGGAAGTAAACAGAGAATTACATCTTTGCTTTATTGACTACACAACAGCTTTTGATAAAGTAACACATGTCAACATGATAGAGATGCTTGCAGATCTACAAATTGTTGGGAAATATATTAGACTCATAAAAACATATATTAGAAACAACAAGCTGCCATAAAGATTGATAATGAAGTGGGTCAATATCAGCTAATTAAGAGTGGCGTGAGACATATACTGTCTACGCTTAATTTCTCTAATCAGTTTACGGTGTTCATTCGTGTCGCGCAAGAATTAAAAGGCAGTTTAAAGTGACTAAATCAATTTATGTGCGGGTGTTTGAATACAGGGCTTAAAGCTCGTTTGTTCTGTATTAATAGTCTTTCCTTCCATTTAATACATAGGGACATTCTGCTCATGTTTTCCTGGGTATAATTTCGCACTACGGTGGACAGAGAACATTAAAGACATCAAGGGTCTGAAAATTTATGAAGCAGGGGTTCTGGCCAAAGATCAAGGTTCTTTCTTGCAGGCTATGATTGGTGAAATGTTCTTCAAAGAACATGATACACGAGAATTTCACACTCAGGCATAACTTACTTTTCGAACCCAGGCCAGTGAGATTTCTCACAGCGGATCAGCACTTTGGCTTTAATAATGCTATGGTGCGACTTCCGGTAGCCAACATGACGGTTAGGCGCTGAACCGTTAAGGCCTGTGGCGTGTTTATGCTGGAAGCTACGGTTTGCAATCGTATTTTCCTCATGTTTGGCTGGTAGTGCATGGTTCCGTCGCCCTGCTACTGAGTGAGTGCGTGGGCGACACTGTGAGCTGTTAAATTAGCGGGAAATGCTTTTACATCTGTCCTGTACAATGACCTGCTACCGGCTGTTGCTGAATTGACTGATTTGCCGTTTCGGTTCACGAGTGCATTTTTCAGGAGATTCCCGGGAGTCGGCGCTGAAGCTGCGGAGTTCGTGCTTTATGCGACACTTTCGGAGGTTCGCCCAGCGAGAAAAAGACCGAGCCATGTGAGAAAACCCGGGTCAATGAGGTCTTTCTGGTGACTGCCGAGTCCATCGACGATGAACTGTGGTTTTCGTGGATAAATTTTGTGTTGGCATTCTAGCACAGTGTACCTGTGCGGGCTGTTGGATTTCCGAGACTTCTGCCTATTCCACTTTTCACATTGGACAGTGGGGAGCATTTTGTGTGATATTCACTGGCACAGGAACGGAGCATAATGGGGATGACCCGTTGCCGTGAAGTTAGAACCTCGATTAACTAACTAACTAACTAACTAACTAACTAACTAACTAACTAACTAAGGGATGTATAATGTCTCTAGATCTATTCTCCCTGCATAGGGAAAATATTTTCATAAATGTAGTCGATAGGAAAGGAATCATCAGTGTGGACATAACATAAATAGCATGATATATGCGGATGATACAATTTTGATTGCAGACAATGAGCAGGATCTGCAACATTTAGTAGATGCGATTGTTGCACACAGTGAACAACTTAGGTTAGAATTAAATTGTAAGAAGACACAGATTATGGTCGTCATTGAGAAGGAAATATCACAATGTAATATACAAGTAAATGGGAATATTCTTAAACAAGTGAATCGGTACAATTATCACGGAACATTCATAACATCTGATGCGAGATGCTTTGAACAGATTAGAACAAGAATCGCCATGACGATGGTAGCCTTTAGCAAGATGAAAACCATACTGACCAATAAAAAGATTTCAATTGAAACGAGAAAAAGAGTGTTGAGGTGTTACATATATCTTGTGCTTTTGTATGGATGTGAAGCGTGGACAATGAGCAGTCATGCGGAAAATCATCTGATGGCTGTGGAAATGTGGTATCTGAGGAAAATGTAAAGAATACCATGGGCAGACAGAAAACAAATGACCAAGTCCTACACGACACGAATGAACACCGTAAACTGATTAGAGAAATTAGACGTAGATAGTCACAATTTTTGGACACGTTTTGAGAAGAAATAAATTGGAGAACTTGGTGACAACTGGCAAGATCGAGGGGAAGAGAATAAGGGGAGGGCAGAGAAGTAAATCACTGGATGGCATGACCACGTTGTATGATCGAGACAAGAACACTGAGGTGTTCTACGACACTTGTGATCGAGTGAGATGGGAAAACATGGAAGCCCACGCTTACCGGCATGGCACATGATAATGATGATGACATGATGATAATGATTCTATCTCTGATGTGCACTTTTTCAGAAATCTAAAAGACACGAATATACAATGATAGATACTCGTTTTCACATATAATGATGATGGTGATGATGATGATGATGATGATGATGATGATGATGATGATGATGATGATGATGATGATGATGATGATAATAATAATAATAACAGACATTGTTGGTCTCGAATAAGAAATATGAAAATTCAAGAAACCCTGAATCGTAAAGACAGCTTATCATAAATATCAGCAAGAGGCAATCTTCATTTTCTGGCAACATCATTAGAAGGAAAAATGTGGAACATGTTGTAACAACCGGAAAAATGCGTGGAAAGAGGGATTAGGAGGTCAGCAAGAGAAGATTCTGGACAGTCTTGTGTCATGGCACGGGAGGGAGCCAACACGAATTGATACAAACCGTTGCAGGTCGCATGATGTAAAGAAGCATGATCGCCATCGCCAGCTTGTAAGACACTTGATGATGATGATGATGATGATGATGATGATGATGATGATGTGATGATGATGATGATGATGATGATGATGATGATGATGATGATGATGATGATGATGATGATGATGATGATGATGATGATGATGAAGTTGATTATGGTGATATCGCAAATGAACACGAAGCATTGATTAGGATTGCATATATTAATTTATTGTTAAATTAGAGTCCCAGTTGCATAAGTTTACTTGCACAGACCCAGAGTGTGCCAGGTTGACGATCTATGATCTCGTTTGGCTACCAAATGTTCTAATCATCTACTACTCCAGCACACATTCGGTAGTTGGTGTAACAGGTCAGTTGAGCTTGAGTTGTGGCGTTGTTCACACACGGTAGCCAGACAAAGTAGTAACACCAAAAATTGAAATCTGCTTGGGCAAACACCATCGCGCTTTGCGTTACTGCGGAAGCCAGGACAAGAAAACATAACCATGTGATGGATGCCATATTGATGCCTGGATTAATGGAGTGAGTAGTCAACGCTTTGAAATGATCAGTAGGCACAGCGAAGATATGTTATTGTTGCTGTAATATAAAAGAATTACATTTACAAGTTAATATAAACAAATGCATACACAAAACAATATAGAAAATACATACACAATGTAGCGTAACGAACAGATACACACCATAATATAAACTATTACATACACAATATAACCAATTACATACACAACATAATATAAACAAATATATAAACAAAATAATATAAACAAATTCATACATAATACAATATAAAAACATCCATACACAACATAATATAATCAAACACATACACAACATAATATAATCAAACACATACACAACATAATATAATCAAACACATACACAACATAATATAAACAAATACATACACAACATAATATAAACAAATACATACACAACATAATATAAACAAATACATACACAACATAATATAAACAAATACATACACAACATAATATGAAAAAGAACACATATCACAATTACAGATAAACAGAGCAGTCTCTTGTTACGGGATTGCGAAGTGATAGGATAACATTGTGTAGCCGAGAGTAATCAAATCAAATCAAATCAACTTTATTTTCAAAGGGTAACAAATTGGGCACTCAGGCCCGTCTTACATTCGGCCCTTCCAATCACACGTCTTTCGTTCATCAAGAGCATTATACATTTACATAGGAAGAAAGATAAACATTGTGAATTGAATTTTGTAAACATAATCAAGACAAATTACATAAACAGTGTGTGAAGTAAAAATAGTGATGCTCCCCCCCCCCCCCCCACACACACACACACATTCACTCTCACTCATTCTTTCTTTCACTCAAACTACAGTAATGTACATGAATTTACATTATCTTATATATAAAAGGCAATCTCCGTCTGTATGTCTGTATGTCCTTTATGCGTTCGCGAACGGTCCATCCGATTGAGATGAAATTTTCTACACGTCTTCCTTTCATTCCAGCGCAGCCAACTGTGATATTTTTTTAGTGTGAAATCGGCTGCTTACTTAATATTATTTAATTTTTCATTTTACATTATAATTTATATACAGCGAGGGGACTTAACTCTAGAAAAGTTATTTCAAGGGGCATAACTTTTAATAACATTGCTGTATAACTTATAGTCATATTGTTGCATCGTTTTCAAAGATTTATAAACTCTTTGTCTATAGTTATGTACCGGCATATGAGTTATAATAAATAATGATACAATCTTTAAGGCATTTTCAAAGTTTTCATAAAAATAATGCATAATGCATAACATTGTAACTCATCTTTTTATGCTTACGAAGTTATCTACAGTCATGCAGGTGATTAGAAACGGTTTTCATTAGAAATAATGGATGGTGTGTGGAAGGACATTCTTTTAAGTTACTTTATTTTGTTGTATGAATTTAATGAGACGCTACCCGCCAGGAGCTGGGCGAAGCCACGCCGGGTCAGATAGATAGACAGACCCACCTTTTCGCTGCAGTTATCTACAGGCATATGCGTTATAATCCTCCTCCTCCTCTCCCCTCCTCCTCCTACCCTCTTCCTCTTCCCCTCCCCCTCTCCATCCTCCTCCTCCCTCTTCTCCTCCTCCTCCTCCTCCTCCTTCCTCCTCCTCCTTCCTCTTCCTCCTCCTACCTCCTCGCCCTTCTCCCTCCTCCTAATCACTCCTCTTCCTTCCTCCTCCCTTCTCCTCCTCTCTCCTCCTCCTCCCTCCTCCTACGTCCTCTCCCTGATCCCTCCTCCTCCTCCATCCTCCTCCTTCTCCTCCCTTTTTCTCCCTCCTCCTCCTACCTCCTCCTCCTCCCCTTACTCCTCCCTCCTCCTCCCTCTCCTCCCTCCTCCTCCCACTCCTCCTCCCTCCTCATCCCTTCTCCTCCTCCCTCCTCCTCCTCCCTCTACCTCCTCCTCCCTCTACCTCCTCCCTCCTCCTCCTTCCACATCCCTCCTCCTCCCTCCACATCCCTCCTCCTCCTCCCTCTTCCTCCTCCTCCCTTCTCCTCCCTCCTCCTCCCTCCTCCTCCATCTCCCTCCTTCTTCCTCTCCTCCTCCCTCCTCCTCCTCCCCTCCTCCTCCTGCGTTCTTCTCCTCCCTCATCCTCCCTCCTCCTTCTCCTTCCTCTCCTCTCCTCCTCCTCTTCCTCCTCCCTCTTCCTCCTCTCTTCCTCCTCCTCCTCCCACCTCCTCCCTACTCCCTCCCTCCTCCTCCTCCTCCCTCCTCCTCCCTTCCTCCCTCCTCCTCCCTCCTCCTCCTCCTCCCCCTCCTCCTTGCTCTCCTCCTCCCTCCTCCTCCTAATCACTCCTCCTCCTCTCCTCCTCCTACTCCTCCCTTCTCCTCCTCTCTTCTTCCTCCTCCTCCCTCCTCCATCCTTCACCCCTCATCCTCCCTCCTCCTCCTCCCTCTTCCTCCTCCTCCTCCTCCTCCTCCCTTCTCCCCTCCTCCTCCCTTATCCCCCTCCTCCCTCCTCCTCTTCCCTCCTCCTCTTCTCTCCTCCTCCTCTCTCCTCCTCCTCCTCTACCTCCTCCTCCTCCTCTCCTCCTCCCTCCTCCTCCTACCTCCTCCTCCTCCTCCTCCTCTCTCCTCCTCTTATCCTCCTCCTCCTCCTATTCCTCCCTACTCCTACTCCTCCCTCCTCTTCCCTCCTCCTCCTCTCTCCGCCTATCTCTTCTTCCCTCCTCCTCCTCCCTCCTCCTTCCTCCTCCACCTCCCTCTTCCTCCTCCCAGCTCCTACTCCTCCTTTTTCTTCTTCTGCTGCTGCTGCTGCCGCCGCTCCATTTACCCAAGTTAATTGTTGGGGAAGATGTAAAGACCTTTCAAGTGCTCTTTCTAATGCTTTTTGTAAGTTGGTCTTCGTTTATCTAGGTTGTTCTAACTGCAACCAATAAATGATTAGACAGACAGGCAGACAGACAGACAGACAGAGAGGGAGGACAGAGACAGACAGACAGACAGACAGACAGACAGACAGACGGGAACGGGAACTTATATGACTACTTATATGAATTAAATGAGATGCTCCCCATCAGGGGCTGGGCGAAGCCGGGCAGGGTCAGGCAGACAGATAGACAGACAGACAGATAGACAGACGGGAACGGGAACTTATATGACTACTTATATGAATTAAATGAGATGCTCCACACCAGGAGCTGGGCGATGCCGGGCCGGGTCAGACAGACAGACAGACAGACAGACAGACAGTCGGTAACGGGAACGAGAACTTATATGACTACTTATATGAATTAAATGAGATGCTCACCACCAGGGACTGGGCGAAGCCGGGCCGGGTCAGCTAGTACATGATAAAATCAAATGGTATTTAACTGATAATATGACAGATGAGAATACACAAACATATGGATTCGTGTGATACATAACATGCGTATTACATGACATGCATCTGTTCAGCTCTCTCTCTCTCTCTCTCTCTCTCTCTCTCTCTCTCTCTCTCTCTCTCTCTCTCTCTCTCTCTCTCTCTCTCTCTCTCTCTCTCTCTCTGTATTCTTTCATATATACACACTCACACTCATGCGCGCGCTCCCACACACACACTAACACATCAACTCTCCCATTGTCTCACTCACTCTCTCTCTCGTTCGCTCTCTCTCTCTCTCTCTCTCTCTCTCTCTCTCTCTCTCTCTCTCTCTCTCTCTCTCTCACTCACTATTTCCCCCATTCATTCACTCTGTCCATCTTCATTCACTTTATCTCTAACTCTCTTACTCTCTCTCTCTCACTCATACAGAGACAGACACACACCCTCACGCTACAACTCAATGTTTCACTTACACTAGCGCACATAGGGTGACCAATCGTTGCTTCACATTAGACAACGACCAGTACAGGCATCGATAATCACAACGCAATGTGAAACATATTCACAACACACTATACACACACACTGACAACAGAATATTAACAAACACCATTAAAATACAGTAGAACAAACACAATCACAACACAATATTAAAAATCAAAATATAACACGATATTAAAAACACACATTATAAATAAGCATATCCACAGCAAAACACACATAAACAAAATCACAACACAATATTAACAAACACAACAAACATAAACTTATTCACAACATAATATTAATAAACACAATATTAACAAACGCATATACAATACACTATTTACAAACACAATATTTACAAATACAAATAAAACAAAATATTAAGAAATACAATATTCCTAAACATAATATTAACAAACACAATATTATCAATCACAATGTTAGCAATCACAGGACAATATTACCAATCACAATATTAACAATCACAATATTAACAATCATAATATTAACAATCACAATATTAACAATCACAATATTAACAATCACAATATTAACAAACACAATATTAACAAACACAATATTTAAAAAAAAACAATATTAATAAACACAATAATCACAAACACAATGTTAACAAACTAAAATACAACACAATAATAACAAACAAATATTAACAAATACAGTTTAACAAATACAATATTAACAAACAAATTATTCGAAAACACAATATTAACAAACACAATAGTAACAAACACAATATTAACAAACACATTATTCGCAAACACATTATTAACAAACACAATATTAACAAACACAATATTAACAAACACAATAGGCCTATTCACAAACACAGTATTCACAAACACAATCTTAACAAACACAATCTTAACAAACACAATCTTAACAAACACAATCTTAACAAACACAATATTAACAAACACAGTGTTAACAACCACAATACGGAGGTCGGTATGGCTGAAATGTTTAGCGCGCTTAAACTTTTGTCTTTGACCGCGAGGTAGCGGGTTCTCCTCCACTCTCCGGACAGCTAGACTTAGAAGTTGACTTCTCGTCCTTGTCTTGGAGACGTAAATCACAAGTACCACTGAAGTTGGAGAGGATTCGCCTGATAGCGAGGTTCACTGGTAATAAGGAAAGCAAGCCCACCTGCAACAATCATTTTAATGTGGATTACGCTGGAGCTCAAGCGAACGAACAAAAAAAAATGAGGACTGGTCCGACGGATCAGTCATGAAAGTTACCATTGCAAGAAGAACATGTATTGCCTTGACTGTGTCGCATCCGACTTTATTTTTAGTGTAACATTGAAGCCAACATTTGAGTCCAACTGACCGGTGTTGGGAGAGAACCCCATACCCCGCCACAAGTTCACCAGAATATTAAGAGTGACCAGAGACGAATGGAGACGGATTGTATCTGCAGCAAAGAACCTCAATGGCTCGGAACGCTGAAGAAGAAGAAGAACGAACGAACGAACGAACGAAGAAACTTTATTTTCAAAGGGTTAAGAATTGGGCACGCAGGCCCGTCAACATTCTGCCCTTCTATCACCCTCTTTCATACATTATTTCATTCACACATCATTCAAGGCTAACAGAGAACAGCAACAATATAAAAGATATGCATTATAAAGGCATGGGCAAAATGCGAACATCAAAACTACACGACACAGTAAAATTAAATAATGGTCTGACACTTGTTATTAGCCTGTGGAATATACTGGCCTACCAAAAGGGGACTGGCTGTTATACTAGGGTTTTGTTATTATTATTATTATCTCTATTATTAAGGGGGAAGATAATCCGTACTGAGATAGTGTTCGAGTAATTTGCGATTATATGAATAGGGATTGGTGATGTCTTTGATTTCTTGTGGAAGATTGTTCCACAGCTGAGCTGCAGAGTACGTTAAGCTTGTTTTGTATAAGTCAATCCTAGGCTTCGGAATGTGTAATATATTTAAACGTTTACTGTGTCTAGCATTATATTTAAACAATGGCCAAAGGTAATTTGGGGCATTCCATTGTGAATTAGTTTAGCTTTATTGAAAAGCAGGCGTTTGCGGAGTGGTAGTAACTGAAGGCGTTTATACAGGCTAGGATTGTCAGATAAATGTTTGTTATAAATTAGACTCATGGCCCGTTTCTGGAGTGAGTAAATTCGCTTGGTGTTTGAATTAGAACAACCGTCCCAGATTGTAGAGCAGTAGTCAAAGTGTGTCTGTATATGAGAAGTATAGAATAGTTTCCTTGTGTCCTCATCAAGGAAGTTTTTAATTTTGGCGAGTTGGTAGACCTTTTTCGCTGTTTGTTTAATAAGCGCTTGAACGTGGGAATTAAAGGTTAGGTTTCTATCAATGATTATGCCTAATGTTTTGTGCTCAATTACACTTTCTACTGGCATGTTATCGATGTGAAGTTGAAGTGATGTGTGTGAGCTTAGAGTTTGAAGTCTTTGTCTGGTTGTTAATAACATTGATTTTGTTTTAGTGATGTTAATTTGCATACGGTTTGAATAGCTCCACCTAACTACATTATTTAATTTTTGTTGTAAAGACGACTCCAATAAAATACAGTTTTCAGCATTTGTGTACACTGTACAGTCGTCTGCAAATAGATCGCAGGACGACGAAAGATGTAAAGGTAGATCGTTAATATATATGGCAAACAATAGAGGGCCAAGAATAGAGCCTTGCGGTACTCCAATATTGAAGGTAGTGGTATGAGACAGACATTTATTATGTGATACTACTTGCTTTCTGTTTGATAGAAAAGATGATATTAGAGTGACTACATTAGGGCCAATTGTCATTGTCTCAAGTTTTTTAATTAAAATAACATGGTCTATCATATCAAATGCTTTCTTGAAATCAATAAACACAGTTCCACATAGACTGTTGTTGTTTATATTCTGGTGCCAATTTTCTATCATGTTTGTTAGGGCCGTATGGCAAGAATATTTTGGTCGAAATCCTGATTGGTTGTCAACAATAAGCTTGTTGCGAACTAAATACTGTGATGTTACTTTATGGATGTGTTTTTCTAGTGGCTTAGATAGTGATGATAGTAAGGAAATGGGTCTGTAATTATTTGGGAGATCATTGTCCAATGAACCAGATTTAAGAAGAGGGTACACTTTAGCGATTTTGAGAGCTGATGGAAAGTGGCCTTTGGTGAGACACTGATTATATACATAGGTTAGTGATATACAGATCACTGGCGCAGCACAACGGAGAATCCAGTTGCTGATTCCATCTAACCCAGATGAGGTTGTGTTGTTTAGGTTACTGAGGTAAGTGAATACCTCAGTGATTGTCATTAGCGGTTTGTCGGAAAGAATATCGCCGGGGCATTTATTCTCGGAAAACGATGACAGTAAAGATAAGTTGCAAGGAGAATTAGGTATTGAAGCCTTCAACTGGTCTATGTCAGTTTGAAAAAAATTACTGAATTGGTCGCATGTAATATGATTTGATGGTAAAGAATTTCGAAAGTTATACTTGTTTGTCAAGGTGTTAATTGCCTTCCATATATCCTTACTATTTGCTTTATCCATTACTAAATTCTTAAAGTAATTTTTCTGTTCCTGTCGTATGCTATATTGAACTTTGTTTCTAAGAGTACGGTATGCGCTGAGATCCCGCTTTTTATGTGCTTTATCTCTGTCTCTCATAATTTCAAGTATTTCCTGGGTGATCCAAGGTGGCTTGACGTGGTGTTTTACTCGAACTTCCTTGATTGGCACATGTCGATCAAAAACGTCAATAAATGTTTTCATCCAGAATTCCAGAGCATCATCCGGGTCAGGAAGCTGACAAACATTGTCTAGAGGTGAACTGAGCAAGTCCTGTAAAAATGCGTTTTGGTTGAAATGTTTATAACTTCTATATTTTACACTTATGTGTTTATGTTTAGGAGTTTTAATTCCTTGTTTAGACCACGTGCAGCATATTGGGTAGTGATCGCTCACTGCACAATTGGGTACAGCGCATTCTATGATGTTGTCTGAGCAAGTTACATAAATGTGATCTATGACTGTTGAAGATGACTTTGTTACTCGAGTAGCCTGTTGTATTATTTGTTGGAAATTGTATGATGCAATTATATTTCCCCATATTATGTTGGATTTGTTGGTGTCAATGTTAAAGTTTCCGAGTAGTATAATTTCTTTCCCGGAAGCGAAAACCACATCCATCATGGTAGTGAAGTTTTCGTACCAGACGTGTCCAGCACTGGGATTTCGATAGAGGTAGCCAATTATCAGGGGTGTGCGGTTTTGAAGTTTTAGCTCTAACCACATACATTCTATTTCGCAAGTTTCAAAGTCTAGCCTAAATTAGTAAATTAGAAACATAGGTTACTATGCCTGTCTCTTGTTTCCTACAGGGATCCCTTCTAAAAACTTTGTACCCTTTAATAGATATGTCCTCATCTGAAATGTTATCATTAAGTCTACTTTCACTAAGGCCGAATAAATGAAAATTTTGATTAAGAATAGAAGATAACTCTGGTAGCTTGTTAAATAAGCTGCAAAAAGAAGAAGAAGAAGAAGAAGAAGAAGAAGAAGAAGAAGAAGAAGAAGAAGAAGAAGAAGAAGAAGAAGAAGAAGAAGAAGAACTTTCCTTGCTTTTCGGCAACATGGTGGATTCTAATGACTTATTTTGTTCCGTTCACCCTGGAATAATAACCCCTTGGAAGGCAAATGGTTTGGCCACGTAATTAGGCTACCAACCAAAACAAATAACGATGCGCAGCCCGAATGGAAGCAGAAGAGGAGTCCGGCCATGTAAACGATGGACAGAGGGAATAACAGAGTCTATGGGATTCTCGATACATGAAGCCAATAGACGGGCACTCTCTCGCTGTTTAACCTCACCTCCACACCGCAAGGTGCAAGAGGAACAAGATGAGATGAGATGGGATTATGAGCCTGGAATTGACTGCTGGTTCAGCGGGTCGCTTTGTATGTATTATCTCACTGTACACGTCTTCTCTGTGGTCCAGGGACAAGCCGAGTGCATGGACGTACTCTGTGGTCCGGGGACCAGACGAGTGCATGGGGCATTCTCTGTAGTCCGAAAACAAGCCGAGTGCATGACCTTTTTTCAGTGGTCCGGGGACAAGCCAAGTTCATGGGACATTCACTGTAGTCCTAGGGACAAGCCGAGTGCATGGACATTCTCTGTTGTCCAGGGACAAGCCGAGTGCATGGGGCATTCTCTGTGATCCGGAGCCAAGCCGAGTGCATGGACATTCTCTGTTGTCCCGGGGACAAGCAGAATGCATGGGCATTCTCTGTGGTCTGGTGACAAGCCGAGTGCATGGGCATTCTCTGCAAGCTCAAGGGGCACAAATGTCCAGGGAGCAAATGGTGCCTTTGGCGTGACAATTTACCTTACTCTGGGGACAATAGCTGTAGCCCTTACTCTGAACTGACTCGGCATTCAAAAGTATTCCTACACATGTATATTAGATTAGTTAGTTTTGTTCAGTCGACGGATCAACATCACGGAACACGGATGTAACCCATAAGTTCTCCGTTTTACTTCTAACTCAAGCCTGAGTCTGGAGAATCTCAACTCAGTGCACGAAATCCGTAGCACCGGCGATGATCCTGAAATACTTTAGGTAGATTTTTAACTCGAAATTTTGCCCCGACAGCGCCGTTAGGCTACTCTTTTTCGATTTCCAACTGCCAAGGGATGTTTTACGTACCCAACAATACACACGGGCGTCCGATCTCACTACCAAGAGACCAGGGAAAATTTTGTTACTAGAAGTCCACGTGAAAAAATCCCGGAAAAAATCCCGGCCTTGGAATGTGATCAACATAGAACAATTAGTATAATGACAACACAAAGATTTTGCTACTAATTATCATGCAAAGAGTGAGGAAGGAAATACAACCTGAAATAGGGAAAGAACAGTGTAGGTTTGTAGAAGGAAAGGGTACAGTAAATGCTGTGTATATGCTGCGATCAGTTATTTAACGTTCTATAGAAGTAAACGAATGAATCATTTAAAAAAACGAGAAGTAAATTGTGAGCTTTACTGAAACACGATTACAAGAAACAAATTGGACGTTGCGGCCAAAGTGAATGGGAATATTCTTCAACAAATGAATCGGTACAATTATATCGGAACAGTCATAACATCTGATGGGAGATGCCTTGAAGAGATTAGAACAAGAATCGCCATGGCGAAAGTAGCCTTTAGCAAGATGAAAAACATACTGGCCAATAAAAATATGTCAATTGACACGAGAAAAAAGAATGTTGATGTGCTACATAGAGCATGTGCTTCTGTATGAATGTGAAACTTGGGCTATGAGCAGTCAGGCTGAAAAACATCTGATGGCTGTAGAAATGTGGTTTTGAGGAGAATGCAAAGAATACCATGGACAGACAGAAAAAAAAACAATGACCAAGCACTACAGGAAATAAATGAAAATCGTAAACTGATTAGAGAAATTAGACGTAGACAGTCAAAGATTTTTGGACATGTTATGAGAAGAAATAAATTGGAGAACTTGGTGACAACTGGCAAGATCGAAGGGAAGAGAACAGTGGGAAGACCAAGAAGTAAATACCTGGATGGCTTTGCCAAATGACATGGTTGAGACAAGAACACTGAGCTGATCCACGACTCTGGTTATCGAGTGAAATGGCGAGTTATGACCGCCTACGCTTTCCGGCATGGCACATGATGGATGGTTCATCATGAGAGTTCATTCCAGTACACCATTCGTGTTGGTTAATGTTTATGCCCGCAATGCGAGTATGGACGCCCAGAAGTGGCAGTGCTTAAGTGGCATATTAGGCCACGAGAGAAATGTTATTTTCTGTGGTGACTTCAACGCTAAAGGCAGAGCATGGGGAAACACTTCCTCCAATACACAAGGGGAGGAGCTCGAGACTGCACTGGAAACCATCGACCTGGTTTGTATTAACAGTGGCTGTGTCACCAGGACAGCAAGCCGTCCAGGCGATGAGGACAGTGCTATTGATCTGGCGCTAGTTTCACCTTCACTCACTACAGTGTGTAGATGGGGTGTCCTAGGACACCATGGCAGCGACCACCACCCATGCAGCATATTGGTGGAGAAAGGCAGAACCAGGCAGCACAAGCTAAAGGTAAAGACTTTCCAGTATGACAGTACAGGGCAAGATGTGGTGAGTAAAATAAGACGTGACAAGCGCAGAACGTTTCAGGGCAGGAAAAAAAGCTGGGAGCAGCCACCGTGGTGGAGTTTCGAGGTGGAGAAGGCTTGGGTGGATAAGCGTAGTGCTGTAAAGAGATGGCAAAATGCCAAGAAGAACAGAGCTGGTCATCCTAGTCCCTGCTTGCACTTAGAAAGAGAGATGCACACAAAAGTAAGTTATTTCAAAAAACTGGTCAAGGTGGTTAAAAGCGAAAAATGGGCAGAGGTGTGTCAAAGAGTAAGCACAGACATGTCACTGAAATTTTTCTGGCGACTACATAAAAGCATGAGTGGTGTAGTCAAGAATAAGAGCATTTCAGACTTCCAAGGTGCTGACCTCACCTGGCAGAGGACTGACGAGGACAAAGGCAAAGCCCTCTTTGAACGCTACCTTGAGCAGGGCAACCAGACAGACATGGGAGGCCGAAATCTGGCCAAGGAGGTCACCTCAGACAGATGCAAGGCCCAGAACACTTCGGAGGAAGACACAGTGACAGTTAAAGAAATCAAGGCTGTGCTTCGACGATCAAAAAACAGTGCTCCAGGTCCTGATGGCATAAGATACGACGACATAAATAGGTGTACCGACAATGAGCTAGAGAAACTAGCAGACATGTACAACAACAGTATAGGGAGTGCCAGCATCAAGGAGGAATGGTTACACAGCTATCTGATTCCCTTGCCGAAGCCTGACAAAGACCACAAAAAAATTCAGGGATATCGAATTATAACCATGCAGAATACAATAGGCAAGCTGCTGGAGAAGGTAATTGACAGGAAAATATCAAGCCAACTAGAGAGGCAAGGTGTTTTCCCACCCACCTTGGGTGGGTACCGTCCAAAAAGAGAAACCTGGACCAATGCAGCAGTCTTTGCCCATGATGTCTATGAAGGTTTCCACTCAGGCACTGAAACCGTTGCTGCAGCGATTGATCTTGAGGACACATACAACAGAGTACCACTGGATTTTTTAATGTTTCAGCTTCTTGAACTAAACGTAAGTCCATTCCTCCTTAGTTGGATCGCTGCAGCCCTCTTCCAACGGAAAGTAGTTTTTAGATGTGGCAGTTGGACTTCGGAACCAACAACAATATATCCTGGCCTACCACAGGGATCACCATTATCTCCGGTACTGTTCAACGCCTACACAGTGAGAATCACCAGTGAGCAGATCACTGGACCTGGCAGGACATTGTCGTATGCCGATGATGTTTTAGTGTATCGTCAGTGTAAGGATAGAGAGGAGGTTGCTGTGGAACTACAAACCGAACTCAATCGCATAAGTACTTGGTGTGATGAAGCTGGGGCAATGGTCAACCCAACAAAGGCAACAGTGACTTGGTTCTCGTTGAATAATCATATTGTCAACAATCCAACACCAACTGTAATGCTGTGTTCAGAGACGGTGGAAAGAACGCAGGCAATGAATTACCTGGGGATACGGTTTGATCGAAGCCTTGCTTATAATGTGCACATAGACCAGGTGATAACAAAGGCCAAGCGGGGTTTGGCAGCGATGCGGGTGATGGCGGCAGCAAACTGTGAGCAGCGCCATCTATGTCTACTGTACAAGGGGCTGGTCATGTCTGTTTTGGAGTATGCAATGGCAATCCTGACTCTCAGCCATAAGCAGATAGAAAGGATGGAAAGGATACAGAATGAAGCTATGCGCATTATTCTTGGATGTACAAGAGATACAGCTTGCAGGGCGATGCGCTACCTTCTTGATTTTCCAACCATTGAAGAGAGAATACAAGTTTGCAGGGCACGCGCCTACCTCAGAATTAACGCAAACACACAGCATCCACTGCATAGTGAAATTAGGAAGGTGAAGGGCAGCAGGTTAAAAAGAGGACGGTCATGGATTGGTCAAGCCGAAGACATTCTTCAACAGGTGTGTTCACTTGAGGACTTAGAACCTGGCGAGGAGTGGGTGCAAGTGCCAACAGATTTCTGCACATCCTTTTCAGTTTGCATCCAACTAGATAGAAAATGCAGACAAGAAAATCCGGCTGCTGTTGAGGCTGAAGTACAAGCGTTGATTTTCGAGAATTCGCTAGACGGTGACGAGGTCATCTACACAGATGGGTCGGTCGTCCGACATGTGAGAAGCTCATGGGCCTTTACAGCTCGGGCCGGAGGGAGAATTGTGAAGGAGGACTCTGGTGCTTTCACTGAAACCACAAGTAGCCTGACCATGGAAGTCATGGCAGTAAGTAAAGCAATAACATGGCTCGAGACACAGACATTCACTAGGGCTTGTTTCCTTAGCGACTCAATGAACATGATCAAGAGGATAGAGGAGGGGTCGATCCGAAGAGAATGGTTGCTGCCTCTGAAGCGGTCTCGGCTGGCAAAGATTAGTTTCATCTTCGTGCCAGGTCATGCGGGAGTACAAGGAAATGAGCGGGCTGACAAGCTCGCAGGTGAGGCTACTATGGAGGGCGGACGCGCCATGGACCAGGCTGACATTCTGAATGCTCTACGAGAAGTGAGACTTTTGCGAGAACCAAGTGATGACTGTGAATCTACAACAATGGCCAGACTGCGGGAGCAGCAAATTAAAAGAGGGGTGGCCAAACAAGAACACTACGCAGGAAGCCAAAGAAGATTTATAAACCAACACAGAACTGGCGTCGTTAGCCGCTACACGCTGCGGGATTTGCTGAGGAGGGGATCCGAGCACTTATGGACTGAATGGTTCGATGTGCAACGAGGATGATCTGTCGACTAACTAACTAACTAACTAACTAACTAACATGATGGATGGATGGAGATATTCCTCTGTTAATTTGTTTCATTGTGTCACCATTGTTGGTAATTAATGACCCAAGAAGTTCGAAATTGTCCAGCACCTCCAATATTTCCTCATTAACATACATTTATTTCTCCATATTAGTTTTATCTTATGCATTGTCTTTGTTTTTGCTATATTAAGATATACATTGTGATTTTCACTATTCGTTTGGGTTGAGGTTATTAGTTTTTCTTTACCATTCTGTGATGTGGATAGTAATACTGTATCATCAGCATATCGAATCTCTGGTATTTTATTACCAAAGATACTAAGGGTATCATAATGCTCATTTATTATATTATCTCTGTCATTTCTATTATATTTTTGGCGTACAGTCTACACAAATAGGTGGACAGCACACAGTTCTGTGGGCTCCTCGCTTGGTGTCAAACCAGTCTGATGTGTCACCATCTATTCTAACCTCTGCATAATAATGTAGACATATGCAGAAAGCAAGCAGAGGCCAACACCAGTTACAAGAGCAATAAAATAAATACCTGCACGCAAAAGCCACATTTCAAACTGCCAAGCTGCAGACTAGACGGAAAATATGGTAGGAGAAAGTAGAGTCATTGAACTTTTGTATAACAAGGATTAGACATTTGACATCCATTCAAAGACTAGACATTAAACAGACAGAAGAAACAACAACCTTACCTTCAGCGGGTAGCAAGGAATTCGGCAATATCAAATCTGATCTCCACGGGTATGTGCTTGCATTCCAGCTTCCAGACTTCTTTATATCCTAGAAATATATCCTGTTTACTCTTGTCTTGGCTTGTTTGTCACAATTTTTGTCTGCAATTAAATTTGAATATTAAAACAAAATGTAAATAAAACGGACACAATAACCTGGCATGATTTAGCAGTAAATATCTGGCTGCGTACTCTACAATAATAAGAATATGAAATTGTTGTCAACATTATTTTGTGTGTGGCTGTGTATGTGTGAGTGTGCGTGTATGTGTGTGTTGGAATGCGGGTATTTGCGGTCGTCCGTGTAGATTTACAATACGACGCATGGAAGGGGCACTAATCGGGAAATTCGACACACTGCAAGAGTCAGGTGATATGGTTAACTGCACAACAGATTCAGACCATTGGATGTGTGTGTGGGTGTTTTCAAGTGGGTGTACCATGCGGGTATTTCACGTGGGTGTTTCATGTGGGTGTTTCATGTGGGTGTTTCAAGATGGGCGTTTCCATGTAGGGTGTTTCCATGTGGAATTTCATGTGGGGTTTCACGTGGCTGTTTCTATGTGTGGTGTTTCGTGTCGGTGTTTCATGTGGGTGTTTCGTATGGGTGTTTCCTGTGTGTGTTTTAGGTTGGAATGAGGACGCTGGTTAGGACGCTGTTGTTATTGTTTATTAGGAATCCGATAAACTATCACAGATGCTTTCGAAGAAATAGAACCAGACATACTAAAAGAAGAAATTGAAAAAGCCGCTTTGAATAAATCACCAGGACAAGACGAAATAACAAATGAACTAATTAAAGCAGGAAGAGAAAAAGGAACAACCTGGCTACATAGAATATTTAACTATATTTGGGTAGAAACAACAGATCCTGGGGAAACGCCATAATTATCCCAATTCGGAAGACCACACGCAATGAAAGAGACTCCACACAATACAGAGGCATTTCCCTTCTGAGTCATATTGGAAAAATATTTTACAAAATTCTTGAGAAAAGATTGCGACCAACAATCAGCTAAGTGAAACACATCTTGGATTTAGGAACAACAAAGGATGCCAAGATGCCATCTTTACTCTTAGACAATTTACAGAAAAATCAGTCGAATTTAATGAAACTCTCTGGTTAGCCTTTGTCGACAAAGAAATTGCATTTGATAGAGTAGATAGAAACAAGCCATGGGAAATCCTTAACCGACATGGAGTGACTAAACATCTAACAAACGTATGTAGAAGCATATACAACAACAGCGAATACATAGTAAGAACAAATGGATGGCACTCAGAACTCTTCACCATAAGACGCGGAGTCGACAAGGTTGTGTCCTGTCCCCTCTCTTGTTTATAAACTATATTGACAACATAAGTAAAGAAACCAACCAAACAGAGACCACAAGAACACTGCATGGCGAACAGAACACAGAAGAAGAACCATTGGCAAATTACACCATTAGAGAGCTATTTGCGGACGATCAAGCACTAATAGCACACTCAGGAGGAGAATTAGATGACCACATGAACAGTCTAAATGAAATGTGCAAGGAACATAACATGACAATTAGCTTCAATAAAACAGAGGTAACGACTATAACAAAGAAGAAAAAAAAAAACAAAGATTCATCTAACAGAATACCCCGTGAAACAAGTAAAGAGCTTCAAGTACTTAGGAGCATTTATGGAAATATCCATGTGTCGTGACAGAGAGTGGATCACTTATGAACATATCTATGTGCAATGACAGACTTAGGCACTTATAGAAATATCTATGTGTCGTGACAGAGACTGGAGCATGCGTACTAATTTACACAATGACAGACATATTTGATATTAAGTTATTGAACTGTGGTAATGCCACATGTATACAATACAAATGTCAGGTTGAATCAGTGAACTGATGTGATGACATGTGTACACATTGATATATTTGATATTAAGTCTGTATTTAGGGGGAAGGAGGAGGGGCTGAGTGGTCTCGAGGTATGGTGTCCATCTCAAATGCTGGAGATCCCGGTTTCAAGCCCCGGTGAGGACCGGGATATTTCAATTGGACGTCTTATAACACAATTTCTCCTGGTCTCTGGGTAGTGAGATCGGATGACCCTTTGTATTGTTGTTGACGTAAAAAAAAAAAAACCATGGCAGTTGGAAATCGAAAAAGAGTAGCCTAATGGCACTGTCCAGTCAAATTTTGAGTTAAAAATCTACCCAAAGTACTTCAGGATCCTCGCCGGTGCTACAGAGTTTGTGCACTGAGCCGAGATTCTCTGATCTCAGGCTTGAGTTAGGAGTAAAACGGAGCACTTATGGGTTACACCCGTGTGCCGTAATGTTGATCCGTCGACTAAACTAAACTAAACTTAGGAAGTATAATTCCATGAAATGGCAAATCAGAAGACATGATCAAAAATAGATGTAATGAGGTAAACTATTATTGATTATCATTGGACAAATTACACCTATACTAAAGAACAATCACGTATCAATAGTTACTAAGAAAGCACCCTACAACACAATCTTCCAACCAGCTCTATGCTACCATTGCCAAACCTGGACAATGACAGAAAAACAATAAAAGAAAATAACTATCACAACAACAGAAATTAAATTCATTTATGTATCAAGTAGAGAGAAAATCAGAAATGAAGAAAACACGATTAACGTATGGGTTAAAGCAGCGCCAGATGTTATCAGTAGGCAGCAGGTTAAATGGTTTGACCAAGTAAATAGATTATCAACTAACAAATTACCACAACAAGCAATGATGTATAAACCAAATGGATACTGGAGAAGAGGTCGACCACGTAGACGATGAACAGAGGGAATAGCAGAGTCCATGGGAATATCGATACATGAAGCCCATAAGCGGGCACTCTCCCGCTGTTTATATTTCATCTCGACACCACAAGCTTCAAGAGGAACATGATGAGATGAGATGAGATGAGATGAGATGAGATCCATCTTGAGTATTATACAATTTTGGTTTATACTTTGCTGTCTCAAAATAATTCGTCTGTGTAGTCTGTCTGTCCATCTTGTTTATTAAATCGGTATGATTAATTATAATTTTTTTAGTTGTTTCCTGTTATACAACCATTTCCTGTTATATTATGTTTTTTTTTCTTTCTAAATAGTTTTATATTTTTATGAAATTCTTTCGAATTGTGCTTTATTTCTAGACTCTATTTCTTTGCATTTTTCTGCAACCACTCTTCTTTTGCACCTCTGAACATGTGACCTATTTCTCTGTCTGTTAATATATATTCTGGTATTTTCTTTGCTTTCTTTCTTTGAGTCAAGTTGCTCAAGATTTCATCGGTTATCCACAATTGTTATTTTTTTTTCTTTTTTCTTATTTTACTTCACTGGTAAGTTTGCATTTGCAATCTGCATGCTAGTTTTTACACATTGCTATTTTGTATTAATTTTCTCTTCAGGATTTCGTGTCGATATTTGCCAACGAGCCCTTTCTGACGTAACTAGGGGTATTGAGATGCGGCTACGATGACACTCTTTATGAATTACACACTGATACACCGTGAACACAACTCGTCACCACCGAGTGATAGAATGGCATCATGTATTGTTTCTATGCGACACAATCACTGGGATATTCAAAAGTACATGTACACCCACGACATTTGTTTACACACTGATTGTAGTACGTCCTGCTATCCAGGCTATCTAATCAACTACAATGGTCTACACATACACTCTTCTACCCTACTTACAGTCCTGTTACACATGGTCGCATGGCGCCTACATTCACAGGCCGGCAACCTCTGCCCACGGCACACGACTCGACTCCGTGCTGTAACATGTCCACCCGCCTGGTCGCGGCAACACTATTCTCATCAATCGGGACACGCTTGAAATATCTAGCGTACACTCATTTACTTGCCGTCGACGATTCTCGGCGTTTCATCGCCACAAGGGATATTCAGTTCTCAGCCGACACACTTCTCTGCTTTCGTGATCTGTCTGTCATGGCTTCCCAACTCCCACTGACTCCCTTTGTCCGTTCGCCCTGCTCGACCCTCCTAATCACGTGGCCCTCCTCCTCGCAATTCTATTGGCCACTATCTTTAGCCCGTTACCGGTGTCTTTTCCTTATCACTCTTCGTGATTATTTATCACTATTAATGTTTCAACAATCTATGTTGCTGTTACCCAGGTCTTAAGTAATCTGACTCATGGCATATGCCCCCCGCAATTTCAAAAATGTTCTACATTTTTGGGTTCTTCCTTATCTCTACACTTGACATGAGTCAGCTTGGTCGCACATGCCTGTCCCTGGTCGCACATATCTGTCTACTGCCTCATGCCTTTGAGCTTGCTTCTCAGTTCCCTTTAACTTCCCTCTGTGTTACAGTTGATATTCTGCCATACCTTCACACAAATTATAATGTCGGACACGAATATCCGTCTATTCCCAAATAGACCTCGTGTGGCCTCAACCCCCTTTGTATTCGGCAAGTTGAGGACCAACCTACTATGAGTCCCAATGTCCCACCCCGGACATTCCCATAAGGTTCCTCATTTATACCTCGGTACAAGCAACTGACACCCTCCCCAGCCCTTAAGCCCTGGGTGCAGGAACGTGTGTATTGCAGACATATCAATTTCACCCATATTTTGTTTAAGCTCTATCTTGCTCCTGAGTAGTCTATGCTACGACTGTGGATCTCTTTGGTGCGAGTACCTATGACTCTTGTATATGTCTTGTCAGTGTGTGTGCGTGGTTGGCTGCCATTAGTTACTTGTGCTCTGTGGCTACCTCTTCCCTTTATTTGCCTTCTGTTTATCCCTGGTGTTCTTGCTACTAACTTTTTCCTTGTCGTGTTCCTAATACCATGACCCTTATATACCTTTATATACATCTACTACCATGCCCAAGTACTACATGTTAACATATTATATGTACAAAGTACTACCACTTGGTACTATTATCAATGGTACTGCTAATAATCCTACTCCACTATCCTTCTATTCTTTCTTTCACCTGTACTTGTACTCTGTTCTCTCTCTCTCTCTCTCTCTCTCTCTCCTCTCTCTCTCTCTCTCTCTCTCTCTATCTCTCTCTCTCTCTCTCTCTCTCTCTCTCTCTCTCTCTCTCTCTCTCTCTCTCTCTCTCTCTTTCATCATTCATCACAATTTTCTCTCTCTTTTATTTTTTTTTTTTTTATAGTGTTTAATTTTTTATTCTGTACTCTGTCTTACAACACGCATACTCGAACCTCAAATGTTCCGTCTATGCCTGTACGCTTCCTGTATACCGGTGTGCAAGTATCCCAGTTGTGTTCAAATTGATTCTCATTCGCACAAATTCCTACTCTCAGTCTTCTCGTCCCCTTTCTCTCACTTCACTGTCACTCAACCCATTCTTATGTTATGTATATGTTACCACCATCAGCTAAATTTCTCCTACCAATTGTACATGTTTGTCTCTCCAATATACAATATTGTCATAAAACCTGAATAATATATAAAATTGGACTCACATGTAATACCTCAAGCACTATTCAAACTTTCCCTCGCCCATCATTATCATCTTTGTGACATCAATATGTATCACTGGTAGTAATGTCTCAGTTACCTTCTTCTTTTCCTTTTATGTTATGGGTGTCATCTGTGATGTATCGTGGTTTTAGACCCACTGTCAACCTTCCTGCTCTAGTAGACGTTGATCCTTCTTTTTTTTTTCCTTTGCGATCATTTATCAGTTTCTACCGACATCTCATTTTATACGTTATGTGTTACCATCAGGTAATAGTACAATCAATACTGTTACAATTATTATTACAATTACATGCATTCTGATTACAAATATACATGGCATGATGATCATGATCCTAAGAACGTACTGATGTTTATGGATGTCCTTAAAGCCATTAAAATTATATTTATCTCTATCTACGTGTATTATGAGTTTTGTTTATTGAATGATTGTGAATGTTATTAACTATTACTCCCTTGGTTGGTTCTGGCTGGTATCTGTCTTCGCTGACTGTATCTTCTACCCATCAGATTCCCAATCTTCCCTTGCGTCTGTCTGTCTCAGCCTCTTCAGTCAGCTAGTGAGGTAGCATCTTTGAGGTACCTTCGACACTATCTCTTCTGCTCAGTCATTTACACCCCTTAACTATCTGAAATTAATAACAGCCTTGGGTGTATATATATTCATACCTACATATGCATATTTACATTCACAATTGCATATTATATTACCGCAATCCTATCACATTTCCTACATTGACATGTTCTCATGGTCAGTACCACAACGTGCTAACCACTGGACCAGTTACCTTGTATGAACGCATGGTTTCCTAGATGATAGTCTTACCGTATGCCCTATTGTACTATCGGGATTTTGTCCCTAATCTGACCAGATCATTTTGTCATATAGTGGGTGTAACGTTTCTTTGGCCATGTTATTGCTAGCATTCACAGACTTCATGTATATATTTTAACCACACTATTACACCTCTGTACTGTTTGTATTTTTTTTTTCCTCTGATGACTTTACCACATCATCATGTTACTTCATCAACCTTATACCTATCAATGCATTTATTCTACTACAACAATTCTATCTATACCAATCACATCCATATAGCTTTTATATACTCTATAAAGTATCTACACTATACACACACACATATATATATATATATCACAAGATAATAGTGTTTGAAATTGAGACCTGTGATGTTATCCTGTGAGTGGTAATATTGATGTTTTATTATTCTTAAATTTGCAATTTCTGTTTGATGCTAATAGTTTTGACACTGCCTGCCGAACCCAGTAAGTATATGCTGTTACCAGTTTTTGATGTGATTTGCCTGGTGGTATAGTGTAAGCGGTGAGTTTTGAGTTTTTTGTATATCTTGGGGTATACTGTTGTTTTCTAACTGTATGTGTTTTTCTTGTATTTACTGTTTTCAACATCCGATGACGTATTTCCTTTCCCATAAATATAGTATTCATCAGAGTTAAGAATAATGTGACCCTAAGTTTGATGCATTCTGCACATTTCTGACGACGCTGCCACTCTAATAAGCCACATGCTATCGGTGTGACTGTTGGCTGTTCATGTGTCAGTGGTTTGTCTGTCTCTTTGTCAGTGACCTGTTCTATGTAGTGAGTTTCTGATTTCTTGTCATCTTGTTGACCGTGTTTCTCACAAGTGTTTTCTATCTGTTGTTTGTTGCTTTTTTCTATCTGTATGTCTGAGGCTCTTACATCTGTTCGTTTGCACAATTTACATGATCGGACATGGCTTCTGATGTCCTTCTCACAGCCTGGCCAGTAGAACCCGGATAATAATCTCTTTCTAGTCTTGGCCAAACTCATATGGTCTGCACTCGGGGCGATGTGTGCCCGTTCCAGAGCGTTACTGCGCTCTCGCATTGTCAGCACCCTTTGTAAGATACATGTTGCATCTTTCGTGTATTCTCTCATGAGAATTTCATTCATCATTACAAATGACCACTTGCCTAATTTCGATTGTTTAGGTGTGCAGTTTGCCCGCTGAAAACAAGTTCGCAGTGTCTTGTCGTCTCTTTGTTGCTTTGCACGGTCTTCGGTTTGGATGTCTGGTACCCGTCTAGTGTCTGTCTGGTCAGCCCGAGGTATGACCACGTTATTTTCTTTCTTGTCTTTCTTAATATATTGTGTGGAGTCTGTATTCTCCCGTGTCATTTTACCATTCCATCTTTGGGCTTCATCTTCTGTACACTCTGTCACTCCCGGTATGTTACCTATCATTAGTCCCGCAAGTGGACTAGGCAACACTGCTACTCGTATTCTCCCTTCATAGTACGGGCAGGATATATGCACCCACGCTATAGCATACTTTTCCTTTGTACCACCGAAGGTACTGCACGTCACGCTCTCTCCCGTGTAGTCGCTACTCCTTACCAGGCTATGATCTACACCAGCTATTGACGACCCTGTATTCCTAACGCAGGTGGTCAACTTCCCGTTCACGAGTGCTTTGTGGGATTTTAAAGTCCCGCTATGAATACTGCTCGCATTCGACTTCCGTGTATGCACTATTTGACTACACGCAGGGTTACCGATCCGTTGTCTTTTATGTCTGTCTGTTGCTATGTGTCCTAAGTTTGTCTTTTGGTCATGTTCTTCTTTAGTCACTCGTCTCAGTCTACACTCTCTGGCTACGTGGTCCAAGCTGTTACAGACCCAACATTTTCGACTGCTTATGTAGTCTGTGTACCTATCAACTCTATTGGAAGGACGGTTTCTGATGTCCGCGTCGTGCTTAGGGTTTCTGTCGCCTATTTTAAGAGACTCTTGTTGGCGACCACAATATGTACATTCACTTACTGGCTCTGATCGAGCTACCTTAGCTGGTCTCTGTAGGGCCGGTCTATATTGAGTAGTTCGGTGTTCTCCACTCTTGGGTCTATTCTGCTGGTCTTTACCTTGGTTCTCCTTACGTTTCTGGAGTTCTGTCCTAAGCTCTGTCACTGTCAACCCACATCTCCCCCCTAAAGCTATGAAGTCCGACCATGTAGGCATGGTTATATGATGTAACTGCTGAGTGGCATACCTATTACTATCTGTACACGCAGACCCCTCAAGTGTTGCTGCTTGTCTTGTTATGATAACATCGACACAGTGTTGGCCCTGCTGTAACACTGTTCAAACCAATAATCCTTTGCCGGACAACCAACGGCACTTATCAACCGTTTGACAAACTGAACTGAATACCTGTGGAGTGAGCAACCCTAATAATGATGGTACAAATATATATATAGTCATGAAATGTGTCCCATGACTCTGGACCACTAAGCAAAATATACAAAGTAATCAATAAAGAAAACTTGACCTTGTATCTCCAGCGCCGGTGTCCCTGGTGACTTGGTCCAACTGCTCGGCTCCAGCTCCGCTTGTTTCAGGACTTGGTAAGGATCAGCCTGGCTCCAACTCGGTTCAACTGGCATGGACTTGATCAACTGGGTCGTCCGGTGAACTGGTGGGTCCCCAAACGTGGTGTAGATACCACCTATGATACCTCTTGCCAAACCATGTGAAACAAACCTGGAATGTATACTCAATGTTGATAACGCGATTAGTTCTTGAAAGCACTCCAGTGCCTGGGCACCTGTAGACCGCCTATTAATGTTATTTATGTGGCTGCGCCCCTTATTTTGAAATTTTGGAGAACTTGAAATATTGCGCTTTATGGCACCCTGCTCAATTCGCCACCAACATTGCTGTTGCTACTCTATGTGGGTTCCACTGCTGTGGTTGATAGCAGTATTCACACAATGTTTTCACTCCTGCTGTTAAACAACACTTTCTCAAGCACCCTCCTATCGTTGTGATAGTCCTATTGTTCAAACTCACTTTGCAACTCTAACCTGAATCAAGTCGGCACACATTATTACTTTTGCTTTTCAATGTTTAATACAACCGATTACTTTCCTGAGCTGTTGAACCTCGCTTACTGCGGGTTACTTTCTTGTACATAAGCTCAAGCGTCCTATGTTCCACACCTAGCCATGGTTTTCTGTTATCTATAATCCATGCGCTTGTGCTATTATCTTGTTGGTGTACATAGCCTTAACTGTTTATGGTTAATTGAAAAATCTGTAGCTGACAATACATACATACTTGTTCACTACCATACTAACCATTGCCTCAATTTTGCCGAGTTCTTTCGAAGGACGAATGCCCCCACGTTGCCAACGAGCCCTTTCTGACGTAACTAGGGGTATTGAGATGCGGCTACGATGACACTCTTTATGAATTACACACTGATACACCGTGAACACAACTCGTCACCACCGAGTGATAGAATGGCATCATGTATTGTTTCTATGCGACACAATCACTGGGATATTCAAAAGTACATGTACACCCACGACATTTGTTTACACACTGATTGTAGTACGTCTGCTATCCAGGCTATCTAATCAACTACAATGGTCTACACATACACTCTTCTACCCTACTTACAGTCCTGTTACACATGGTCGCATGGCGCCTACATTCACAGGCCGGCAACCTCTGCCCACGGCACACGACTCGACTCCGTGCTGTAACATGTCCACCCGCCTGGTCGCGGCAACACTATTCTCATCAATCGGGACACGCTTGAAATATCTAGCGTACACTCATTTACTTGCCGTCGACGATTCTCGGCGTTTCATCGCCACAAGGGATATTCAGTTCTCAGCCGACACACTTCTCTGCTTTCGTGATCTGTCCGTTCGCCCTGCTCGACCCTCCTAATCACGTGGCCTCCTCCTCGCAATTCTATTGGTATTGGCCACTATCTTTAGCCCGTTACCGGTGTCTTTTC
The DNA here is from genome assembly GCA_014155875.1 of Cepaea nemoralis. Classification (NCBI taxonomy): domain Eukaryota; kingdom Metazoa; phylum Mollusca; class Gastropoda; order Stylommatophora; family Helicidae; genus Cepaea; species Cepaea nemoralis. The sequence goes on from JACEFZ010022605.1 coordinate 997,120, forward strand.
CCTTATCACTCTCCGTAATTATTTATCACTATTAATGTTTCAACAATCTATGTTGCTGTTAACCAGGTCTTAAGTAATCTGACTCATGGCAATATTGTTCCATGCTTTCAACGATTAGCCTATTCTATTTATTGTTTACTTCGACCAGGTATAATTGATATTATAGCAATTTAGCATTGTTTTAATATCTATTTCTAATCCTAATGTAGCCAATTTGGTTTCTTGTTCTATCTCCAGCGCTCTTCTTGTATTTAGTTCCCTAGGGTTATGTTGGGAAAATTAAAACAGAAAAAGACTGTTTTCTTCACAAAACTATATCACCCGATCTCCTCCGTCGTTTCTGTTTCCCAAACCATGTTGCCCTACTATCTGCTTATATTTAATTTTTCCAACCATTGCGTTCATGTCTCTCTGATGAATTTACAACTTTCAGTGTTTGGTGCAAGTCTTCAAAGTATTCTTCTAGCTGTTCATCGCTATAATCAGTTTTTGGAGCATATATCCGTAGAATTACTATATCGAGAGGTCTTGCCTTAATTGTGAGTCTTATAATTTTATCTTTATTATCCCAAAATCCGCAAATATTGTTCTCTAAATGTCTTTGTTACTAAAATTCCTACTCCTCTCTCATGATGATCGCCCCCCCCCCTCCCCCAGTTAATGAATATATAATGATCTCTCCGTATATAACTAACATCTGTTCATCTTGTTTCCGACACACCTAAACTATCTAAATTTGTTTGTGTCTTTCGAAATCAGGTTGTCAAATTTCCCTGCTTGATACAGGGTGCGTACGTTTCACGTATTAATTCTCAGACTTCTCCTTCTACGTTTCAGGTAGGCATTGTCAGAATGCATCCTTTCACAAGAATTTTAGATGTACTCGTCATTATTCACTACCTTATTCACTATAGGAGTTGTTTCTACCCTGAGCATATTTACAACAGGCTCATCTCCAATTATCCATATCGCTGTTTTGTTTTTGTTGAAGTCTCATTGTTGTCTTTGGGATACTACATGGTGAGGTCCCAATCTCTTCCACGATGGCCAGACATGTCCACTATTGTGTCCTGGACTCGCCTCATGTGTGCCACACACTCTGCTGTTTCGCTTTCGAACCCGTTGATCTATATAGATTCGTCCGCCTTGTTCACCGTCCCAGTCGTTTGCATACTAGGGATGGGCATTGACAGTTTGCTAGGCTATTACCACAGCTTCACTCATGTAGTTTAGCCAGTCAGCCATGACAGTTGCCCTGGTGTGGCCACCGCCGTACGCAAGGGGTATTCGTGGAGCCATACATGAGCTTGGTAAAGAGATGGGAACCAAATAGGATCCTGGTCTATCTGTAGGGATATGGCTGCCACTCACCATGAAGAACTATTTCTCTCTGTTTATTCCACAACACATAGAAACACCCACATAGAAACATTAACATGAATCACCCACATGAAACACATACATGGAAACACCAACATGGAAACACCAACATAAAACACTCACATAGAAACACCAACATGAAACACCCACATGGAAACACCCACACTGAAACAGCCACATGCAAATCCAACGGTGTGAACCTGGTTAACGTTTAACCATATCACATGTCACTTGCAACAAGTCGAATGTCCCGATTGTTGTCTCTTTAATATCATATGGTAAATGCTCAAGAACGACCGCAAAGACCCGCATTCTCACACAAATACACGCACTCCAAAACATACATAACCACACACAGAATCATGCTGACAAACAATTTCATATTCTTTTGTTCGCACAATATTTGATTGTAGAATAAGTAGCCAGATATTTATCGCTAACTCAAACCAATTACTCTGTCCATTTCATTAACATTTTAGATTTAAACATCAAACCGAACTATAGACAAACATCATTTAGTATGTCATAAATGAATGCAAGCTGGCGCAAACACGGACAAACAAGCCAAAGCCCTAGTAAACAGGATTTAACGTCAGGGCTATAAAGAAGTCTGGAAGTTTGGATGCAGACACATACCCGTGGAGATCAGGTTTGGCATTGCTGCATTCCCTGCTGCCCGCTGAAGGTAACAGTTGTTGTTTGTTATGTCTGTTTATTGTCTAGTCTTTGGTGCTTGTCGATTCTCTAATCCTCTGTGTATCTCTATTGTCTAATCCTTTGTGTATCTCTATTGCCTGAATCGTTGCGTATGTCTATTGTTTAGTTCTTGGTGTACGCCTATTGTCTAGTTCATTATGAAGTTCTTACAGGATGTCCATTGTTTGGTTCTTAGAGGATGTCCATTGTTTGGTTCTTACAGGATGTCCATTGTTTGGTTCTTACAGGATGTTTATTGTCTAGTTGTCACGATCTTGGTGTATGTCTACTGTATAGTTCTTGGGCCGGTCTCCCTGGTCTATGGGTTACACGACTTTCTCCGTAATCTCGTACACTCTCGTAAGTAACGTGACGTTGCGCGAGAATCGGTAGCGGTTCTCTCCATGTACGTTACTTTCGGGGTATGTGAGCCTGTCGCGCAGACAGCAATGGCAAACTACTGAGCGTAATCTTGCCAAGAAATCAACAACCAGCTGAAAGATGCTGATGTTGACAGCGATGTCATGTAAAGGGTATGCGAACCACACAAAAATAAAGTTCTTGGTATATGTCTATTGTCTAATTCTTGGTATTTGTTTAGTTCTTAGAGAGTGTCTATTGTCTAGTTCTAAGATAGTGTCCATTATCCATTTCTTAGAGAGTGTCTATTGTCTGGCTCTTGGAGAGTGTGTCTATTGTCTGGTTCTTAGTATATTCCTGTTGTCTTATTATTTGAAGACGTGTATGTCTAAATCTTAGGGTATATCTATTGTCTAGGCTTAGACGATATCAATCGTCTAATTCTTAGTGGATGTCTATTGTCTAATTCTTGGTATATGTCTGTTGTCTAGTTATTAGTTTATGTATATTATCCAGTTCCTAAAGGATGTTTGTTGCCTAGTCCTTAGAGTATGTCTATTATCTAGGTCTTCTATGTTTATTGTCTAGTTCGTGTAAATGTCTAAAGAGTTTCTATTGTCTAGTTCTTAGAGTGTCTGTTGTCTAGTTCTTAAAGAGTGTCTATTGTCTTGTTATTAGAGAATATATACGTCTAGTTCTTAGGGTTATGTCAATTGTCTAGCTCTTAGAGAGTGACTATTGTCTAGTTCTTATAGAGTGACTGTTGTCTAGTTCTTAAAGAGTGTCTATTGTCTTGTTATTAGAGAATATATACGTCTAGTTCTTAGGGTATGTCAATTGTCTAGCTCTTAGAGAGTGACTATTGTCTAGTTCTTATAGAGTGACTGTTGTCTAGTTCTTATAGATGTCTATTGTCTAATTCTTTGAGAGTGTTGTATGTTGTCTAGTTCTTAGAGAGCGTCTATTATTTAGTTCTTAGAGATTGTCTATTGTCTGGTTCTTATCTTCTTTCTTAGTCCTTTACGGAGAACTAGCCACAGGAAAGAGGCCAACCGGAAGACCCCAAATGCGATATAGGGATGTGTGTAAACAAGATATGAAAACCATTGGAATAGATCCAGACACGTGGGAGAGAGTTGCATCAGACAGATGCTCCTGGAGAAGAGATGTACGAAACGGACTGGTGCTCTTTGAGCGCAATCAGATCCAAAAAACTGAGGAGAGACGGCACAGGCTCAAAGAGCAGTCACTTACTGCGGGACTTGCCTCGTCTTATAGATGCGGAAACTGTGACAGAGATTGTCACTCTCGAATTGGACTATACAGTCACCAGCGGTGCTGCCAGGCACCTCCCAAGCGGCACAACTCTATAGTCCTTCAGAACTGAAAGAGGCCTACTACTACTACTAGTTGATGTCTGTTGTTTTGTTATTATAGGATGTTTATGTCTAGTTCTTAAGGTATGTCAGTAGTCTAAGTCTTACAGGATATCCAATGTCTAATTATTAGTGGATATATATTGTCTAGTTCTTGGAGAGTGTCTATTACTTAGTTCTTTGAGAGTGTCAATTGTCTGGTTCATAGAGAGTGCCTATTGTCTAGTCCTTAGAGAGTGTATATTGTTTAGTTCTTTGGGAGTGTCTATTGTCTAGTTCTGGGAGAGTGTCTATTGTCTAGTTCTGGGAGAGTGTCTAATGTCTGTGTCTTAGAGGGTGACTATTGTCTAATTCGTAGAGAGTGTCTATTGTCTAGTTCTTGGAGAGTGCCTATTGTTTCGTTCTTAGAGAGTGTCTGTAGTCTGGTTCTAAATGGATGTCTGTTTTTTTCTTTTTGTTTTTATAGGCTGTGTATGTCTACTTCTTGGGGTATGTCTATAATCTAAGACTTAGAAGATAGCCATCGTCTTATTCTTAGTGGATATTTTTTTTTTTCTAATACTCTAATACGTAGAGTGTCGATTGTCTAGTTATTAGGGTGTCTATAGTCTACTTCGTAGATAATGTCAATTTTCTAGTTCTTAGAGAGTGTCTATTGTACCATTCTTAGAGCTTGTCTATTGGGTTTTTCTTAGAGAGTGTCTCTATTGTCTATTCTTAGAGCTCGTCTATTGTCTCGTTCTCAGTGGATATCTGTTGTCTTGTTATCGGAGGATGTATATGTCTAATTCTTAGTGGATTTCTATTTTCTAGTTCTTAGAGGCTTTCTTTTAATGTTGCCTTCGATCGCTTTTGAACTCAATCGTAAACCATCCACTTGCTAGTACTTCTAGTGCACTGAACTAATTTTTGCTTGTCGATTCGATTTCCTTATTAAAATTGTCCTTGAACAAACCACCGGTGTGCTGATGGTGAGATAGTGGGTTCAATCCCGACACCGACCATTCGTACTAAAATGTTGGTTTCTAATTTGTATGTCGATTAATTCTTCCTATTGCCATTGCCTCTCGCTATCAGACGAAACGATTACGACTTCAGAAGAACTTGTAATTGACGTCCCCGGTCAAGGACGAGAAGTCAAGGTTAAGTCTAGCTGCCTGGTGTGTGGAGCGAACCCACTACACCTGCCTGTCATGCCGACCCCAATTTCTTTGTTGTGATTGTGTTTGTTAATATTTTTGTGTGATTTAACTTTTAATATTGTGTTGTGACAGTTTATATTGTATTTGTTAATATTGTGTTGTAATTATTTTATTAATATTGTGATGTGACTGTTTTTAAAAAAATATTGGTTTTTGACTGTTTATATTGTGTTTGTTAATATTCTGTTGTTATGGTTAATATTCTGTTGTGATTGTGTTTATTGATATTGTGTTGTGACTGCTTATATTATGTTTGTTAATATTGCCTTGTGGTTGTGTTGTTAGTATTGTGTCGCGGTTATGTTTGTGTAAGTTGAGTGGTGAATATAATTGTTTATATTGCGTTGCTCCTTGCTCGGGGACCCACCAAATATGGTGGCACTATCACACACGCGATCCATGCCAGGAAACTGTCTGGGGACAATTTATTTGTGTATTTATATTGTGCGGTGTATGTATTTATTTATATTATGTTGTATGTGTGTTTGTTTATATTATGTGAAGAGTGTGTGTTTATTTGCATCATGTGATGTATGTATTCGTTTATATTACGTGGTGTATTTATTCGTTTATACTACGTGGTGTTAGTTATTGGTTTATATTATGTTGTGCATGTATTTGTTTATATTATAATGTGCATGCACTTGTTTAGTTTATTTTGTGTACGTAATTGTTTAGATTATGTGGTGCATGCAATTGTTTATATTATGTGGTGTATGTATTCGTTTATATTATTTGGTGAATGTGTTTGTTTATATTTTATGGTGTATGTATTTGTTTGTGTTATGTGGTGCAAGTATGTTTAAAAAAAAATATTATGTAGTGTTTGTATTTGTTTATATTATGTTATGTATGTAATTGATTATATTATGTGGTGTACGTATTTGTTTATAGTATGTGGTGTATATATTTGTTTATATTATGTTGTGTATATATTTGTTTAATTATATGTTGAATGTGTTTGTTTATATTATGAAGTATTTGTATTTTTATGTGTTATGTGATGTTGTTATTTGTTATATTATGTTGTGTATGTATTTGTTTATATTATGTTGTGTATATATTTGTGTATACTATGTTGTACGTGTATATTGTGTATCTATTTGATTGTATATTGTTGTTTGTATTATTTTGTATCGCTTTGTTTATATTATACTATGTATCTGTTTATTTATACTATGTTGTATGTCTATACATTCCAGCAACAACAACATATCTTTTCTGAGCCTGCTGGACATTTATAGGCATTAACTCCATTAATCAAGGCATCAATATGGCAGCCATTGCGTGGTTATGTCTTCTTGTCGCGGCTTGTGCAGTCACGCAGATTCCGTTGGCGTTTGCCCAAGGATTCAATCTTCCGTGTTACTACTTTGTCATGCAGCCGTGTCTGAACAACGCCCCGACATTTCAAGAGCAACTGGTCTGTTACAACAACTACCTGTTCTGTGTTCACATGTCAGGTGCTGCCGAAGATTAGAATTGTTGATAGCCAAACTAGGTCACAGATCTCCAGCCTGGGCCACTCCGGGTCTGTGCAAGTAAACTTATGCAACATGGACACTGGTTTAATTCAACAATAAATTAATATCTGAAATCATAATCAACACTTCACGTATTTATTTGAAATATCATCATCATCATCATCATCATCATCATCATCATCATCATCATCATCATCATCATCATCATCATCATCATCATCATCATTATCATCATATTCATCATCATATTCATCATCAACATTATCATCATATTCATCATCAACATCATCATCGTCATTATCATTATCATCATCATCAAGGGTCTTGCCGGCTGATGTAGGCGATCATGCCTCTTGAGAAACTGCGATCTCCAACGGTATGTATCAATTCATGTACTGACTCCATTTCGAGCCATGACACAAGAATATTTTCTCGCTGTTTTCTCTATATTTGTATCTCTTTCCACAAATGTTTCTGTCTACTAAATGTTGCAGATCCTGTTCATTGACTGCAGTCAATATTTCATCATCTTCATAATGAAGATATTTAGGTGAACGTATGAGAGGAAAGAGATCAGAAAAGCAGAATGTCAAACGGGCCTGCGTGCCCAATTCTCAACCCTTTGAAAATAAAGTTTGTTCGTTCGTTCGTTCGATGTTACCTCCCCCGATGATGATTCCTCACACATCATCTAAATTTCTAAAACTAATTTCACTGCATAGAGATAAATGATCAAGAGACATTACACATCCCTGTCGCACACCTCTCTTAATATGCTGATATTGATCTTCTTCATTATCAATCTTTATTTTAGATTGTTGTTTCGAAAATATGTTTTTTTTCAAAAAAAAAAAAAAATCTAAGGTCTTTCCCATCAACTTGTAGGTCTGTAAGCATCTTCATCATGTTGACATGTCTGACTTTATCGAAGCCTTTCTGTAGTCAATAAAACAAAGGTGTTAATCTTTGTTTACTTCTATAGAACTTTCAGTTAATCTACTCGACATATACACAGCTTTTATTGTACCCTTATCTTCTACACCATTTAGATATCCTTAAACAAGTGAGTCGGTACAGCTATCTCAGAATAAACAGGTGAATCGGTACAGCTATCTCAGAACAGTCATAACATCTGATGGGAGGTGCTTTGAAAAGATTAGAACAAGAATCGCTATCACAAAGGTTGACATTTGCAGTATGGAAAACATACCGACCAATTCAAAGATGTCAGTTGCAACGAGAAAAAGATTGTTGAAGTGCCACAGAAAACCTGTACTTTTTTTATGGATGTGAAGCGTGGACAATGAGCAGACGAGTGAGTTGAAAACATGACTTATAGCAGAGGAAATGTGGTTTCTGAGGAAGATGCAAAGACAGAAACACCAATGAGCAAGCATCTGTGATCAGAATCATGTGGTTCGTCTCCGGACTGCGCTATTTGGTTTTCGAGTGCAATGTTGTTGTTGTTGTTCTTTTTTGTTTTTGTTTTTCCTCGGAGACTCTTGTGAGATCATTGTAACAGCTACAGCATTCGTGCCCATTGCGAGAATTTCAGCTGGAGTTTAGGTGTTCTGTGGAGTTACGATGAACTTTATGGGATAGGGCCGGGTGCAATGAAGTCTAAACTCTTGTCTTTGAACCCTTGTTTTCGACTGCCGACGGTTTTGAAATGTGCACACCTTGTATGTCCGATCTCATGACGTGAAACTTACACAACTTGCCACTCTCATGACGTGTAACGTACACAAATTGTAGAGCTGTATGTCGGTTCTCATGAAGTGTAACGTACACAAATTGTAGAGCTGTATGTCGGTTCTCATGACGTGTAACGTACACAAATTGTAGAGCTGTATGTCGGTTCTCATGAAGTGTAACGTACAAATCTTGAAGGGCTGTATGCCTGCTCTCATGACAACTTGTTGGACTGTATCGCAGCTATCATGACGTGAAACATACGAACGAAAGAACGAACGAACGAACGAACTTTATTTTCAAAGGGTAACAAGCACGCAGGCCCGTCTTACATTCGGCCCTACCAATCACTCATCTTTGGTTCATTAATAGAGCATGGTACATTCACATAGAAAACAAAAACAACATTGTCAAATGAATGTTGTAAACATAAACAATGCATATTACCAAGTTATGAGAGACATCACTCACCACCCACCACACATCCCCCAAACACATCCCCTATCTACCCACACACACATCCAGGCACACATGCATATCCCCACCCATCCACCCATCACCCCCCCCCACACACACACACACATATCCCATCCACCCACATACAACCCAGGTACACATACATGCATCAACCCACTCACCCCACCCACACATCCACCACCCATACACATCACCCCAGCTACAAACATCTGCCCATTCATCTCATCACCTACACACACTCACCCACCCACATCTCCCCCCAACCACCCAGCCAAACACATATCCCTCAACCACACAAATTCCCCCACCCAAACACACACATACACATCTCCCCGCTACGCCACACATCCTACACCTACCAACAAACACTTGCTGCACCCACACACACGTACACATCTTGTAGGACTGTTTGTCCGCTCTCATGACGTGTAACGTACACAACTTGCAGCACTGTTTGTCCGCTCTCATGGCGTGTAACGTACACAACTTGCAGCACTGTTTGTCCGCTCTCATGGCGTGTAACGTGCACGTAAATGTGTGATAGAAATGACAATACCCATGCCACTGTCAATATTGTTGTTAAGGATGTCAAGAGTGTTAAGCACGTTGCGTCACGGTGCAGACGAACCCGATGACGCCTTTAGGACAGTTTAATTATGGCCGCCCTACATTTGAAATTTGACATATGAGTCAGGTCTTAGTCAGATATGACTGAGCTACTGTATGACTGCAGACGGTACTACCTGCTTTCTGTCAGCGCCGAATGTTGGGCGGCGCTTACCAAACCTGACACCCCACATTGTGCCAACGGCTTCGGGCGGAAGAGCGCAATTGGGAGGGTACTAGCCTTATCCTGGTGCGAGGAAATGCAACCCAAAGACAAAATAAGTCATGGCAGGGCAGACCAGGCCCTAAGCCTTGGTTGGCAGCTGGTCTAGGATCGAAGCTCCGACAGGCGGACAGTTAGAGCATTGCTTTGCTGATCCGGCAGCTTCTGCAGCTTGTCTTGTTCCAGATGTATAGGTGTTAACTTTCCTCTGGAGTGAACTAGGCAGGCCGAGAGAGGGATCATGCTGCATGGGCAACACATGGTTTCTTTATTTTAGCCCAGGCTTTGTGCTATGGAGAGGCAATAACTCCATCCCTGGTCTTAACCGGTCTCGGAATCAAAGCGAGAGGCAACTGTTACGGGTTATAAGTCCTTGTCAGTTGGCGTAGACATGGGGCGCCACGCGTTGCCTCTGACGGTGGGAGACACCTACAGGTGTCACTGATCAGCTACCGCCCGCCTCAAGCTGGGCAGCCCCCGGCCAATTGGGTGCTGATCCGCCACAGCCTGCCTGCTTCAATGGGTGCTTGGGGCTAGGACAAAATCTGAATCGCAGGCTGTAAAACCAATGCATCAGGTACTAATGAAAAGAATAATAGAAACCTCAAGCTACGGCTTGCAACCTGGAACGTGAGAACCATGTGTCCAGGATTTTCCACTGACTTGACAAATATTGACGATGTGAGAAAAACGGCTGTGATTGATGCAGAACTCAATCGTCTTAACATTGATATTGCTGGCCTGCAGGAGACTCGCCTCGCTGAGGAAGGGTCACTCAGGGAAAACAATTACACCTTTTTTTGGAAGGGAAGAGGGCAGGCAGAAAAAAGGCAACTCGGTGTGGGCTTTGCAGTGAAGAATTCGCTACTGGGAATGATTGATATCCCAGCTGGAGGTAATGAACGATTATTATCACTGCGCTTGGCAACCTCTTGTGGATTTGCCACCATTCTCACTGCATATGCACCGACACTCACTTCCTCTGATGATGTGAAAGATACGTTCTATGAGCAGCTAGACTCTGCGATCAAGGCAGTTCCAAAATCCGACTACATTTATATGCTCGGTGATTTCAATGCTCGTGTGGGCAAGGACTCGAGTTCATGGCCAGTGTGCCTTGGAAAATACAACATCGGTCGCATGAATGATAATGGGCAAAGGCTGCTGGAGCATTGCACTAGAAATGACCTATGTATTACAAACTCCTTTTTTAAAACAAAAGAGATGCATAAGGTCACATGGAAACATCCAAGATCCGGCCATTGGCATCAGCTGGACTTCATTATCACACGGAGACAACATCTGAACCATACATCATTAACTCGAAGTTACCACAGTGCTGACTGTGATACAGATCATTCTTTGGTTGTTGCAAGGGTTAGACTGAGACCAAAGAGAATCTACACAGCTAAACACAAGTCTAGCCCCAGGATTAATATTATTAACACTCACGATCCTGGAAAGTGCTTTGAATTTCAACAGCAACTTGAGGACGCTTTCAATGATACATCAGAAAATTGTATAGTAAATGATAAATGGAGTAAACTTAAGGAAACTATTTATAAAACAGCGGTAGGGGTTTACGGCACTGTGGATCATAAGAGGCAGGACTGGTTTGCGGCAAACAGCCAGATACTGCAGCCCTTGATTGATAAAAAGAAGATAGCTCTCTTAAGAAACAAGGAAAGACCAACGCGTAACACTCTGAGTGAGCTGAAGCAAGCGAGGAAGGATGTACAAAAGGCTGCCAGGCAGTGTGCGAATGACTATTGGATCAAGTTATGTGAGTCCATTCAAATCGCAAGTGATAAGGGAAACATCAGAAGCATGTATGAAGGGATAAAGAAAGCCTGTGGTCCAATGATCAAAAGAAGTGCACCGCTGAAAACCTTGACTGGAGAAATCATCACTGATAAGAAACAGCAGATGGATAGATGGGTCGAGCACTATTTAGAGCTTTACTCAAGTGAGACCAAGCTGGCGGATGATGCCCTCAACGCCATAGAGGCCCTGCCAACTCTTGACCACCTGGACACACTTCCCACTATAACAGAAGTTAAGTGTGCTATAAATGAGCTTGCATCTGGCAAGGCTCCAGGTAAGGATGGGATTCCAATAGAGGTGATCAGGAGTGGGCAAGACACCCTCGCTCTACAGATCCACCAGCTAATAGAGCTATGCTGGCGAGAAGGACAAGTCCCACAGGATTTCAAAGATTCAAACATCATAACGCTGTACAAGAACAAGGGAGATCGGAGCGACTGCAACAACTATAGGGGTATCTCACTTCTGTGTATTGTTGGGAAAGTATTTGCCAGAATTGTCCTGCGCAGACTTCAAGTCCTGGGAGATCAAGTCTACCCCGAATCACAGTGCGGCTTCCGTCAGAACCGGTCTACCATTGATATGATATTCTCATTGCGACAGATGCAAGAAAAATGCCGGGAACAAAATCAGCCACTGTTTATTGCCTTCATCGACCTCACAAAGGCATTCGATTTGGTCAGTCGTGAGGGTCTGTTCAAAGCACTAAAGAAGATTGGCTGTCCACCAACTCTTCTGTCCATTGTGGAATCGTTCCACACAGGCATGAAGGGTATAATCAAGTTTGATGGCTCAACTTCAGAAGAGTTTGAAATCAAGAGTGGAGTTAAGCAAGGTTGTGTACTAGCCCCCACCCTCTTTGGGATATACTTTTCACTTCTACTGAAATATGCCTTTCGTGATCAGGATGACGGTATATACATTCACTCACGCTCAGATGGTGGCCTCTATAATGCTCAGAGATTGAAGGCCAAGACCAAAATTAGCAGGGTACTAATCAGAGAGTTGCTTTTTGCGGATGATGCTGCGATTACGACCCACTCTGAGGAAGAATTACAACATCTACTATCTGCATTCTCCAATGCTTGTTCTGAATTTGGTTTAACAATTAACAAAAAGAAGACACAGATTATGTCACAAGGTGCACATGGTGTACCATCAATCTTTATTGACGACGCCGAACTGGAGATAGTAGACCATTTTACATATCTTGGATCAGAGGTAAATAGCAAATTATCCCTCGATCAGGAAATCAACATCAGGATTGGCAAGGCAGCAACAACAATGAACATGTTAGCAAAAAGAGTCTGGGAGAACAGGAAGCTTACTGCCAAAACAAAAGTCCTCGTCTACCAAGCCTGTGTCCTTAGTACTCTTCTTTATGGCAGTGAAACCTGGACAACTTACTCACGCCAAGAGAAACGTTTAAACAGCTTTCATATGCGGTGTCTGCGAAGAATACTTGGTATTAAGTGGCAAGACAAAATCACAAATACTGAAGTATTGGAAAGATCAGGTTGTGTGACGGTGTATTCCATGCTCAGTCTTCGTAGACTTAGATGGATAGGACACGTTAGGAGGATGGATGATGGTAGAATACCAAAGGACATCTTTTTTGGTGAATTACAGACGGGTAGGAGATCTCAGGGTCGGCCTCTACTACGATACAAAGATGTGTGTAAGCGGGACATGATTGATACAGGCATTGATAATGCACAATGGGAGCACGTCGCCGCTGAACGTGTTGCATGGAGGGCAACTATCAGAAATGGAATAAAGACAAAGGAGAAAATGATTGCAGATAAAGCACACACAGAGCGTGAGAGACGTAAGATGGTGCAAAATGGTGGAAATGACCATGTTTTCACATGCACCTACTGTGGGCAAACATTTGCAGCAAGAATTGGCCTTACCAGCCACACTCGCCACCGCCATGGATCGTAGTTATTGCCATATGACAGTTATTTAAGCCTTTTTGAAGCACAATGTACCAAACTATCGTCTGTCAAGACGGAAAGGTGCCAATGTAATTGGTAAGTCACCTATTTGATCTAGACTGGTCAAAGAAGTATAGAAAGTACTGATAAGGCTGGTTAAAGTTAACAAGAAAATGCTAAATAACAATTAAAGAGCATAGTGGTTTCTTCTGAACTTACTTCTAGCATCTCCTCTCTGCTGTAGGCCTTTTCCTTGGATTTGTGGTTAAGGTCATTTTGAGAAAATGCTGAAATGTAATAGTCCTGTGGAAGAGAAAATAGAGGACATGGATAATAGAAAGCTTTCTTTCCTATTACAGGATATTAAGGGCTGTTTGAACTCCCAAATGTGAAGCTTACATTGACAATATAAATCTATATATAAAAAGAGACTGTATGTGTGTCCGTTCTTTATGCGTTCGCGAACAGTCCATCCGATTGAGATGAAATTTTCTACGTTTTCTTTTCATTCCTTTCTGTCATAGTTTTAGTTTTTTTCGGCTACTTACTTACTAAAATTTAATATTTCATTTTCATATAATTTCTATATAGCAAGGGGACTTAACTCTAGAAAAGTTATTTCAAGGGCATAACTTTTAATAAATACATTTCATTTTTATACTTTTATAAGCATATTGTGTATCGTTTTCAAAGATTTATAAACTCTTTGTCTATAGTTATAATCTTTAAGGCATTTTCAAAGTTTTCATAAAAATAATGCATAAGCATAACATTGTAACTAACCTTTTTATGCTTAAAGAAGTTATCTACAGTCATGTAGGTGATTAAAACAGTTTTCATTAAAAATAATGGATGGTGTGTGGAAGGACATTCTTTTAAGTTACTGTGCACCAGGAGCTGGGCGAAACCACGCCGGGTCAGATAGACAGACAGACAGACAGACAGACAGACAGACAGACAGACAGACAGACAGACAGACAGACAGACAGACAGACAGACAGACAGACAGAGAGTTGGGAACGGGATCTTATATGACTACTTATATGAATTAAATGAGATGCTCCCAACCAGGGACTGGGTGAAGCCGGGCCGGCTCAGACAGGACAGACAGACAGATAGACTGACAGACAGATAGTGGGAACGGGAGCTTATATGATACGTATATGAATTAAATGAGATGCTCCCACAAGGGACTGGGTGAAGCCGGGCGGGGTCAGACAGACAGACAGACAGACAGATAGTCGGGAACGGGAGCTTATATGACTATGTATATGAATTAAATGAGATGCTCCCCACCAGGGACTGGGTGAAGCCGGGCCTGGTCAGCCAGACAGACAGACAAACAAACAAACAAGCAGACAGGCAGACAGACTGATAGATAGATAGATCCCTCCAGGGACTGGGCGAAGCCGGGCCGGGTCAGCTAGTATTATATATTTAGTACCAATTTGTCTATAAAAATGGGTTTAGCACTGTATACCCAATGAGCCTTAGGACAATGTGAAAGGTTGCTTTATATTCTGTCCACTGTAGGCCCAGAAGACCACCATTTGTCAGATCAGCTCAGGTCAGTCCACAGGGTTATGATTGTTGGTTCAGTTAATCCTCTAGAACAGTGGTTCTTAACCGGTGGTGGGTATTTTAGGGTTTCCAGGTGGGAGGGAGGTGAGAATTAAGATTATTTCAAGATCGCGTTAATACAAGAACCGTTTACTTGATATTGTTTTTCTCTCCATATTTTACAGTTCACACTTTCGCTCTTCTGAAATTCGTATTATAACATAAGTAGACCTGCAAATACCATTTTATGTAGACGTCTAGACTTGTTCTACTATGTGTTATTAAATTTAGCTTCACTTTTACGTATACTGTGTAGGGGTGGGTGGGAGGATTTATACTGAGGAAAACGAAAGGGAGGGAATGACATTCTGAAAATATGGAGAAAGGGTGCATGGGCCAAAATAGGTTGAAACCACTGCTCTAGAAGATATGAGTTTATTATTTAGGATGATGCATTTGTAAATGGGCTGTTCGACCTTGGAAAGGGCTTGTATCTATCAAAGTACAATATGTAGTTTTGTTTGTGGACATTATGTTTTTTCAATTATGTTCAGTAATACATTTTGTTCTTCACCGTATTTTTCATAGACACAGAATAACTTGTCTAATGCCTTGGCATGTTTGAAAGGAAGACAGTATTATTTGCACATCTTCAGTTTACATTTCTTATTACATTTTCAACACAGATGAGGAACAGACATGGGGAGAGAATGCAACACTTATTACTTCCCTTTCCACCTCAAACTAGTTTAATGTTTCATCAGCTATTTAAACTTATGCTACAGGAACAACATATGATTTCTCTCTATCTGCCTTACTCCAAAGTGATAAAAACTCTGCCACGGAGCAAGCACAACAGGACGCTTCTGATCGTCAGCAGCAGTCCCCCGTCCCAGAATGTCCTTTACTCTCTCGGGGACAGGCTTACCCAGGTCATGGCTCCGAGTGTCTTTCTCCTGCTGTCTCTTTGTACCCTGTTTTGAGCCATTTGAGTCATTTTCCACGCGTCCACAAATGTGCATTGTGCCTCTATATCGGTAGCCTTTTTCTAACTTCTAGTTTTACTACTCTTTACATTTCCCAACTGTCAAAGAATCATTTTGCAGATGGGTTCTCATTTTGTTTGCCCTTTTACAAGATGGCTAGGCACTTAGTCCATTACCCTGGGTTCAGGAGGGGTAAAATCCATTATCCTGGGTTCAGGAGGGTAAAATACCCCCAGGCTCCTTATTCAGAAAAAAAAAAGACGGGCACTTGCAAATCAGAAAATATATAATTACAATAGAACCAACCATTTGTTTTGTCTTTTAAAGTTGGAGGCTTGAAGCCACTTTTGGACATCAGGAACAATGCTCTGTAGAGAGAAACAAATAATGCATACAATAATAACATTAGTGTTGAAAAGAGTATTGATTCTGTCTGTTCTCTTGTCCACTAAACCTCAGTGTAATCGTTCATTAATAAATCGGTATATTTTTCAAAGAATGCAGTTCTGTTTTGTTATGCTGTGTTGATCTAGCAACATTTGGGCTTTCACTCTTTGGCCTAATATCATTTTTTACATACAGCTTCATTTATGTGCAGCAACAAACAGAGTGGGGTCAAAAGTGTTAAATCTGAACAATGAAAATCAAAGAAAGATCCTTAATTCATGTATTTAAACTTACATAGCTTTGTATGAAATGGTTTCATAAGTTTAAGTTTGCACGTCCTTTTACAGGATCTTGCAGTCAACCCCAGCATTTACTGATCATTGTGATTTACTAGAGAAATTTTACATTCAGTAAAATGACATTGTTATCTGAATGGATGACGCGGTACCATAGAAATCAATGCAAAGTGATCTGCTTTCCCTTGTCCATAGGTAATCTACTACCAAGAGGTGCATTCTCTGCCAGCCTATCAGTCTGTTCATTCCCCCCGCACAGCCAGAGCAAAATAAACACCATACAATTCTCACAATCTGTGAACTCTGCGCTGGTATCAAACCTTCAACTCATTATGTTTGGAATTGTGAAACTGCATTCACTAACCCCAAAGTCACCAACAGTGGTTTCATAACATCATCCATTTAAGTCTATTAAGGAGTAAAAAACGCATAAAACACAAAAACAATCAAGAAACAGAACAACTCATACCTCATTGGATGTAAGTCAAACATGGGTGCTGCAGTTCTGCAAACTCTATAGCTTGATTCCAACTGCCCAAACATCACACTGCTGATTCTATCCTCCCTTTCTTTCGACAGCTGCCACCTCTGGAGCCATCCTGAATGGTTAACAGTGATATTAGTATTGTGATAAAAGACAAGAGGATTTGACTTTCACTGCACTGGGTTTCCTCCCATATATCAGGCCTCTCTCCATAGATCGGCTAATGCCTATCCTAGAGTGTTGTACAGAGTGTGAACTCTGTGTAGCTCTAGTGTCCTGTCTCCAGGAGTCCCAATTAAGTGCACTCACGAAACCGAGTGATGGAATTCACAACTAGAACCCACGAGCTTCTGGGCATGAAATAGGTGAGCAGACTACTACACCACAGAGATCCCCATTGACACTGCTCCAAACATTCATGATAAGATTGGTAACAATTATAACGATGATAATTTGGAATTTTTTTTTATATGCGTTATAATAGGTTGCAAATAAAAATAAAACTGTTGCATATCCTTTGCAGGACGTCGTAGTCAACTCCAGCATGTTTTGGCTGTTTGTGATTTCTTGGCAAATTTATGTTCAGTAGTTTGTCATTCCTTTCTGAACAACTGACACAGATACTACTGCACGAAAATCAATGTCTGTTTCCAAACACAGTTTGCAAATTGCGTTTGTAATCCCTTCGCAACAGCGCCAGCGCAAAGAATATTCTCAAAGTTAAAGTTAGTTGCATATCTTTTACTGAACTCTGCAGTCAATACCAGCTGTTGTGATCTCTTGGCGAGTTTACATTTAGTCGTTGTCATCGCTTTCTGAATGGCCGGCACCCATACCATTTCATAAATTACCAACACAACAGTCTGCTTCCAAATCAAGCGGAGCTGTGTTTCGAACGCGGGTATGCAGGATCACAAACTGCATCCTTAACCCCCATCGCCACAGAGCTGGCTATTCTCAAAGACATTTGAGAAAATAGACAACTACTGAGCATCATCGAACTATGCTGTATATTTTCTATATAGAACAATAAATCAATCAAGTGCCATCTCCAAAATGAAGGCTGGCTACAGCAGATCTTCAACGCTTTCTACTTCTTGCTTGGTTGTAGGCTGACAAACTGATGTTCATCAACCTCTTTATGTTATCATTCCACTTGTATTGTTTACCTCTGGTTCACCAGCTCTGACTATGCTCTCCAGTGTAATTCTCATAAGTGTTATGTCTTCAAATGTAGCCAAAATGATTGGTTTATTTTCTTCTCTATTACTTATATAAGTTTGTTTGTTTAATTGCCAGGTAATGTAACGTTTATTATTTGTTCTCTCTCTCTCTCTCTCTCTCTCTCTCTCTCTCTCGATATATGCATGTATAAAAAGTCGCTTAAAAGTCGACGTGGTCATTAATCCCATATGGCTCGATCTCTTTCCGCAGAGCGGAAAGCGCCACACAATGCACGAACTCCATAGCTCTAGTGACGACCCACAGGAGTCTCCAAAACATTTCACTCATGAACCGAAGGACGCGGCCTGGAATCAAACTCACAACCTTCTGAGCCCAAGTCAAACGGCTTGACCACTTCGCCATGAAGACTCCTGATATGCATGCATGCACAGATACAAACACACACATTTCAAGGACATGTGTACCAATTGCTTGTTTATTGTCCACGCTTCTATGCAGATCTAATTCTTGTGATATATGCTATACTATCATCTCTGTATTTACATGTACATATTTATACCTAGTTCACACACTTTTAATACAAATTGTGCTTGCCAGCCCTGTGGTTATAGGTTCAAATCCACATCACTCCATTTTTTTTAAATTGCCCTGAACTTCCAGATGAACCCTGCCTAAACTTGGTACCAGAAAATTTTTGGGAAGTAAAGGCATCAAGCCTGACACTCACATCACTCACTCAGTGTTGACTGGTCTATACAAATATGGGCGTAGCACCATATGCCCGATGGGGCTTGGGTGTGCAAAGGGTTCTTCAGTTTTTTACTTCCTAAGTGACCTTGATGTTTCTGCTGACCAGTCCTCAGTCTAAGGGATCATAACTGAGACATGTCTGACCCCACAGTGTAGAAATTATCCTCCCTCCCACTCTCTACCTGGGAAAGTCCTCAGTCTAAGAGATCATAACTGAGACACGTCTGACCCCACAGTGTAGAAATTATCCTCCCTCCCACTCTCTACCTGGGAAAGTCCTCAGTCTAAGAGACCATAACTCAGACATGTCTGACCCCACAGTGTAGAAAATATCCTCCCTCCCACTCTCTACCTGGGAAAGTCCTCAGTCTAAGAGATCATAACTGAGACATGTCTGACCCCAGAGTAGAAATTATCCTCCCTCCCACTCTCTATCTGGGAAAGTCCTCAGTCTAAGAGATCATAGCTGAGACATGTCTGACCCCACAGTGTAGAAATTATCCTCCCTCCCACTCTCTACCTGGGAACGGCTAAAATGAATAGACGTAAACATGTGTACACATACCAATAAGGTGTTCCAATGAAAGACTTGCGTTTGCACATTGTGGCTGTAATCTGTGCTGAAACTCCGAAGTCGGCTGAAATATTGACAGAAACCATGATAGTTGTATTTGCTAACATATACAAATGAAATGGTTAACTGCAGTAAAGCTGTGAAAACGTAAAATAGTGGAAAATGTTAAGTACGAGTCAGTTTTACAAAATTCTTCTTCTTCTAATCCATGCAGTGTGGTGGTGATGGTCATGTCTGTCCACAGCCTTCTGTTTCATGTCCTGCCAATCATTTCTGATACTGATGTTCCTGTATGCTCTGATGTCAAATTGTCCAGCATCTTCTCCAGCATGATATATTCCAGCTTTCCCTTTCTCATGACATGCCCAAAGATTACAATTTAAAAAACATAAGACATTACAGACCTTCCTCTCCAAACATGAAGAAGTAAAACAACAACAGCACACACAAAACAAAAATGACACAAAAGTGACCATATTGAGGTGTAATATTATATAACCATAGAAGTCACCATGGCTGAATGGATAAGAACTCGCATTCTTAAACATCAGATGTGGCGATGCCGAGGTAAGGAATTCAACCCCTACACAGGTCATTCATTCATTCAGTAGCATGTCCTTTACAGAACCTCACTCCCATAACTACCTTCAGTAAAATTTCTTGATCACAAGCAAAATGCCCCGCGTCTGATACACCCATCTGGAGATCATCTGCCACATCCTGCACCCATCTTCTCTTTGGCCTTCCACTTCCTCTCTTCCCAGGCATATACCCCTCCATTATTGTTCTCTCCAAACTTTCATGACGTTTCAAGTGACCAAAATATTCAAATTTCCTTTGTTTTATCGTCTTTAATAGCCAACCTTCTTCAATATTCAGCTCTTGAAGTATGGATGCATTTGTTCTTTTCTTTATCCAAGATATTCTTAGAACTCGTTATAACATTTATATTCAAAGGCATTTATGCGCTATTCAGCTTGTTTAGCAAGTGTCCAGGTCTCACAGGTGTATGTTGCAATGGGAAAGATGCATGCTCTTAAAAATCTGAATTTTATAGTTTTATATGTCCCTCTCCACAATTTATTCAGTTGTTTTAGTCTTTGAAGAGGAATAGCTATTCATCTTTTAACTTCTTTCATTGTGTCACCATTGTTGGTAATCAATGACCCAAGGTATTCATTCTGTGTTGTGGATAGCAATACTGTATCATCAGCATGCCGAATCTCTGGTATGTCATGACCACCGATATTTAGGGCATCAGTTGGACTAAAATGTTGACTACTCATCCTTGACTTGGAGACGTAAATTACAAGTACCTCTAAAGTCAGAGTGGGTTCTCCTGATGGCGAGGGACACTGGTAATAGGGAAAGCTAATCCAAATGCACAATTAAGACCAGTGCTACTAGAAGCAGTATTTATTGACTACACTAGAGTTCAAAGTGAGTGCCCCAATATATATATATATAAATAAAACCATACAAAGGTCTGTGTGTGAGATAAAAGAATTCCAGACCATGACCAGAGTTTAATGTGCTTGTGCTTCAACTGTCTCCGGTGACCCATACAAAGGTCTGTGTGTGAGATAAAAGAATTCCAGACCATGACCAGAGTTTAATGTGCTTGTGCTTCAACTGTCTCCGGTGACAGCTGTGTAGCAGGTTCATTCCACACACTGATCAGTTCTTGTCCTTGACTTGGGGACATAAATTACAAGTATCTCAAAGTTCGGAAAGGGTTTGCTGATGGCGAGCGACACTAGTAACAGTTAACCCTCATGCTAAACCAGTCCAGTGCACTCACTAATAGTGGCAACTACTAGTAGTTGCACAAGTGGGAAACGTTCGAATTCAGAACAAGCGAACATTAAAAAACAAAATAATTAACAAACAAATATAATAACATGGAATAAAAACAAGCATACAGAAGTAAATAAAATGTGATTGTTGTGATTTTCTTTTTGACTGATAAAAGCTTGTCACAACATTTTTGTAATTGTAAGGTTGTAAAGCTGACTTACAGTTCGTTTTTTTCAATTTTTTTACATTGTACTTACAGAGCACTTTAATCTGTATATGTAAAAGCTAATTGGAACATATTAAATATAAAAGGACCCTTTTACTTGCCTGGAGGGACAAGCGGTATATAGTGTTGGCCCATATTTTATCAACCAATCAGCACTGAGCGGGTGATACAGTCAGTATCACGTCTGCTGCATTTTCTTCCCAAGAAATTTCCTAGTATCCCATTGGTCGCCTATGTCAACTTTTAAAATCTAAATTAATGCAGATTCAAATTCATGACCACTGGGACGACAGATAAGCATTTAGCAACAAAGCTACCACAGTTCCCACTGTAAACAAACATCAATCATTTCTTTCAGACACTATTTACTGTGATTTTAATAATGTATGCTAAATTATCCCACATTCTTTCTTATTAGGAAATGACTGTGTTTTATTCAACAGTTTAACTTAGATCAGTCTTACCTAATTTAATATCACCTTCATCTGTGACCAAAATGTTAGCACCCTGAGAAACAGAGAGACAAAACATTTCAGAGAAAATATATATACAACTGTATAGCATGAGATGCTTGTTCATATCATTTTTATTGCTGACAATATTTATTCTCATAAGTACTATTAATGTATGGCTACTAAACTTGCTAGATTATTTCTAATTTTATAGTCTAGTAAGTGTCATTCAATAAAATACAGAATACTAAATAAACTATAACAAAAAGACTAGTGAAGAATTATATGGAAACTGTAGAGATGTGGTTGTATAGAAGAATGATGAAAACATCAAAGACAGACAAAAGCATGATCTTGAAAGTAGTTAACTCATAACGAGAATTGGTTAGTCGCATCAGAAGACAGTCTACATTATTTTGGCACATCATAAGAAGGAGAATGCTGGAGTATGTTGTGACAAGGAGGAAAAGCTGCAGTGTGTCATGACAAAGGGAGAGATGGAGTATGTTGTGACAAGGGGAAAAGCTGCAGTGTGTCATGACAAAGGGAAAGATGGAGTATGTTGTGACAAGGAGGAAAAGCTGCAGTGTGTCATGACAAAGGGAAAGATGGAGTATGTTGTGACAAGGGGAAAAGCTGCAGTGTGTCATGACAAAGGGAAAGATGGAGTATGTTGTGACAAGGGGGAAAAGCTGCAGTGTGTTGATACCGAGGAGCGGGTTCAAGGGGGAAAAGCTGCTTCACAAAGGGAAAGATGGAGTATGTTGTGACAAGGAGGACAAGCTACAGTGTGTCATGACAAAGGGAAAGATGGAGTATGTTGTGACAAGGGTAAAAGCTGCAGTGTGTCATGACAAAGGGAAAGATGGAGTATGTTGTGACAAGGGTAAAAGCTGCAGTGTGTCATGACAAAGGGAAAGATGGAGTATGTTGTGACAAGGGGTAAAAGCTGCAGTGTGTCATGACAAAGGGAAAGATGGAGTTTGTTGTGACAAGGGTAAAAGCTGCAGTGTGTCATGACAAAGGGAAAGATGGAGTATGATGTGACAAGGGGGAAAAGCTGCAGTGTGTCAAGACAAAGGGAAAGATGGAGTATGTTGTGATAAGGGGGAAAGCTACAGTGTGTCATGACAAAGGGAAAGATGGAGTATGTTGTGACAAGGGGGAAAAGCTGCTTGTGTCATGACAAAGGGAAAGATGGAGTATGTTGTGACAATGAGAAAGTTGAAGGGGAAGAGATGCAGGGGGAGACCAAGAGAGACAATGCTAGACAGCTGGTATCATGGCATGGAGGAACATTGGTGTCAGAAATTATTGGCCGTACACGAGACAGAAGGTGGTTGTGGACAGACATGATGACCTATGCCACAGGCATTGGACTATAAGAAGAAGAAAACAACTATGCACAAACACTTATACATACAAGTATACAGCACCTCATGATTATCAGCATGAAGCATGTTTTATGCAGTATATAATTTTTATCAGTCCACTTAGTTATTTAGTCGACAGATCATCCTCATTGCACATCGAACTATTCAGTCCATAAGTGCTCGGATCCCCTCCTCAGCAAATCCTGCAGTGCGTAGTGGCTAATGACACCAGTTCTGTGTTGGTTTATCAATCTTCTTTGGCTTCCTGCGTAGTGTTCTTGTTTGGCCACACCTCTTTTAATTTGCTATTCTCATATCCTGACCATGGTTGTAGATTCACAGTCATCATTTGGTTCTCGCAAAAGTCTTACTTCTCATAGAGCATTCAGATTGTCAGCCTGGTCCATGGCGCGCCCGCCCTCCACAGTAGCCTTATCTGCGAGCTTGTCAGCCCGCTCATTTCCTTGTACTCCCGCATGCCCTGGCATGAAGATGAAACTAATTTTTGCCAGCCGAGACCACTCCAGAGACAGCAACCACTCTCTTCGGATCCACCCCATCTCTATCCTCCTGAGCATGCTCATTGAGTCGCTAAGGAAACATGCCCCAGTGAATGTCTGCATCTCGAGCATCAGTCCACTTGAAAGACCCTAACCCTGTGCCAACTCTTTGAACTAATCAACCCTGTGCCAACTCTTTGAACCAATCAACCCTGTGCCAACTCTTTGAACCAATCAACCCTGTGCCAACTCTTTGAACCAATCAACTCTGTGCCAACTCTTTGAACCAATCAACTCTGTGCCAACTCTTTGAACCAATCAACCCTGTGCCAACTCTTTGAACCAATCAACCCTGTGCCAACTCTTTGAACCAATCAACCCTGTGCCAACTCTTTGAACCAATCAACCCTGTGCCAACTCTTTGAACCAATCAACCCTGAGCAACTCTTTGAACCAATCAACCCTGTGCCAACTCTTTGAACCAATCAACCCTGTGCCAACTCTTTGAACCAATCAACCCTGTGCCAACTCTTTGAACCAATCAACCCTGTGCCAACTCTTTGAACCAATCAACCCTGTGCCAACTCTTTGAACCAATCAACCCTGTGCCAACTCTTTGAACCAATCAACCCTGTGCCAACTCTTTGAACCAATCAACCCTGTGCCAACTCTTTGAACCAATCAACCCTGTGCCAACTCTTTGAACCAATCCACCCTGTGCCAACTTTTTGAACCAATCAACCCTGTGCCAACTCTTTGAACCAATCAGCCCTGTGCCAACTCTTTGAACCAATCAGCCCTGTGCCAACTCTTTGAACCAATCAACCCTGTGCCAACTCTTTGAACAATCAACCCTGTGCCAACTCTTTGAACCAATCCAACCCTGTGCCAACTCTTTGAACCAATCAACCCTGTGCCA
Source organism: Cepaea nemoralis (assembly GCA_014155875.1). Classification (NCBI taxonomy): domain Eukaryota; kingdom Metazoa; phylum Mollusca; class Gastropoda; order Stylommatophora; family Helicidae; genus Cepaea; species Cepaea nemoralis. Next base: position 1,021,866 of record JACEFZ010022605.1, read on the forward strand.
ACTCTTTGAACCAATCAACCCTGTGCCAACTCTTTGAACCAATCAACCCTGTGCAACTCTTTGAACCAATCAACCCTGTGCCAACTCTTTGAACCAATCAACCCTGTGCCAACTCTTTGAACCAATCAACCCTGTGCCAACTCTTTGAACCAATCAACCCTGAGCCAACTCTTTGAACCAATCAACCCTGTGCCAACTCTTTGAACCAATCAACCCTGTGCCAACTCTTTGAACCAATCAACCCTGTGCCAACTCTTTGAACCAATCAACCCTGTGCCAACTCTTTGAAACCAATCAACCCTGTGCCAACTCTTTGAACCAATCAGCCCTGTGCCAACTCTTTGAACCAATCAGCCCTGTGCCAACTCTTTGAACCAATCAACCCTGTGCCAACTCTTTGAACCAATCAACCCTGTGCCAACTCTTTGAACCAATCTGTTAAGGTTACGGAGGGTCAGCATGGCCAATTGGATATAAGCTCTTGCTCTCAAGCTTCCTATGTGTTGATACCGAGGAGCGGGTTCAAAACCTTCACCTGTCAGTTGGGACTAAAATGCTGACTGACTTGGGGACATAAATTACAAGTACCACAGAAGTCTGAATGGGTTCGTCTGACGATAAGGGACACTGATAATAGGGAAAATCTAAGCCACACCCAAAAATCAGTCCAGTGCAATAGAATTAGTGGTACATGTATGGACTACGCTTGTGTTCAAAGTGCAGCGAATGAAGAAACAAAAACATTTACGGTTCTCTTAATGCTAAGTTCTTTATCATCCTGGATGGCCTATGCCCCCCAGAAACCATGTCTTCTAGTGCTGCTATTACATTTAATGTGGCTGAAGATGTCAGTTTCTGAGACACGGTACAGTTTATAAGCCAGTTTTATGTCATGTTCAGATCTTGCAAGAAGCCTCTATTAGTCATATTCTTGGCCCAATGTTTTCTAAGAATTACTCTGAAACTTTACTTGAAAAGCTTTGATTTCCTTAGTTAATGTGAAACAGTTCGTGATTCACACCCATTTAATGCCCCAGAAAAGATGTACATACTAAAATAATTGTACTTTGTTGATTTACTGATGTCAAGTAAGTAAATGACCCTTCCACATGCCTTAAACCTATCAAGCACATGGTGCCAGGGACAGACCTAATGCTGCCCATCCTAAACATCCAAACCATACCTTAATGTCCCTGTGCATCTTCCCTCGCCTGTGAAGGTAACCCAGACCTTTCAACGTCTCCCGACAAATAAATGCGATTGTTGATTCTGGTAATGGTCCAGTGACTGAAATGAGAAAGAAAATAAGAGTGTTCATTCATGTCAGTCGGGGGAACCATTACTTAGAGACAAATAAATGTGATTGTTGATTCTGGTAATGGTCCAGTGACTGAAATGAGAAAGAAAATAAGAGTGTTCATTCATGTCAGTCGGGGGAACCATTACTTAGAGGTTACAGTATCCCTGCTCCAGCTCAGAAGACACCAGGTTAGATCCCTTCATAGGGCTGGGATTTGTTCCATTGATATCTAATGATATCACGGGCCCCTTGATCTCTTGGGTAGCGAGATAAGATACCTAACCTTCTTGGATGAGGGTGAAAGAACAGGTCATGTCTGCAGGCTGTGCATGTTAAGAAGCCCATGACAGTAGGAAATCACAAAGAGTAGGCTGTTGGGCTACAGCTCTGGCAACACTGTTAGGAAAAATAAGCCTACCCACTGCAGTTAGAGCACGTTACCTGGGATGGAATCTGTCTAGATGAAGAAAACCTTACACAATGCGTGCCACACTCAGACACACTGACCTCTGAGGTGTATAACCCTTCTTGAAAGAGGAACGAAGAAGAAGAGGAAGATTAAGGTCAGCACTAAAGGTCAATAAACAAAATCATGTGCTTTCAGTGCAGCTGTGTTGATCACATGAGAATCAACATAATAAATACGGGTTTCTTTAGCATCAGTGTTAATCACCACAATCTTTCATTTTCAAGTGTTACTGGTTAAAGAAGCAACGTACTGTACTCGGGGACATGCCCATAAGCACTCTGCATCCATAAAGTCATCGAAATTTATAGATACTAAATACCCCCATAGTGCTCTAAATATATTCACAGCAGGTACAGATTGATTGGTATTGGTGATGGTAGAATACCAAAGGACATCTTTTTTTTGTTAATTGGGTAAAAGATCTCAGGGTCGGTCTCTGCTATGGTACAAAGATGTGTTAAGTGGGACATGAATGATGCAGGCATTGATACTGCATCTTGGTGTGTCCTCTATTTTCTAGTGTGTCTCTAATCCCTAGCAAGCCGCTGTTGATCGTGCTACATGGAGAGAAAACATCAGAAATGGAATAATGACAAAGGAGAAAGTGATTGCAGATACGCCAGACATCGAACATGTGAGACACCAGATGGTGCGTGATGGTGGAAATGACCATGTGTTCATATGCATCCACTGTGGATGAACATATACAGAGCATGGGTTGTAGTTATTAGTCCTTTTTGAAGCACAATGTAACAAGCAATCGTCTGTTAAGACAGCAAGGTGCCAATCAGTCATATCTATAGAGGCACTTAGAACCCTTATAGAACTATTGATAAATGAAATGATCATTTACAAACCAAACTAATTTAAACAGAAACAAGACTTCAGTGTAAGACAGCATGTGTAACTGTCAGTAACACTTACCATGATAAATATCTTGTACAGAGCCGCCACCACAATACTCCATTGCTATCCACAACTTGTCCCGCCTGAAACAGTCAAATGGAATCATTGTATTACTGGGAGCCATAAACAGAAGTGGCAGACAAAAAAGCATAATGAATGTATCTTGAAAGAAGTTAACTAACAAAGAGAAGTGGTTACTTGCAACAGTAGGAGACAGTACACATTCTTTAAGCACATCACAAGAAGGGGAAATCTAGAGTATGCTGGAATCAATGGGACAACTGGAGGGAAAGAGGACTAGGGTGAGACCAAGATAGAAGGTGCTAGATAGTTTGGCATCATGCCATCAGAAATTAGTGGCAGTACACAGAAGGATGTGGATAGACATGGTAACCAATGCCATGGACTATAATAAGAAAAGCCATACTGGCGTAGCGCACTAGTTTATCAGCGCAATGGTCCAGATTCAATGCTCAACTGAGGAGACATTTGTTTTCTTCCCGATGGCTCTGGATATTGACCCAGCTATGTTAATTAAGTATTTTAGATGTCTTGGCAAAGAAAGGTGGAAGTGTGTTGGTCACTTCAGCACTTAACACTATTATCTAATATACAGGGAGAAGTTAGCTCAGAGGTTATGACATCAGCCTCTCGCTCATGCAAATTTGGTTCAATTCAAGGCGTAAACTGTGTACTTTCACAAATAAGATAAAAATGGTATATTTCCCCCATGCTACTCAGGTAGTGGATCAGATATCTAGTCATCATGGACAAGGGCGAAAAACTTGGGAGTGCATGCATGCATGTCGTACACGTTAAACATACCTCCGCAATTCAAAAGTGAAAAGATCTAGCCGAAAAGGCCACAGCCAAGACTAAATTTCAAACTGAGAAATGATAACCACAAATGAAATAAACCTATAGCAAATGTAATTATGGCATATTACAGAGTATTCATGCACTGTGCGGAGACTCTCCCTGTGTAATCTATGGGAGAAAAATGGAGATTTATGTGGGCAGTCAAGGTGATCCTTGACCAAAAGCTCATTCTGTATCTGATGAAAACAAACATAAATAAAAAGGCTGAACAGAAAAACAATAAGCAGATGAAAACTGTAAAGTTATTAGAGAGATTAGACGCAAAAAGTCAAGATTGTTTTAGCAAGCAATGAGGAGAAATAAACTTGAAAACTTAGTGACAACTGGCAAACTTGATGGAAAAAGAGAAAGACAAGAGCATACCAACATGGCCAAATTGGATAATCAGGGCAAGAACACAGACCTCATCTGAGACTGGTGATCGTGTGAGATGAACCACAATAACCCAGAATTACTGGCATGGCACGTGATGATGATAGCAAACTCATGTGAGATGAACCATAATAACCCAGAATTACTTACGTACACATGATGATGATAGCAAACCCATGTGAGATTAACTACAATCACCCAGAATTACTGACATACACGTGACGATGATGGCAAACCCATGTGAGATTAACTAAAATCACCCGAATTACTGGCATGCACATAATGATGATACCAAATCCATGTGAAATGAACTACAATCCCAGAATTATTGGCATGGCATGAGATGATGATAGCAAACCCATGTGGAACAAAATAATTAGTATATAGCAGTATATAGTATATAGCCAGTCCTGTGAGACAGAACAAAGCTAGTCCGTGTTAGACAATACAGCTAGTAAATGACAAACTGAGCATAAAAGAGAAATAAATAAAATCTATAGGCATCAAGAAAGAAGATTAAACCACAGATAAAGATATCAAAGAGGTGTGTGTAGAAAATAGTAGCAAGATTATATGACAGAAGAAAATAAATTTAAATACTTTGATGTAACAATAAATCCAAATAGTTAAAAAATATTAAATGAGTTTCCGAATTGTCAACACAAGACTGCGCAACTCGCAAGAAAGGAAATTCATCAAGATTAAATCTCTCTCTCTCTCTCTCTCCTGAGTTTTATCCTCAGTGGCAGGAAAGACCCTCAATTAACTTGGTTGGTTTTCTATGGGAAGGGGAATCCAGCCCCAAGCCTAACACTCCCTAGTCGCCTCTTGTGACATGTATAATAGGTTACAGTATTACTATTCTTTTTTTTTCCGTGTGGGCAATCAAGATGAAATGCTTGAGAAAAATTAGTTTCACTTTAAGAGATAACAATAACAAAATAAACAGAATAGATACTGATTTCTACACTGAATTTGTAGAGAAAAAATTAAGACTGATTTAGACATGTGAGAATGAAGTCCAACCAATACCTTTGTGCCTAAAAATGAAGAAGCTCTGTCTATAAAGCTTGAGGAGAATAAAGAAACTAATCGATTCTATGAAATTTACACTGCACAAACATACAGATTCAACACATTTTAGGTAATAAATTTGATTCCAAGTAGCAATCTTTGGACTCTGCACAGGACACAATGAAATACCACTTATTCAATAAATTAAGGACAGGAAGTGCTGTTGAGAGTAACTGTAGAATTGGTATGACGAGAGCCAAATATTTGCTGGAAGTGTCCAACATGTGTAGAACTAAGACAATTATTTTGGCCTCTGCCCACTCATTTGAGGACAAATTCTATAAAGATGTCAATAAGCTCAGTCTGGCTGTTGCTTTCATGAAATATACTCAGGCTCACATCTGAAGGTGCAGGAAGAAGATGAAGAATCAAACACCTACAAGTTAAAAAAAAAAACTAATTTGTCCAAAAGCAGTTGCGGACACGGAAGAACAATACTTGTAAAGTCGCCATCCATATGTTGATATACACTAGATAGACTGAATTATTATTCCCAACACTTGCTATATGCACTTTGCTCCACACTTGTTTCCAACTGTATAATTACCAGAGAATTCTGTAGAGTCAAGTAAATACATCTAGCACTAGCATAATGCCAGCAATAATACACCCACAATTATCCTGCCTGACAAATTGCCGCACATACCGTAAATAGCTGCCATAATAAGCTACGATATTTGCATGCTTGCAGTCCTTCATCATTATTATCTCCTGCTGAATGACGGCAAAGTCATCTCCTGAAATGTACATAATATTAATTTTAAAATGGCTTCCATGGTGACAGAAATCACTGTAGAGTAGTGGTTAGTACAACCACTAACAACGCAATATTCATTCATCTCCAGTAGGGTTAGTATATTAAAACATACTGACATTCTATATTCTATGCAAAAAGTATGAATAAAATTTGGTGGAATGCGGTAAAGCTGTGAAAATGTAAACAATATAAAATGATACAAAGTAGTGCAGCTTTACATAACAGAATTACGACACATACAGGGATGTTGCCAGTCGATTAGCCTTCATCAGCAAACAAACACATACATAAAACACAACATATAGTGACGGAGAAGATTCTCCTGTGGCTACATTAAGACATAACGGACAGGATGAGAAGAATAAAAGATGAAAAAAATGAAAGCAATGAAGAGAAAATGAAAAATTGGAAAAAATGTTCCTACTTACCTCAGAATTCCGATTTGTGTATAGCCCCGAAATGTTACTGTTGTCTTCTTTTATACCCAACCGAGGGAGTGGGATGTAGGATGATGACGGAGTGGTGGGTGTACAGGTCATTATCATCCTAGTTACTTGAGTGGAAAGTGGTACATTGACAGAAGGGGTGGGGGGGGGGAAGAGTGGAGGCAGGAAGGTATGGTCGGGGACCTGTGACAGTTGTCTGAGAATGGAATCCTGAGGAATCCAGTGGATGTACTTACAAAGCATGAGTGGGTGGCCAGTGAATGGGTTGGCTTAGTGGATGAATATTGAAGAGCAATGGAGTGTGCACCAAGTATGATGGTGATACTAACCAAACTCACTTATGTACTCCTTATGTTATTGTGAGGCGAGTCCTAAAAGTCTGGGTGGATGATATGTGTAAGCGCACAAATACATCTACACCACTCAACAGAATTTGTACAATAGTGTACATAACACAAGTGCGAGGGAGTATATATTATATATATATAGATATATATATATATATATATATATATATATATATATATATATATATTATATATAGAGAGAGAGAGAGAGAGAGAGAGAGAGAGAGAGAGAGAGAGAGAGAGAGAGAGAGAGAGACGAGACAGACAGACAGACACAGACAGACAGACAGACAGACAGACAGACAGACAGACAGACAGAGAGGGGTATGGTTCCTGTGATATGCCATATGGGGTATGCGGAGTAGGTCTGTCTACAAACACGAAGCTTCACTCATATTATTGCCTATGAAATAGGGTCAGTAAGGTTGACATATCATGATATGTGTATTACCGGTGGTCAGATCTTATACAACCCCAATAACACAAGCATTGGTGATTTGATCCTAAAAATACGTGTATAATAATTTCATAGGGAACAGTATAAGTAAGCCTCATATTTGTAGACCGAACTACTCCGCATACCCCATGTGGCATATCGCAGGAACTAAACCACCCCCCCCCCCTCTCTCTCTCTCTCTCTCAAAATAATCTGCTTCTCTGTGCCTACCCATATCATTGTATTTACCGGTGGTGGTCGGTTCTTATACAACCCCAATACCACAACCATTGGGTGATTTGATCCTAAAATACAGTGGTATAACAATCAACCTTACTGATCCTATTTCATAGGGAACAGTATGAGTGAAGATCCTCGCATTTGCTAGACCGACCTACACGCATACTCCATGTGTATATCGCAGGAACTCATACCAACCTATCTCTCTCTCTCTCTCTTCTCATATATACCTTGCACATGTCCATGTACACTATTGTATGAATGTCTGTTGAGTGGTGTAGATGTATGTATGTGCGCTCACACATATCAGTCCACCCAGACTTTAGGACTCGCCTCACAATAACATAAAGGAGTACATAATGTGAGTTTTGTTTAGTATCACCATCATACTTTGGGTGCACACTTCATTGCTCTTCAATATTCGTCCACTAGGGCCAAACCCATTCACTGGCACCCACTCATGCTTTGTAAGTACATCCACTGGATTCCTCAGATTCCATTCTCAGACAACTATCACAGGTTCCCGACCTACCTTCCTGCCTCCGCCCCCCCCCCCGCCTTTCTTTCAATGTACCACTTCCACTCAAGTACCTGGGATGCTCACTGAACCGTTACACCCACCACCCATCATCATCCTACATTCCCACTCCCTCGTTGGGTATAAAAGAAGACAACGGTGACATTCGGGGCTATACACAGCTCGGAATTCTGAGGTAAGTAGGAACATTTTTTCCAATTTTCATTTTCTCTTCATTGCTTTCATTTTTTCATCTTTTATTCTTCTCGTCCTGTCGTCACGTCTTAATGTAGTCACAGGAGATATCTCAGTGACTATATGTTGTGTTTGTGTATATGTTTTGTTTGCTGATGAAGGCTAATCGCCGCAACGTCCTGTATGTGTCGTAATTCTGTTATGTAAAGCTGCACTACTTTGTGTCATTTTATATTGTTTACATTCTATGTATTAATCACTTATAAATACTAAAATTCTATAGTCTATGTATTAATATATTTAAAAATACTAGCTACCCTGAGTCAGAATCGCAGAATTTAAAGAAATAAAGTAAACAGAGAAGATGGGTGCAGGATGTGGCGGATGATCTCCAGATGGGTGTATTGGACGCTGGACATCTTGCTGTGATCAAGAAGTTTTCCGAAAGGTTGTTATGGAAGTGAGGTTCTGCAAAGGACATGCTACTGAATGAATGAATGAATGAATGAATGAATGAATGAATGAATGAATGAATGAATGAATGTAAAAAAAAAATAAAAACAATAAAGCATGTAAAGAATATAAAATAACACAACAAAGCAATACAGCTTTACATTTCCATTTCCACTTGTTACCACAGTTCCACTTATTCTATTCATAGTTTAACCATGTTACAACTGCAACTAATTATACGGTCTCATCCTGTTAATCGTTATATGTTTTTATTCATGTATTAGGCTTAGTCATTGTAGTGTCTTCCTTGTGATTATATTTTGTGGTCTGTGTATGTATGTGTTTGCTGATAAAGGCTAGTCGCCTCAACATTCTATGTTTTCCGTAATTGTGTTCTGTAAAGCTGCATTACTTTGTGTTTTAAATTGTTTACATTTCCACAGCTGTACCGCAGTTCCACTAATTTGAATAATGAAGCTGGTTCTATGACACACAAATCCCGATAATAAAATTCTTGTAACCCAGTACATGCAGCAGCAAGTAAATACCTGGCTCAGCTTGATGACCTTGATGCCTGCAAGTTCACCAGTGTTCAGATCTCTGGCCTGGTGGAAAGATATTTCAAAAACACTGAAATGTCAGCATAAAACGTATCTTATAGCTCATGATTTCTTTCTTTTTTTTTAAATTTAATTTTTGTCATCCATCATTCTCATTCTATGAAAGTACATAAAATAAAAAAAGAAAGTAAACAAGACATATATATTCAAAACATGGGAGGCATGATATGAATTCATGTTTATATGAAAGATATAAACACAACAAAACCCTGCTATCCAAAGTCAATATATATGGACAAAGTCAGAGCTCCCATACCAGTTTCTCTCAATATTATAGTTCAAAACACCAAAGTGAAGCAGACATTTTCACAACTGCAATCAAATTATGCTCAGTTCATAACAACATTTGTTTATCCTGGAGAATATCTTTATTCTTAAAGTGGGATGCCTCCATCTGAAGGACTCAACACCAATGTTCTTTGATCTGTGGCTAATTCCTACTTGTAACCTTCATCTATATATAGAAATATTTATAAATGTATTCTTCATCTTCACATTTTTTAAAAATAGATTTGAACTTACGTTGATTATGAACAAACCCTTGAAAGAAAGTCTGATGAGTAGCTGAGGTACTATAAAGTCATGGAAGAATGTACAATGGGTGAAAGCATACATGCACAACAGAAGATACAGAGTACAGATAGACAGACTCAACCAGCAAATACTACTGCATCACGGTGTTCCCCAGGCGGAGTCTTGTCCCCCACACGTTTTATAATCTTCATCAATGATCTTGTTGCTAAACTACCACATGGAATTAAAGCGGCAAAGTATGCTAATGACCTGGTTCTATGGAGAACAAATGAACATGCATCAGTGGCCACCAGATTGCTACAAAGAGCTGTAGATACATTTGCTGCATGGGCAAATAGATGCTGTGTCAGCATAAACACTGACAAGTGCAGCACCACTCTATTTACCCTCTCTCCAAAACAAAAGGCAGGATCATACAGATAAAGGAATACCCCTAAGAGAAGATAAAGAACCATCATACCTTGGAGTAACATTTGATGACAGGCTGACATGGAGAAACATATCAATAAAGCAATAGCAAAAGCCAGAAGGAAAATAGCCATCCTGAGAAAACTAAGTGAAACCACATGGGGAGCCAGTGGGAAAAATACTTAGCAAAGTTTATCAAAAGAGCTTGTGACCACACCTGAATACGGGTTAACTGCACAGTGTTTGGCATAAAAAAATCACATTATAAAAGTGGACAAGGTGCAAAATCAAGCACTTAAGAGTCACCACGGAAAGGGATAAGATACCCCATAGTAGAGATGGAGAAGATGGGGAGACAGGAGCACTGAAAGAGCACAGAGTTACGAAAGCATTAATACAAGCAGAAAAGTTCCTCAGCATGCCAGGCCACCATGAAGAACATTCTTGAAAACCTATGGAAGTTGAAAGGAGCAATTTTAACCACCAGGCCAAACAACTCTGCAGAGAAGCATGATCTGCCCACAGAAAGTATCCCTGAAAACTATTCCAGATGAACTCCATGGAAAAAGGAACATAGACTATCACTACAAATCCAGACAAATGTGAAAGGCATATTCTACAAGGAAAAACAGAACAGTGTACAACGCAGAACAGCCACTCTCAGTTTCCTTGATGATGAATACCCACAGGACCTCTGGATCCAAGTCTACACATGTGGGTCAGTACAAAATGCTGTTCGAAATGGAGGAGAGGAGTGTACATAGAAAACCAAATAATACTAGGGACACCGCCAGAGTACCATCAGGAAAGACTGCCATACTATGATGCAGAATCTAGGCAATCAAGATAGGCAACAGAGAAATTACTAAATACCAGCCATGGTACACAAAACTGTGGTGCTATGGCAGATGCAAAATCAGTACTCGAGGCGCTCCTGTCTGGGAAATTGCCAGTAATGCTGATACTACTTTCTGAACTTTGCAGCCAGTGCAAGGTCACCATCTCACTGTGGAGTACCCGGAAATGAGAGAGCTGATCGATTATCTAAGGAAGGAGCAATAGAAGAAAACCCTAAAGTACCCGTTACATACCACCAAATAAAAGAATGATCAAATCAGCCAGAAGGCCACCAAAAACCTGCTCAAGATGACTATCACCTTATGGACAGACCAGAACAAGTCATTATTCTGTGCCTCAGAACAGGACACAATAGATTATGCAATGTGTATACAAATTCAAGATTGGCGAATCAGCCATGTGTTAATGTGAATTGGCGCTGCCAAATAGCAGATCACATATGTTAAGACTGCCCAAATACGGCATATCTAGGCAAACCATCTGGCCTAGAGAAACACAGTAGAAGATAAACTCTAAGGACCAATAAGTGAATTAAAAACAACAAATAAATGCATACAAGAGACAACATTGCAGTTATAGCAGTTATAGACAAATTTCAGTGAACGAAAGAAGATGAAGAAGAACCAACCCAACCACTTCCCCCTTTCCTGCCACTTTTCAAACTTCCTATCTTACCAGGTCCTGAGTGAGTCCTTTCACACTAGGATTTCCTGTGTTGTATGTTCACATGTAATAGTTCAGCACTCTCATAAGTGTTTCAATTTTCTTATTTACATTATCTTGTCCACTTATATTTGATTGTGTATGTTCTTGTTTGTCAAGCTCAATCATGGCATGTTGTGTTTACAATCATAGATCAAACACAATCATCCCATCACAATAATGCAATGCTTCAAAATACAAGCCAAAACATGGTAATCATTACCATTACAAGGTAATCCTAATGTAATACTAACAAATGATTCTATATCAAATATAGAATTTGAACTTTTGTATGGATGTGATGTTGACAATGACAGACAAGCTGAAAAACATCCAACAGCAGTGGAAATGTGGTTTTCTTCTGAGGAAATGCAAAGAATACCATGGACAGACAGAAAAACCAATGAGAAAGTCCGACAAGTAACAAATGAAAACCGTAAACTAATTAAAGAAATTAGACGGCGACAGGCACAATTTTTTTAAGCATGCTTTGAGAAGAAATAAACTGGAGAATTTGGTGACAGCTGCAAGAATGAGGTGAAAAAAACAAGGGTTAGGCAGAGAAGTAAATACCTGGATGGCTTGGCCACGTGGCATGGTAGAGACAGAAACGGAGCTGATCCATGACTCTGGTGATCATATAGATGGTGAATGTGACATCCAGCCATTACCGGCATGGCACATGATGATAATCAAACCCTAATTATAATGTGCCCTATCCAATGGCGTAAGCATTCACGTATCTTCACAGATCTTGGCGTTTCTGGGAACAATTCTATTGATATTCCTTCATCCCACATTAAGCCATCCAACGTTCCAAATGTTGCTGTATGTAGCCGGGGCGCAGTGTTGGGGTGAGCGCCCAACATTGCTTAAATACCCCAATGGCTCGTGAATACATAACCTCTGCAGCAAAAAGTCCAACTCCTGGCCTTCACGTGGCGGAACTGTTTTAACTAACAGGAGAAGGGGCGACGGCGAGTATCTGGCGCCGGAAAATAACCAGTGTGCTCTAGATGTGTATACACATACATGCATGTGCAGACACGTGTGTGCGTGTGTACACATCTAAACTCGAGTGAGACCACAGTCTGCTCTAGCAAAGGAAAGGTGCTGAAGACGGAGGCAACCAGCCAGGAGGCGCACCACAGAAATCAGGATGCCACGCAATTACGCAAAATGGAATATGTCGACTACTGCTAAACGTTATGGTGCTCGCCCTGCTTTGGACCCCCAGGCAGGTGCAGTGCCGGGCCCTATGTCTCGAAAGGGTCCAACCCAACTACTGGAGGTCCTTCTCAGATGTCCTGTGGAGCTAGGGGACATGAGAATAGAACAACTGGCCATACTAAAATAAAAGACTTAAAATAATGCACTGGAATGCGGAGGGAGTCAGCAACAAAAAAGTAGAATTAGAAAACATCCTGGACAAAGAAAAAGTAAGCATATGTTGCTTGCAAGAAACTCACCTCAACGAAAATATAGCCTTCAAAATCAGAGGCTACCAGTGTTACCGATCTGACCGAAAGGACAGGCGAAAAGGTGGGATACTTACCCTTGTAAAAAATAACATCACTGCTTCCCAAATCAAAGTCTATATGGAAGGGGCTGAGTATCAGACACTTAAACTTAAAACAGGCTATAAGACCTACATCTGATCAATTACTACTGTCCAAGGTGACGCCCACAGCACTGGACACACTAGGACACTACCATTAACAGAACAAATGATTGTGTGCGGCGATTCAACAGCCACTCGCAGAGTTGGGGCATGATCACATGGACCAGAGAGGAGAGAGACTGGAAGACTGGCAGGATGAGAATAGATTCATCTTGGTTAACAAGCCATCCGACCCACATACTTTCTACTCGAGATTATGGCACTCTACAACTACACCTGACTGGCTTTTCATCACAGACTGGAGTGGAACTTACGCGAATTGTGGGAAACAACTAGGTGGCAGTGACCATCGACAGTCTTTCTACTGTAGAAAATGAGCTTGTAAGTGAAAGCAGCACCCTCTCGAGTTGGGAACTACAGAAAGCAGGACTGGGCAATGTACAGAATCTCACCAGCCATACTGGTTGAGAACCTGCTAGACTTCGTGGTTCAGCGCCGCCTTGGATCTTGATTCGATTACTATTTTTCTCGGCGGCCGCCCGGTGTTCCGTGGCGAACACGACCACACGTGCTTTCTGTCTTTGTTCCTCTTAGTTCTATATCATTCGCATCTAGGCGGATGGGGCGGATTTAGATCTCTCCCTTCTGA